>CM077158.1:100706846-101357287 GCA_039583875.1 Platanthera guangdongensis | reverse complement strand
GCATTGGCTATCTACACAAACAATCTCCAACGCCTTCCCTGCTCGCTGCACCCCCCGCTCATCATGCACTGATAGCCAATTCGCTTGAGCTGGGGCTCGGCGACTCAACGCGTCCGCAACCGCATTCCCTTTGCCAGGCACGTAGTGGATCTTGAAAGTATAGTCCCCCAGGAACTCCATCCACCTACGCTGCCGCATATTCAGATCTTTCTGATCAATTAGATACTTTAGGCTCTTGTGATCGGTGTAGATGTCAATCTTCACACCGTACAAATAATGCCTCCACAGCTTCAAGGCAAAAATCACGGCCGCCAACTCCAAGTCGTGGACCGGATAATTCCTCTCGTGCACTTTTAGCTGTCTCGAGCCATAAGCTATCACGCTTCCGTGCTGCAGTAGCACACAACCCAAACCGCTGCCTGAAGCATCGCTATATATCTCATAGCCTTCGGTCCCAACCGGCGAACTCAGCACAGGCGCCGTGGTCAACCGACACTTCAATTCCTCAAAAGCTCGCGCGCACTCCGGCGTCCAAACGAACTTATGCTCCTTCCTCGTCAAAGTAGTGAGAGGTAGCGCTATCCGCGAGAAGTTCTCTACGAAGCGCCTATAATAACCGGCAAGCCCAAAAAGCTCCGGACTTCTGCTACCGTAGCAAGCTCAGGCCACTCCCGTATCGCAACAATCTTCGCCGGATCCACCGCAATACCCTCTCCACTCACTATATGCCCAAGGAACGCTACTGAGGATAGCCAAAACTCGCACTTCGAGAACTTGGCATACAACTGGTTTCTCCTGAGTGTCTCCAACACCAAATGGAGATGCTTGAAGTGATCCTCCTCACTTTGCGAGTACACCAAAATATCGTCGATGAAGACGATCACAAAATGGTCCAAGTACTCCCTGAACGTCCTGTTCATCAAATCCATAAATACTGACGGCACATTAGTCAGCCCAAACGGCATGACCGTAAACTCATAATGCCCGTATCTCGTACTAAACGCTGTCTTCGGGATATCACTCTCCCTTATCCGCAGCTGATAGTATCCAGACTTGAGATCTAACTTCGAGTACACCGTCGACCGACTAACTGATCGAAGAGATCATCAATCCGGGGGATCGGGTACTTGTTCTTCTCAGTCAGCTTGTTTAGCTCCCGATAATCAATACACAACCTCAAGCTTCCGTCCTTCTTCTTAACAAAGAGGACCGGTGCGCTCCAAGGCGAAGAACTCGGGCGCACATACCCTTGCTCTAACAACTCTTGTAGTTGAACTTTTAGCTCCGCCGTTTCCTTAGGCGCTAACCGATACGGAGATCATGACACAGGCTTTGCACCTGGCACTAGCTCGATCGTAAAATCTATCTCCCGTTGGGGCGGGGCTCCAGGAAGATCTGCAGGGAACACATCAGGGTATTCCGATACCACTGAAATACAATCCATAGCGGGCTTCGGCTTTGCAACCTCCACAAGTGTAAAGAACAGTTCTGCTCCGGCACGAACCGCCTTCACCACCTGAAGAGCAGACATCAACGTCTTGCTCGACCCCTTTAAGCCCGTAAAAGTCGTCTCACGACTTGCTCCCAGCTTGACTTCCTTGCTACCGCAATCTATATGGGCCTGCTGCTCCGAGAGCCAGTCCATGCCAAATATGACGTCAAACTCCACTAACGGAAGTAAAGACGCCCGCAGGTCGAACTCCTGCTCTCCAATACGAGTCTTAACCTCGCAGATCCTAACCGCTCGCATCGAACACCCATTGGGCAATAACACATCCAACTTGTCCTTCGCCATCGAAGAAGGGACTCCGATGCGTGATATAAATCCTTCGGACAAGAAGGAGTGTGAAGCTCCCGTATCAAAGAGTGCTCGTGCCGGATTTTCACAAATCATTACGAATCCTAAACAAGTAGTGGTAAGGTAACATATACATAACAAGCATATAAAGGAATTGACTTGCTATAAATTAAACCGTACCTGTCACCACGTCAGCTTGTTTAATGGCCTCCTGTTGGCCAAGATTATAGACCCTTGGTTGGGCCGGAGCATAGTGGGATGCGGTCGACTCCACCGCCTTTCCCTTCTCTTCGTAGGTAGCTCCTGGCCTCCTTTCG
Organism: Platanthera guangdongensis; assembly: GCA_039583875.1. Classification (NCBI taxonomy): domain Eukaryota; kingdom Viridiplantae; phylum Streptophyta; class Magnoliopsida; order Asparagales; family Orchidaceae; genus Platanthera; species Platanthera guangdongensis. The sequence continues at coordinate 101,355,172 of CM077158.1, read as the reverse complement.
GACTTAGGACGTCCGCTCCAACAATCACGGGCGAAATGCCCCGTCTTGCCACAAGTGAAGCACGCGCCCGGGGTCCGACTCGTAGTCGCCCCAGAAGCACCAGAAGGAGCTGGACCCGAAGTCCTATGCTTCTTGAAAGTCCTCCGATAGCCAGACTTCGAAGTAGTCGGCACTTTAAACTCAGATTTCTTTTCAACCAAGCCTTTCTTCGCTTGTACACTCTTCATGTCCTTCTCCAAGGACCTGGCAGTATTGACCAAGGTTAGGAAACCCTGCGTCATCGGCCCCGACAGTAATAGTCTCAGCTCATCCCTCAGACCTTCGTAGAAGCGATTAGTCTTGCGCTCCTCATCCATGATGGTAGAGCTCGCATAGCGACTCAACCGCGTAAACTCGTGGAGATATTCATCCACGCTTCGCTCACCCTGCACCAACCTCAGGAACTCATTCTCCATTGAAATCCTCTGAGTAGAAGGGAGGTATCTTGCTAAGAACAATTCCGAGAACTCTTCCATCGGAACGTCTATCAATTGTCTTCCTCTCAGATGATGCAGCTCCAAGCCTTCCCACCACATCCTTGCTTCACCGTCCAACAGGAACGTAGCAATGGTGGTCATCTGCCACTCCTCCGTCTCCGTCGCTGTCATGACTCTCTTCACCCTAGAGAGCCAGTCTTCAGCCTGAGATGGGGTTCCCAACCCCGAGAATAACGGAGGGTTAAAGCTCATTACATGCTTCAACTGCCTCTCAGTCGCCCTCCTTGGCACTATTGGTTCTACAACCACTTGCTCCATCCTCCTCGGCTCCGCCTCTTGAAGAGGTACTTGCTCCATCACAGGAGCTGGCTGCTGCGCTTGCCTCCCAGGCTGCGCATTTATCACGGCTAACACCGCTTCAGCCACCAATCTTATATTTTCAGCCGACAAAGGTGTTGCGGGAGCAACTTCTGGTGCACTACTAGCCTCAGAACCTCGGCGTTCTGACGGCCCAACACCACTTCGGGTCACCTATAGTGGTACAAAACACCGTTAAGCGACCAAATAACATTGCAAACAGCAATTATAGGAACATGCAGGTTCCTCAAACACGAGTATTTTCATTCCTAAGTGGACATTCATGGGTTCTTTTTACTGTTATAACGATGACGCACACAATGTGCTCACCACCCCTTAAAAAGAATTCGCCCACGAATTCAATTCAAGCCCGACCAAAACCAGTAGTCTGATACCAAATTGTAACACCCCCTATCCGTCGCATCGCATATAGCAGTAGGTCCGGCCGGGGCCCGACGCCATATACCACAGACAGACCGGGTGGTTACTTATGGAAACCATCCAACCAATCTCAACGTCCTACACAGAGCATTCTAGCGGAAGCAATTAATATAAGTTGCAAAACAAGAACCAGCACAAGCATGAATGTCCACTAAAACCAACAGGAATGTCATTACAAAATACTCAAAAGTCGGCCTTAAGGCCTTACAAGATGTTTCATTTGTCTATTACATGATTTACCAACCTCGGCACGCAGGCCGGCCATACATGAATAAAATAGAAAACATTTCCACTTGGGCCTTCGAGGGCCAGCTTCGCAAAAAGGGCTTTAGCCCGCTATTGACCGCTTGGTCCAGCTGCACCTGCAAGCAAACAAACCACCGCACGGTGGCCAACAAAGCAACGGTCAGCAATGCTGACCAAATTATAACGATCCCGCCCCCAACTCGGGGCGGCGATGCTCCTTCCCTGCATTTCATTATCACAAGCGAGCAATGCATATTAACATAGCCATTTCATCACAGACGTTGGCTCGTACGGCCACACGTCCCGTGCACTCAGGGCACATTCTCGGTGAACCGGTCGATGTTACGTCAATTGAAGCCATTAACATTCCAGACTCACCACCGCCACTTAGACGGCCATTCCTATGAGCAATTTGTCTTCATGGTATTGGTCACGTCAATTTAAGCCATCGACCACCGAAGACTCACATCTATGCCAACGGCGAGTGCCATGTAACTTTAGGTCTCTCTAACCCGAACGACATAAAGCGGGTACGGCTCCATCTAACCCGTGCTCACATCGCAACGGCAATTTAAGTCATATGCGCGGGTCAAACTTTCACCGAGTCCCATTCTACCGCAATGCACATAACCCCGTTATGTTCAAGTTGGCTCTCAGGCCACCATGTTGGCAAGACCTCGTGTCCGCCCAGTTTTCCGGGTGCACCTTTGGGTTAGTCCCCAAGGCTCCCTGCTGCAATCTACCGCGTAGAAAACCCGAAAACACCAAATAGCACGGAGTCTTCTCCGGCCTTATGCAATGCAACATCACCGATCCGAACTACATGTCCGGGTAGGCTTCAACCAAAATGCCTAAGTCCGTTCTCGCATACGGACGCTAAACAACGGGGACTTTACATATCTACCCGAAGGAACGCCTCCAACTCTTCGCAAACTCGCGAGAAGGGGCTTCCTATGCTAAGAAAGAGAGCTATCATGCTCAAAAGTGAGGATCGTTACCCTTGCGTTCCTCTTTGGCGCCATCGAAATGTAATCGGATAGAAATCACCGCGCTTGCGTTGCCTCCGTGGATCCGGAGTCGGCTTGCGATTCGGAGCTCCGAAGCTCCTCCAATGGCGGATCTAGCTCCTCTTCCTCTAGCCTTGGCTCTTCTTTCTCCAAGGGTTTGGAGAGAGATCAAGTGATGAAAAGTGGATTTTTCTTAAGTCAAACCCGTGTATATCCTCCCAGGAATCATCCCAGCCGTCGGATCTCAACCTAAGAAAACGAGCGGCTTTGATTCGGGGCTGAAATGCCCAATCTGGACCGAACACGGCCTGGCACACGCCCGTGTCCAGGGCCGTGTGCCGCATTCGCCGTCAAAATCGAATCTTCTGAACACGCACACGGGCATCGAACACGCCCGTGTTCTAGCTGACACGCCCGTGTTCCAGCTGACACAGCCGTGTATCCGGCCGTGTACCCCATGATTTTCCCCCGTTTCCAACCCGAGCACTGCACGGGTTCTAGGACACGCCCGTGTCCTTGCCCGTGTCACATTGACACGCCTGGGCCCCCAGGCCGTGTACACGGGACATTTCGTCGAAGGAAGAACGACGACTCGCTGACACGGCCTTGGACACGCCCGTGTCCGAGGCCGTGTGCCTTGTCTCGACGACCGTCGAGTGAATCTCGACGATTTCACCTTGACGCTCGTCGACACGGGTCGACACGCCCGACGACACGCCCGTGTCGCGGGCCGTGTGCCCATTCTCGACGAATCGTCGAGAATAACTCGACGATTTCACGGCTAAGTGTCGACACGGGTCGACACGCCCTGCGACACGCCCGTGTCGCAGGCCGTGTGCCCATTCTCGACGAATCGTCGAGAATAACTCGACGACTTCGCGGCTAAGTGTCGACACACGCTTGACACGCCCTGGGACACGCCCGTGTCCCAGGCCGTGTGCCTACAGCCAGAAACCAAAACTGGCCCAAAACGTCCCCCTTTGCTCCTTTGAGTTTCGGGGCGTTACAACTCGTTTGAGCCGGGACTTGTCATTTACTGCTTTATTTTCATGCTTTCTTTTACTACTTTATTTACTGCTTTCTTTTATCGCTTTCATTTTCTGCTTTAATTTTATTGCTTTCATCGTAAGCCGTCACCATTCTGATGAGTGGCTAACCACTCTTAGCCCTCAGTATCGAAGAGCATTGGGACAAAAAAAATAGCTTTAAATAATTAAAGGTCCTGTTTTTCTAATTAATTAAATTACATAAGGTTTACTCTAGGACTACGACGCGTAGAACCACATATCGATGTGTGGGCCCTATTTCTGTAGTGCATACGCTAGCTAGCCGAGAGGCCGTGCGTATGGACCTATTACCCCTGGGTAAAGGGAGTTCTGCACTAACCCTCGGGAGAGGAGGGACACAAACTCTACCAGATTGGGTTCCCCACCTAATAGCGGGGTTCTTAGGGTAATGCGGGGTTCAGGTGAGCGATAGTATTAGAGATAGGTGTGCTCATTTTAGTGGAACCTCCATGGCCAAGTCTCCGCCTTAATTAATTTGAAATTTAGGATCTCTTTTTATTAAAAGTGTATTGTAGTTCAAATTTTATTCGATGCGGTTGCGGAAGCTTTTCATCTGTTAACCCCGAAATCGGCGATCCTTCCCAAGGGAGCCAGCTCGCTCATCGCGGCCTCCCCCGGGTTCCTCCTGGAGGTCGTGATTCCCTAGGGAGGGCGGACAGAATTCTCTATCTGCTCAGGCCGCGCGGCCTGCGCGGTCTCAGCTGTGTGACCGACCAGTCTGCGCGCCTTCCCTTGGTCGGTAGGGTCTGCGGACTGCTTCCGCAGTCCGCCTCTTTAGGACGCCCCCTTTTTCAGCTTAACCGCAAGGTTCTCCGCAGGACCCTCTCTGCCGGACTCAACTACCTATCCGCCCGGGCCGGCAACAGGTCGCATATCCCTTCACCCAGCCGCATGGGCAGCAGACTCCTCTAGTCCGCCTGCAGGGCGCGGACTCCACCTCCGGCTACCCGCCAAGACCCACAGCAAAGTCCAAGTTCATTGCGAGCTGGGAGGACTCGAAGTGCGATCAAGACTTCCAGTCTGCCTTCATTGGTGAACCCTGTTAGAAAGTAGAGACAAGAAGCGAAAAGTAGAGAACAAGCGAACAAACTTTTGAATAATTGAAATTTTATTATCCAAAAAAGATATCATATACAAAGGTATGACCTCCCTTATATAGAATGGAGGAGATAAAAAAGAGAGTATACAAACAATGTGGGACTAAACATTTACACTACTGAGCGGCTAGAATAATGGAGACCGCATAGGCCGCGCGGTTAGACAGATGGGCTAACCGCTCGGCAACTCCAGCAGGATAGAACAGGCCGCAGAGGTAGACCGATAGACCGCCCGGTCTACAAACCGCTGGATCAGACCGCTAAGCCGCTCGGTCAACAAACCGCTGGATCAGACCGCTAAGCCGCCCGGTCTAATACTTCAACACTCCCCCTCAAGCTGGAGCATAGATATCAATCATGCCCAGCTTGTCACAAATGCGGAAGAAGGAAGTAGAAACCGGCTTGGTGAAGATATCTGCCAACTCCTTGTCAGAGGTGACAAAAGGAGTACAAATCTGATTCTTCAAAATCTCCTCCCGAATAAAGTGACAGTCAACCTCTATATGCTTCGTTCTCTCATGGAAGACCGAATTTCTGGATATGTGTATAGCGGCCTTGTTGTCACAGAACATAGGGAGATGACAATCATATACCTCGCCCAGGTCAAGCATGAGAGCCCGCAACCACTTTAACTCACACGTAGTTGACGCCATACTCCGGTATTCTGCTTCGGCACTGGATCTGGAAACAACAGACTGTTTCTTGCTCTTCCAACTCACGAGATTACCTCCAACAAAGGTACAAAAACCTGAAGTGGATTTACGATCGCCTTTGTCATCCGCGTAACTTGAGTCTGAGTAGGCCTCAACCCTCAGATGGCCATTCTTCTGCAAGAGTAACCCTCTGCCCGGTGCTGCTTTGATATACTCTAAAATCTTCAGGGCGGACTGAAGATGACACTCCCTGGGAGCTTGCATAAACTGACTGACCTTTCCTACAGCGTAGGCGATGTCGGGTCTAGTCACCGTGAGATAGATGAGTTTCCCTACCAAACGTCTGTACCGTGTGAAATCAGATAGAGGAGGCGATTCATCCGTCCACGTTTTGTCTTCTCCAACAGCCATGGGAAGATGAGCTGGTTTGGCACCTGTCAAGCCTGCTTCTCGAAGAAGATCAAGGGCATACTTCCGTTGAGAGAGAACCAAGCAGTCAGGTTTCCGAGAGATTTCTATCCCCAAAAAGTATTTTGGGGAGCCCATATCCTTCGTGACCAAGTGCTGACGGAGGTGCTTCTTCGTCAAGTCCACCCCATCTCGGTCATCACCAGTAAGGAGAATATCATCCACATATACGGCCAAAACCACCAGTCCCGAGGCCGTTTTGCGAATGAATAAGGAGTGATCGGCCGAACTCCTTTGAAAGCCGATGGTTGCCACAATACCACTGAATTTTTCGAACCATGCCCGAGGGCTCTGCTTTAGGCCATAAATGGCCTTCTTCAAATGACAGACATGTGTCTCCCCCTGAGCAACATACCCAGGAGGTTGCTCCATATAGACGTCCTCCTGAAGATCGCCATAGAGAAAGGCATTCTTCACATCAAGCTGGGAAATAGCCCAAGCCCGGTTAACAGCCACAGAAAAGAGAACCCGGATGGTGCTGAGGCGAGCAACCGGAGAGAAGGTATCAAAGTAATCAACGCCATAAGTCTGAGTAAAGCCCTTGGCCACCAGCCGGGCTTTGTAGCGATCCACAGTGCCGTCGGGGCGAAACTTCACAACAAAGACCCAGCGACAGCCAACCACATCAGTGCCCACGGGAGGAGGAACCAGGGTCCAGGTACCCCGTTCAGTAAGAGTAGCCATCTCCTCATTCATGGCATACTTCCAATGAGGGAGAGCGAGAGCCTCCTGGTAGGTACGGGGAGTAGAAGTAGCAGAGATAGCCAAGGCAAAACACCTGCGAGTAGGAGAAAGCTGATCATAAGAAACAACAGCCGTGAGCGGGTGTTGAGTACACGCCCGCACCCCTTTGCGAAGGGCAATGGGAACATCCAGATCATCGGGAGCGTCGGCGACGGGAGCGTCAGCGACCGGAGCGTCCGTGGCGGAGAAGGCTGGCCCGGGACTAGAGAGAGACGGCAGCGGAGAGGAAGGTGGAGGGGTGGGTGGGGAGACGGACTGGGAAGGAGTGGGTGGAGGAGGAGACGAAGGTGGGAAAACGTGGAGAGGTGTGGAAGGGATGGAGATATCAGAAGGAAGAGAAGGAAGAGAAGAGGAAGGAGATAAATAGGAAGCATTTTCGAAAAAAGTCACATCTACGGAGACAAACTGCTTGCGGAGAAGGGGGTCAAAGCAGCAATAGCCTTTTTGAGTGGTAGAGTACCCCAAAAAGACACATTTGGTGGAACGGGGGGAAAGCTTGTCGCGGATAGCGGAGGGAGCGTGAACAAAGGCCGTACAGCCAAAGACACGGAGAGGAAGAGGAAAAGGGTCCTGGTGGGGGTAGAGAAGGGAGAAGGGAGTCCGGCCGTGGAGGACCGTGGAAGGAATGCGATTGATGAGATAGCAAGCGAGGAGCACAGCGTAGCCCCAGTAGGAGAGAGGGACGTGCATCTGCGCCATGAGAGTACGCGCAACATCAAGTAGGTGACGGTTTTTACGCTCCGCCACCCCATTCTGTTGGGAGGTGTAAACACAAGTCGTTTGATGAATGAGGCCGTGTTGGTGAAAGAACGCGGAGAACTCATGAGACAGATATTCCTTGGCATTATCAGAACATAAGACTTTAATAGAAATAGCAAATTGAGTCTTAATCATAAAGTAAAAAGATTGCCAAACAGAAAATAGTTCAGAGCGATCCTTTAAGAGATACACCCAGGTACATCGAGTAAAATCATCGATAAAAGTGACAAAATAGGAACTGCCCCGACCAACTGTGAGGGTAGGAGCAGGACCCCATACATCAGAATGAATAAGATCAAAAATGCGAGAGGAGCCACGGACTTGCTTCGGTGGGAAGGAGGAGCGATGATGTTTGCCAAGCTAACACGCATCACAGTTGAGCGGAGAACTGGTGGGAGGTAAGTGGGGCAGAAGCTGACGAATAAGCCGAGGAGGAGGATGTCCAAGACGAAGATGCCACTGAAGGAGATCAGTGGAGGAGGAGTAGGCAGAAAGAGCTGAAACATCGTCGAGGAAGTAGAGGCCGCCGCTCTCAGTCCCAGTAGCAATCGTCCGCTGGGTCCTCGGGTCCTGAAAAGAACAAGTAGTGGGAGTGAATAAAACGGAGCACTGAAGTTGCCGGCACAAAGTAGTAACAGATAACAAATTGCACGGGAACTTCGGGACATAGAGGGTATCCTCCAAGCAAAGCGATGGAGTGAGTTGAACCATGCCCGTTCCATGAACCGGAGACGGGGAACCATCCGCCACACGAACTGGGGGTAAGCGGTCATGGGTCTCAAGACGGGAGAAGCAATGAGGGTTGCCCGTCGTATGATTGGTGGCACCGGAGTCAATCAGCCATTTACCTTGGGTAACGACGTGGGCACTACCTGACGTCGTGGCCACAGAGGCAGACGGCCTAGAAGAGGCGGAGGCCGAAGGAGCATCACCGGAAGGGCGAAGATGAGGATGTTTCTGCCAGCAGCGGTCAACAGTATGGCCAGTACGATTACAGTGGGAGCAGAAGAACCGGGAGGAACCCCGTCCGCCAGAGGAGCTTCGGCCACTCGGGCCCCCCCGCTGAGCTTGGTGAGCAAAGGAGTCCTGGGAAGGGGGGGAGGCCAACAGAGGCCGCTGGAGGAGCGAAGTAACAGCGGCAATGCGAGCCGCAGTGGCATCCAAAGTAGGAGATTCCGCCTCACCCAAGATCTGCTGGCGGATCATATCATAAGAGTCGGGAAGACGAAGAAGATAACAAACAACCAGGAGTTCCTGGAAGTGTTTGTGCTGGTCGGCCAAGTCCGCGGAGAAGGGGCGATTCTGGAGGATTTCAGCCCCAAGGGCCTGAACCTGCTGATAAGCCGCAGCTGGGGACATGGAAGGGCGGGCGAAGAGGTCCGCATAGAGAGTATAAATGCGGGACGTCTGGCCCCCCTTAGAATAGAGAGCAGCGAGGTGAAGCCATGCGGCCTTGACCGTCTCATCATGGCGAATGACGGGAAGGCACTCATCAGAAAGGCTGTTGGCCAGCCAGGTGCGAACAAGAGCATCACTCGCATCCCAGTCATCAAACTCAGGAGAGGTGCGAGGAGGAGGGTCATCGGTGAGGTGATGACGCTTGCGTTGAGAACGAAGGAGAAAGGTGAAAGAGACGCTCCAATCGGGATAGTTGGAGCCCACAAGCTTGGAAAGGGTGCCAAGGTTGCCCGAAGGAGGAGGAGGAAGAAGGAGCTGCAGGAGTAGTGGTGAGACCGGAGGTTGTCATAGAACCCGGAAGCAGAAGAAGCCGCACGAACAGGAGCGGTTAGAAAACAGAGGAAGCCGCCCGAACAGTAGCGGCTAGAAAGAGGCAGTGCGGGGAAGAGGTCGCGCGGACTGAAAAGGCCGAGCGAACAGAAGAGAGGAGAAGAGCAGGTGACCGCGACCAAGATGCGGGTAAGAAAGAGACAACCCGCACGGTCAGGCAGATCACAGCAGCGGCTAGAAGGCGGTCAAAGGCACGGCGGGGAAGAAGTCGCACGAACTGAGAAGCCCGAGCGAACAGAAAGGAGGAGAAGAGCTGGCGACCGCGACCAAGATGCGGGTGAGAAAGGAACAACCCGCACGGTCAGGCAGATCACAGCAGCAAACCGCGAGTAGAGAGACAATACACACGCGGACAGGGACAGACTGAAACGACTAGGAAGTCGGAGAGGCAAGAAAGAACAAGGAGCGCGGCGACAACGAAACAGGTCGCTGCGACAAAGAGTAGTAGGAGAAGAGAACCAAGAAGGAGCAAGCCGCGCGAACAGGTTGGCGGACAAAAACAAGCCGCGCGGATAGAAACAGGCCGCGCGGATAGAAGAGAGGGCAAGCCGCGAATCAAGTCGCAGAGAGCGGAAAAGAAGTCGTGAACAACAGAGGGCGCACAGAATCAAAAGGAAATGACCGTGTCCTCTGATACCATGTTAGAAAGTAGAGACAAGAAGCGAAAAGTAGAGAACAAGCGAACAAACTTTTGAATAATTGAAATTTTATTATCCAAAAAAGATATCATATACAAAGGTATGACCTCCCTTATATAGAATGGAGGAGATAAGAAAGAGAGTACACAAACAATGTGGGACTAAACATTTACACTACTGAGCGGCTAGAATAATGGAGACCGCATAGGCCGCGCGGTTAGACAGATGGGCTAACCGCTCGGCAACTCCAGCAGGATAGAACAGGCCGCAGAGGTAGACCGATAGACCGCCCGGTCTACAAACCGCTGGATCAGACTGCTAAGCCGCTCGGTCAACAAACCGCTGGATCAGACCGCTAAGCCTCCCGGTCTAATACTTCAACAAACCCCAACAGCCTCAACAGCCAGGCTCTCCATATCCAATGTAAGCGGACTCATCTTTGCAGCAGCCGCGGGCTTGGCGGACTCTCTACGCAGTCCACCTTTCCTTGGCCAGTGTCAGCTTCTCGGCAGCAGCAGTGCCAGATTACTCCTCAGACCGCAGGCCTGACAGGCTCGGCCAGTATCAGTAGGGTCAACTCCTCAGTCTGCAGCCTTGGCACGGACTCAGTCAGTAGTGGCGGACTCCTTCCAGCCCTCTAGGCAGCAGATCCTCCAAACGACAGTCCCAGTCCGCATAACCTCGTGCGAACTCGTCGGACTCTGCGGGCACTCTCCTGCCCGCACCCCTTGTAGCTCGATCAGTTCAGCAGTGGCAGACTCCACGGATTCTCCTCGCAGTCCTCCACATAGCTTCCAGCATCCGCCACCCCAGCAATAGGCGGTCCCAGCTAGGCAGTGACGGACTCCGCGAACCCGCATCGCAGTCCACCACTGAATCTCCCATTTTCCCGACATCAGCTCCGGCTTCAGTACCAAGTCCCGGTCCACGCGGCCTGTTGCAGACCCGGCGGACTCCGTCTCCATCTCGCTCGAGTTACCGTCTCACCGGGGGTAACGTCACTGCAAGACGTTACCTCCTCGGGCCTATAAATAGCCCCCCATGCCTCTCATGGGAAGGGGGGAGGGAGGTCTCATCATCGCAAAGGTGCTCATGCCCAAAGTCAGCCAGCCAGCCCACCTCCTGTGGACTTCATTTCTCAGACCGCACCCGTCTCTGCGCCTTTAGTCGTGCGGCCTGTCAGCCGGTGGTTCTCCAGTCCGCACAGTCTCCCGCTTCCCTTAACAGCGTGACATGCCAGCTTTGCTCTTCAGTCCGCGCGGTCTCCTCTGGCATTCTTCTTCCTTAGCCGCCAACTTCCTGCTTGTACCCTTTATTGCATTGTTGTGAAGGTGTATTAGCAAGTTGTAACTCTCGCTATTAATCAAAGGAAAGCCCGTCGCAAGAGTGGCATTTAAGCCGTAGCGGGCGAAGTTTGCTGTTGCCGCAGCTAGCGGCCCCCTCTCTCTCTCCCTTCTTCCTAGCTGAGCTCAGCTCTCTCGGCAAGCAACCTGCAAGCACAACCGTCATATTAACCATCTGCTCGACAGCTCCTGATTAACCTCCTCCTCTCTTCAGCCTTCTCGGCTGCTCTCAGCACCCTCTCCTCTATCCCCGCAACTCCTTGACAATCGCTTGCTCCACTCTCGAGCACTCAGAATCTTCCCTCTTCTCCTCTATCCCCGCAACCTTCATCCTCTTCCTCTCATAGCTTGTGAGATCGAACACTCCCTCCGTGTTAACTAGACGGTGTCGTTTTTGAGCATCAACAGTTAACACGCGGCCTTCAGATCCGATCAGACGGTGAACAACGATAGTTTACCATGTCAAATCATCAATCAGCCGAGAACCTTGCTCAGTCAAGTCCCAAAGATGATCCTCTCTGGGAGGCCTTTGATCAATCGCGTCGTGAGAATGCTCAGCAATTCCAAGCAATCAACCAAATGCTCGCTATGATCACGCAGTGACTAGACTCTCGACCAGCAACAGCTTCAGCTGCTCCAGCTGCTCCAATCAATCCAGCACCAACTTTGGAGCACCAGTAAGCTTGTCCTCCAGCTTGCCCGCCGGTCTATCCTCCTTACACGACAACCTTCCCACAAGGTCTCGCAGCTCCTTTGCGACCTCAAGATGAAGAATTTACTGCTTGCCAAAACTTCTTCCGGGAAGCGGCCCGGGGAAGCCCTGCTAGATTTCTCAATTTTCAGGGAAGTCATCCTTACCCTGTAGCTCCTGCCTTTGCTCCTCCGGCAGCAACTTTTCCTTTTTATTCTCCTGCTTCTTTTGCAGTTGTAGCTTATGCCCCCTTCTTTCCTTATGCTATAGGAGAACAAGAAGAACATTCACAATTCACAGAGAATGTTCGCCATGAGCCAACTCCAGCTAACTTCAGATAGTCGCGGTTGCCAATCTACACTGGAGAGACTGATCCAGTAAAGCACCTTCAAGCTTTTGAGTCAGCCATTGCTCTCAAAACCCTTTCAGATGCAACCAAATGCAAGCTCCTTGTCACAAACATTGATGGGCAAGTGAGGGACTGGTTCTATGGCCTTCGTCCTCACTCCATCACTTCCTTCATTGATCTGCGAAGGGAATTTCTTCTCAGATTCTCTACCTCCACCAAGAGAAAGGGCAGTCCTGAAGCCTTCTTTGAGATCAAGCAACGCAGCGATGAAACTTGGTCTCAGTTTGTTGATCGATTCCAAAGAGAGATTTTGGACATTGAGATTACTGATCAAGAAATGTACAGAGTAGCTCTTATTCATGGTCTTCGTGAAGGGACTCTCAAGTTTGAAGCCAATGTCCGTGCGCCAAGAACATACCAAGAGTTGATCGCCTTAGCAAACTCGTACATCCGAGGAGAAAAAAGTAACCCAGGCTTCGTCTCCAAGCTCATATCAGAGAAAGATCCTTTTCACAAGCATCCTCCAAGGTCTCCTTACAATCAATTCCCATCTCACTGAAGAAAGGAGTGAAGGTTTCAATGCCTTCGATACTCCTTCCCGAGTTGTGAACGTGCTCAAGACCCATTACTACCACTAGTTTCGTCTTCGCAAGCAGCAGCAGTTCATTAGTAGTAAGATAATGACTTGCATGAGTCTGATCTCGACAAGGCCATGCAAGAAGTAATCCAAATTATAAAAGATAGGGCAAGCTACAAGAAGCCCTATCGGCAAACCGATCAAAGGTCTAGATATTCAGAGCCTTACTGCGAATTCCACAAAGAGCCAGGTCACCTGACTGAGAACTGCCGAGCACTCTGTCAGCTTGTGCAAAGGATGCTCCGACAGGGTAAGATGCGTGACCTGCTTCCCAAAGAAGATCTCCCTGATCCAGCAACCTCAAAGGGCAAAGAAGTTGCGGATGTTCCTTGCTCCTCAAAAGGAGTGAACCAAGTCGAAGAGCCTCCTCTCCTCGTTATTAATAAAACTGTCGAATGCTTCGATGCCGACGACGAGGGTGTGCTTGGAAGGCTATTCTAAGCCAGCAAAGGACTTCATAGTCCTCCAAATTCTCTCACAACTTTGATGGGTTATCTCAACTCTTGCCCTTACTCTTTTCAGACACTTTCATTTCAAAATACTTCTAAGTGTTCATTGCTATTTTTAACAAAGCTTTTATCTGGGATCTTATACTGACACAGTTCCCCTCTTGTGATGTTTCCTCTTCTATATTTTCTCTTTGCCAAAGAGATCACTACACCATTGAGATATCGCCAAGTCTAGAATGCTCCCTCCGAAGATTGTTCTCTGGCACGACCGCTTTGACCACATATGGCGGGAGTATACCCATATGTGTAGTGGGAGCCATTCAATCTACGATGTTGGGCTTCAGACTTTGGATCCTAGCCGGCATCTGACACAGAGTGTGTGCTATGGTAGCACCATGTGTTAGCTCTATTGTACTTCGCAAAGGATACATTATAGTTACGGTGATCTTTTCTTGACAAGCAATGGCGATCAAGCATAGCCTTGTCTCTTTGATCATCTCACAACTGTGTTGGCCCAACACTCTCTTGTACTCTCGATTCGTGCTTCCGCGGGTTGCCACAATTCCACTGATCAATCCACAGACAAGCAATAGGCCACTTGGCGCAACTTGTCTCATTGATCAGTGATGATTGTACCCGAGGCAAGAGAGCAATGCATCTAGCTATCCTTCTCAGGATTCTCCCTTGCTTTTTTCCTTTGTGCCCTCCTAGAGGATGCGCGGCCAGCCCGCTTTGAGTAGGACTATACTCGAGATGATTTTTTCAGGCAAGCGATGCATAAGGCCCACGGGGAACACCTGTGGCAGCATTCAGCCTTCTTTAGTCACTTCCGAGTATAGACCTCTTTTTTGTCAACTGCCTTCTTTCACAGGTGAACAGGTTAATCTGACCTACCAAAAGGATTTCCAGCATTCACTTTGCTTTTGCTCATCTCATATACATTGCTTGCACAGATCTATCAGATGATGGTTCACAGAGTTATTCATTACTCTTATCAAAATATAATGATATCAAACATTGATCAAAGAATCTTACTCTCCTAGATCATCAAGCCATGCTATTGCAATCTGGTTAAGATTGGCAGAATTGTCAAGTTCCTTCTCTGCTAATCTGATCATGTCCATCCAGCCATATCAATAGTTAACGCTCGATTTATTGATCTGAGCTTCATGATAAAGAGTTCATCAAGCATTTTCCTTGCTATTTGGTCACGTCCATCTTATCTCATCAACAGTTAACACTTGCAAGCCTTCTCTCAGGTAATTGCAAGCTCTTTTCATATATATATGTATGCTTTTAACTCTTTTCTTACAGAGATTAGCAGACACTTGCAAGCCCACTCCCAGGTACTTGCAAGCTTCTTTCATATATATATATCTGCTTTTAACTCTTTTCTTGCAGAGATTAGCAGACACTTGCAAGCCTTCTCTCAGGTACTTGCAAGCTCCTCTCATATATATGTCTGCTGCTAACCCTCTTCTTGCAGAGATTAACAGACACTTGCAAGCCCTCTCCCAGGTACATGCAAGCTTCTTTCATATATATATGCATGCTTTTAACTCTTTTCTTGCAGAGATTAGCAGACACTTGCAAGCCTTATCTCAGGTACTTACAAGCTCCTCTCATATATATGTCTGCTCCTAACTCTCTTCTTGCAGAGATTAATAGACACTTGCAAGACTACTCTCAGGTACTTGCAAGCTCCTTTCATATATATGTCTGCTCCTTACTCTCTTCTTGCAGAGATTAACATACACCTGCAAGTCTCATTCAGGTACTTGCAGCTTATTCTTTATATATGTCTGCTTCTAACTCTCACTTTTCAGAGGTCAGTAGACCCTTGCGAGTTTCTTCACAGGTACTTGCAAGTTACTCATACTTGTCATGTTTGTTCCTAACTCTCATTTTGGAGAGATCATCCGACCCTTGCAAGTTCCTTTCAGGTACTTGCAAGTTACTTTCATATACTGTGCCTACTTTTAACTCTACTTTTGTGAAGAGACCAGCAGATACCTGCAAGTTGCCTTCAGGTATTTGTAGCTTTCTCTACTCCCGAATTTGTTTCTAAACCTCACTTTTGCAGAAACCAGCAAAGACTTGCAAGTCCCTTCCAGGTACTTGCAACTCATTTTTCCTTCTTGTATACCCTTCATCCTTCCTTTTTTGCAGAGGATAACAGGTGCTTGAAAGCCTCCATCAGGTACTTGCAAGATATTATGTTCATATGTTTTCCTCTCACATTCATTTTACAGAACTTAGTGGAAGACACGCCTTCTTCATTTTGCAAAGGCAAACTCAGGTACACACACGATGTACCACCCATACATGCCTACCATAACTTTCCTCTTGCAGGAAAATGGACAGGCAGTACCAACTCCTTGCCAGCTTCTCTTTCCGTTGGGGTGGATCATGATTTTCGTGGGTCTCCAACTTTTTCGAAGTTCTATTCGGAACTTAAAAAAGTGTGGGGATTATGTTAGCCCCGAAATCGGAGATCCTTCCCAAAGGAGCCAGCTCGCTCATCACGGCCTCCCCCGAGTTCCTCCTGGAGGGCGTGATTCTCTAGGGAGGGTGGATAGAATTCTCTGTCCACTCAGGCTTCGCAGCCTGCTCGGTCTCAGCGGTCTGATAGACTAGGCCGCGCTCCATCCCTTGGTCGGCAGGGTCCGCAGACTGCTTCTGCAGTCCGCCTCTGCAGGCTGCCCCCTTTTTCACCTTAACCGCAAGGTTCTCTGCTGGACCCTCTCTGCCGGACTCAACTACCTATCTGCCCAGGCCGGCAACAGGTCACATATCCCTTCACCCAGCCGCATGGGCATCCAACTCCTCCAGTCCGCCTACAGGGCGAGGACTCCACCTCCGGCTACCCGCCAAGAATAACAGCAAAGTCCAAGTTCCTTGCGAGCTGGGCGGACTCGAAGTGTGATCAAGACTTCCAGTCCGCCTACATTGGTGAACCCCAACTGCCTCAACAGCCAGGCTCTCCAACTCCAACGTAAGCGGACTCAGCTATACAGCAGCCGTGGGTTTAGCGGACTCTCTACGCAGTCCGCCTATCCTTGGCCAGCGCCAGCTTCTCGGCAGCAGCAGTGTCAGATTACTCCTCAGACCGCAGGCCTGATAGGCTCGGCCAGTAGCAGCATGGTCAACGCCTCGGTCCGTGGCATTGGCGCGGACTCATTCAGTCGTGGCGGACTCCTTCCAGCCCGCCAGGCAGCAGATCCTCCAGAATACAGTCCCAGTCCGCATAACCTCGTGCAAACTCACCGAAATCCGCTGGCACTCTCCTGCCCGCACCCCTTGCAGCTCGATCAGTTCAGCAGTGGCGAACTCTGCAGATTCTCCTCGTAGTCCGCCAGATAGCTTCCAACATCCGCCACCCCAGCAGTAGGCAGTCCCAGCTAGGCAGTGACGGACTCCGCAAACCCTCATCACAGTCCGCCACTAATTCTCCCATTTTTCTGACATCAGCTCTGGCTTGAGTACCAAGTCCTAGTCCGCGCGACCTGTTGCAGACCCGGCGGACTCCGTCTCCATCTCGCTCAAGTTACCGTCTCACCGGGGTAACGTCACCGCAAGCCGTTACCTCCTCGGGCCTATAAATATCCCCCATGCCTCTCATGGGAAGGGGGGAGGGATGTCTCATCATCGCCAAGGTGCTCACGCCCGAAGTCAGCCCGCCCACCTCCTGCGGACTCCATTCCTCAGACCGCATCTGTCTCTGCGCCTTTAGTCACGCGGCCTGTCAGCCGGTGGTTCTCAAGTCTGCGCGGTCTCCCACTTCGCTAAACCCGCGTCCTGCCAGCTTTGCTCTTCAGTTAGTGCGGTCTCCTCTGGTATTATTCTTCCTTAGCCTCCAGCTTCCTGCTTGTACCCTTTAGTGCTTTGTTGTGAAGGTGTATTAGCAAGTTGTAACTCTCGCTATTAATCAAAGGAAAGCCCGTCACAAGAGTGACATTTAAGCTGCGGCGGGCGAAGTCTGTTGTTGCCGCTGCTAGCTGCCCCCTCTCTCCTTTCTTCCTAACTCAGCTCAGCTCTCTCGGCAAGCAACCTGCAAGCACAACCGTCATATTAACCGTCTGCTCGACAGCTCCAGATCAACCTCCTCCTCTCTTCAGCCTTCCCGGCTGCTCTCAGCACTCTCTCCTCTATCCACACAACTCCTTGACAAGCGCTTGCTCCACTCTCGAGCACTCAGAAGCTTCCCTCTTCTCCTCTATACCCACAACCTTCATCCTCTTCCTCTCCTAGCTTGTGAGATTGAACACTCCCTTTGTGTTAACTAGAAGGTGCCGTTTTCGCGCATCAACATCAACGGCTCCATCTTTTTAATGCTTTCATTTTTAATGCCATTTGTTTATATATTTAAAAACATCCTGACAAGATAATATTGGTATAATAATAGTCCCCTCCAGGGAAGAGTATAAATAATCAACCCGACCCCGAGAACTATACGACCTCGATATTCCACACCGGAATATCCTGTACTACACACGATAGGTGCACTTGCCTCCTTTCATTAAAACTCGATCTAAACTCTTTTTATATTTAATAAATCTGCGTGCCCCTTCCTTCCAAAATAAAATATATTAACCGCTCTTTTGATAAATAAACACCCGCGGGGCGCCGCATGTTCTAACCATCAGGCTTCCAATCTATGCTATCTTCGTTCCACACTTCCCCAGTGCTTAAAGTGCCATTATAGAGGAGTGCCAATCATGATTAAAAGTGAGCCAAAGGTATCTAGAGAGTGTTACCTTCACTCCGTCAATACAATCAACTGAAAGGAAGACGTAGAGGAGGTGGATAAGGTGTTGAAAGTGATAACACGCATGGAAGCTGCTGAAGAAGTGCAGGAGATGTAGGTGGTAGCTATGGGTGGGTAGCCCAGAAGCTTCAATATCAGCAAGGAGCTGATAGAGGAGGACCAGTAGAAGATAGCAGCCTGACTGCAAGCAAACTTTGACATCTTCGCTTGGTGCACAACAGACATACTCGTTTCTATGTTGATGTGGCATGTCACCGTCTCAAACCTTGATCAATGGATTGTTCCTATTTGCTAGAAGAAAAGGGCAATTTCCACCTCTTTGGCCCAACCCGTTCACGAAGATGTTCAGAAGCTTCTAGAGGCCAGACTCATGTCGGAGATCTAGTATCCAGGTTGGGTCTCAAATGTTGTGATATTGAAGAAAACTATAGGAAAGTTACATATGTGCATTGATTTCTCTTCGTTGAATAAAGCTTGCACGAAGGATTTGTTACCCCCTGCCTCAGATCGACGTTGTTGTTGAATCAACTGTCGTCTTTCAAATGATGAGTTTTCTTGATGCATTTTAAGGATATCATCAGATTCAGATGCACTCCCCGACGTGAAGGACGTCTTCTGATGCATCCTCCGTCGTATCCAAAATTGCATGATGTCCTCATGTTCCGTGAATTTTTATTTATGCATTTATTTTTCATGTATTTCCTTCATCGTACCCCTGTTTGTTCAAAATTGCTCGGCTCGGCGGGTTGACCGCCAATGAGACCCTTAATAAAAAGTCCTGGTAATTTTGGTAGTTAGGACGTAACAGACAAGCTTAAAATGGTTTAAAACGCATAAATTTAAAATTCAAAAAATAGAATATGTAATAAGTAGTTGGAAAGAATGTATGGAAAGAAATATGCGAGATGTGTTATAAAGAAAAATCATGAGACAACTTTTAGAAATTAATGTTTGGTCGGGCCCTTCTTTTTGGAAAACTATTGATGTTGGAAATTTTATTTGACCGGCCCTCCTCTTTTGGAAAAAATTGATCGGCCCTCCTCTTTTGGAAAAACCTAACAAAAGTGACTGACCCTCCCCTTTGGAAAAAACAAATTGCAATCTTATTTAAGAACATCCCGTTGAAGGGAGGAGGGAGAGACCAAACAATACAGGGAAAATACATAAATCTTTACTTTGTTCGTCGGCTCCATCTCCACGCGACGGTTAGCACTGAATCAACATCATCCTACATTGGCTCGCGCCATCAGCATTCTGTCAGCGACCGCCGACTTCGTCCACGCTGGAAACAGCTTCCCCCGGGCAGATGCCGACGATTCCGACGAGCCCAATTCTAGCGCCCGCCAGTCGTAGTTTCCAATTCCCCCCTCGACAACCGCCTTCACTCATGTTTCTACTGGCGGACTCTCCATCGTCTAGCAGATCCCTTAGACTCTAACGCGCCAGTGGCCTCTTAATTCCCGCCAACAAAGATCTGCAATGTTGTACTCTGGCATCTATACGCTCTCTTACACGGGCGTCTATTGTCGACTACAAAAATTTTTCCAGAATGATACTTGGTCTCATTTTGTAGATCGTTTACGAGAAGGACCACTTAAGTTTGAGGATAATGTCTGAGTGCCAAGGACATATCGAGAGTTTGTTGGCCTAGCCAACTCATACATTTGTGGTGAAAAAAGTAATCCCTGCTTCATATCCAGGCTTGTAAGAGAGAAAGGTTCTTCAAACGAGCAACCTCCGAGTTCTCCTCAAAATGATTTACAACCTCGAGGAGGGAATGGAATAAATGACCAACATCATCAACATTTCTTCACAAGCAAGGGTCACCCTCAAGTTTCAAGATTACTATTGCCTGCCCCTCCTACTTATCAAGCGCAAACCCCTCAAGCAGCTTCAGTTTACCAGCAGTAGGGTGATAACTCACTAGAATCTAAACTGGATGTAGCTATGCAGGAAGTAATCCAAGTCATGAAGGGCAAGACCGGTTATAAAATGCCTTATCAGCCCGCGGATCAAAGATCAAAAGGTTTAGATCTGTTCTGCGAATTACATAAAGGGAATGGTCATTCAACTGAAAATTGTAGAGCACTTCGCCAGCTGGTGGAGAGAATGTTAAAGCAAGGCAAATTTCGTGATTTATTCCCAAAGTGTGATCATTCTGATCCATCTACTTCAAAGAGAAAAGAAGTAAGGAACACCCCTCTGGGCTAGAAAAGAGCAAACCAAATCGACAAAGTCAACTACGATGTTTATGAATGCATCGACGTCGTCGATGTAGGCCCTCTTGGAAATTTATTCTGAAGTGAATGAGGGACATCCTAGAGTCTCAAAAGCTCTTTGCAAACATGGCCGGTTGATTTTTCATTGACCATTTTGGCTACAACATTTCGAAGTACTCTTCTATTCATTTCAATATATTTTACATCAGAGATCCCATACTGACACGTTTCCCTTTTTGGAGTGCCTCCTCTATTTTCTCTT
Source organism: Platanthera guangdongensis (assembly GCA_039583875.1). Taxonomy (NCBI): domain Eukaryota; kingdom Viridiplantae; phylum Streptophyta; class Magnoliopsida; order Asparagales; family Orchidaceae; genus Platanthera; species Platanthera guangdongensis. Next base: position 101,334,713 of record CM077158.1, on the reverse strand, counting down.
TGCCAAAGGGATCGCTGAACCGAGGAGATATCGCACAGTCTCATTTGTCCTCCCTCAGGTTGGTTCTGGCGTAACACAACGATGACCGCATATAGCGGGCGAATTCACATATGAGTAGTGGGACCGTCCAATCTGTGTAGGAGGACTTCGGGACTTCGGATCCTAGCCGGTATCTAACACACAGCGCGCATCAAGGGATGTCCCAATGTATTAGCTCTACTGTGCTCCGCTATGGATACATTACAGTCAAGATGATCTTTGTTTGGCAAGTAATGGCCTCCAGATGTAGCCTTGGCTCTTTGATCATATCACAACTGTGATAGTCGAATACTCCAAGATACTCTCAAGTCGTGCCTTCAGGGGACCCACTACATTGTTAATCTTTCCAAAGATGAGAAATGCTTATAGCCCAATGCATGAGAGTAGTGTGTCTGTCGTTCCTTCTTAGGATTTTTCCCCTTTTGTGCCCTTTTAAGGGAGCGCGGTTAGTCCGCATTTTTTCCACTTTTGTGCCCTTTCAAGGTAGCATTGTTAGTCCGCATTTTTCGCTTTTTGTGCCCTTTCAAGGGAGTACAGTTAGTCCATATTTTTTCCTTTTTTGTGCGCTTCTAAGGGAGCAAGGTTAGTCCGTATTTTTCCCCTTTTGTGCCCTTTCAAGGGAGCGTGGTTAGTCCGCAATTTCCTTTTTATAGACCTTTTTTCAGGTTGACCGGCTAACATGTCTATCCGGCGGATAGCAGTTAGTTCGCGCGGTTATATTAACAGGTTAAATCCGACCTATTCAAAGAGTTTACAGCACCATTTTTTCTTGCTTATATTCGATATATATATATATATATATATATATATATATATATATATATATATATATATATATATATATATATATATATATATATATATATATATATATATATATATATATATATATATATTCGACTTGCATAAAGCTCTATCAGATGATGGTTAGCAATGTCTACTCTTATTGGAAGTTTCCGGCACCAATTGATAGTCAGAGAGTCTGGTCTTCTTTGTCAACAAACCGTTCGGTTGAAGTCCATTCAAAGTGTTTTCATTTAAGTGATATGGATTTCATATTGAGGATATCATATCTGAGCACGCAAGAAGATCATTGTTGTGGTTTGATCGCTGCTTTATTCAACTCAGTTTTTATTCGCTTAATGGCAGAGTTTGTGTTGGATCCCTAGTTGGATTTGGGCTAGATTTACTAAACTAGGATTATTAACCCACATTGTATAGCCAGGGTCATGTCTGTGTCCTAGAGTCTAGGCTATGTCCTTAGAGTCAACATTGCATGGACCAGCCAACAACAGACTGCAGAAAACTCCAGACTTAGAAAATTTTTGAAGGTTTAGAAAAGTGAGTTCTACGTTCGTCGAACGCAGCTCGACGAAAGTCGTGCTTAGCTCGACGAACTCAGAGACAATTCTCTGAGTTAAGCTAGACGAACTTAGTTCTCAGGTCGATGACTTCTGGATACTCTACTTCAACATTCTAAGTCCAGAATCATTTCACTGAACTCCAGTCGACGAATTTATGTTCTCAGCTCGACGAACTTAGACCACAGTATTGACAAGTTTTATCAAGTAGCAGCTAGCAGTTCTCAGTTCAACGAATTTAGTTCTCAGGTCAACGATTTCTTGATGCTCTACATCAACATTCTAAGCTCTACTCCAGTGGACGAAGTTAGATTATCAGCTCGACGATCTTAGTGCACAGAACTGGCAAGTTTCAAGAAGAAAGCAGTTAGATGTTCTCAGGTCAAAGATCTTGGATCTCAAGTCGACGAACAATAATTATCTGGTCGACGAACAGGACTACTCAGCTCGACGAATTCTGTTCTTTGCTCGATGATTTCTGTGTAGATCCAGACTTGGATTTTTTCCCTCCTTCTGTCCTTATTTTATTGCAATAATTCTGGAGTAATCAATGGTTAATATTCTCTGAATATTACCGTTAGAAGAAGCATTGATTATGGCATTCATCAGGATTATTACTTGCCATTTTGCAATGGGATAGTTGGGGAAATCCAATTAATGCAGACATTCTCTAGGCCGTCAGCAATCAATGAAAGAAGGAATTCAAAAATTCAAAGGGCAAATTCTATTGGAATTATAAAAGTGATTTTCCTCCTTCTTCTCGAGATAACACATACACAGAGAGGGAGACTTACACAAGAACAAGATACATCACACGGAGAAGATACATCACAGGATTCATTCAAATTCTTCTCTGTGCAGAAAAAGAATCTGGTCTTCACCTTGATACTGCTGAAGAATAAGAAGAACAACCATCCAAATCAAGAGTCTTCTTCATTCTTCACTCCAGGATTCTTCAAGGACAACAAATCTTCATTAGTCAAGAAGTACCGGGATCACCTCTAGTCAAAGCTAAAGAAAGAAGACCTACTCACCCTGAAGCAAAGCTCCATTTTTCCTAAACAACTCTATAACTCTGGGGGAGCTTTGATAACACCAAAGATCCACTAGCCTTCTCAGTTGTATTTGAGAAAGAGAAGACACCATAACTCCCTCACCCCCTCACTGTACAAAGGGTTCTTTAACTCCCTTCAAAAGTTATTCCTTGATTGCAAGTCACCTGATCAAAAGACTTGGGTTGGTTTTTGAGCACCTGATCAAAAGCTCATTGGTGGCAGTCACCTGATCAAAATCTGTTAGTGTATTCCCACCAGGGTGGTAGAAGAGTGGATGTAGCCAGGTTGGGGAACCACTATAAAAATTCTTTTGTTGTCTGGTTGCCCACTTTCGTTTGTTCTTGCTGTGTCTGTGCTAGTTAGGTTTGTTGTGACTGCTAATTAATTTAATCCTGATGTCTCTATGATAGATTAGTTCATTTTAGATTATTTCTTTACTTACAGCAAATTTAATAGCTTCCCTACTCTGAATTTCTTTTAATAACAGCAAAAAGTTTTTAAAGACTTAAAAGATACTCTATTCACCCCCCCCCCCCCCCCTCTAGAGTATATCAGGTCTAACCCTCACTTTCAATTGGTATCATAGTAGTGTTCCTTTGGTTGTACAAGTTAACCCTTGAAAAAAAAAGATCCTGTGTTAGATCTGAACTTTTATTTCTCTTAGGATTATATTCACTGCATGTCACAGAACAAGCACTATATAACCACCAGATCTCCAGTGTGCAACTTAAATAAGTTTGCCGTCTGGAAGGCAAGAATTAAACTATATATGAATTCCATTGATGAGAACATCTACAACTCTATTTTGACAAGTCCTCCTCAATCAACTTCCTCTACATCTACAGTGACCTCAGACACACATGATGTTCCACCACCTGAGTAGACAGATGCACAAAAGAAGGCCAAGATTGATGATGCAAAGGCCATGAACATTCTGGCTCAGACTATGTTTGATGATATTTTCCAGAAGGTGGCTGAATGCACATTAGCCAAAGCTATTTGGGATTCTCTCAACCAAATGGTGGCTGGCTATGCTGATGAAAGGAAAGACAGAAGATCAAATCTTATATCCCAGTATGAGAAATTCAAAAAGGATGAGTCAGAATCTGTTGCTGACATGTACAACAGACTGAGCTCAATAATCAATGAGCTGAAGACTTTAGATAAGGACATCACCCTTACTAAAGTAAATGATAAAATCCTCATGTGCTTCCCAAGCTCATGGGATTCAAGGATCTAGCCAATCAAGGAGTCCAGGAGCTTAAATGAGATTTCCACAGAAACTCTATTGGGAAAGCTTAAATCTTATGAACAGCTAATAAAGTCCAGAGAAGCTGCAGAACAAAGGTCTCCTCCACGTACAAGAAAGGAGCACAACTTGGCATTCAAGGCTGCTGAAGAGACTAAAGCTTCAACAGTAAATGAAGAATTGACGAGTTTCCTTGACAAGAGATTTTACAAAATGACAAGAAAGGATTTCAGAAGAAAATCTTCCAGGTAGGATGATAAGCCAATATATGATAAAACATCTACTAAAGATGTCATATGTTTTGGGTGCACGAAACCTGGACACTTTATCTCAGAGTGTCCAGAGAATCAGAAGAAAGAAAGAAGAAGAGAGAAGGACTCCAGAAGACAGCAAAGTAGCAGGCCTTCCTCTAGCAAATATAAAAAGAAGGAGAAGGGCTTTGTTGCTGATACCTGTAGTGAGACAGAAGATGAATCCACATCTTCCAGTTCCAGTGAAGAGGAAGAAGAGGCAAGGGCCAAGGAAGTCTGCCTCATGGCCATCAATGCCTCCAGCAGTCAATCAGATGATGAAGAGTCTGATAATGAAGGAGCTTCACAATCATAAGCTGACCAGGTACTTTCATCTTTTGATTATAATTCTGACAGTTTCAAAATTAAATTTAACACTATGTGCATTGACTTAATTAACTCTGAAAAGGAAATCAAAACAATTAGGGAAAGACTATCCATTCAAGAAAATCTAATGTCTGGAAACACAAAGTTAAAAGATAAACTAACACTAGCTAATGAACAAATTATTTCTTTAAAAACTCAGCTATGTGAGGCTAAGAAACTTGAGGAATCTCTCAATGGGAGAAGCCTTAAGTTGATGGACATTACAAGAACAGTCAATGCAAGACTTAATGATAAATTGGGATTGGGTGCATCATCAAGTTTACCCCGCATACTTAAGAAGAACATATTATCCACACTAATAAAATTTCTTTCAGAAAAGGGTAAAGAAAAAGTAGATAATAACAATCCTAATCAAACTGAAATTACACACAAAAATAAGAAAATAAGAAAGAATAAGAGAAATAACAACCAGTATAATGTTCAGCAGTTTTCGTCAAACTCCGATCGACGAAACATGTACAGTTCGTCGAACTCAAGTCGACGAACTCAAAACGTAGATCTATATTATAATAATTCGTTGAACTACGATCGACGAAACTAGTATAGTTCGTCGACTAGAGATCGACGATTTTGGGGTTCAGAAAATGACTTCTATTATTCTCTGAATGGAGTTCGACGAACTCACCCCAATTCGTCGAACTCAGGTCGACGAACGTACCAAAATTCATCGAACCCAGATCAACTTAACAGAAACTTAAACTCTTCTAAAGCATATAAATAACCTAGGGAGAATATCAACCCATTCAACAAATTGATAATCCCTCCCAGAAGATATCACCCCTTAGGATACAAAAGCCAACCTGAGTGCTATTACATTTCTAGCTTTTCCTATGAAAATAAACAAGGACCCAATGTAACCTGGGTCAAGAACAACTAATTATATCCCTCGCAGGTAAAGTGTTGTCCAACTATTAATGAAAAATGGTATCTGGACAGTGGATGCTCCAAGCATATGACTGGCAGCAAGGATAACTTAAGTAACTACAAGTCCAGGCTGGCACCAATGGTGATCTTTGGTGATTCAAATTATGGCCAGTCTGAAAGCTTTGGAGAAGTAAAGATTGGGGCAGTCACTTTCAAAAATGTGACATATATAAGTGGACTCAAGCATAACCTCATCTCCATAAGTCAACTATGTGATGAAGGTTATCAGGTATATTTTAACTATAAATCTTGTATTATTTCTAATAAAGAAAAACAAACTATTTTAATTGAAAATAGATAAGGTAATATATATATAGTTGATTTTCATTCTACAACTTCAGATATCTGCTTACTTGATATTGTTTTCAATCAAAATGATCTATGTCATAAAAGACTAGGACATGTTAATATGAAAAACATTGTTAGGCTATCTAAAGACAACCTTATGAGAGGTTTGTCTTCTGGTCCCTATAAGAAGGAAGGCCTCTGTAGGGTTTTTCAACTAGGCAAGCAAACTAAATATAGTTTTAAATTAGTTAATAAGAGTGATTCACCTAGGATCTTGTACTTGCTACACATTGACCTTTTTGGACCTATTGTTGTACAAATCCTAGGAGGGGAATCTTATACTCTATTTATTGTAGATGACTTCTCAAGATTCAATTGGGTGTTCTTTCTGAGATCTAAGTCAGATACATTCAAAGTTCTTACAGATTTTCTCAGGACCATACAGATTGAGTGCTCTACTCATGTTGCATTGATCAGAAGTGATCATGGTATAGAGTTTGAGTCTCTTCTTATGCATGTATTCTGTGAGAAGGAAGGTATCAGACATTGCTTCTCAGCTCCTAGAACTCCTCAACAAAATGGGGTATCTGAAAGGAAGAGTAGAACCTTAATTGAAACTACAGGCATATTACTTTCAGATGCTCACATACCACTATCCTTTAGGGCAGAGGCTGTAAGCACAACAAACTATATACTGAACAGGAGTTTAATACATAAACTTAAGAATAAGACTCCCTATGAATTGCTTAAAGGGAAGAAACCTAAAATCACATATTTTAAAGTAGTTGGTTGCATATGTTATATTCATAATAATAACAAAAAGTATAATAGAAAGTTTGAATCTAAGGCTGAAGAGGCAATCATTCTAGGATATGTCCAAGTCAGCAAAGCTTATAGGGTATTCAATAAATCTTCTTTAAAAATTGAGGAATCAATTCATGTAACTTTTGATGAGGCTAACATGTCTTATAAGGAGAAATAAATTTCTACCAACAACACTTTCCAGGTACCTCACTTGTGTGAGAAATTGGGTGAGTTGAACCTTCCACAAGATGTTACATCACCTCCCACTCCATAAGTTGATGAAGACAGTGAAGAAGAACTTATGGAAGTGGGTGAACCTACTCTAATAGCAGACATTATTCCACAAGAGGAATTAACACCACATTCTGTTGCTGAACCAACTCCACCCACTGATCTTGTTACACTAAGGGATCACCCTAGATCTCATGTGATTGGAGTCATGTCAGTAGGTGTACAGACAAGGAATCAACTCAACCAAGATGTGATGCATGCATGTTTCCTCTCTCAAGTTAAGCCTCAATCTATAAAAGATGCTGACCAAGATCCTCACTGGATCGTTGCAATGCAAGAGGAACTCAATCAATTTGAGAGATGCAGAGTTTGGCTTTTAGTTCCAAGACCCAAAGACTACCCAATTATTGAAACTAAATGGGTATATAGAAACAAGCTAGATTCCCAATGTATAATTGTGAGAAACAAGGCTAGGCTTGATGCACAAGGTTATAAACAAGAAGAAGGAATAGACTATGACCAAACTTTTGAATCAGTTGCAAGGTTAGAAGCAATCAGGATCTTCCTTACTAATCCTGCCTACAAAAGTTTAAACCTTATCAGATTGATGTCAAGAGTGCCTTTCTAAATGGAGTACTTGAAGAAGTGGTTTATGTTGAACAACCTCCAGGATATATCTCTCCAACTTATCCTTCATATGTCTTTAGATTGCATAAAGCTCTTTATGGTTTAAAGCAAGATCCAAGAGCTTGGTATGAGACCTTAGCTAGCATTCTGATAGAGCATAATTTTACTAGAGGCATTGTAGATAGTACATTATTCACTAGGCAACATAAGGACCAAATCTTGTTGGTACAAATTTATGTAGATGACATTATATTTGGATCTACTGATTCCAAACTATGCAAGAGGTTCTCTGACCTCATGCATTCAAAGTTTGAAATGAGTAGCATGGGTGAGCTCTCCTACTTCGTTGGTCTCCAATTGAAGGAGCTACCTGATGACATCTTCATATCCCAGGCTAAGTATGCTAAAGAGCTTATTAAAAAGTTAGGGATGGCTGATGACTCAGTAAAGAAAACACCCATGGCCACTAATGTTGTAATAGATACTGATGAACATGGGAAACCTATTGATTAGAAATTATATAGGGGAATTGTTGGGTCCATACTATAACTTGCAGCTAGTAGACCTGACAAAATGTTTGCTACATGTCTTTGTGCTATGTTCCAAGTGAACCCTAAAGAATCTCACCCAGTTTTCCTAAAAAGAATTTTGAGATATATAAAGAGTTATCCTAGTTGAGGACTCTGGTATCCTACTGAATCAGAATTTAAGTTAACTGGATACTCAGATGCTGAGTTTGCTGGATGCAGGGTAGACATGAAGAGTACCTCTGGGACATCCCAATTCCTTGGTATAAGATTAGTGTCTTGGTTCTGCAAGAAACAGTCATCTGTGTCTACATCAACTACTGAAGCAAAATATATTGCAGGTGGTAGCTGTTGTTCACAGATGTTGTGGATTCTAAATCAACTCCTGGAATATGGATTCAACTTAAATAATTCAACTCTCTTATGTGATAACACAAGTGATATATCCATAGCTCAAAATCAAGTCCATCACAGTAGGACTAAGCATATAGATATTAGGTATCATTTCATTAGAGAGTGTGTAGACAAAAACAAAATTAAACTTGTCTATATCTACATTAATATACAAAGAGCAGATATTTTCACCAAACTCCTGGATGAAAGAAATCACTTGTTTTTTATAAATCAGATTGGAATGATAAATGGAGAAGCTTTAATTTAATTTCTGTCTATGGTCGACGAATTTTTCAGTGTTCGTCGAACGGAGATCGGTGGACTGGGAAAAGTTCTGGAGATATTCGTTGAACAGAGATCAACGAACTCTCTGTGAGTGAAGTCATTTTCGTCGAACGAAGTTCGACGATTCTGCTTCAGAAAAGTTTCGTCGAACGGAGCTCGGCGAAACGTTTTCAAATATTCAGACTAAGATCGAAGAATTTTTTAAACTATAAAATATTTCGTCGAACTCAGATCGAAGAATTCTTTATTTTTCGGTGAACGGAGTTTGTCGATTCATATTCTGAAAAACCATATATCTAGGTTTTTCTTCGACCTCCATCCCGTGATTTCAGTTCCATTGCACTTGATCTCTCTTGTTTGTTGTAGGCGCACTCATGGCGATTCCCGCAGGCAATCTTGGAGCCATGAAGTTTGACACCGGATTTGATATAGATTTTGAGTCATTTCAACACTCTGATCCTATCTTCCTGGACATTTTGAAACTACTTGAAGATCAGCAATTGAAGAATCTCATGTCCACCAGAATAAAAATTGCCAGCATAGAGATCAGGGAATGGGTCTACACTTCCTCCACCACAGATGAAAGCACCATGACAGGAACAATATCGAGTAATGAAGTCACTCTTACCCCGTCGTCCTGACTGAGCTTTTTGGATTAACTAATGGTTAAGCAGAATTGGAGATTGATAGTGAAGAATTTGATGAAATGTTAAATAAAATGGGTTATTCTGGAGAAACCCCCAACAAACTGCTAAAGAAACACTTATCTGCTGAATATAAGTTTCTAGCAGATGTTGTGGGCAAGTTGCTGCTGGGTAAGCACACAACCCTTGATTACATCACATGCATTAAGTTCTGGTGATGTGTGTTGTGGTGACTAAGAAGCCTATAAATTGGGCTAAGATTATGTTTGAGCTGATTAGGAAAAAGAACACCAAGAAGGAGGTGTGTTTTTGAAGAATTCTGGGAATCTTCCTTCAGGAAAAGGCTGTTGAATCCCTGGTCACACCGACCATATTCATTAATGAATCTAAGAGGCTCACTTGTGACCTCTTTAGTAGGTGGGAGAGGAATATCCCTAATCCCTCCATGGCTTCTTCCTCTTCCTCCAAGTCTTCTGAGAGTACAAGGGCTGCTCTAGCCACTCCCCACCCTGCTGAAGATGCTCCGTCTTCTCTTCCCCCACCTCCAGCCATCCAGAGTCATCCTCAGATGGTACAACAACTCCCCTTCACGGTTTATATTCCAGTCCATTCTCCAACACAAGATGGTACACCAACTCCACCCCTCCATCATCTCCAGTCCCTCCATCACAAACTCATATTCACTCTCATCCTTTATCCCCCCATGGTACACCAACTCAAACACAAACTCATATTCACTTTCATGCATCAACTCAATCCCAAGATGGTACACCAACTACTCATCAATCTCCTCTTCCATCTCACCTTCTAGACATCAACAATGAAACCTTCTTTTCATCCCGCACATTTAATCTCCTCACCTCTCTCTCATCCAAACCCACTTCTTCAGTCCATGACATTCCCAGTCATTCTCCCTCTCATTTCCCATCATCTCCTCAGGATGACATCCTCCCTGATGTCACTCCTTCTCTCTTTGTTTCAATTCAAACTCTAATTGAGTTTATGGACTTAGTTTCCCCTTCTCTGTCTACCATCTTGGAGCACATTACTCCAGTGCTCAGGACTCTCATAGTAGAGGCTCTTTCCCCTATTGCTTCTTCTATCTCCTCTCTTGTTGCTCAAATATCTGCTCTCTCCAACCCTCCTTCTTCAGTCAGGGGCCTGGCTCTAGTACCCACTAAAACCAGGCAGGGGGATATACTTTATGAAAAAGTAGCAGCAGCAGCAGCAGAAGTAGCAGTAGCTGAAGAAGTAGTAGCAATAGAAGCAGCAGCAGCAAAAGCAGTAGCAGCAGCAGCAGAAGCAGAAGCAGAAGTTGATGATCTGTTTGATTTAAATAATTTTATTGAATCTGATATGGATCTGGATGAGACAGTCACAGAGGAAATAAAGACTGTTGGTGATTATATAGTAAATCCCATAGTAGATATTGTGAATTTGTTAAAACGTTTTGATACAGTTTATTTCAATCTCTTCCAGTATACAGCATAAAGCCATCCATGACTATAGTTCCCTATACCTCCCCAATAAGCCCTAAAGTTGCCAAGCAACTCAAGGCCAATTTTGCTATTATAGAAGCTCCTGTCATTCTATCTCCACCAAGAGCTGACTCCTTCATCATCTCATCCCCTCCTAAAGTCATTTCTGCTCCAACATTCATTATGGATGATAGCCCTATGCCTGATCTTGATGAGTTGATCATGGATGATATTGAAGAAGAGAATAAATCAGTTGCTGAAAGCACTGATGTACTTAGCTCTCCAGCTTCAGCTCCAGCTCTTCCACCAGCTCCTCCCCGGGCAGAAAAAGTGTTGATATCTGCAGAAGCATTGAAAGAGCTTAATGCTTTATATGATAATCCACAGAACTCTTCAGATGATGATGATGAAGAGGATTCAGATGACATTCCATCTGCTAAGAAAAAGAAACTTTCTAAGAAGAGGAAATCTCCTCCACCTCCTACTCCAAAGCCAAACCCAACACATGATACTCCACACTATATTCTTCAGAATATTACTCCATACAAGGGCATGCCAGCTTGGATGTGGCTGTCCAAGAATTAGTAGAAAGATAGGTAGAAAAGCAGGAAGTTCTCACCTCCTCCACAGAGATACAGGAAAGACCCTCCTCCTCCTCCACCTACTGCTGGTGCTTCAGGCTCTTCATCTCAGAGGACTACCCAATTTCATGCCTATCAGAGACAACACGGTAGATCTTCTTCTTCTGGAAGAAACCAGCACAGGCACTGTTCTTCAGGCAGGTAACATTAACATCAACATCAACATCTACAAGAAAATACTGAACATCAAAAGCCTGAAATCCCAAAGAGACCTGCATCTCCTCCTGTACCTTTTGAGGACCCAGAAATAGCTACAACTGCAAGGATGGTCAGATTCCAAGAACTGGTTGGCCTATCTTTGATCAACAAAGCCAAAGCTGAAGGGAAGGATCCCACTGAGTACACAATAATGTAAAAATACAGGAAGGAGGAACTAAACAGGTTTACAAAAGCTAACAAATTCTTTAATGTTGATGATTATGAAGTTACATCCAGATGCTGTGGTGCCAAGAGCTACTTCCCTAAATATTATTGGTGCTGCTGATATGACAATGACAAAGACTCAAGCAGCCAATCCAAATAGGGAAATCAAGTTTATGCAGCCTGGTGATAAAGCTAAAGAGGAGAAGCACAAGGAGCCAAAGAAGAAGAAATGAGTTTTTAATTTGTTTAATCTTTCTGTATATCTTAAAAACTATTTATTTATTTCCTGATACAAATCTCACTGTATATATATCTGCTGCATATTTTGAAATTTCCTGCCAGATATATTTTTCTTGCTTTGTAAATATTTTGTGTCTGTAATAAGTAACCTCATCCAAATAGGGGGAGATTGTTGGATCCCTAGTTGGATTCTGGCTAGGTTCACTAAACTAGGATTATTGACCCACATTGTATAGCCAGGGCCATGTTGTGTCCTAGAGTATAGGCTAGGTCCTTAGAGTCAACAATGCATGGACCAGCCAACAACATACTGCAGAAGACTCCAGACTTAGAAAAATTTCAAAGGTTTAGAAAAGTGAGTTCGATGTTCGTCGAACTCAGCTCGATGAAAGTCGTGCGCAGCTCGACGAACTCAGAGACAATTCTCTGAGTTGAGCTCGACGAACTTAGTTCTCAGGTCTACGACTTCTGGATACTCTACTTCAACATTCTAAGTATAGAATAATTTCACTGAACTCCAGTCGACAATTTTATGTTCTCAGCTCGACGAACTTAGACCACAGTATTGACAAGTTTTATCAAGTAGCAGCTAGCAGTTCTCAGGTTGACGAAATTATTTCTCAGGTCGATGATTTCTTGATGCTCTACTTCAACATTCTAAGCTCTACTCCAGTCAAAGAAGTTAGATTATCAGCTCGACGATCTGAGTGCACAGAATTGGAAAGTTTCAAGAAGAAAGCAGTTAGCTGTTCTCAGGTCGACGATCTTGGATCTCAAGTCGACGAACAACAATTATCTGTTCAACGAACAGGACTACTCAGCTCGATGAATTCTGTTCTTTGCACGACGATTTCTGTGTAGATCCAGACTTGGATTTTTTCCCTCCTTCTGTCCTTATTTTATTACAGTAATTCCTGAGTAATCAATGCTAATATTCTCTGAATATTACTGTTAGAAGCAGCATTGATTATGACATTCATCAGGATTATTACTTGTCATTTTTCAATGGGACAGTTGGGGAAATCCAATTAATGCAGACATTCTCCAGGCCGTCAGTAATCAATGAAGGAAGGAATTCAAAAATTCAGAGGACAAATTCCATTGGAAATATAAAAGTCATTTTCCTCCTACTTCTCGAGATAACATATACACACAGAGAGAGATATACATAAGAATAAGATACATCACATAGAGAAGATACAGCACAACATTCATTCAAATTCTTCTCTATGCAAAAAAAGAATCTGGTCTTCACCTTGACATTGCTGAAGAAGAAGAAGAACATCCATCCAAATCAGGAGTCTTCTTCATTCTTCACTACAGGATTCTTCAAGGACAACAATTCTTCATCATTCAAGAAGTTCCTGTATCACCTCTGGTCAAAGCTAATTAAAGAAGACCTACACACCCTGAAGCAAAGCTCCATACTTCCTGAACAACTCTATAACTCAGGAGGAGCTTTGATAACACCAAAGATCCACTAGTATTCTCAGTTATATTTGAGAAAGAGAAGACGTCATAACTCTCTCACCCCCTTACTGTACAAAGGGTTCTTTAACTCCCTTCAAAAGTTATTCCTTGGTTGCAAGTCACCTGATCAAAAGACTTGGGTTTGTTTTTGAGCACCTGATCAAAAGCTCATTGGTGGAAGTCACCTGATCAAAACCTGTTAGTGGATTCCTACAAGGGTGGTAGAAGAGTGGATGTACCCAGGTTGGGGAACCACTATAAAATTCTTGTGTTATCTGGTTGCCCTCTTTCTTTTATTCTTGTTATGCCTGTGCTAGTTAGGTTTTCTGTGACTATGCTAATTAATTTAATCTTGTTGTCTCTGTGATAGATTAGATCATTTTATATTACTTCTTTACTTACAGCAAATATAATAGCTTCCCTACTCTGAAGTTCTTTTAATAACATCAAAAAGTTTTTAAAGAATTAAAAGATACTCTATTCACCCCACAGAGTATATCAGGTCTACCCCTCACTTTCAGTTTGTCATATATTTCTTCTGCTATCCAATTATATCTTCCTCTCTACATCAACATTTGCGAGTTCCCTTCAGGTACTTGCAACTTACTTTTGTTTCATATCTACTATTTACTCCTTTTTTGCAGAGATTACCAGATGTTTGTAAGTTCCCAGATTTGTAAAATCCCTCAGACCACTAAACCCCCTAGGAGTGGTTTTGTCATGACTTGGTCATGACAAAACCCTAGGAAGCCCAAGAAGACCAAGTAGACCTAGGAATGTAGGTGAGATCACTATGGTCTGCAATAGTAGATTCTTAAACCCTAGTTTTGGATGATCATGGGGCTTCACCATGACTCCAATACCCCACCACAACCTCACCAATCTATTGTAAGGTCCATTAGAACCCTAAGGGTCCACCGGAGTCAACCCAGGGTGACCAAGTTGGCCTAGGACCATCCTAGTCCTAAATTAGGTAAGGTTCCCTAACTAAGGGCAATGTGCCCCTAATAAGACCAACCAATCCTACCAAGGTCTTACTATACCTAAAGTGGAGTCAATGGGTCACAAAGATTCATTGGGGTCAACCCTAGAGCCTGAGTTATCCTAAGTCAACCCTAGCCCTATATTGGTCAAAGTGCCCTAATTAAGGGGAAGTTACATTTAGTGTGCAAACGTAACCATACACAACCCTTTCGAGACCTTAGGGGAAGCCAAGGGGGTCACCAAGGACCTCTTGGGGTCAACCCAAATGAACATGTTGACCAAAGTCAACTATAGCCCTAACTTGGTCAAAGTACCCTTCCAAAGGGTCAAGTGACCCCCAAAGTGCCAAGTCAACCCTACCCAGCCCAACCTAGACCCTACGGGAGACCAATGGGTCACCAAGGACCCATTGGGGTCAACCCAAATGGTCAAAATGACCAAGGTCAACCCAAGTCCAGTTTATGTCAACTTATCCCAAATGAGTTAACCCAAGCTCAAGCCTTTCCAATTGGGCCAACTGCCTCCAATTACGTGATAATATGATTTATTGGGCTGAAAATTGCCTTAAGGGATGACCAAGTAAGCCTTGATTACTAGGAGAGAGAGTGAGAGCTCCACCTCACCCTTTAATGGAGGAGAGAGAAAAGGGAAGGGAGAAGGCCATTCATGCATAGGGAGGCCAAGGACCACCTTTGGTGGCTGGATTCAACTCATCTGTGTAAGAGGAGAAGTTTCCAGCCATTTCCTGGCCACACCAAGCCAGATTAACCCCCACCACCATGGCCGAGAATGGCCTTTAATGGCCATAAAAGGCCATTCAGCCCACACCCTCCCTCTTCCCCATCTGGTGGTTTTAAAAGCCTCACTGGACTCAGGGGAGTCCTTTACACCCTTTACCAAAAGAAGACAAGGCGCCCCACTATGTAGTTGCAGAAACCCGGCCGGCAGCACCACAACAATTGCAACCCAGCGATCGACTCGTCTTCAAATAACTAATAAGGTCCTCCCCTCCTCCTCTCTCTGTGGGTTGATCGTAGGAATCATTAGGGATGAAGATCTGGCTCAATTGAGCCAGATCGGGAAAGGAGTTTTCTCGGGTTTTTCATGAAAGTTGACCTGTCTGGAATGCCAGAATCCACCCCTCGGCGGCTGTGCCGCAGCCTGGTGATAGCCACCACCTCGACGGAGGTGGTGGCGGCGGTTGCCGGCCAAGGAGGTGGCCAGGTGGCCGACTGTTACAGCTGGAACCTGCTCTAGGTCGGGAGAATCCTGGCCATTGGCTGGATTTATAAGATGACCAGATGTCATCCATGCTGCGTCAAGATCTGTGTAAGATCATGTTATATATATTCTATATTTTGTATAATTCTGTCACACAAAATCACTTAGATTATGAATTATTTTAAAAATACCTAGAGGCCTGTACAGAGAAAGTGGTCAACATATAAATTGTAGCCCTATGGTTCTACTTTAATTTAAAATTAGTTTGAACCAATTTGGATATATGGTTTGACCAAGGCACTCATTTTCTTGGGGTCTATACCTAGGGTAAGTCAGAGAATAATATGATTGCTTCCACTTCATCTCTTGTCCAAATGACCTGATATTTGGATAGGGAGTCTTAAACTCCTCAAAACCACCCAAACTTTTGGTGGGTGATCTTGTAGGATATTATAAGGCTCTGGTAAAAATTCCATCCCTTTTGGGTTTGGTTTGATCGGGTAATGGTGTAGCCAAGTGTTGGCCCATTTTAGGTCAAATTATGGCTAAGTGCCCTAAGTGCTCTTGAGTTGGCCAACCTCACCAAAAGGTGATGGATCTTGGCACTCAGCTATATTGGCACACAAAATAAACCCTCCACTAATATTTGGGTGGAAGTTGAAGGTGGAGCCCTAGGACACTAGGGTAGGCCCAATTGTGTGCAAACCTAGGGTTTGAAGGTTAAGGGGTCAAGTGACCTTGAATTGACTTGAAACTTGGCGGAGAGGACTTTAGGGTTGTCAAAGTCCTCTGGTAAAAATATCATAAGATTTAGAGGTTGTTTAACTCCCCAAAACCCTAACCGTAGTTTAGGGCACATACCTTACACATGTAGGATAGGCCATCAAAGCTTTATGAAAGTTGTGAAACGTGGGTAGTATGGTCTTAGTGTTAATATGAGACACTGGAAATTTTATTAGAAATTTTGGAACAATAATTTTAGTACCTCCTTTGTAATACACGAAATTGCCCTTGATGGTCTTTTGTTTATTATGGTCACACTGTTCGTTGGGAAATTATGAAAATTGTGCAGAGGAAGTTTTAGGTCATTATGCTCATACCTGATTTTCTATTATAATTCTTAGATGCATATTTTCAGTACTTTCTTCACAAACCTATAATTATGCCATTATGTTCAATAATAAATTTAGACTTCAAGGCTTGTTAGAAAATTGTGAAACTTCTTCCGTGGTTTTCTTAGGCCATTATGCTCATGAGGACATTTTATCATATTTTTAGATGAATATTTCAGTAGTTGTTTCATTAATCTATGAAAGAGGATTATCATTATAAATTAAAATTGGAGTTCATTATTCACTGGAAAATTTGGAAACATGGTCAAGAGTGTTTTTAGGGCATTTTAGTCATGCTTGAGTTTTCTTATAATTTTTGGAAGCTTATTTACAACACTTGTTTCTTTAATAGTTAACTGTGTGATTATATTTAAAATTTTGGATCAGAGGCTAAACCTTGCAAAAAAATTCGGAGACCTGAATTTATTGTCAATAAGATGCATAGTATTTATCATAATTTTGTGGTGCATTTTGCATGACTGTAAATGCCACTTCACATTCAAAATTGGGGCATTTGGATGTTTAGGGAAAATAAATAAAATATTAGATAAATATGGAAAATTCCAAGTTTCTGGACTTAGGCTATAAATATAATGATAGGCCACCATTAATTATTATAGGGTGTTTGGATGAGGATTTAGAGTACCTC
Organism: Platanthera guangdongensis; assembly: GCA_039583875.1. Classification (NCBI taxonomy): domain Eukaryota; kingdom Viridiplantae; phylum Streptophyta; class Magnoliopsida; order Asparagales; family Orchidaceae; genus Platanthera; species Platanthera guangdongensis. The sequence goes on along the minus strand of CM077158.1, from coordinate 101,317,451 downwards.
CTATCATGTACATCATATTGCTTAGGGTGGTCTGCATGTAGTAAATCTGCAGAAGATCTGATAGTAATTGATTTGGGCATATGGATTTGGGTTAGTGGCTTGCTGGTTTGGGTGAAGTAAAATGGAGTATATCAATGGAAGTTGGGATAAGTAGCTTGTTGGGTTGTCTAAGATTATGTGGTGCTTGGGATCGACGAAAGATCGTCTTTCCTGTGGAGAGGAAGAGCCCAAATACATTAGGGTTAGTTCTAGTGTAATTCTAAATGGGGATCGGGATTTGGGTAATAACCAACAATAATAAGTGCCTTGCGAAAGGGAACAATGGTCTTCAACTACCATCATAGTTCCTAGTGCCCTTTGAGAGGCCTTCACGAGGAATACCAGGGACAGTCCTGGGCTAACCTAAACGGTAGGCAAGCTAAACTACAAGAGTAACTAGTATAACTAGGGGTTCACTTTAACTCACCTCATTGTCTCGGGAAGTTAGGTTGTGTCGCACGAGCAGTAGGCTCGGTGGTTTTGGTGATGGGCAGGTAAGCCCGACGAGCTTTGGGTCGGTTGTTGGTGGTGACGGATGGGATAGTCCGGGGAGATTTGGCTCGGTAGTTGATACATAAGGTTGCATGTGCATAAAGTATAAGGTGTTGGGTCTTCGGTATTGGAGGGTTGATGCACCGATGTCAATACGTTGATTCAGCAAGTGTGGTTTTGAACTTCACCAAGTTAAGCCCGGTGGACTTGCCGGCAATGAGTACGCAGGAGCTCCCCTTCGTGCACCAGCATCGAGGCGTACGATAGGTCTGACTGGTAGTGCTATTACCAGTTTATAGGTGGGTGAGGCCCAACCCACCGCTTATGTTTACCACTACGGAGGTATCCTTGGAGGTTGGGCTCCAGAAAGGGGGAACTAATGGTCTGTGTGCACATAGTCGAGTGGGTGTGTTGTACTTGCATGATTCACATCATAGCATACTTGCATGTCATAGCATAACCATTGCATTTAACCCTTAACACCTATTGTATAAATTGGTATAAGACTTTTTATACAATAGGCCCTGCAAAACGACCCCTTGGTTTATAAGCTCGCGCGAGCGTGCTCATAAGTTAAGGTTTCTATTTTGTATATATATATATATGCTTGCTAGAAAACTGACACCCTATCGTATAAATTGGTATGGGACTCTTTATATGATAGGAGCCATGCAAAAGATCCCAGATCTTATTTGTTTTCATATAAGGCATGGTTACTTATTTCCTGTTAAGTTTTTCATACCTTTATTACTGCCACATGTACCTATAGAACTGCTAGGTTAGCTCCGCCATCACCTCCTTCTTGATCAATCTCCACCCTCACTACCTCTCCTTTCCTTCTCCTCGCTTGATGCCTAAGAGCCATGGGGGGAGGGGTAGGGTATGATAGGACTTAGTCTTTTAGACTAACGGTTTTTGAACCACATCATTTTAGGGGACTATGGAGCCTAGCATGGAGGAGTAGCCCCGGAGGTTGGCACGCTTGGAGATGGGACAGTCGAGCACTAGAGTTCAGACAGCGGGGACTGTGAGTCCCGATCACTAGTAGTTATTTTGGTTTTGCTTCCGCGATGCATGACATATAGTGAAGACTTGATGTATCGGGTGTGAGCCCCATTTTCGGTACTTATTTATTATTATTACTATGGACTCTCCCTTCATGGAGATTATTTATTATATTTGTGATATCTGTGGACATGTGTTAGAGTTTTGTTTCATTTACTCTCTTGCTACCTTTTTCTGTGATCGATTTGGCTGGCAGGATCGGTGTTTTGTAGTGACGGTCTTCCCGGGCATGTAGGTGTCACCGCAAGGTGGCGGTTCTGGGCCTAAGACCTTGTGGTTCTAAAAAGAAAAAAGGGGGTCGGGCGTCTTACAAGTGGTATCAGAGGAAACCTCGATCGAAAAGTAACAGTCCACAAACCTTGGGTCACCCCTTCACGAGTTTAGTTTTGGGAGAAACTAAGCAGCGGAAGCAGTGGTATGCCAATATGGGGGATCACATGTAAATTGTCCACCTTTAATTAGGTTTGAGTCGATTACTTACAAATGGCTTTTGTTACGCTGCCTCCGGTACAGCCTACACCACAGGACGGACTTCAGCAAACTCCAGATGTTACACCACCTCCGCCGGTCCCCACTCCGTTCCTACAGGCGGAGATGAGGCAGACTCTGACAGCCATACTGGATGCTTTCAGGGCCCAGCAGGTTCCGGCTCAGCGGCCCAACCCAGGGGCTAATTGGTTGAGTATTTTCCGAGGACTTTCTCCCCCATCTTACTTAGGGACAGAGTCGGTTGTTCAGACGGAGGAGTGGCTGGACTGTTGAGATTTGTGAAGTGGTTGACGGGACAGGCCGGGCGGCCTGGGCGGACAACATTGGCGGACTAGGCGGACTGGGCAGACTGCTGTGTGCGGCCTGGTGGAAAGTCTGGTGGAAGCCGATTGTTCTTCTGAGCGGGTTATATGCAAGTAGTCCGCAGACTGTGCGGCTGGTATCTACGGATAGGGCGTTGGCTGATTGGTTTAGCCAAGGAGCGACCTGAGTGGATAGAGGCTTGCGGACTGGTGCATTACTCAGTGGCTGTGGTGCAAGCTTGTGCTGATCGGAGGTTTGGATCATGTTCGTGGGAAGCTTGCGAACTAGTGTGTCTGCGGTATGGACTATTGCGGACTGGGCTTAGAGCTTGGCTGAGGCCTTGTCGAGCTCTGGTTTTATAGCAGGTGCCTTGCTGTGGAGGTCGTTGGCAGACTGGTGTGTGGAGTCCGGGAGATGGCTGCTGCGTTGGGCAGGTGTGCGAGTTGCTGGCGGACTGCGGGCGGTCTGTGCTATGGTGTTTGTCGGACGCGAGTTTATGTCTTCCATGCTCGTATTGGCCTTTGATGGTTTTGGACTTGGTCACACTCTGTGCCAAGACCATGGTGTCCGCAGTATCCGCCAAGTCCGCTGTTGACCGGGCGGACTTGCTTTCTGCCTTTGGTCGTGGACTTGTGGCAGATTGAGGCTTGAGTCTTACGGACTGCCTCGGGTTTGTGCGGACAGCCATTGAAGGGGGTTGCTGTCCTGCAATGGTTGTAAGCTTTCCGGGCTGATGCCTTGTCCGCATAGCTTAGGCGGACTGAAGAGGGTTCTCCAATGTTGCCTTGCTCCTGGAAGTTTTCCTTCGTATCCAGCTAAGTCCTTGCGGACTCGGCGGACGGTGTTTTGCTATCGCGCGGGCTAGGGCGGGGTCGCTATCTCTAGGGCGGTGACCACACTCCTCACCTCGCCTATAAATAGGACCCTCCTGGCAGGTCTACAGAAACTGAGTGAACAGTAAGTTGGGTTCGGCGAGGTGCTGCGGTCTCAGTTTTTCTGTCTGCGCGGATTGATTCAGAGTTAACTGTGTGCTGTGTGCAGGTCACGCGGGTAGCTTCAAGGATCCAGGAGTTTGGCTTTGACTTCGGTCAAGTACTTGGAAGTTGTGCGGTCTCTGCGGATTCAGCAGGAGGTCGCTCTGTGGCTTGTTAGCTCTGTTTCAACTTTTCCAGCTTCAATAACCTGTCCGCCAGCTTCAGGCGGGTAGGGGGTATGTTCCTCAGTTCATCTTCAGCAGGAGATGAATAACGGTGTGTCCGCGCGGCCTCGCAGATTCGGCGGACTCCGTGGCTATTCGGCGGATTGCAGCTTAAGTTCAGGCGATCTCAGCGGACTCGGCGACCTCGGCGACCTCGACGGTCTCGGCGGACTCCGGTGCTGTCCGCCCGGCTTGGTTTTTGGTGCTTTCTGTTTACAGCTGTTTATACTAGCGAAATCATGTCTCGCTATGTATACCTCGTTTTGTGAAGAAGTGAATGTATAAAAGATCCGCTTGTGCTTCCATTGTTTGTTGGGATTAGCATTGTTCCTCGGTTTTCCGCTGGCTCAACGTGAGAACTGGGTAGTGCCGAAGATATTAATTTGGCGTTTGGGCTACCTTGCTGACCACGCTGAAAAAATTTTAACATGGTATCATAGGGAGGTTCAGTTGTGTGAGCGGTAGTCAACCAGTGTTGTTACTCAGGGCTTGAGTGGTGATCAACCTGTGTTGTTGCTCGGAGCTTCTGAAAGGTTGCCAATAGGTGTTGCAATGGAAGGGAGCTTTGCAAGGGGTCTTGGAATTGAACTCTTAACGTCGACTAACTTAAAGAAATGGAAGTCGTGCATGAAGAGTTATCTTCTTGGCGAGGAGCTGTGGGAAGTCGTCGGTGGTGATGACAGACAGGAAGTGACTGCTGCGTTCGGTACTGCTGAGCAGGTTAGGCTCTGGAGAAGAACAAATGCTAAGGCTGAGTTCATTCGGAAGAGGGCCGTGTCACCAAAACTGTTTGATCACATCGTTGGATGTGAGTCAGCTGCTGATATTTGGACAACCATTGATGAGTTGTTCAATAGGAAGAATGTGGCGCGGCTTCAGTTTCTGGAGAATGAGTTGGTCATGGAAACTCGGGGAGACCTTTCCATCTCGAAGTACTTCTTAAAGATGAAGAGCTTGTGTGTTGAGCTGTCGGCACTGGATCCTGATGAGCCTATCTCTGAGGCTAAGATGAAAAGGCACATTATCCGCGTCTTGCGGAAGTAGTATGTGGCCTTTGTCACATCTGTTCAAGGATGGGCTACTCAGCTGTCTTTGCTGGAGCTGGAGAATCTGCTTACGTCGCAGGAGAGCTTGACAAGGCAGATGGGTGGAGTGAACTTTAATCAGGAAGTCAGCGAAGCTCTCTTCTCAAGCAAGAAGAAAGGATGGGAAGGGAAGAAGAAGAAGAAGGTGCAGGTCGCTGGTGAGAAGGAGACTTCAACTTCATATCAGCCGGAGAGGAGCAATGCTCCTAAGGACTGGAAGAAGAATTTGAAGTGCTACCGATGTCATCAGCGAGGGCACTTCAAGCGGGAATGCAAGGTCAAACTGCAGCCTGGGCATGCTGCGGGAAAGGAGGAAACTTGCTCGAGAAGTGAAGAAGCAGAATGGGGCGGAGCTTTTATGACGGGCACTTGTGTCTGGGCCTTGTCTGCTGAGGACTTCAACGGCGAGTGGATCGTGGACTTCGGGTGTGGTCATCACCTCACCGGAGATAAGTTAAAGTTCACCTCCATGCAAGCATACTCAGGTAATGAAGCTATCATCACTGCTGATAATACTATTTATGTAGTAGAGAAAGAGGGGGTCGTGTCTTTGGGTAGTGATCAGGGGCCACTCACGTTAAGGAGGGTGTATCATGTGTCGTGCATGAAGAAAAACCTCTTCTCGGTGACCAATGCGGTGGACGCTGGTTATCATGTTCTGTTTGGGCCAACAGACATGAGGTTCCTTCGCAACGTATCAGCGGTTAAGGCTGATGTTGCTCATGTTGGAAGGAGGGTGAAGAACTTGTTTGTTCTTGCCACCAATTCTTATGTTGATCGTATGCGGGCCAATGATAGCGCTGATATCTGGCATGAGAGGCTAGTGCATGTTGGCATGGACAAGCTGAAGGCGATGGCTAGTAGAAGTTTGGTGAAGGGGTTGCCTAAGTTGTCCTCCTTTGGTTACGGGCATGTTTGCGCAGGCTGTCAATACGGTAAGGCACATCGCCTTCCGTTTGATAAATCACAAACAAGGAGCAAGAAACCATTGGAGTGCATTCATGGCGACCTGATGGGACCGACGATTACTACCAGCCTTGGTGGAAGCAGATACATGCTTGTCTTGATTGATGACTACTCAAGGTATACTTGGGTGTACTTCTGAAAGGAGAAGTCAGAAGCCTTCCGTTTGTTTGTGGAGTTCAAGGAGTTGGTAGAAGGCTGGCTTGGCTTGCGGATTAAGAAGCTTAGAATGGACAACTGTGGTGAGTTCATCTCCTCCGAGTTTTCTAACTTCTGCAGGAAGCACGGGATCCAATGGGAGCTTACTTGTGCTCACACTCCACAACAAAATGGGGTAGCGGAGCGGAAGTTCCGTCATCTGACGGAGACCTGCAAATGCTGGCTTCATGCGAAAGATATCCCAAGGTCCTTTTGGGCGGAGGGGATGTCTTGTGCTTCTTATGTCATCAACCGGATGCCACTCAGCCCTATCAATATGAAGACTCCTATTGAGCTGTTGCTGAAGGAGAAGCCGAGTGTGGGACACCTTCGGGTGTTCTGCTCAACTTGCTACATGCATGTCCCGGATGCTTCACGGACTAAGCTGGATGCGAAGGCAAGGAAGCTTGTCTTTGTTGGCTACGATGAGCGGAAGAAGGGATGGAAATGCATGGACCCTGTGACGAAGAAGTTCGTGGTGTCAAGAGACGTTGTCTTTGACGAGCTGACGCCATATGGAGGTGGCTCGGTTGAGCTAACCGGAAGTAGCAAGGTTGATGAAGCAGCGGTGGTGGCTTCTGAAGGCTTGGAAGAGGAGCTTGCTGTCTCACCAGCAGCTCCTGTTGCTTCTAACTCTGAGGCTGAGCCTTCTGGCTCAGGAAGCAGGGGGAGCACTGCTCAATGCTTTCCCCAAGTAGGAGTTGAGCACAAATAAGCAACGGAAGCAATGAGCAAGGAACCGACCCTTCGGAGATCGAAGAGTGTTGTTAAGCCACCGGCTCGATACTGTGATGGGAATGCAGTGAGCTTTGTCTCCTGCTTCTTTGCAGGTCCTCTGGATGAGCGAGAGCCTGCAAACTTCAACGAGGCCACTGGAGTGAAGGAGTGAGAAGGTGCCATGAAAGAAGACATTGATGCTCTGAAGAAGAATGAAACCTGGGACCTTGTGCCCAAGGTTGATGGCATTACTCCGGTTACTTGCAAGTGGGTGTATAATTTAAAGAAGAAGGCTGATGGGAGCATTGATAGGTTCAAGGATCGCCTGGTCGCTAGAGGACTCTCACAACAGTATGGAGAAGACTATGAGGAGACATTCAGTGCAGTTGTGAAGATGACTTCAGTTAGAGTGGTGATCGCCTTGGCTGCTAGCAAGGGATGAGGGTTGTGACAACTCGATGTGAAGAATGCCTTTCTTTATGGAGAGATTGACAAGGACATCTTCATGGATCAGCCGGTTGGTTTTGTCTCTGAAAACCATCCGGACTATGTCTGCAAACTCAGGAAAGCTCTCTATGGGTTGAAGCAAGCTCCTAGAGTGTGGTATGGGAAGATTGCAGAGTACTTGCAATTCTGTGGATACCTTGCTTCCAACTCGGATTCAAGCTTGTTCATCAAGAAGAAGGGAGAGCTACAAGTCTTGGTCCTACTGTATGTGGATGACATGATCATCACAGGGAATTCGGAGGGGGAAGTAGCAAGGCTCAGTGCTGAGCTTGCTATACGCTTCGAGATGGAAGACTTGGGAGAGCTGCATCACTTTCTCGGTCTTGAAGTGGAGAGGAAGGAGTGCGGGATTCTCATTTTCCAAAAAGGGTATGCAGATCGCATTGTGAAGCGGTTCGGCATGGGCGAAGGGAAGATGTGCTCTACTCCACTAGAACCTGGGCTGAAACTTCGACGAGATGAGGGAAGTGTTCTTCATGATCCCTTGGTGTTCAGGGCTCTTGTTGGGAGCTTGATTTACCTGACGATTACAAGGCCGGACATTGCTTATGCTGTTGGCCGAGTAATTCGGTATATGGCTGAACCAAGGAAATCTCATCTAGTGGCAGCGAAGGGAATTCTAAAGTATATCAAGATGACTTCTGACATGGGACTCCTCTATGAAAGGTACTCGGAGTTTGCGTTGCTTGGGTACACGGATGCTGACTATGGCGGTGATTCAGATGATCGGAGGTCTACTTCAGGTAATGTGTTCACTTGCGGTTCAGCTAGCATCTCGTGGTGTAGCAAGAAGCAAGACTCGGTATCTGTCTCAACTACGGAGGCAGAGTATAAGGCTTCGGCCTTGGCTGCTCGGGAGGCCATTTGGTTGAGGAGGCTTATAGAGGACGTTCATGAAGAAGTGCAAGGGCTGACTTTACTACGGGGTGACAATGAGAGTGCTCTCAAACTGGTTAACAATCCAGTGTGTCACGCCAGGACCAAGCATATAGAGATTGATCACCATTTCATCAGGGAGAAGGTGTTGGAAGGATCTCTGTTGGTCGGGCATGTTCGGAGTGAAGATAATCTTGCTGACATCTTCACGAAGCCACTGACGAAGGGGCCCTTTGAGCGCTTGCGCAGCTTGCTGGGCTTGGTCACCACTTCCCACTTCAAGGGGGAGTGTTGAAATTTATGAAGTGCAAGTGGTTGACGGGACAGGCCGGGTGGCCTGGGCGGACAGCATTGGCAGACTAGGTGGACTGGGCGGACTGCTGTGTGCGGCCTGGTGGAAAGTCTAGTTGAAGCCGGCTGTTCTTCTGAGCGGGTTATATGCAAGTAGTCCGCGGAATGTGCGGCTGGTATCTGCGGATAGGGCGTTGTCTGATTGGTTTAGCCAAGGAGCGGCCTGAGCGGATAGAGGCTTGCGGACTGGTGCAGTGCTCAATGGTCGTGGTGCAAGCTTGTGCTGATTGGAGGTTTGGCTCATGTTCGCGGGAAGCTTGCAGACTAGTGTGTCCGCGGTATGTGCTATTGCAGACTAGGCTTAGAGCTTGGCTGAGGCCTTGTCGAGCTCTGGTGTTAATGTTGGGTTTCTCTAGGAGGTTGGAACAACACTTGTGCACGCAGCGGAAAAGTAAAAACATCAAGAAAACCCAAAAGAGATGGGATCGGGCCATGGTAGTTGAATCAAGAAGTTAACATACAACTATGCAAAAATTACCTCGGTGGCGTTGAGTCACAACTCAACGGAGATGCTCCAAGCTTCGTGCTCTTGCTGGTGGCGAGTTTTACGTGGAATGATATCCACGTCTCTGCAGAAATCCACATGAGCGGGAGAACGCCGAGTTTTCTGTAGCACGGCTCATCGGGAAGGAGAGTGACCGCACCTTGCTTTCCCACGGACTGCTAGGTCCGCGCCAGGGATAGCAACACCAGCGACGATCACCGGAGAGGAGGAGGTCGGCGGAGGGAGCACGGCGGCGGAACCCTTCCGTCGGCGGGATTCGGGATCGGCAGAACGAGCGAATGGCGGAACACTTCCGTCGGCTTCGATTTGATCAGCACGCACAGATCTTCGGTCAGAGAGATGATCCCGAAAACCCTAAGTGTCCTTTTATACCAAAGACATAGATAGACTTAGGAACATCGTTATCCGTAGACCACCCAGAAATTTAGGGTTCCAGAATCGGTGAGTATCAATCGGCGAGAATCGGCGACGATCGGCGAGAATCACCTAGCAGATTCAGCGAGAATCTGTCGACGAGTATCACCTAGGATCGGCGAGAATCAGAGTACAATACTCGACGATTCTCGCCGAACGCAGGGTGGACCATACTCTTCGACCGTCGACCCGCGGTCGACGATACTCGACGATTCTCGTCGATCGTCGACCCGCGGTCGACGATACTCGACGATTCTCGTCGATCGTCGACCCGCGGTCGACGATACTCGACGATTCTCGTCGATCGTCTAACTTGTGTTGACGACACTCGTCGACCCGCGGTCGTCGACTCTTACCAATCCTTTAAGGCAACATTTGCCCAACCCGACGATCCTTTAAGGCAACACTTTGCCCATAACCCCATTCAGGTCGGTGATTGGTAACCTTTACCAACACAGTCAATCATCCAACTTCTCCACATCTCTTATGTGCGACCCTGCAGACTCATATCGCGTTGGCAGTGAGATTACATGTTTGACCATTTACAGATCACCATGGTAACTCCAACAGACTCCCACTTGATCTTGAAAGTATCAAACCAAAAACCTCACAAACAATGAGCGGCATCTAGCAATGCATCATTGCTCCCCAAGCAATAAGAGTTTATAACTCATAAGTCTTTATGACCAATGTATCAGCGTTGTCTTTGTCCCTTTGTCTCTTACATCCGGAAAGAACTAGAGGCATGGACCGTGTCACCCTCGTAATAGCTCAATCCAAGTTTCTTGATCCAGGACGGACTTCCAGAGAATGGTGAGTCCAATATCACATATTGACTCAACCAAGCATGGCCATGCATTTCTCAGTCCAGTTCCATCAAGGGGCCCATGGATGCAACTCCTGTTATACAGGAGGACAAATCCCATATCTGCTCACACACAAACACCCAAAGGATTTGTAACATGCCCAACAACCACCCTTATCATCAACCTTTCTCAAGGAAGACTTTAGATGGCATCAAAGCGCGCTCTTCCTCACTTGATGAATGCTGTGACTTCAGGTCAAAGGACCACAACACCATTGTCAATTGAGACCTACTCGTGACACGATTGGATGACAATCCACAGAGTAGCCTCAGGTTGGGTCTGTCCAGTACAACTTGTTCACTAACAAGTACTCACGTGATGACTTGATATCACAATATCATGACCTGTGAGAACCGGTCATCAGTCAACGCACGTGCTAGCCTTCATGTATCATCATCACCCTTAGCTTCTATGATGATACTCGACCAGGGACCTTTAAGAATGAAGCTTCAAATAAATCATAGGCTCTCACATTCAAGTCACGTACTTGATGTCTCATGGAAGCGAACATTCTAAGGGTATCTATTATGTTAACATTTAACTATCATATAGAAAAGCTCATAATAAAAGAACTTGCCATTAATTGTAAGGAAAAACTAGGTACATTGTCCATCATATGAACAAATAGCCAACAAAATACATGTTTACATGCAATCCACAAAATTCTCACTAGAGCTGATCATTTAGGTATCGTATACCCATCGATCTAGTATGAACATCATGCTTTCTCTGCACGAGAGGCTTTGTCAGTGGATCCGCAATATTCTCCTCAGTCGGCACTCTGCAAATGTTCACATCTCCTCGTTCGACAATCTCACGAATAAGATGAAACCGCCGAAGTATATGCTTGGAGCGCTGATGGGATATATGTTCCTTAGATTGTGCAATTGCACCATTGTTATCACCGTAGAGAACTACGGGACCAACAATGCTAGGAACTACATCAAGCTCGCCGATGAATTTCCTAATCCATACAGCCTCCTTCGCCGCATTAGCTGCGGCGATATACTCGGCCTCTATTGTAGAATCAACAACTATCTCTTGCTTGGAACCCTTCCAGCTCACAGCTCCTCCATTCAGGCAAAACACAAAACCTGACTGAGACTTGGAGTCGTCTCTATCAGTTTGGAAGCTAGCATCCGTGTAACCACTTACAACGAGCTCTTCCTCTCCACCATACACCAAGAACACGTCCTTAGTCCTTCTCAAGTACTTCAGGACATTCTTGACTGCAATCCAGTGACACTCACCGGGGTCTGACTGGTACCTGCTAGTCATGCTCAAAGCAAAGGAGACGTCGGGTCGAGTACATAACATCGCGTACATGATTGATCCAATTGCCGAAGCATATGGAACCAACTTCATGCGGTCCTTATCTTCACAAGATTTTGGACACTGGTCCTTAGAGAGATTAACACCATGAGACATGGGCAAAAATCCTTTCTTGGACTCAAGCATGTTGAACCGCTTCAACACCTTTTCGATGTACGTACTCTGGGTCAAACCCAGCAACTTCTTCGATCTATCTCTATAGATCTTAATACCGAGTATATAAGTCGCTTCACCCAAATCCTTCATTGAAAAGCAGTTCCCTAGGTGGTTCTTAACAACTTTCAGGGTAGGAATGTCATTCCCAATCAACAGTATGTCATCTATATACAATATCAGGAAGACAACAATGCTCCCACTGATTTGCTTGTAAACACAAGGCTCATCTTCATTCTTGATGAAACCAAACTCTTTGATTTTCTCATCAAAATGAAGATTCCAACTTCGAGAGGCCTGTTTCAGTCCATAGATGGACTTATTCAGCTTGCATATTTTAGTGGCTTCATTTGGGGATACAAAACCCTCGGGTTGTGTCATATACACTTCCTCAAGGAGGTTTCCATTAAGGAAAGCCGTTTTGACATCCATCTGCCAGATCTCGTAGTCATAATACGCAGCAACAGCAAGCAATATCCTTATGGACTTTACCATGGCAACAGGGGAAAAGGTCTCATCATAGTCAATACCATGAATTTGCTTGAAACCCTTAGCCACCAGTCGCCCTTTGAATGTCTGTGCATTCCCATCCATGTCGGTCTTCTTCTTGAAGATCCACTTGCACCCTATGGGTCGTACCCCTTCAGGTGGTTCCACCAAGTTCCAAACTTGGTTTGCATACATGGAGTCCATTTCGGATTTCATAGCCTCAAGCCATTTGTCGGAGTCCAGTCCATTCATAGCCTCTTGGTAGGTTGTTGGTTCATCATCATGATCCATAAGCAACACATTACCTATTTGAGACACAAGAAATCCATATCTCTCAGGCTCATACCTCGGTCTACCAGATCTACGTAGGACTTGTGTTCCTTGAGCAGGTTCTCTAGCTACAACATCTTGCAGTCCTGTCTCAGAATCCAATTCTGGTTCATTCACTACATGTGGTTCTTGAACTTCTTCAAGCTCTACCTTTTCAGTCTTTCTTGATAAGAACTCTTTCTCCAAGAAGACACCAGTCCTTGCGACAAACACTTTGCCCTCAGACGGTAGGTAAAAGTAATACCCTTTCATTTCCTTAGGATATCCCACCAGATAATATTTATCCGATTTGGGTTCCAGCTTGTCAGGCATTTGACGTCTCACGTATGCCTCACAACCCCAAATTTTAATGAACGACATACTAGGATGCTTCACAGTTCATATCTCATATGGTGTCTTCAGAACCGTTTTTGTTGGAGCGCGATTCAATGTCATTGCAGCAGTCTCTAAAGCAAAACCCCAAAAGGAAACAGGCAAGTCTGCATGACTCATCATCGAATGTACCATGTCTAACAGTGTACGATTTCTCCTCTCAGACACACCATTATGTTGTGGTGTTCTAGGTGGAGTGAGCTGTGATACAATACCACACTCTTTCAGATGATCACGTAACTCATGACTCAGGTATTCGCCACCTCGATCAGATCGGAGTGCTTTAACCCTTTTACCCAACTGGTTTTCTACTTCACTCTTGAACTCTTTGAACTTTTCAAAGGTCTCGGATTTGCACTTCATAAGATACACGTATCCGTATCTACTGAAATCATCAGTAAATGTAACAAAGTAGAAATACCCACCTCTAGCCATGGAACTCATGGGTCCGCATACATCACTATGTACAACACCCAAGAGATCCTCAGCCCTCTCAGTAAAACCAGTGAAAGGAGCTTTAGTCATCTTGCCTAACAAACAAGATTCGCATCGCTCAAATGATTCATAATCAAATGAGTCCAAAAGTCCATCTCTATGGAGCTTGGATATGCGCTTTTCATTGATATGGCCCAAACGACAATGCCAGAGAAATGTAGGGTTCGAGTCATTATTCTTAGTCTTTTATTATTTTCTACATCACATATCAGATGGTCCAAGTTCAAAACATAAAGACCATTAAACAATTGGGCTACAACATAACAAACATCATTCTTAAATATAGAACAACAGTTGTTCTTAATTATAAAAGAAAATCCAATCATGTCCAAACATGAAATAGATATAATGTTTCTAGTTATGGCCGGAACAAAATAACAATTATCTAGTTCTATTACAAGCCCACTAGGCAAAGAAAGACGGTAAACCCCTACGGCTACAGCAGCAACTCTTGCTCCATTGCCGACGCGGAGGTCCACCTCCCCTTTACTCAGCAATCTTGTCCTTCGCAGTTCCTGCACATTTGTACAAATGTGAGAACCACATCCGGTATCTAATACCCAAGATGAAGGAGCAGAAAGGTTTATCTCTATAACGTGAACATTTGAAGCGGAAGACATACCTCCCTTCATTTTCTGCAGACCTTCAATCTACGGAGGACAGTTCCTCCTCCAATGACCAGCCTTGCCACAGTGGTGGCATTTCCCTTTCTTCACCGTGCTTTTCTTTTTCATCAGTGCAGAAGACTTGGGCTCAAGATATGACTTATGTCCCACCTTCGTCTTCTTAGAGCCCTTGGCCTTGCCCTTGCCCTTATACACCATCAGTATGGGGCTGGCAGGCTTGGCCTTCTTCATATTGATTTCGACAGTTCTCAACATGCCTAAGAGTTCGGGCAGTGTCTTGTCTATTTCATTCATGTTGTAGTTCAAGACGAACTGTTCATAACTGTCCGGCAACGATTGCAGGATCAGATCTGTGGCCAACTCTTGACCAAGAGGAAAACCCAGCCTCTCAAGGTTCTCTATATACCCAATCATCTTGAGTACGTGAGTCCCTACTGAGTCTCGAACTCCCATCTTGCACTGAAACAACGCTTTTGTGACGTCGAACCTCTCTTGACGAGCCTGCCCTTGAAACATTTTCTTGAGATGCTCGTCAATCTCCTTGCACCCCATGTTCTCATGTTGCTTCTAAAGCTCAGAGTTCATAGTGGCAAGCATAAGGCATTCGACATCTAAAGCATCGTCAGTATACTTCTTATAAGTATCCTTCTCAGCACAGGAAGAGTTCCCGGTTGGCACCTCGGGGGCTTCTTCTTCCAAGACATAGAGCTTTCGCTCTTGCCTGAGAATAATTCTCAGGTTCCTGTACCAGTCCATGTAATTAGTCCCACTGAGCTTATCATTCTCAAGGATGGCTCTCAGAGACAACATGGAGTGTGAAACACTTGCCATGGAATTCTACAAGAATTTATGCAGAATAAAATCAGTACCAAAATTTCAAATACAATTTATTTTAATTTGGACTTCAATTAAAACACTCCCACTATTTTATTCGAAATGATAGCCCTCACTAACAATTCGGAGAGTTCATGCGAGCTACTCTCTTAGTGGACAAGATCCGTATTTCACCAACACAATGAGTTAGCTTTGGATTTCCTCTCACGATGCGGTTATTTAGGTAGGCAACGCTTGCCAATTGCATCCTCATGCAATTCTTGTATGGTTGGTGAATAACTCCTTACTTGCATCCATCATATGGTACATGCCAACCCTATGCCTCTAGGCACTCAACCTTTGAGGTCACCTAGTTAAGCTGGACCCGATGTCGACAGTGGGATATCACAATTATCCGCTCGCATCCTTACCAAGATAGATTAATGCACCTTGTTTTGGCAAGCCCACACTTCATCGATCGAGGCAGGAAGAGTGTCATCCATCGGAAGGCATCCGAACACTTAATATTTGATGAAGGGAGTTTAATTATAGGTTAACAGTTAACCATGATCAACATTTGATCAATTTGCACATCCAAAGAAAAACAAATTTTCTAAAACCACATGCATCCCTTATGTGCACAACCTGACACCATCAACATTTGATAGAAGGAAGGGATAAATCTGAACATCCGGAAACTTCCAAATCCTCAGATTTACATGCATTGGACAAAGGCAAGACAACTCAACTTAAAGCAGTAGACAAGCTCATCTCTCTTTGTTGGATTCAAAATCCAAAACAAAACCGAGGGATGGTTACTGATAAGGAGACTACAATTTCTAACAATTAGAAATTTCCACGAAATTCCAGACGTTCTTAGCAGGGTACCAAGACTAAATCTAGACATTTAGAACACTTCTAAATCCCTAGGTTTACACGCACTGGAATAACAAAACTTCCAATACAACAATCATGGCCGGAACCTGGCTCTGATACCACTGTTGGGTTTCTCTAGGAGGTTGGCACAACACTTGTGCACGCAGCGGAAAAGTAAAAACATCAAGAAAACCCAAAAGAGATGGGATTGGGCCATGGTAGTTGAATCAAGAAGTTAACATACAACTATGCAAAAATTACCTCGGTGGCGTTGAGTCACAACTCAATGGAGATGCTCCAAGCTTCGTGCTCTTGCTGGTGGCGAGTTCTACGTGGAATGATATCCACGTCTCTGCAGAAATCCACATGAGCGGGAGAACGCCGAGTTTTCCGTCGCACGGCTAATCGGGAAGGAGAGTGACCACACCTTGCTTTCCCACGGACTGCTAGGTCCGCGCCAGGGATAGCAACACCAGCGACGATCGCCGGAGAGGAGGAGGTCAGCGGAGCGAGCACGGCGGTTGAACCCTTCCGTCGGCGGGATTCGGGATCGGCAGAACGAGCGAACGGTGGAACACTTCCGTCGGCTTCGATTCGATCAGCACGCACAGATCTTCGGTCAGAGAGATGATCCCGAAAACCTTAAGTGTCCTTTTATACCAAAGACATAGATAGACTTAGGAACATCGCTATCCGTAGACCACCCAGAAATTTAGGGTTCCAGAATCGGTGAGTATCAATCGGCGAGAATCTGCGACGATCGGCGAGAATCACCTAGCAGATTCGGCGAGAATCAGTCGGCGAGTATCACCTAGGATCGGCGAGAATCAGAGTACAATACTCGACGATTCTCGCCGAACGCAGGGTGGACCATACTCGTCGACCGTTGACCCGCGGTCGACGATACTCGACGATTCTCGTCAATCGTCGACCCGCGGTCGACGATACTCGACGATTCTCATCGATCGTCGACCCGCAGTCGACGATACTCGACGATTCTCGTCGATCGTCGAACTTGGGTTGACGACACTGGTCGACCCGCGGTCGTCGACTCTTACCAATCCTTTAAGGCAACATTTGCCCAACCCGACGATCCTTTAAGGCAACACTTTGCCCATAACCCCATTTATGTCGGTGATTGGTAACCTTTACCAACACAATCAATCATCCAACTTTTCCACATCTCTTATGTGCGAACCTGCAGGCTCATATCGCGTTGGCAGTGAGATTACATGTTTGACCACTTCCAGATCACCATGGTAACTCCAACAGTTACAGCAGGTGCCTTGCTTTGGAGGTCATTGGCAGACTGGTGTGTGGAGTCCGGGAGATGGCTGCTGCGTTGGCCAGGGGTGCGAGTTGCTGGCGGACTGTTGGCGGTCTGTGCTAGGGTGTTTGGCAGACGCGAGTTTATGTCCTCCATGCTCACATTGGCCTTTGATGGTTTTGTACTTGGTCACACTCTGTGCCAAGACCATGGTGTCCGTAGTATCCGCCAAGTCCGCTGTTGACCGGGCGGACTTGCTTTCTACCTTTGGTCGTGGACTTGTGGCGGATTGAGGTTTGAGTCTTGCGGACTGCCTCGGGTTTGTGCGGACAGCCATTGAAGGGGGTTGTTGTCCTGCAGTGGTTGTAAGCTTTGCGGGCTGATGTCTTGTCCGCATAGCTTAGGCGGACTGAAGAGGGTTCGCCAATGTTGCCTTGCTCCTTGTAGTTTTCCTTGGTATCCGGCTAAGTCCTTGCAGACTCGGCGGACGGTGTTTTGTTATCGCACGGGGTAGGGCGGTGTTGTTATCTCTAGGGCGATGACCACACTCCTCACCTCGCCTATAAATAGGACTCCCCTGGTAGGTCTATAGTAACTGAGTGAACAGTAAGTTGGGTTCGGCGAGGTGCTGCGGTCTCAGTTTTTCTGTCCGCGCTTATTGATTCAGAGTTAACTGTGTGTTGTGTGCAGGTTGCGCGGTAGCTTCAAGGAGCCAGGAGTTTGGCTTTGACTTCGGTCAAGTACTTGGAAGTTGTGCGGTCTTTGCAGATTCAGCAGGAGGTCGCTCGGTGGCTTGTTAGCTCTGTTTCAACTTTGACAGCTTCAATAACCTGTCCGCCGGCTTCAGGCGGGTAGGGGGTGTCTTCCTCAGTTCAGCTTCAGCAGGAGATGAATAACGGTGTGTACGCGTGGCCTCGAGGCTTCGGCGGACTCCGTGGCTATTCGGCGGATTATAGCTTAAGTTCAGGCGATCTCAGCGTACTTGGCGACCTCGATGACCTCAGCGGTCTCGGCGGACTCCGGTGTTGTCCGCCCGGCTTGGTTTTTGGTGCTTTCTGTTTACAGCTGTTTATACTAGCGAAATCATGTCTCGCTATATATACCTCGTTTTGTAAAGAAGTGAATGTATAAAAGATCCGCTTGTGCTTCCATTGTTTGTTGGGATTAGTCTTGTTCCTCGGTTTTCCGTTGGTTCAACGTGAGAACTGGGTAGTGCCGAAGATATTAATTTGGCGTTTGGGCTACCTTGCTGATCACGCTGAGAAAATTTTAACATGGACATCATGTATGAGATGCTGACCGAGATACGATGCCCAAGGGAGGATAGGGTGCCTTTGGTGGTCTCTTGCTTGGAGTCCCATGACAAGAGATGGTGGAAGACGTTGCTGGATACGACGTTTGCTGATAGAGAAGTTACAGATGTTGCTTGGTGAAAGAACTTATACCTAATCACCTAGAGGGGGGGGTGAATAGGTGACTTAATCTGTTTAAAACTGTTTAGGCAGATTGCAGATTATATCACAGATTTTTAACTAATTATACACAGCAGTCAATCAGCAATCACAGCAATCAATCAAGCACACAGTGAACACATAAATTTATAGTGGTTCCCCAAGGTTTGGGTACATCCACTTTCCCCCTTCGCCTATCTAGCAGTGTACTAGATTCAGTCAAACTCCTCCACTATCTCAGATCCTCATATCTTACACTCCAAACCTCAACCAGGTTCCTACAGCTCAGGCCCAAGGCCCTACAACTCAGCTTCTTCACAAAGCCTACACTCAGCTTCTTCACAAAGCCTACACTCAGCCACAAGTCCAACACTCAGCCACAACAAGCCTACACTCAGAGATATAGATCTCCTACACTCAGGCACACAGGCTCTACACTCAGCCTTTATAATTACAGGCTTACAACTCAGATCCCTAAGGATCCTACAAGAAATATAAAATACAAAGTGTATTTACCTACAACTCTGAATAGAGAGATGAGTTGATAGGTTCTTGATGAGTTCTTGGAAGAACTCTGCTGAGATCAACCACACTTGGCTTTTCTTCAAAGCTTCTTGAATGTAGAACACAATAGGGTTGATCTTCTCTGCAGCTGATCTTTGATCTCTGCAACTTAAGTTTCAGAACTAGGTCTGAATCCTTCTTCACAGCTTGGTTCCAACGGCTGTCTTCTTGGAAGGAGCTCTCTCTCTCCAACTTCTTAGATATACAGATCACTTCAACTGATTTGTGTTAATCTGTGTTGAATCACTTCTATCTGTTGATAGTATAAGCCTTTATATAGGCCTTCTTCAAGGTGACCGGCTGATCCGGTTCCTAATAGCTTTCTGACAACTCTGACAGGTGCAGTAGACCGGCTGGAATGGCAGTTGTCAAGTCATCCAGTCAGTTCTTGAAATATCTGTAACTGTCTGAAAGTGTCGAGACAGTCTGTCTTTAAGTGTCGACACTTATAGACCAAGTGTCGACACAAGTTGTCTAAGTGTCGACATTAGCCTTCAAGGTGTCGACACAACTCCTTGTGTTGTAGAATTCACTTCTCGACACAGCTTCTTCATCATGTGTCGACACTAATAATGTGTGTCGACACAAGTCCTTGTTCTTCAGTACTTTGTTGAAATCTTGTAAGTGTCGACAAAACTCCTTTGTGTCGACACATCTTCATGTGTTAAACTTGTTCAGTGTCGACACTTCTTCTTGGTGTCGACACATGCCTTCAGTGTTGATACTTGCTGAGTATAGACACAGCTCCTCAGTGTTGACACATTCTTCTAGTGTTGAGACTTTAGCTGAGTGTCGACACATCTCCTTTGTGTCGACACTTGTACTTGGAATTTTGTTGAACTTTGCTAAGTGTCGACACATCTCCTTGTGTCGACACTTTCTTCATATATTGAGTCTTCTGCTGAGTGTCGACACATTCTTTCTTGTGTCGACACTTTCTTCAAGTGTTGACTCTTCTGTTGAGTGTCGACACATTCTTTATTATGTCGACACTTGTACTTAGACTCTGCTATCTTTTGCTGAGTGTCGACACAGCCTCCAAGTGTCGACACTTTCTGATGTAGACACAGTTCCTCTAGGTGTCGACACTGCTTCAAGGTGTCGACACAGCTTCACTGAACTTTTCTTCATTGAGTGTCGACACAGCTCCTTGTGTCGACACTTTCTGTCTGGTGTCGACTCTGCATCCCTGGTGTCGACACAATTACTCCAAGTGTCGACACTGCTTGTCTGAGTGTCGACATAAGTCTTCTTAAGTGTCGACACTTTCCCTCTAGGTGTCGACACATGGACTTAGAATCTTTTCTGCTTTCCCTGCAAATACTTAACCTGCACAACTAAAATCAAAACACATCAAATACATTTTGATGTATATCAATGAGTAGGGTGAGGCTTCTTCAAATCAGGTACATTTAAACCAATGTACCCAACAATCTCCCCCTATTTGGAGAAGTCATAACCCTTAGTCAATGATATACACCATATAGAATAAAATCATAGCATGATGTAAAGTAGGATTATATAACAGGGCAAACATAAACATGTATTAAACAAACATGTATACATAGATATCATCTCAGAATAATTATGAAATAGATTTATAACACATCACATTGTTCTAACAGCTTTGTCATATTCATTTTTCAAAAGTTTACAAAATGTTAAAAATCAAAAGATTACAATTGTAAACTCAAGATGAAATATATCATATTTCTGCTCAGCCTCCTTAATTACAATTCCCTTTCCAGACTGTATCTTGGCTTGTATAGGGGCTTCAGCATCTTCAGTATCAGCAGGCTTTTTCCCTTTCAGCTCCTTCTTCTTTAGCTCTTCAGCTTTAATCTTCTGCCTCTCAAAGTAATGATAAGGCTTGGGAAAGTACTTGCTAGGCTCCTGGGCAGTAGGAGGTAGCTTTCCCATCTTTACCTTCCTTCTATATTGCACTATGGCTTCTTGCCTAGATTTATGCTTTCTCCACTCAAGTTCAGAAAACCACTTATTTCTATCTTGAACATTATCTTTGGCAGCCTTCCATGCAGTTAAGATAATGTTTCTTGAAGTGGGGCTCCACTGTTCAAAATCAGGCCTTTGTTCAGCTTGCTCTCTGAACCTCGTCTTAGACAATCTAGCTTCTTGTTCAGCTTGTTCTTTCAGTATAGCTTCCTGTAAAGCCTCAGAGACTGGCTAAACCACCTTCTCTATGATGACATTTTACTGGCCCTCAGGTGGGCTATACATTGAATGTATATCTGCTTGTATCATATCAAAATCTGGTGGAGGATAAATTACTTGAGCTACTTCAGGTTGCTCACCTCCAAAATAGGCAGGATTAACTCCAGATTCTGCTACATTGTCATCATCACATAAAGGAGGATAACCAAGAGTGGCTCTAATGGAATTGGAAATCCATTTTGCATGGTCAGAGCCGACTTTGACTAACACCCTCTCCCCCTTTATGACTTCTCTTTCCATGTGATCTCTTAGATCATCCTTTTGAAATCTGATTTGTGCATTAAGATAATTGACTCCATCCTTGTAGAAAGGTTTTAACCTTTGGAGTTTTTCAGTGATCAGCTTCTGAGAGTTTTCAATAGCAGAAGTAACATCAGATATGCCCTCTTGTAAAGCTTTATCAAACTCTGCCTTTGCAGTAGCAGTAGATGTAGTCAGTCCAGCAACTATATTCTTCATCTCTGTGATAATTGCATTGTGGGATTCTGTCAAATTATCATTCATCCTTATCTGGTTCTCAAGAACATACCCTTGCTTCAGTGCAATGTCATCTACTTGAGCTTTTATTTTCTCTTGATGTGTAGCTAAGTACACTACTGCATTCCCTCCCTTGTGGAAGCAGTCAGTCATTTCCTTTTTATTTAGATTCATCTCAAATCTTATGGACTTAATGTCCTGGGCAAGATCAAACTGTAGAGATTTTTGCCCTTCATCCACATACATTTTAAGAGCTTTCCTTTGCTCATCAAGCTTTATCTGCGTAGCAACCATCAAGGAACTGAAATCTGTTGATGGTGCTGGCTGTGGTGTTGGCTGTGGTACTACAGTTTGCAGAGCTTTCTTATAAGTCTGGCTCCTCCTTTTGAATACTTGAAATTTCCTTTTATTTGCTCTTGCTGTCTCCTCATCTTCAGAAGCAGATGTACTTGCAATATCTACCCTCTCCCTAGGTAGCTCCTCAACTTCTTTTTGCTTCTCAGGCTCTTGCCTTGCAGGTTCTTCAACAAGTATTACTTGCTCCCCCTCAACTTGAGCATTCTCCCCCTCAGCAACAGCACTTTCCTTCTCAAATTCTGTCTGATCTAGATTAAGGAAGAGATCTTCCATTGTATACTCTTGTTGAGGTTGTGCAGGAGATTCTCTTGGCTCATCAACAACTTGATCAGATACAACTTGAGCTGCAACAGATGTGTCCTCCATGACAACATCTGGGAGTTGACTATCAATCTGAGATTGATGATTTATATCAGATAAGTTGTCAATTATAACTTCACTCTCAATAAGGAAATCTAATTGATTGATTTCTGAGATTACCTCAAGGATAGTGTGAGTTGCTTGCTCACTCTCTAGGGGAGTTGGCTCTTCCACCACTAGTGGCTCCCCCTGGATAGAACCCTGGTAAAAGGGGCTAGCTTGAGGTAGCTCCACCTGCCTCTCTGCAACATCTGGTTGAGCTGGAGACTTTCCAGCAGTTCTAGGTTCTTGTTCATCATCTGGTGTAAAGACAACTTGCTCCTCAGAGCTACTGGATGATTCTTGAGCTACTGGAGCTATCTTCTTCTTCTTCTTTAGTGGGGTTTCCTTCTTAGGAGTTAGCACTTCCTTTGTCAAGACCCTATCCCATCTGGAGAAGAGTATCATGTCCATCTTCCTTATATGATTTATTTTTGATCCAGCAGCTTGACTCATAACTTCTGGTAGACTACCAGCCAAGTACAGACTTAATATTCTACCCAAATTGGGTTTCTTCAGACTCTCCTTGATCTTCTCAAAGACAACAACAGACCAATCAGTTGGCAGGGTGAAGATAATCCTTGTCATAAGTTTGAACATATGGGCTGATACCCTGTCATGCCCTCCAGGTTTACTTAAGATCACCTTGCCAACAATTTCTGAGAGAAATTTTCCCTGGCTGTTCATCCCCTTTCTATTGAACACTGATCCAATTTTCAATTTTGAATACAGTCCACACCAAGTTAAAGCTTCCCTGGTCTTTGAAGCAGTAACTTCATCTTCTTCCTTTGTCCTTGGGAGGTTTAATACCTTTCTCAAACTTTTTGGTGAGACCTTCACCTTTTCTCCATGAACCCTAGACTTGATCTTGAATCCAGTGTCGTCTAGGGCTGCTCCATTTAGAAATTCCAATACTTCTTTCTTCCAGATCTTGGTCGGCTCTGAAACAAGAAAATCTAACCCTGAGTTTGCGACTAGGGTTACCACATTCTTGATCTCCGGGTCTGCATCATCAAACGCATGCCGCACCAGTTCATAGCCTTCATTTACGTTCTCCTCGAGCTTTGGCGCCATTAGGGTTCGAAGAATTTGAATGGAGAGAAGAGAGGTGTCGACACACAAGTTTGGTCTCGAAACTTTGGTGTGCGTGTCGACAGTCAATGGAGAAATCCTATTTATACCTTTCTAGTATTGAAGATGAAATTGCGCGTCAACTAACTTAAATTGTGTCGACACTGTGGAAAAGTGTCGACACAGACTTATAATGTCTCGACACACTGTGTCGACACAAGTTTAGTCGACAGATTATATGTGTCGACACTTGTTTATGTGTCGACACCACTTAACTCGACACTTAGTCGAGACTTTACTTAGATAATTCTGTGTAAATTCTAAGTGTCGACACCACCTTGGTTGTGTCGACACCACCTTGGTTGTGTCGACACTGACCCTGTATGTGTCAACATTAATTTTCTTAAGTGTCGACACCAACTTCCTAGATGTGTCGACACCTTTTACTTGATGTGTCGACACCATGTTTCTATGTCGACACAGATAACTCTGTGTGTCGACACCTTTTTACTTAGCCATTTCTATAAATTTATTCTAAGTTTATCATACCTAATTCAATTTTGAACCTATTGAATTTGGTTTCTTCTAGGGGCTTAGTATACATGTCAGCTAGTTGATTATCTGTATTTACATACTCAAGTGATATATCTTCTTTTTCTACATGTTCCCTTAGAAAATGATATTTTATCTCAATATGTTTAGTTCTACTATGGGAAACAGGATTATTAGCAATAGATATAGCACTTGTAGAATCATAAAATAGTGGTGTTCTACTTACTTGAATACCATAATACTCTAGCTGATGTTGTATCCATAGAAGTTGAGCACATCAACTTCTTGCAGCCACATATTCTGATTCTGCTGTGGAGATAGCCACACTTATTTGCTTCTTGCTACTCCATGAGATCAGTCTTCCACCTAAGAATTGATAGGTTCCAGTTGTACTTTTTCTGTCTTCTTTGCAGCCTGCAAAATCTGCATCTGAATAACCTGTTAGTTCAAAGTCTCCATTCCTAGGGTACCAAAGGCCTAGATAAGGAGTGCCCTTTAGATATCTCAGAATTCTTTTGACTGTTGTCAAATGAGACTCTTTAGGGCATGCTTGGTACCTAGCACAGACACATGTAGCATACATGATATCTGGTCTACTTGCAGTCAAATACAATAGGGAGCCAACTATCCATCTATACAAAGTCTCATCTACAGGTTTCACTGCATCATCTTTGCTAAGAGACATACTTGACCCCATAGGAGTCTTCATGGTAGTGGATGAATCCATACCATACTTCCTTATTAGTTCTAGGGTGAACTTAGACTGGCATATGGATAAACCATTCTCAGTCTGTCTAACTTGGAGACCCAAGAAGAACTTAAGTTCCCCCATACTGCTCATCTCAAATTGTCCTTGCATAAGTTTTGCAAACTTTTTGCAAAGACTATTTTCAGTAGACTCAAATATGATGTCATCTACATATATTTGGACTAGTATTATCTTGCCTCTGGATTCCCTAAGGAATAGAGTCTTGTCTATTTTCCCCTTTGTGAATTTATTCTCAATGAGGAAACTAGACAGGGTTTCATACCAAGCCCTAGGGGCTTGTTTTAACCCATACAAAGCCTTCCTAAGTCTATAGACATAATTAGGTTGAGTTGAATCAACAAAACCTGATGGCTGTTCCACATAGACTTCCTCTTTCAGATTACCATTCAGAAAGGCTGACTTAACATCCATTTGGTAAACTTTAAATCCTTGAAAGTATGCATAGGCCAGGAACATTCTTATGGCTTCCAGTCTGGCTATTGGAGCAAAGGTTTGATCAAAGTCAATACCTTCTTCCTACCTATATCCCTTGGCAACCAGTCTAGCTTTGTTCTTGATAATCACTCCATGTTCATCCATCTTGTTCCTAAAGATCCACTTGGTTCCAGTTATGTTGTGGTCTTTTGGTTTAGGAACAAGCTCCCAGACTTTGCATCTCTTGAACTGATTTAGCTCTTTTTGCATTGCCTCAACCCAATGAGGGTCTAGGATGGCTTCTTCAAACTTCTTTGGTTCTACTTGGGATAGAAAACTGGAGTAGAGTACTGCATTCAGATTTCTGCTCCTTGTTTGTATCCCTTGTCTTAGATCACTAATGATTTGATCTGCTGGATGATCTCTAAGATGCCTATTAGCTGGAGGCATCCTGGCTTCAGGTTGAACTTCTTCAGTTTGTTCATCTTGCTGCACTCCTTGAACTTCTTCTTCATTAGGTACATGTAGTACTCCCCCTGGTCAGCAGCCACTATCTTCTACTTGTTGTCTTGCAGTAGATCCTTCTTCTATAGTGAGCTTGTCCATCTTCTCAGTCACACCTGTGGAGCTGCAAATACTACTAGACAACTCATGGTTAATAAGTCTAGATTCATCAAAAACTACATGTACAGACTCTTCTACAACTTGAGTAGACAAGTTGTAGACTCTATAAGCCTTACTATTATTGCTATACCCAACAAAGATCCCCTCTTGGGATTTGGCAGCAAACTTAGTCAAGTAAGACTTTCCATTTGTTAAGTATAAAGCACTTACAACCAAAGATCCTGAAATAGGATAGGTTTGGTTTTCTATCTTTCACAATCTCATAGGGGGTCTTGTTGTGACTTTTAGTAATGGTAGCCCTATTAATTACATTGCATGCAGTATTCACTGCCTCAGCCCAGAAATATTTTGGGAGAGATGTATCACTTAATAGGGTTCTACCAGCCTCAATCAAGATTCTATTTTTCCTCTCAGCAATGCCATTTTGCTGAGGTGTCCTTGGTGAAGAAAACTCCTGAAATATCCCAAATTCTTCACATAGTTTTGCCATACTATCAGACTGAAATTCAGTACCATGGTCACTTCTTATCCTGACCACTGTACTGTCTAGTTCATTTTGAATTTCTTTGACAAATCTATTGAAGATTCTAGGTGTTTTAGATTTCTTTCTAAGGAAGAACACCCAGGAAAACCTTGAGTAGTCATCTACAACCACAAAGGTATAGACCTTCCTTCCTAGGCTGTGAACTGGCATAGGACCAAAGAGATCCATATGCAAGAGGTATAAACACCTCACAGCATCTTTGTTTTCAATGCTATTAAAGCTGGATCTAGTCTGCTTGCCCTTTTGACAAACTGAACATATCCCATCTTTAATACACTTAACTTGAGGACCATTCCTCACTAACTCTTTGCTATAGAGTTTGCCAATTGTCTTATAGTTAAGATGGGCTAGCCTCTTGTGCCATTTGACACAATGAGAGACTTTCTCATCAGCTACAAGACACACTGGAGAACCATTGGTCTCACACATAATGTCTAGGCAATAGACATTTCTTTTTCTATAACCTGTCAAAATGATCTCTTGATCATTTGACCTCCTGATATGACAACCATCTTTAACAAATGAGATGTCATATCCTAAATCACTCAATTGACTTATACTAATAAGGTTATGTTTCAAACCTTCAACATAAGCCACTTGAGTAATAGTAATATGGGTGCTAGAAATGTTACCAAAACCCTTGATGATTCCTTTTTCAAAACCACCAAAGGTGACTTTAGGACCATCCTTGATTGATGTGAAGTCCTTTAGCAATCCGTTAGTTCCAGTCATATGTCTGGAACATCCACTGTCCAAGTACCATATTGGGGCATGGTGTAGGACCCCCCCCCCCCCCAACCTTTTGCCCGGGTCGGGCCGGAGGGGTACTACTGGCCCAAGACGTCCACCCAGGGCTCATAGGGGAAACAATCCACCCTATTCAAGCACTAGATGGCCGACTTGAGTGGTTCGAATCATAACATTCACAACCCAACAGAATATAGCGGAAGCATTAACAGGAAACCACTACATATATATATAACATATCATATTAATACAGAGGTTCTAGGGCCGAAGCCTTATGCATTTATAAAAGCCCGTGGGCTATACATGTACTACATAAGTCTCTCACACACTCTCTCTTCTAAACTGCTCGGCGGTACTCACGTCTCTATACACCGGAGACGGCGGGGGTGCATCTGATCGAGTAGACCTAGCTGCTGGCGTAATCTCCTGCGGCAGCGGGTCACTACGGTGCTCCACCTCCTGTGAATGGTTAATCAAATAGTCGTTAGTCACAGAGCTAAGTGGAAACAAATCTCCTCCCCGGATCCACATCCTGGGGACGAGCACGCACCCACCCAACAAAAGTAAATAGCCGAAGCAAGAGAGGGTTATCACAACATTTCATATATGAACAACTAGGAGCAATTATAAAAGAGTGCAGTATAACCGGAAAAAGCAGCAATAACATAAAACGGTTATAGCAAGGCTCTACTAGCTCATCAGCACAACAGGTTTTCATATCTTGAATTCTATCGCAGGCATTCACAGCCACGCACACAAACCGCAGGCATTCATAGCCGCGCACACAAACCGCAGGCATTCATAGCCGTGCACACAAACCGCAGGCATTCATAGCCGCGCACACAAACCGCAGGCATTCATAACCGCGCACACAAACCCTATGTCGACATAGTTTGGACCGCTTCTGTTCCAGCAGGGTAGCGAGCCCCGCGGGCCTCACCGATGTGGCCGTCGGTGACAGTGGCCAGTCCTGCCACTTCTGGGGGTGATCGTACCGCACAACCCCAGGCCCTCACGTACAACCTTGTGTGCTCTTGTATGTGAGCGACATCCGGCGAATCATTTTGGCCGACCAGCGTAGGAAAACCCGACGGGGAATATAACGGCCGGTCACCCATGGTACTCATCTCCCTGTCGCCTTGAGTCGTCAACCTTGCCGCACCGGTACGAACGGTCTGCGGAAGGGACTGACCCGCCACCATTTCACCGCAAGCAATTTACAATCAATCAAACAATTGCAAACAATATAACATCGGGTCTACGACGGCCTGCCTTACTAGGCTTACACTTCGGGCATCGGCACTTTGCTATACTTTCGACAAGGAGCGTGGGAGCGCTTTATTTGGGGCTAGACCTGGAGGACTACCTCAACTCCGGTTATCCCCAACTAAGGCTCAACCTAAACAACAACTGCTCGTCAGAGCAGGACCCGGGAATATAAAAGTAAATTGCGATAAGATCAAGTGAGGGGTTATGCTACTTATTTAAAGTGCTGGAAGGAAATGTGACCAGTACAAGACTGGAGTAGTATTGAAATAAGCTTGACCAGTACGAGACTGGAGTAGTACTGAAATGAAAGTAATGAAATAATCTTGACCAGTACGAGACTGGAGTAGTACTGAATTGAAAGTACTGAACTGAAAAGAATAAAGGAACTAGACCAGTGCAAAACTGGAATAATCATAAAGAAAATGGTTAGTAGTCCAATCACTCCATATAGGAGGCTTCAGTTCCATCTCCGTTCTCAGGAGAGATTTTTCAGTTCCATCCCAGTATTTAATAAGGTTTCCTTGGGTTACACCTTTATTAAGATCCGATTATGAGTTGGTTGCGCCTTATTAACCACGGCTTAATCGGATTAGGGCTTATCAGTAGTTATACTTTCATTATTCGTCAAGAATAATTCATAACTCACCACTCGTGCTCTCATCTTCCGAGCGTGCCCAAATCGCCCGAGAGTCGAGGCGCTCGACAGTTTTCATGAAATCTCGATACACCCGGAGCTTGGTCACTTGCCTCAGCCACTCTCGTCGATATGAAACTTATTCAAATTAGAGAGGATAGTCGCGCGCTCCAATTCTCATTTTCGAGCAAAAAGAGCGTAATAAATTCCGTGCGCGATCCTAAGCTTCCATATTTTGGGAAAAATATCAAAACTTATCCCCATGAGCTCAAATTTTGATACAACCCTTATATGGATATGAAATGAGCGTAGAAAAATTTTCATAATTTTTCAAAGAGTTTTGGCCCTTTAATTTGGCAAAATAAAGTTTAATTGTGCTTTTAAAAACACCAAATCAACACCACAAATTCTCACAATTTTTGTGGAGGAAGCCCTTAACAAAGGGGACATTTTTTATGTTCAACACTTTTTCCCTAGGAGCCTAATTTAGTCTCAAATAAAATCTACCCATTATTATAATATTATAATATTATAATAATATATATAATATATTATTATATATATAAAAGCACTGTAAATCATCACTTTTACCCCGCCTGTATCAAAAATTCCGCCCTTACGGGGCTCCTCCGCCGCCGGCCGGCCACCGGCCTGCCGTGACTCCACCACCGGCCAACCCGGCGGTGGTGGTCACTCCCTCCGGCGGTGGTCCGGCGGCCTGCCGCCACCGGCCGCCGCCGGAGCATTTTTTTAAAAAAAATGGACGGGAGGGTAGGGGGTGACGGCGGCGGCGCTCCGGCCGCCGGGAGTGCCATGCAAGACGTCCAAAATGGAGAAGGAGGAGGGAGAAGGCTTCCACCTGAGTTTGGTGGGCTCGGGAGGGGCCGGCTTGGTCGGACATGGCTCAAGGTGGTGGAGGAGGGGAGGAGGAGCTCCGGCTTGGCTTTTTCCGGCCACCTGAGCTCCGACAGAGGGGGAAGCAGGGCTAGGGGGTTGCTCTGAGAGCTGTGAGGGAAAGAGATAAGGGTGGGGTCCTTTTATAGGATTGGGGAGGGAGAGTTCCCTCACTTTGGGTGGTGTGGGACTAATCCCTCCTTAGGCAGAGATTAATCCCCACCCACCAACTGTCTAATGACAGCTGGAAGTCTCCCATTTTCCCCCATGTGGGGAAAATGGATGAGGCCCCTTTGTGGGCTTGGGCCTTTAGGTGGGAAAGAGAGAGAGAGAGGGAGAGAAAAGAAATGGGTGGGCCTCCACTTGTAATGGTATGGGGGCTTGCTGGTTGGGGGGGCCCAAGGAGAGTGAGGGGAAGTATGGGTCATCCTCTTTTGGAGAGAAGGTTGGACCCTCACTTGGAGAAAAATCCAAAAAAATAGATTTTAGGAGGGTTTGACCAAGTCAACCATATGGTGGGTCCCCCTTGCTGGTAAAAGTCAAAGTGGGTCCAAGTCGTCGAGGTCGGGTCAAAGTTCGCGTGTCGTGTCATAATCGGTGTGCGCACGCTTTTCGGTGCACAACTACGCTTGATTTGACCACGGGTTGACCAATCGTCATCGAAATTGACCGGGACGACTTCCGTTGACTTCGTATTGACCACACGAGTCTAACGCCACTGACTGGGGTTGAATCGGAGTCCGTTTGACGAAAGTCCGAAATTTGCGCGTCGCAGCGCGCTAAAATGGTCGAAATGTGTAAAATTGTCGTTAGACCTCGGAGTCCAACTGAACGAGTTCTGATGCGCTCGTATTGACTATACGAGGCCACAGGAACTGACAGAACTCAATTCAGAGTTCTCTAGCTCTATTTCCCGCTTAGGGTTATTTCCCACCGGTTCATGGGTAGGGTTCGGGCCACTTTTATTGGGCCCACTAAGGCTCTGGTGGCCCAATAAAAGGCGGGATGTTACAATCCAATAAAAATAAAAGGATTTTCGTCCCCGAAAATTTGCTTGAAGTAGGGGGAAAAAGTAACATACCTGGGGAAAGAGCTCTGAGTGCTTTTCTCGGAGGAGTGCTTCAGGTTCCCATGTGAACTCTTCTCGTCCATAGTTTGACCGTAGCACCTTAACCATCGGAATGGTTTTGTTCCGTAGTGTCTTCACCTTGTAATCTATTACTCTGACGGGTTCGAGCCGGACGGATCTATCTGACAGTAGTTGGGCCGGAGGGGTAGGAAGGTACTGCTCTGGTTGCCGGAGGACTCGTCTCAAGGAAGAGACATGAAACACATTATGAAGATTCCCCAACTCTGGGGGTAAGGCTAAACGATACCCGACGGGGCCAACACGCTCTATCACCGGATAGGGGCCCAAGAAGCGGGGATCTAACTTTTTCTGCTTCCTCAACCGGGAGACACCATTCATGGGTTTTATTTTCAGAAACACCATTTCCCCCACGCTGAACTCCACCGGTCGGTGTCGCGCATCATAGTACTTAGCCTGCCGGCTCTGCGCTTCCCGCATTCTCTCCTGATCAGCCGTATCGCTGCCGTAGCGTCATCGATGTAAGCCACTCCCAAGGCTTCCGGGTCCTCTTCCTGAGCACAAGTCAACGGTGTTCGGCAACGCCTTCCATACAATGCCTCGTACGGGGCCATCTTAATACTAGCCTGGTAGCTGTTATTGTACGAAAATTCGACTAACGGCAACAGCTGCTCCCACGGCTCATTGTGCTCCACTATGCACAGTCGAAGAAGATCCTCCATCGTCCGGTTCGTCCTCTCCGTCTGTCCGTCTGTCTGCGGGTGGAAGGCAGTGCTGAAGGCCAACTTGGTTCCCAAATATGCCTGCACCCGCCTCCATTCCTTAGATGTGAAACGACCGTCACGATCAGACACGATGGACTTTGGTACTCCGTGAAATCGTACCACTTGTTCTAGGAACATCCTGGCCAGGATATCTACTCCGTCACCCTGTCGGTTTGGAATGAACCGCGCTACCTTGGTGAGTCGATCTACGACCACCCATATTGTGTCATTCCCAGCACGGGATCGAGGTAGGCCGTGGACGAAGTCCATGGAGATGTCTTCGAACTTCCATTCTGGTATCGGCAGGGGCTGCAATAGGCCTCCTGGACTGCGGAATTCAGATTTGACCTTCTAACAGGTCTGGCACCGGGCCACGAAGTCGGTGACATCTCTCTTCATTCCGGGCCAGTAAATGGTCCTACGCAAGTCCACGTACATCTTAACTACGCCAGGGTGAATTGAGTACCTCGACTGATGGGCCTCTTGCAGAATTTCCCCACGAATCCCTCCAGTAGCGGGAATAAATATGCGATGCTTGAATTGTAGAATCCCATCATGCAAGTTATAATCCTCCTGTGCCCCTCCTTGCAGAGATCGGATGATCGACATTACCTCTGGGTCGATCTTCTGGGCTTCTCGTATCCGGTCCCGGATATCGCATTGGATCTCCATCCAATACAGCTGAGAATAGTACTCTTCCGGATCTCTTCGGGCAACCAGGGTAATCTCCAAGTCTATCAAAGACTGGAAAAGTTCCTTAGGGATCTGCTCCATCCATCTCCCGACTATCGCAGGCTGGCGGCTCAAGGCGTCAGCGACTCTATTAGCCTTCCCGGGGTGATATTGGAGAGTGAAGTCGTAATCGCATAAGAATTCCAACCATCGGCGCTGCCGGAAATTCAGCTCTTTCTGCGTGAAAATATACTTGAGGCTCTTGTGGTCGGAGAAGATCTCACATTTTACTCCGTACAGATAATGCCTCCAGATTTTAAGGGCGAAGACGACAGCGCCCAACTCTAAATCGTGTGATGCGTAGTTTAATTCATGCGGCTTTAATTGCCGCGAAGCGTAGGCCACTACCTTACCATGCTGCATTAGGACTGCTCCCAATCCTTTCAGGGAGGCATCAGTGTAGATTTGAAATCCCTCGGTCCCTGAAGGAATCGTAAGGATTGGCGCGGAAGTCAGACGCCTCTTCAGTTCGATGAACGCAGCCTCGCACTCCGGCGTCCATCGAAATACGGCATCCTTCTTGGTGAGAGCAGTCAGGGGTAGGGCAATCTTGGAAAATCCCTCGACGAACTTCCTGCAGTATCCGGCAAGGCCGAGGAAACTCCGGATATCCGCAGCCGTTCTCAGTGGCGGCCAATTTTGTACTGCCTGGATCTTGGCTTGGTCCACTGCTACTCCTTCCTTGTTTATCGTGTGGCCCAAGAATCCAACTTCTTCTAGCCAAAATTCGCACTTACTGAATTTGGCGAAGAGAGAGTGCTCCCGGAGCTTTAATAGAACCATCTGCAGGTGCCGGGTATGGTCCGTCTTGGTCTTCGAGTAGATTAGGATATCGTCTATAAAGACGATGACAAAGTGATCCAAGAAGGGTTCGAAGACTCTATTCATCAGGGCCATGAAGGCGGAGGGAGCGTTGGTGAGCCCGAAGGGCATCACTAGGAACTCGTAAAGACCGTATCGGGAGCTGAAGGCAGTCTTAGGAATATCTTCCTCTCGGATCCGAAGCTGATAATAGCCGGACCTCAGGTCCATTTTGGAGAATACCGAAGCACCTTGTAACTGATCGAACAGTTCGTCGATCCTAGGAAGGGGATACGTGTTGCGTACAGTAAGCTTATTTTGCTCCCTATAGTCGATGCACAGTCGCAGAGTCCCATCCTTCTCTTGACGAAAAGTACCGGGGCTCCCCAGGGCGAGGAACTTGGACGAACGAATCCAGCATCTATTAGTTCTTGTAGTTGGATCTTTAGTTCAGTCAGCTCCCTTGGGGCCATCTGGTAGGGGGCTCGCGATACTGGCCGTGCTCCGAACACGAGCTCGATCTGGAAGTCGACCTCTCGCTGAGGTGGCAATCCCGGGAGGGACTCAGGGAAGATATCTGGAAAGTCTCAGACTACTGGGACCTTGGCGAGCGCCTGGGTCTTATCTTCCATCTCGAAATAAATAAGGAATACTTCATCCTTCTGACGGACTGACTTCACCATCTGTGTAGAAGTCAAGATAATACGAGAGACAGATGGCACACCTGTCAACGCGACGCTCTGGCCATTTTGATTCTGTAGCCGGACTTCTCGCGTGGAACAGTTTATCTGGGCTTGGTGCTCAGCCAGCCAGTCCATTCCCAGAATTATGTCATACCCAGTTATAGCTAGGATGGTTGCATAGACTTCAAACTCTACCTCTCCTAGCGTAGCCTGGAACGAACACTTTTCGGTGGATGTCATATCCGACCCGTCTGGTAAACGGATTGGTATAGACAGTCCGGTTGAGCGAATAACATTTCCCTTTGTTGCGATGAAATCGTGGGAGACGAAAGAATGAGTCGCTCCTGTGTCAAAAAGGGTTTTGGCAGGGTGACCTTCTACCAACAAGATTCCTGACGTCATAGGAAAACATATAGATATATATCACCCAACTAATATACATATATATATATATGAAATATACAACAATAGTGGAAGATCTGATATCTTCTATCGCCTAAGATATATACCTATGACTACGTCAGGGGCTGGTCCATGCTGCAGGTCCAGTGCATAGGCCTCCTGGGGAGCTGCTCGGCCCTGCTGGCCTCTCCTGCCAGCTCGGCCTCTACGACCTCTTTGACCATGTCCCCGTGCCGGCTGTCCACCCTGGACTGCTCCTAGTCCTGGTCTCCCTATCGCCTGAGGGCAGAAGGCCTTCATATGTCCCGGCTGCTGACAGCTTTGCAAGCCTTCAAAGAACTCCAACAGTTCAGCCCTGCGAAGGGAACATCTCGTCGGGCCACTAGTGTGGGGCTGTGGAGCTGGAGCTGATAAAATATCATTCTCTGTCAAGGATAGCCGTTGTCTCATTGATTGCATCCTTAATTACATAATCTCTTATGGAGGAAAGTGTGAAAAATCCCAGCTGAAAACGGGCAATTCTTTGGCAAATAACTCCTAACTGATTTGAATTTGTGTTATCTGAAATCGGAACTGGCTCTGCTATCGTGGTGGGCGCTGGAAATCTAAGCGCAAAATATCGTCGATCTGGCAGATCATCGAACTGAGCTCAGAGATAAAGAATCCAAAGCGTCGAAATCTGTCGACCTGAGCTCACCGATCTCTCTCTATCCTGTCTCGACGATCTTGTATGAGCTAGACGATCGCGACTCCAATCGTCGTGCTGAGCTTGACGATATGACTTAGTCTCCAGACAGAAAATCTGGTCTCGAGGAAGCTCTACTATTCAAGCAAAGGTTCCTAGAGACATAGTGATCTGACCCGTTCCACAGGAATGAGCCACCATCTGCTGGTCCAACTCTAGAGCTGCCGCATGGGTGGCTATGGTGTGGAAGGTGGCCTGAGAGAGCATAATCAAGGACTACCTCAGGTCGTCTCTGTCACAACCCGCATTTCCTCAACGAGCATATCGTATCAGAGTAAGAGAAACTACGGGTTAGGATGCCACGTCGTGCAGGGGATAACTTCACACGCTCAGGCAACTCTTGACGCTTACTTTATGAATTGATTTTCGGGCCGGTCACGCCCTGTGTCACGCCCGTGACACAGGGCATGTACCATAAGCGGCGCCGAAAGGCAGCAAATTCCAGCTTATCCACACGGTACACGGCCGGGTACACGCCCGTGATGGGTCGGTCACGCCCGTGATCTAGGGCGTGTAACCCGTGTCTCGACACCTCGTCGACAAAAGTGTCGACACTCGACCCAGCATGACACGCCCTGTGACACGCCCGTGTCACAGGCCGTGTCCCCTCTCTCGACGACTCGCCACTCGATACTCGACGCTCGATACTCGACGATCGACACTCGACACTCGACGAAGCGGGACACGGCCCGTGACACGCCCGTGTCAGGGGGCGTGTACCCCATTCGTCGAGCTCAACTCGACGCACGAAAACGTCGTCGAGTCAAGGAGCTCACGCCCAGGTCACGGCCTGGGTCACGCCCGTGTCATGGGGCGTCTCACACAAAAAACGACCATTTTCCCCTTTTGTGAAAAATGTTCCTGGGACATCCTAGACCATTTTTGCCTTAAGCACTTTTTACTTTTTTTTTGTTTCCTGAACCAGCAACTGATTTTGAGCAACATTCCCCGGGCGCGAAAACGTGCAAGCATTCCCTAAGAGGCCTCACCGAGTCCCTTATTTGGACTACGGTTTGCTGGGGAATCGTGCAACTCGGCAACCAAAACAGCCACTCGCATGCCCGCGGGAAAAACCATGCTCAACTACAATCAAAGCCAACGTAACGTCCATCATGCGTACGTAATAAAAATCCGGGGCGTTACAGTCTCGTAGTCCTCGGTAGAACCGAGAAGCCCTATCCCTATCGGAGGCAGCCAGGTTCCCGGCGAAGCGTGCCAGGTGTATGAACTCTCTCTCATACTCTGCCACAGTGCGGTTGCCCTGTCGAATGAGCAGGAACCTCTCTTGCAGCGCGGCTCGGTCTGCATCTGTGATGAAAAATTCTAGCAGAGTCACGGAGAACTCCCCCCAAAGGATCGTGCTCATCGTCCGACCTCGGAAGGTAGAGTGACTAGACGCTCTCCACCAATCCCTCGCATATCCCTCCAAGAGGGTCACCACCAAAGAGACTGCTGCCACAGCTGGGCACATCATCCCTACCAACAGCTCCTCCACTCGCTCCACCGACTCCTCTACCTGAATGGCCGTCTCTGTACCCCTGAAAGGGGGAGGCCTCAGTCCTCGAAAAGTCGTCAGCAGATCTGTGGGTGCGGTCATCTGCCGCGGTGGCTGTGCCAGGGCATCTCGGAAAGTCGCTAGTATAGCCGTCAGTGTCTGCCATATATCTGACTCGGCAAATGGTACGGCTGCGGGAGCAACCAGGTCTGGTGGTGGGGTGGCTGGAACGTATCCTCTGGACGAGGATCCCCCGTTACTGTACTCCGGTATCTAGAGAAGTAACATGAAAGAGTGTCAGTATTTTGCAAAAGTAAGGGAATTTGCAAAAGCGACAACCCAAACGGAAAACAATGGTGTATGGGCGTACTAACGCACAGTCTAGAATCCCTAAGCCTCTACACTAGGGTCCACCAGGCTTCCACTGCAAGGTTCGTCCCGAACCTAGAACGAAGCGAGGGACGGAGGGATCCTGAGACTGCTCCACAAGGATGAATCGTGATCGCTCTGATCCATTTGTAGGACCCCCCCCCCCCCCAACCTTTTGCCCGGGTCGGGCCGGAGGGGTACTA
The DNA here is from genome assembly GCA_039583875.1 of Platanthera guangdongensis. NCBI lineage: Eukaryota > Viridiplantae > Streptophyta > Magnoliopsida > Asparagales > Orchidaceae > Platanthera > Platanthera guangdongensis. Next base: position 101,280,351 of record CM077158.1, on the reverse strand, counting down.
CTGGCCCAAGACGTCCACCCAGGGCTCATAGGGGAATCAATCCACCCTATTCAAGCACTAGATGGCTGTCTTGAGTGGTTCGAATCATAACATTCACAACCCATCAGAATATAGCGGAAGCATTAACAGGAAACCACTATATATATATAACATATCATATTAATACGGAGGTTCTAGGGCCGAAGCCTTATGCGTTTATAAAAGCCCGTGGGCTATACATGTACTACATAAGTCTCTCACACACACTCTCTTCTAAACTGCTCGGCGGTACTCACGTCTATATACACCGGAGACGGCGGGGGTGCATCTGCTCGAGTAGACCTAGCTGCTGGCGTAATCTCCTGCGGCAGCGGGTCACTACGGTGCTCCACCTCCTGTGAATGGTTAATCAAATAACCGTTAGTCACAGAGCTAAGTGGAAACAAATCTCCTCCCCGGATCCACATCCTGGGGATGAGCACGCACCCACCCAACAAAAGTAAATAGCCGAAGCAAGAGAGGGTTATCACAACATTTCATATATGAACAACTAGGAGCAATTATAAAAGAGTGCAGTATAACCGGAAAAAGCAGTAATAACATAAAACGGTTATAGCAAGGCTCTACTAGCTCATCAGCACAACAGGTTTTCATATCTTGAATTCTATCGCAGGCATTCACAGCCGCGCACACAAACCGCAGGCATTCATAGCCGCGCACACAAACCGCAGGCATTCATCGCGCACACAAACCGCAGGCATTCATAGCCACACACACAAACCGCAGGCATTCATAGCCGCACACACAAACCGCAGGCATTCATAGCCGCGCACACAAACCCTATGTCGACATAGTTTGGACCGCTTCTGTTCCAGCAGGGTAGCGAGCCCCACGGGCCTCACCGATGTGGCCGTCGGTGATAGTGGCCAGTCCTGCCACTTCTGGGGGTGATCGTACCGCACAACCCCAGGCCCTCACGTACAACCTTGTGTACTCTTGGATGTGAGCGACATCCGGCGAATCATTTTGGCCGACCAGTGGAGGAAAACCCGACGGGGAATATAACGGCCGGTCACCCGTGGTACTCATATCCCTGTCGCCTTGAGTCGTCAACCTTGCCGCACCGGTACGAACGGTCTGCGGAAGGGACTGACCCGCCACCATTTCACCGCAAGCAATTTACAATCAATCAAACAATTGCAAACAATATAACATCGGGTCTATGACGGCCTGCCTTACTAGGCTTACACTTCGGGCATCGGCACTTTGCTCTACTTTCGACAAGGAGCGTGGGAGCGCTTTATTTGGGGCTAGACATGGAGGACTACCTCAACTCCGATTATCCCCAACTAAGGCTCAACCTAAACAACAACTGCTCGTCAGAGCAGGACCCGGGAATATAAAAGTAAATTGCGATAAGATCAAGTGCGGTGGTTATGCTGCTTATTTAAAGTGCTGGAAGGAAATATGACCAGTATAAGACTGGAGTAGTATTGAAATAAGCTTGACCAGTACGAGACTGGAGTAGTACTGAAATGAAAGTAATGAAATAATCTTGACCAGTACGAGACTGGAGTAGTACTGAATTGAAAGTACTGAACTGAAAAGAATAAAGGAACTGGACCAATGCAAAACTGGAATAATCATAAAGAAAATGGTTAGTAGTCCAATCACTTCATACAGGAGGCTTCAGTTCCATTTCCGTTCTTAGGAGAGATTTTTCAGTTCCATCCCAGTATTTAATAAGGTTTCCTTGGGTTACACCTTTATTAAGATCCGATTATGAGTTGGTTGTGCCTTATTAACCACAGCTTAATTGGATTGGGGCTTATCAGGAGTTATACTTTCATTATTCGTCAAGAATAATTCATAACTCACCACTCGTTCTCTCATCTTCCGAGCGTGCCCAAATCGCCCGAGAGTCGAGGCGCTCGACAGTTTTCATGAAATCTCGAAACACCCGGAGCATGGTCACTTGCCTCGGGCACTCTCGTCGATATGAAACTTATTCAAATTAGAGAGGATAGTCGCGCGCTCCAGTTTTCATTTTCGAGGAAAAAGAGCGTAATAAATTCCGAGCGCGATCCTAGGCTTCCATATTTTGGGAAAAATATCAAAACTTATCCCCATGAGCTCAAATTTTGATACAACCGTTATATGGATATAAAATGAGCATAGAAAAATTTTCATAATTTTTCAAAGAGTTTTGGCCCTTTAATTTGGCCAAATAAAGTTTAATTGGGCTTTTAAAAATACCGAATCGACACCAAAAATTCTCAAAAGTTTTGTGGAGGAAGCCCTTAACAAAGGGGACATTTTTTATGTTCAACGCTTTTCCCTAGGAGCCTATTTTAGTCTCAAATAAAATCTACCCATTATTATAATATTATAATAATATATATAATATATTATTATATATATAAAAGCACTGTTCATCATCACTTTTACCCCGCCTGTATCAAAAATTCCGCCCTTACGGGGCTCCTCCGCCGCCGGCCGGCCACCGGCCGACCGTGACTCCACCACCGACCAACCCGCCGGTGGTGGGCGCTCCCTCCGACGGATGGTCCGGCGGCCTGCCGCCGCCGGCCGCCGCCGGAGCATTTTTTTTAAAAATGGACGGGAGGGGAGGGGGTGACGGCGGCGGCGCTCCGGCCGCCGGGAGTGCCATGCAAGAAGTCCAAAATGGAGAAGGAGGAGGGAGAAGGCTTCCACCTGAGTTTGGTGGGCTCGGGAGGGGCCGGCTTGGTCGGACATGGCTCAAGGTGGTGGAGGAGGGAAGGAGGAGCTCCGGCTTGGCTTTTTCCGGCCACCTGAGCTCCGGCAGAGGGGGAAGCAGTGCTAGGGGGTTGCTCTGAGAGCTGTGAGGGAAAGAGATAAGGGTGGGGTCCTTTTATAGGATTGGGGAGGGAGAGTTCCCTCCCTTTGGGTGGTGTGGGACTAATCCCTCCTTAGGCAGAGATTAATCCCCACCCTCCAACTGTCTAATGACAGCTGGAAGTCTCCCATTTTCCCCCATGTGGGGAAAATGGATGAGGCCCCTTTGTGGGCTTGGGCCTTTAGGTGGGAAAGAGAGAGAGAGGGAGAGAAAAGAAATGGGTGGGCCTCCACTTGTAGTGGTATGGGGGCTTGCTGGTTGGGGGGGCCCAAGGAGAGTGAGGGGAAGTATGGGTCATCCTCTTTTGGAGAGAAGGTTGGACCCTCACTTGGAGAAAAATCCAAAAAAAAATAGATTTTGGGAGGGTTTGACCAAGTCAACCATATGGTGGGTCCCCCTTGCTGGTAAAAGTCAAAGTGGGTACAAGTCGTCGAGGTCGGGTCAAAGTTCGGGTGTCGTGTCATAATCGGTGTGCGCACGCTTTTCGGTGCACAACTACGCTTGATTTGACCACGGGTTGACCAATCGTCATCGAAATTGACCGGGACGACTTCCGTTGACTTCGTATTGACCACACAAGTCTAACGCCACTGACGGGGGTTGAATCGGAGTCCGTTTGACGAAAGTCCAAAATTTGCGCGTCGCAGCGCGCTAAAATGGTCGAAATGTGTAAAATTGTCGTTAGACCTCGGAGTCCAACTGAACGAGTTCCGATGCTCTCGTATTGACTATACGAGGCCACAGGAACTGACAGAACTCAATTCAGAGTTCTCTAGCTCTATTTCCCGCTTAGGGTTATTTCCCACCGGGTCATGGGTAGGGTTCGGGCCACTTTTATTGGGCCCACTAAGGCTCTGGTGGCCCAATAAAAGGCGGGATGTTACACATGGCCACTTGGACTCACAAGCAAAACAGATTAGTTGACCTTAGAACCCAAAGAATTCTTGGTTCCTTGGTGCTGGTTAGTTTGCCTCTTAACAAAGCTACCTGCAGGTCTTCCAACAGGCAGTTTGATACTAAACTTGGCACTAGAATTATGCCAACAGTCTATGGCAAAGTGGCCTACCTTGCCACAGCACCAGCACTCAAACCTATTGTACCTTTGCTTAGGTACATCCCTAGCTGTTTTATTTACAGCTGGCTTGTTGAGAGCTGGGGCTTTGCCCTTAGACTTGAACTGAACAGTCCTAGCAGGTTTAGTAAACCCTAATCCAATTTTACCTTTATGATGAACAAATTCATCAATTAAGGGTAGAACAGACTTAGGTTTTGAAAACCTAGCAACAATGTCTCTCTCCTTCTGAAGACTAATCTCCAGACTCTTGATTTGATCATTCTTGAATGTTATTGTCCCCATCTGAATAACAGTTATGTTCTTCATTCTGGCTATCTCATTAAGTTTTTTATCAAACAACTTCTCAAAATCAGTTGCAGCCACTTTGAGACTTGCAATCTCCTTAGTCTGACTCTTGGCCAAGGATTTGCTTTTCTTAAATGCTTGCAACAGAACTCCATATTCATCAATCAATTGATGAATATCCTCTTCAGACTCAGATGCACTCTCATCACTTGATGATGATGAATCTGATTCTGAACTAGCACAAGAAATTGAACTTAAAGAACAATTTTGTACCTTACTGGGTCCAGGCTGCTCCTGAATTTTGTCACCTTCAGTTAAGGCCATCAGTCCTTGGCACTGAATGTCCTCTTGCTCATATATAGAATTCATTATCTGGATGAACTCTTCTTCCTCTTCTTCAGCATACAGTCCTATGTAAGCTTCAGCTTCTGACTCAGATTCTGAAGAAGACATGTCTGACAGTCCTTTTTCCTTCTTGGCAAGAAAAGACCTTTCCTTCTTGCCCTTGAATTGTATCTTTTTCTTATCAGTAGATTCTTTTCTCTTCTCTGGACAGTCTGCAATAACATGTCCTTGTCTGTTACAACAATAGCATACAATTTTTGATAGAGTTGCTTTGCTTGACTTGGACTTTCTCCTGTCTTTCTTTGATGACTTTTTGTTCTGATAATAGTCATCTTTACCCTGTGAAGTAGATGGTTTTGTCCTCCACTGTTTCTTCTTTAAGAACTTCTGAAAGTGTCATGTGAAAGCTGCAAAGTCCTCATCACTTTCACTACTCTCAGAGTTTCTACTTGCTGACTCATCTGACTCAGTCTCAGCTACCTTTAGAGTTGGAGATAGAGACTTACTTCTGTATTTCTTGGTGGCTTCAGTTTTGAATGCCACTGTCCTTTCTTTGTGCTCACTTCTTATAGTCTTCTCCTCCTCCTTCCTTACCATCAACTGCATTTCATAGGACAGTAGTTTTCCAAACAAAGTTGGAGGGGGAATATCTGCCAACTTGGCCATTTCCCTAATGACACAGATCTTGGTGTCCCAATCCTTTGTTAGGGACCTCAAGAACTTATCATTTAGCTCATAATTACTGAAATCTCTTCCATAGGACATTAGCTCATTCACAATCCTATAGAATTTCTTATAGCATTATGTTATGCTATCAGTCCTACCTTGCCTGAAACTTTCATATTCTTGGTTTAGCAAAGACTTTCTGTCTTGCCTCACTTCTTCAGAACCCTCCATATACACTATCAAGGTATCCCACATCTCCTTGATGTCTTATAGTGTATTAAATTCTGAAAGGTAGCATCATCTATGACACTCACAATGATATTCTGAGCCCTCTTGTCCATTGTGGCTAGAATTATCTCATCCTTTGTCATTTCAGAGAAGTCCTTAGGTGTTCTCTGATTTGCATCCAGGACTGAAACCTTCATAGGCACATATGGCCCTTCTTTAACTGTGATATATATTCTAGGGTCTGAGGCTTCCATAAATAGTCTTACCCTTTCCTTCCAGATGCCAAAAATTTCTTTTCTGCAAATGGGTAGCTTCATGGATCCAAGTTCCTTATGATTCTCTGTTGAACCCATGTTTCTTGATTTTCTTGATTGCACTTAATCTGCCAACAGGATCTACTCAGATAGTTATGTCCCTTTTTGAGTAACATGGCTCTGATACCACTTGAAAGAACTTGTACCTAATCACCTAGAGGGGGGGTGAATAGGTGACTTAATCTGTTTAAAACTGTTTAGGCAGATTGCAGATTATATCATAGATTTTTAACTAATTATACACAGCAGTCAATCAGCAATCACAACAATCAATCAAGCACACAGTGAACACATAAATTTATAGTGGTTCCCCAAGGTTTTGGTACATCCACTTTCCCCCTTCGCCTATCTAGCAGTGTACTAGATTCGGCCAAACTCCTCTGTAACGCCCCCGATTTTCTAGTGATTTATTGAATTTCTTATTTGACGTATTATGACGTCAGAGCGTTATGTTAGCGCTTGTTGGTCATGTGACGTTGTTAGAGCGTGCTTTTAGCTCTTTAGGTTCCCTGCGTGGCTTGGTGATGCCTGTTAGCAAGATTCCCTAGCGAGCCGGAGTCTGTTTGGTGACTCGGTGGAGCCTCTTGGGGAATGCTTGTGTTTTGGCTTCGGGAAAAATTTGCCTGAGTTTTGTTCGTCGGATTTTGTTACCGACTTTGTCGTTAGCGCGTTTTGCGTTCGTTAGGTTTGACCGGCCAAATTTTGGGATTTGCGTCGGGAGTGGAAAATTTTACATTAGGAAATTAGATCGGCTAATTTTAGACTTGCTCGTCAAGTTTCGTCGCGTTCCGAGCATTTTTGGAGCCTCGACGCGCGATTGAAGTTTGTATGTGTTCGCGTACGCCGTTAACTTTAGAAATTATTATCTCGAAAACGGTGTGTCGGAATTCGATTTCGACTTCGCCGTTGGATTCGTAGCGTCGTGATTCGCCTACGGTGCGAATTTCGTTCGATTCGGCGCGCGTTTGGCCCTCCGTAACGATATAAAGTTATATCATGTTATTATAATTATAAATATTATATATATATATATATATATATATATATATATATATATATATATATATATATATATATATATATATATATATATATATATAAAGAAATAATAAGAATTAAAAAAATAATAATAAAAAATTCGGTGAGAATGATTCTCACCGAATCATGGATTCGGTGAGAATCATTCTCACCGAATCAGCCCCCCCCCCCCCCCCCCTTTGTTTTAAATTATTAATAATATTATTATTTTAAGTTTATTTATATAAGTAAAAAAAAAAGAGAATTAGGGGGAGAGGGAATCGGTGAGAAGGATTCTCACCGATTCAGCCTCCCCCCTTGCCTTTCCCGCCGAACCAATAGTAGCCCCCCCCCCTTTTTTTTGTTATTATAATTATAATTATAATTATATTAAGTATATATATTTATAAGATTAAGAAAAACCTTTCTTCTTCCTCCGAACCAGCAGCCCCTCCTGTGCGAAAATTTTAGGCGAGTGCGGATCCTCTCGTTCGCGAATCTTCCGGCGGCCGCCACCGCCGATCCGGTGGACGGAATTTCGATCCGATCGCGGCGTTGGAAAGCTCTCGGCGAGAGCTTCGAGATCGCGGTAAGCTTTTTCCGTTTCGGTGACCATTTCGCCTTAGATTTTTTCGGCCCTAACCCCGGTTGTCCGTTTTTTCGTAGATCTCGTCTCCGCGTGCCCCCTTTTGGACGGATCTACGTGGTGGACTATTTTGGGTGGACATTTTCAAGAGCAATTTGAGGCAAGTGGATATCTCCCCTCTTGCGTACCTTCATGAGTTGTATTTCGCTTTATTAATTCTCCTTGTCGTAGAATACCGGAATAGTATAGGTGAGACTAGAAATATTCCTAGGTTAGGGCGTGTAGTCGGCCTAAACTAGGAAGTTTCAGAAGTTATTTTAAGTTGAATTTGGCGGGTAGGGGGAAATAATTCGGCGGGTAGGGGGAAATAATTCGACGGGTAGGGGGAAATTATTCGGCGGGTTTTGGTTGTAGAACTTGGTAGTTTCTAAGTGGTGTTGTTGGCTAGTTTTGGCGCCGAATCGTGGATCCTTAGCATGTGGTAGCTGGGTTTCTGAGGGAGTATGGTACCAGGGGAGTTCGAGCCGTGTCCACCACCATTCCCTCCTTTGGACATTTTGGGTTCCTATAAGAGGTTGGAACTCTATGTGTGTGGACCCTGTAGCGGCCCCATTAGTACTCTTGAGACACCTGGACCTGGTTGTTCGGTTGTGACTGTTCTTAGTTTCCGACACAGGTTTGTGATTTGTGCCAGTGCTAACGATTTACAAGTTTAGGACTGTTAGTTTCTTTCATACTGTTCATTTGATGCATATTGGTTTCCTTTTTGTCTCTGCAGGCTTGAGCGGAGTTTGGTACATTTTAGTACTTGATGCATTTCTCTCACTTTACTGATTGTTATACTTACATTTTGTCCCTTTTGGATTCTTTTGCTGAGATTTTCAGCATTTCTCTTGCAGGGTTGGTAACCCTTTTTCTTTCTGCTCTTTTCATTCGATTATTATCTGATGTTTCTTTGCATCTTGTTTTATTATTTTTTGCTGAGGTGTTCTTCTTTTGAATGCCTCAGGTTAAGGTCTGTAGCCGGCTGAACGGCTAATTTCAGGAGTTTCCTTGTGGACTGCGTTGTGGCAGTGTTTTCCTCACTTGTTGAGGTAGTTCTTTAGCTTTGTAGTAGTACAGACATACATGCTTGCCAGCGAGTTCGTGTCAGGTTGTTGACGCTCGTTGGTGATTTTCCTTTGTGATACTAAGTCTTTGCTAAACTGCTAGTTTACCTGTTTTGTGGTAGTTTCACTTGCTCTCTGGGAATGTTTTATGCTAGGTTGCTAGTTACTTTAAAACCTATAAAAAAAGAACTACTATATGTATTGCATGATCAACATGTTTTATAAAAGCTCAATCATTATTTTCCAAATGCGTAAAAAGATTGTTTTCTTTATAAATATTATAAATTGAAATCTAGGGTCTTGCATAGTGTAAGTTGTCCTCTTAGGACACTTATGCGCTCTTTTAGGATGTTAAGCATAAATGAGGTATTTTTCCGCTACGTATAAAAATAGTTTTCAAACCGTGGAATATCTGATCCCCTGAGCCGAGGGATACGACCAATTAATTTAAAAATCAGTTTTCTATTCATTTTAACTTATGATTTGAAGGATTAGAGTGTTGCCTGAGCGTCAGCAGTTATCCCCTGCTTGACGTGACATCACAGCTCGTAGTTATCTCGTGCTCTGATTTATTTTTTAATGAGAAAAATACGGGTTGTGACAGTTGGTATCAGAGGGAGGTTGCTTGACAAATTGTCGGGCAACCTGTCCCTGTAAGTATTAGGTGTTTAGAGTCATATCATACATACACTGATATGTCATCAACACGTCTTGGCTGAAGCACGAACACTACACTCATACCATGACATGAAGTATATGAGGCATATTATGTAGTATGGGATGCATAATATGTGTTTGTATATGGATCCACCATAGGAGGCAACATGTGAGGGTTATGTAGTATGGGATGCATAACCTCACCACATGAATGCGGCTAGCACTTTTTCTTTTTTCGTTGCATGGAAATGTTATGTAGTATGGGATGCATAACATTTTCATGTGTACGCCGCTCATAACATGCATTAGGGCCTTTTTAGAATGCATAGCACAATCATGCATAACATAACATTGCATACGCACAACGTGCCAAGCTAAAGATTTGCAGGATGACATGTGTACACACATAATTTTTGAGTCAAGAAGAATATAAATTCATGCATTCCCGATCTAGGCACAAGAGTTAGTGTGATGATAGTGAATCATCGTAGGATAAGCATAACATCATTATTGAAAATCCCAGAGCAAGTTAGCAGCATGAGCAAGTACTTAAGTATGTATTGTTTTTACTATGTTGTTTGGTTCTAGTGGGTTGGCTAGGTGTCTGATTAGTGTTTTGTTGCTCCATTAGAATGTCGAGGCATCCTTCGACAAGGTTGACTCCCCAATTGGAGGGAGAATCTTCAGGTGCGCAGAGCAGTGCAATGATAGAAGGTCTGCGACAAAGCAATGAAGCCTTGTCGAAGCAAGTAGTGGATTTGTAGTCTCAGGTCCAGTCCTTGTTAGCAGTTGTGGCAGGGCAAATTCCGAGAGTTCAGGACCCTGTTATGGGTCAAGCTGTCGCTGTTCCCCTCGCTCCTCTGGTGCCTCCGGTCGTGGTGCCACAAGAGATGACCTTTATTTCTCAGTTTCAGCGACTTAGGCCTCCGACGTATGATGGCAAGGCAGATTACAGGGTCTTAGACGATTGGATGATATCAATCGAGGAGATGTTCTCATACTCCGGGATCACTGATGATCAGAAAGTGATGTTAGCTGCATATCAGCTCAAAGGGTTGGCAAAGGGCTGGTGGCTGAGGGAGAAAGAAGGTCTGAAGGACGGGTGTTCCTGGGAGTCCTTTAAGGAGCTACTTCTGATCAAGTTTCTGCCATCAGTCGAGAGGGACCGTCTGATGAATGATTTCCTGCACTTAAAGCGGAGGCAGCTCACGGTTAGTGAGTACGAAATCGAGTTTAGTAAGCTAAGCCGATTCGCCCCAGACTTGGTGAGTTCCGATGAAAATAGAAGCAAGCGATTTCTGGCTGGGCTAAGGAGTGACGTCCAGCAATTAGCAAGTGCCTATGCGACCTCAAGTTATGCTGGTATGGTGGAAGCTGCCTTAAAGGTAGAGGCAATTGATAACGCCAAGAATCGAGGTCAACAACTGAGAAAAGATAAAAGAATGTCTGATGAGGGTAAGAGTACTCAGGTCCCTGACGCTGCTCCGAGGAAGAGAAACAAAGAGGTATGCAGTTTCTGTGGCCGACCAGGCCATCCATTTGAAAGGTGCTATCAAAGATTAGGAGCTCAGAAGAAAGAGCAGATTCATGCGATCAAAGGTATCCCAAAGAAAGACTTGCTTTGTTCTGTATGCAAGAAGTCGGGGCACGATGCTGCCCATTGCTGGAAGAAGGCGAGAAGTTGTTTCTTGTGCGGTCAAGAGGTTCATCTCAAGTATCAGTGCATGCAAGCTCAGCTTACTCTGCAGCCAGTTCCTCTTCAGGCTTTGCCGCCGCTGCAGCGAGTGGACAAGGGAAAAGGAAAGTTGAACGTGGTCTCTATGGAGGAAGCTCAGGCGTCCACGCAAGTGATATCGGGTTAGATTCTCCCCTAGTTTTAATGTTTAACTCATAGTTATAGTTTTGAGCGTTCGCTTCCTTAGTCGCGTGTGCAATTTTATAGGACGATTTAAGGTAAAGAACCGCTGGGCGCGTGTTCTGTTCGATTCCGGCGCTACCCACTCATTTGTGGCTAGGGCCTTCGTAGAGCGTTACCGTTTGGATCTCGATCGTGTTGGTGATGCGTTCTGTGTCAAGTTTCCTTCAGGCGAATCTGTAGTTTCGGAGCAGGGTATTCAGAGTTGTCCGATTTTACTAGGCGATTTTCTCGCGATTGCTGATTTGAAGCTGTTGGATCTGGAAGACTTCGATGTGATCCTAGGCATGGACTGGTTGTCCAGATATGATGCTGTGATCCAATGCAAGGGTAAACGCTTGGACTTCAGGATTGACAACGGTCAGCCCAGGAGTGTTTACGGTTATCCGCGCCAGGATTCTCCGACTATATCGGCGGTATGTGCTCGGAAGCTTGTAGATTCCGGATATTTTGCTTGTTTGGTTTCGGTTTTAGAAACCAAGGTTAGTTTGCTGTGTTTGGAGGAGATCCCGGTGGTTCGTGATTTTTCTGATGTCTTTCCAGCTAACCTTCCTGGTCTCCCGCCTGATCGAGATGTGGAGTTTGTTATAGATTTGGAGCCGGGTATGCGTCCTATTGCCAAGGCGCCTTACCGGATGGCCCCACGCGAACTGGAGGAGTTGCATATCCAGTTAGACGAGTTGCTTGAGAACAGATTTATGAGGCCGAGTTCTTCGCCTTGGGGTGCTCCCGTTTTGTTCGTCAAGAAAAAAGATGGATCGATGAGGTTGGAGCTAAATAAGGTAACGATCAAGAATAGGTATCCGTTGCCGTGGATAGATGACTTGTTTGATCAACTGCGAGGCAGTGTCGTGTTCTCTAAGATTGACCTTCGTTCGGGCTACCACCAGTTAAGGATCCGTGAATCAGATATCCCGCGGACTGCCTTCCGTTCCAGACATGGACATTTTGAATTTTTGGTGATGTCGTTTGGCTTGACCAACGCACCTTCTGCTTTCATGGACATGATGAACAGAGTTTTCAAGGACTTTCTGGACAAGTTTGTAGTCGTATTTATAGACGATGTGTTGGTGTATTCACGCAATGTTGAGGAGCATGACCAACATTTGCGTCTAGTTTTATCTGCCTTGAGGGACCATAAGTTGTTCGCCAAGCTAAGTAAATGCGAGTTCTGGTTGCCTCAGGTTTCTTTCCTGGGTCATGTGGTTAACAAGGACGGAATCTCTGTCGACCCAGAAAAGATAGCCGCAGTTATGGAATGGACGAGGCCTGCCACACCCAAAGAAATAAGAAGCTTCCTAGGGTTGGCTGGCTACTATAGAAGATTTGTAGAGGGTTTCTCTACATTATCTGCGCCATTGACCAAATTGACGCAGAAGAATGCAGCATTTGTGTGGAGCGATAAGTGCGAAGAAGCGTTCCAAGAGCTAAAGAATAGACTGTGCACTGCTCCGATATTGACATTGCCTACGGAAGGATTAGACTATGCCATTTACGTGGATGCATCCCACGTGGGTCTTGGTTTTGTGCTGATGCAAGAAGGAAAAGTGATTGCGTATGGGTCAAGACAGCTTAAGATTCATGAAAGGAACTACCCTACGCATGACCTGAAATTCGCAGCAGTTATTTATGCATTGAAATTATGGAGACACTTGTTGTATGACGCGCAGTGCAAGATTTATACAGATCATAAGAGTTTGAAGTACGTCTTCACTCAAATGGAGTTGAACTTGCGCCAGCACAGATGGTTAGAGTATGTGGCTGATTATGAAGTGGAGATCCTATACCATCCGGGTAAGGCTAACGTGGTAGCCGACGCCTTAAGCAGGAAGACAGGGAAAATCTTCAATCTCTCCACTGAGTTGTTAGTAGAAGAGTTCCTTTTAATGGATATTTCAGTTGGTAGATGTGACTCGCCAAGCAGTTTGGAAGTGTCTGAGCCTTCATGGATTTCTCTTACGAGGCTTCATCAAAAGGACGATCCTGATCTACTGCACCTTCATAATAGAACTGAGAAGGGGGAGCTGCCTGACTTTTCGATCGATGACGCGGGTACTCTAAAGTACCGCGGTAGATTTTGCGTCCCCAATTTTCGAGATATTCGAGTTAAGTTGTGCAGTGAGGCACACGGTTCAAGTGTGGCCTACCATCCAGGGTCTACAAAAATGTATAAGGACTTGAAATAGATTGCCTGGTGGATTGGGATGAAGGGTGACATTGCAAGGTTTGTGTCAGAATGTTTTACGTGCAAAAGAGTTAAGGCTGATCATGGAAGGCCTGGTGGAAAGTTAGCGCCTTTAGAGATTCCAACTTGGAAGTGGGAGAGTATCTCAATGGATTTCATTACTAGGTTGCCGAGATCTCCCCGAGGGCATGACTCTGTTTGGGTGATTGTTGATAGATTAACAAAGTGTGCGCACTTCGTACCCTTTCAGATTGCTTACTCGATGAAAAAGATAGCGGAATTATATTTGAATGAAGTTATCAGGTTACATGGAGTACCCGTAAGTATAATATCAGATCGAGACTCCAGGTTTACGTCTCGTTTCTGGAAGAGCCTTCAAGAAGGATTGGGAACTGACTTGAGATATTCTACCGCATATCATCCACAGACCAATGGTCAAATGATGCGTGTTAATCAGATTGTGGAAGATATGATCCGTTGTTATATATTAGACCACGGAGGAGCGTGGGATGAACGCTTGAGGTTGATGGAGTTCACATATAATAACAGTTATCAAGAGAGTCTGCAAATGGCTCCTTTCGAAGCGCTATATGGAAGACGATGTAGAACTCCTCTATTTTGGGCTGAGGTTGGTTAGAGGCCGATGTTAGGTCCAGATGCCTTAGAAGAAATGGAAGTCTCTGTAAAGCTTATTCGAGAGAAGCTTCGGATAGCTCAAGAGCGATACGAGAAGAACGCAAATCGGCGTAGGTCCGTTTTGGAATTTTTTATGGGGGACATGGTATTCCTTAAGGTTTCCCCGATGGTTGGAGTGAAGAGGTTCGGTAAGAACCATAAGTTGGACCCAAGGTATGTGGGACCATTTGAAATTGTGGAGCGGATTGGTGTGTCAGCCTACAAGTTGAAATTGCCCGCAAATTTTCCTGGCGTGCACAATGTTTTTCACGTGAGCCAACTGCGGAGGTGCGTGCTTAGTGACAGACAAGTTCTGGATGCAGTGCCCCAGTTGGAGCCTAACCTTTCCTACGTGGAAGTTCCTATTCGTGTTTTGGATGTGCAAGATCGAGTGTTGCGGAGAAAGACAATACCGATGGTAAAGATTCCGTGGAGAAACCAAGACGTGGAGAGCGCGACTTGGGAGTTGGAGTCAGCTATGAGGGAGGCGCATCCTCATTTGTTCTCCTAGCTGTGCTCGGTAAGCATTTGATAACCCTTGGTTATTTTCTTTTCCTTCTTTGGTAGAAGTGTTTTATGCGTAAAGTTTCGGGACGAAACTTTCTTTTAGGGGGAGTGACTGTAACGCCTCCGCTTTTCCAGTGATTTATTTAATTTCTTATTTGACGTATTATGATGTCAGAGCGTTATGTTAGCGCGTGTTGGTCATATGACGTTGTTAGAGCGTGCTTTTAGCTCTTTAGGTTCCCTGCGTGGCTTGGTGATGCATGGTAGCAAGATTCCCTAGCGAGCCGAAGTCTGTTTGGTGACTCGGTGGAGCCTCTTGGGGAATGCTTGTGTTTTGGCTTCGGGAGAAATTTGCCCGAGTTTTGTTCGTCGGATTTTGTTACCGACTTTGTCGTTAGCGCGTTTTGCGTTCGTTAGGTTTGACCGGCCAAATTTTGGGATTTGCGTCGGGAGTGGAAAATTTTACATTAGGAAACTAGATCGGCTAATTTTAGACTTGCTCGTCAAGTTTCATCGCGTTCCGAGCATTTTTGGAGCCTCGGCGCGCGATTGAAGTTTGTGTGTTCGCGTACGCCGTTAACTTTAGAAATTATTATCTCGAAAACGGTGCGTCGAAATTCGATTTCGACTTCGCCGTTGGATTCGTAGCGTCGTCATTCGCCTACGGTGCGAATTTCGTTCGATTCGGCGCGCGTTTGGCCCTCCGTAACGATATAAAGTTATATCATTTATTATAATTATAAATATTATATATATATATACATATATATATAAAGAAATAATAAGAATTAAAAAAAAATCGGTGAGAATGATTCTCACCGAATCATGGATTCGGTGAGAATCATTCTCACCGAATCAGCCCCCCCCCCCCCCCCCCCCTTGTTTTAAATTATTAATAATATTATTATTTTAAGTTTATTTATATAAATAAAAAAAAAAGAGAATTAGGGGGAGAGGGAATCAGTGAGAAGGATTCTCACCGATTCAGCCTCCCCCCTTGCCTTTCCCGCCGAACCAATAGCAGCCCCCCCCCCTTTTTTTGTTATTATAATTATAATTATAATTTTATTAAGTATATATATATATAAGATTAAGAAAAACCTTTCTTCTTCCTCCGAACCAGCAGCCCCTCCTGTGCGAAAATTTTAGGCGAGTGCGGATCCTCTCGTTTGCGAATCTTCCGGCGGCCGCCACCACCGATCCGGTGGACGGAATTTCGATCCGATCGCGGCGTTGGAAAGCTCTCGGCGAGAGCTTCGAGATCGCGGTAAGCTTTTCCCGTTTCGGTGACCGTTTCGCCTTAGATTTTTTCGGCCCTAACCCTGGTTGTCCGTTTTTTTCGTAGATCTCGTCTCCGCGTGCCCCCTTTTGGACGGATCTACGTGGTGGAGTATTTTGGGTGGACGTTTTCAAGAGCGATTTGAGGCAAGTGGATTTCTCCCCTCTTGCGTGCATTCATGAGTTGTATTTCGCTTTATTAATTCTCCTTGTCGTAAAATACCGGAATAGTATAGGTGATACTAGAAATATTCCTAGGTTAGGGCGTGTAGTCAGCCTAAACTAGGAAGTTTCGGAAGTTATTTTAAGTTGAATTTGGCGGGTAGGGGGAAATAATTCGGCGGGTAGGGGGAAATAATTCGGCGGGTCGGGGGAAATAATTCGGCGGGTTTTGGTTATAGAACTTGGTAGTTTCTAAGTGGTGTTGTCGGCTACTTTTGACGCCGAATCGTGGATCCTTAGCATGTGGTAGCTGGGTTTCTGAGTGAGTATGGTACCGGGGGAGTTCGAGCTGTGGCCACCACCATTCCCTCCTTTGAACATTTTGGGTTCCTGTAAGAGGTTGGAACTCTGTGTGTGGACCCTGTGGCGGCCCCTTTAGTACTCTTGAGATACCTGGACCTGGTTGTTCGGTTGTGACTGTTTTTAGTCTCCGACACAGGTTTGGGATTTGTGCCAGTGCTAACGATTTACAAGTTTAGGACTGTTAGTTCCTTTCATACTGTTCATTTGATGCATATTGGTTTCCTTTTTGTCTCTGCAGGCTTGAGTGGAGTTTGGTACGTTTTAGTACTTGATGCATTTCTCTCACTTTACTGATTGTTATACTTACATTTTGTCCCTTTTGGATTCTTTAGCTGAGATTTTCAGCATTTCTCTTGCAGGGTTGGTAACCCTTTTTCTTTCTGCTCTTTTCATTCGATTATTATCTGATGTTTCTTTGCCTCTTG
Source organism: Platanthera guangdongensis (assembly GCA_039583875.1). NCBI lineage: Eukaryota > Viridiplantae > Streptophyta > Magnoliopsida > Asparagales > Orchidaceae > Platanthera > Platanthera guangdongensis. Next base: position 101,263,702 of record CM077158.1, on the reverse strand, counting down.
TTTTATTATTTCTTGCTGAGGTGTTCTTCTTTTGAATGCCTCAGGTTCAGGTCTGTAGCCGGCTGAACGGCTAATTTCAGGAGTTTTCTTGTGGACTGCGTTGTGGCAGTGTTTTCCTCACTTGTTGAGGTAGTTCTTTAGCTTTGTAGTAGTATAGACATACATGCTCGCCAGCGAGTTCGTGTCAGGTTGTTGACGCTCGTTGGTGATTTTCCTTTGTGATACTAAGTCTTTGCTTAGCTGCTAGTTTACCTGTTTTGTGGTAGTTTCACTTGCTCTCTGGGAATGTTTTATGCTAGGTTGCTAGTTACTTTAAAACCTATAAAAAAAGAACTACTATATGTATTGCATCATCAGCATGTTTTATAAAAGCTCAATCATTATTTTCCAAATGCGTAAAAAGATTGTTTTCTTTATAAATATTATAAATTGAAATCTAGGGTCTTGCATAGTGTAAGTTGTCCTCTTAGGACACTTATGCGCTCTTTTAGGATGTTAAGCATAAATGAGGTATTTTTCCGCTACGTATAAAAATAGTTTTCAAACCGTGGACTATCTGATCCACTGAGCCGAGGGATACGACCAATTAATTTAAAAATCAGTTTTCTATTCATTTTAACTTATGATTTGAAGGATTAGAGTGTTGCCTGAGCGTCAACAGTTATCCCCTGCTTGACGTGGAATCACAGCTCGTAGTTATCTCGTGCTCTGATTTATTTTTTAATGAGAAAAATGCGGGTTGTGACATCCTCCACTATCTCAGATCCTCAGATCTTATACTCAGAACCTCAACCAGGTTCCTACAGCTCAGGCCCAAGGCCCTACAACTCAGCTTCTTCACAAAGCCTACACTCAGCTTCTTCACAAAGCCTACACTCAGCCACAAGGCCTACACTCAGCCACAACAGGCCTACACTCAGAGATACAGATCTCCTACACTCAGGCACACAGACCCTACACTCAGCCTTTATAATTACAGGCTTACAACTCAGATCCATAAGGATCCTACAAGAAATATAAAATACAAAGTGTATATACCTACAACTCTGAATAGAGAGATGAGTTGATAGGTTCTTGATGAGTTCTTGGAAGAACTCTGCTGAGATCAACCTCACTTGGCTTTACTTCAAAGCTTCTTGAATGTTGAACACAATAGGGTTGATCTTCTCTGCAGCTGATCTTTGATCTCTGCAACTTAAGATTCAGAACTAGGTCTGAATCCTTCTTCACAGCTTGGTTCCAACAGCTGTCTTCTTGGAAGGAGCTCTCTCTCTCCAACTTCTTAGATCTACAGATCACTTCAACTGATTTGTGTTTATCTGTGTTGAATCACTTCTATCTGTTGATAGTATAAGCCTTTATATAGGCCTTCTTCAAGGTGACCGGCTGATCCGGTTCCTAACAGCTTTCTGATAACTCTGACAGGTGCAGTAGACCGGTTGGAATGACAGCTGTCAAGTCATCCAGTCAGTTCTTGAAATATCTGTAACTGTCTGAAAGTGTCGAGACAGTCTGTCTTTAAGTGTCGACACTTATAGACCAAGTGTCGACACAAGTTGTCTAAGTGTCGACACTAGCCTTCAAGGTGTCGACACAACTCCTTGTGTTGTAGAATTCACTTCTCGACATAGCTTCTTCAACATGTGTCGACACTGATAGTGTGTGTCGACACAAGTCCTTGTTCTTCAGTACTTTGTTGAAATCTTGTAAGTGTCGACACAACTCCTTTGTGTCGCCACATCTTCATGTGTTGAACTTGTTCAGTGTCGACACTTCTTCTTGGTGTCGACACATGCCTTCAGTGTTGATACTTGTTGCGTGTCGACACAGCTCCTTAGTGTCGACACATTCTTCTAGTGTTGAGACTTTAGCTGAGTGTCGACACATCTCCTTTGTGTCCACACTTGTACTTAGAATTTTGTTGTACTTTGCTAAGTGTCGACACAGCTCCTTGTGTCGACACTTTCTTCATGTATTGAGTCTTCTGCTGAGTGTCGACACATTCTTTCTTGTGTCGACACTTTCTTCAAGTGTTGACTCTTCTGTTGAGTGTCGACATATTCTTTATTATGTCGACACTTATACTTAGACTCTGCTAACTTTTGCTGAGTGTCGACACAGCCTCCAAGTGTCGACACTTTCTGATGTAGACACAGTTCCTCTAGGTGTCGACACTGCTTCAAGCTGTCGACACATCTTCACTGAACGTTTCTACATTGAGTGTCGACACAGCTCCTTGTGTCGACACTATCTGTCTGGTGTCGACTCTGCATCCCTGGTATCGACACAATTACTCCAAGTGTCGACACTGCTTGTCTGGGTGTCGACACAAGTCTTATTAAGTGTCGACACTTTCCCTCTGGGTGTCGACACATGGACTTAGAATCTTTTCTGCTTTCCCTGCAAATACTTAACCTGCACAACTAAACTCAAAACACATCAAATACATTTTGATGTATATCAATGAGTAGGGTGAGGCTTCTTCAAATCAGGTACATTTAAACCAATGTACCCAACACTTGGGAGGAGTTCAAGGCCGCACTATTGGAGCACTTCGTTCCACAGTCGGCAAGAGATGAGCTGGTAGACCAGTTCCTATATCTGAGGCAGGGCAGCAAGACAGTGGTGAAGTACCACCGGGAGTTCAATCATTCAGCCCGATTTGCGGATTCTTATCAGTTGGATGAGGCAGGATACACCAAGAGGTTCTATAAGGTCCTGCGAGAGGATCTGAGGGAGGCTCTTTTGTTTGTATCCGACGGGCCTATTTCTCGGATATTGGAGATGACGAAGATGATTGAGGCAGATTGGCATACGACTCGAGGCTGGAAGATGCCAACTGATGATCAGGGCCGGGGACCCATAAATTATCAGCGACAGGGCCGCATTACTGAGGGTAGAGATGGGAGAAAGGTAGAGGATCTAGCTCACCGAGAGGTGAGGCAGGAGCCGAGGGAAGCAGTTGTGATGGCTCCTCAGCCTCTCTAGATGCGGGAGCTGCAGAGACCTGGGGGTATGGCATAACCCCAGCTCGAGTGCTATTACTGTCATTAGGTGGGGCATATTTGGAGGAACCGCCCCATGAAGGGGGCACCACTACCAGCACCACTGGCTGCCATGCCTGCTCGAAATTTTAGAGGCCGAGGACGTGGATACCAGGGCAGAGACCGCAGGCAGGAGAGGGAGCAATTGTATGCACTGGATTTGGCTCAACCTCAAAACCTGGAGCAAGTGATCAAAGGTACGCCAGTAAATTTTAAGTTCTTTATTTCCTAAAAGGCTAGACTCATGGATATAGAATTGATAGACTAGGAAGGAAAAACCATAACTAGATTTCTAAGATATTTAACTACCCTAGGTATAGTCTTCATCAGCAGCAAGCCCGCTTATACGTTGTTCGATACGGGTGCTTCACACTCGTTCGTGTCGGAGGCCTTTGTGGAAGGACTAGAAGGCGTGGAACGATTTACTGGCTTGGTGAGGACGGTGCGTCTACCGGACGGATCAGAGCTATTCAACTCTGCCCACTGCAACATGGAGGCGGAGATCGACGGAAAGGCATTCAAAGCACCAGCAACGATCCTAAGGATGCCAGTCTTCGATCTGATCCTGGGCATGATGTGGTTGCACTGGAACCATGCCCAGATTGACTGCCTAGCGAAGACGGTCACCTTGAGACATGGGGATTCATATATCGTCATCGAAGGTATTACATTTATCACCCCTCTCCTATTATCGTCCGTACAGGCCGTCAAGGCCCACATGCAGGGAGAAGGAGTATATCAGGTGCTGTTTGAGATGGCCGAGGCCAAGGATTCCATTTCTAGTATTCCAGTGGTGCAGGATTTTGCTGACGTGTTCCTAGAGAAGCTGCTAGGGCAACCCCCGCATCAGGAAAAGGACTTCGAGATACAGCTAGTGTCGGGAGCTAAGCCGGTGTCAAAGGCTCCCTACCGGATGGCTCCCAAAGAGCTAGTGGAGTTTAGGATTTAGTTAAAGTAACTGGTGGAGGCTGGGTTTGTTAGAACGAGTTCCTCGCCTTGGGGAGCTCTGATACTGTTTGTCAAGAAGAAAGATGGGTCGCTCCGACTATGCATCGACTACCGGGCTCTGAATAGGCTGACGGTCCGGAACACATACCCTCTGCCGAGGATTGATGAGTTATTTAACCTATTGGAGGGAGCCCATTGGTTCTAAAAATTGGATCTGAAATCGGGTTACTACCAGCTGCGCATTCAGAAGGTGGATGTCCCGAAGATAGCCTTTAGTAGTAGATATGGACTTTATGAGTTTACCGTGATGCCCTTTGTGCTCACGAATGCGCCCTCAGCCTTCACGAGTTTGATGAACCCGGTGTTTGAGCCATACCTCGACCGGTTTGCCATAGTATTTATGGATGACATCCTCATCTATTCAAAGATGAAGGAGTAGCATACACAGCATCTAGCTTTCACGCTGGGGAAGCTCAGGGAGCATCAGCTATACACTAAGTTCAGCAAATGCCAGTTTTGGCTGACAGAGGTTGCCTTTCTGGGCTATATTATCAGTGGAGCGGGACTGGCAGTGGACCCCCAAAGATTCAGGCAATGCGAGACTGGCCTCAGTTGAAGATGTCCACAGATTTTTGGAGTTTCCTAGGATTTGGTGGATATTATCGGAAGTTTGTGCAGGGGTTTTCTCAGATAGCCCTCCCATTTACTTCGTTGACTAAGAAGGACGCTCTGTTCGTTTGGACGCCATAGTGTGAGGCGGCTTTCCAGGAGTTGAAGTGCTAGCTTACGTCAGCCCCCATCCTCGCCCTTCCATCTGGGAAGGAGGGCTTTTAGGTGTATGTGGATGCATCTTTTCAAGGGATGGGTGTTGTACTTATGCAGCAGGGTCATATGATAGCATACGCCTCACGGCATCTGAAGAAGCATGAGCAGAACTATCCTATTCATGATCTGGAGATGGGGGCAGTAGTGTTCGCGCTGAAGATTTGGAGGCATTACCTCTATGGAGTGCACTATGACATATTTTCGGATCATAAGAATCTAAATATGTTGATACACAGAAGGAGCTGAACGTCCGCTAGAGATGATGGGTAGAGATCCTTTAAGATTATGAGTACACGATACACTATCATCTAGGGAAGGCGAATGTGGTGGCGGACGCGTTGAGCCGGAAGGCTACAACCTCAGGAGCAGAACCTCAGTTGATTACCATGGAGTTAGTTCAGATGATAGACAAGATGCAGATATACCTGGTGTCCGAGGATCACCCAGAGCTATATCGGGAGTACCTGTCATCGTTGGTTGCCACCGATGACGTTCGGGATTGTATCAGAGCTGAGCAAAGAAAGGATGACAAACTGGAGCCAGTGTTCAGGTCCTTGGAAGCAGTCATAGTAGGGGAATACACAGAGAGAGATGGGTTGATATGCTTCAGAGGTAGAGTGTACATAACAGCTGGGGATAGACTCTGAGAGGACATCATGACTGAGGCTCACTACAGCAGGTACTCGGTGCACCCAGGAATCACCAAGATGACGGCCGACCTGAAGAAGACTATGTACTGGCCGGGCATGAAGAGGGACATCACCTACTTCATGACCCACTACGAGGCTTGTCAGTTGATGAAGGCAGAGTGTAGGAACCCGGACAGACTGTTACAGCCACATACGGTGCTGGAGTGGAAGTTCGAAGACATCATCATGGACTTCATACATGGTCTTCCTTGATCACATACGGGGAAAGACTCGATATGGGTGATCGTCGTGCGATTGACGAAGGTGGGCCGGTTTCTACCGATCAGGAATGGACGACCCGGTGGGTGATTTGGTGCGAAGTTTATGGAGTCGCTCATTCGATATCATGCGGTGCTGAGGACGATAGTGTCCAATCAGGATGGGCATTTCACGTTTAAGGAATGGACGGCGGTTCAGGCTTATTTGGGATCACGACTGACTTTTAGTAATGCTTTCCACCCTCAGACGGAAGGACAGACGGAGCGCACCAATCGGACCCAGGAGGACTTAGTGCTTCTTTGCATATTGGATCGCGGAGAGCCGTGGGAGAGGCAAATCCCGTTGATAGAGTTCTCATACAACAACATCCACTAGTCCAGTATCGGCATGGCCCCTTATGAGGCTTTATACGGGCGGAGATGCAGGACTCCTCTGTCTTGGATACAGGAAGAGGATCCGAAGGTGCTGGGCTCAGATTTTTTTGAGGACACCGAGGCTCAGCTGAGGCTAATACGGGATCGGATGCTAGAGGCACAGAGTAGGAGGGCCAAGTATTACGACGCGAGGCATCATCAGGTGGAGTTCCAGGTTGGAGGCCAGGTATTCTTGAAGATCCGACCAATGCATGGAGTTTAACGGGTACGGGGTCAGAAGAAGAAGCTAGTCCAAGATATATGGGGCCTTCGCGGATCCTGGAGCGGATCGATACCTTAGCATACAGGCTGGACCTGCCACCGGACCTGGAGGGTCTGCATGATGTGTTCCACGTATCCTCCCATAGGAGCACTCTACTACGCCCGGAGCAGCAGATTACGGTCACGGATGGGTCGGTAGCATCTGATTGGTCAGTTCACCTAGAGCCGGTCCGGATTGACGACAAGGGGATACGTGTCTTGGGATGCAAGAAGGTTCCATTGGTCAAGGTCCTGTGGAGGAATCATGACCAGGAGGAGCACACCTGGGAGCCGTAGGATCTGATGTAATAAAAGTACCCGGAGCTTTTCAGTCAGGTATCCCTCACAACCTCTCAGGATGTTACAATTTACTTTCATACTTGAAACCACGTAGGCCTAACTCGAATTTTGAGGATGAAATTTTCTTATTTATGTATTAGGATTTGTGTTGGGTACATTGGAAAATGTATACCAGATTTGAAGAAGCCTCACCCTACTCAATGATATGCATCAAGGTGTATTTGATATTGTTTTGAGTTTATATGTACAGGTTAAGTAAATGCAGGAATGCAGAAAAATTTCTAAGTGCATGTGTCGACAATTATGAAGGCCTGTGTCAACACTGGAGAAAAGCTGTGTCGACACTTGGAGTTAATTGTGTTGACACTTGAAAAGGTTGTTTCGACACCAGAATCAACTGTGTCGACACCCAGAGGCTATATCGACACACAGTGAAGCATTGTCGACATCAACTGTGTTGACACCAAGAGGCAGTGTCGACACACAGGAATACTTAGTCGACATCAAATGTGTCGACACATAGAGGCAGTGTCGACACACAGAAGTATTTGTCAACATCAACTGTGTCGACACACAGGACTTGTTTCGACACACAGCAAAGCTTCAACAAAGTTAAAGTAAAGAAGTACTTGTGTCAACACAAAGGAGATGTGTCGACACACAGCAAAGCTTCAACAAAGTTAAAGAAAAGAAGGCTTGTGTCGACACACAAAATCAGTGTTGACACATTCTATAGAAGGCTGTGTCGAGAAGTATTATCAACAACAGAAGAGATGTGTCGACACCACCATGGCTTGTGTCGACACTTAGTTTACTTGTGTCGACACTTAGTCGACTTGTGTCGACACATGAAGAAGTTCAGTCTCGACACTTTCAGACAAAGATAGTATTTCAAGAAGTGACTGGATGACTTGACAGTTGCCATTTCTAACCGGTCTACTGCAACTGTCAAAGCTGTCAGAAGTTTGTTAGAAACCGGATAAGCTGGTTACCACGGAGGAAGACTATATAAAGGCTTTCTCCTTCAACAGAAGAGGTTATCATTACAACCAACAGAAGAACTAACAACAACTAAGAGAGAAGTAATAATACAGAAGATTTTCGACAGAAGATCTAGAATAAGTTGGAGAGAGAGAGCTCCATCTACTGAAGTGCAGTTGCTGAACCAGGCTGCCAAGAAAGATTCAGATTGAGATCTGGATCTCAAGTCAGAAGTTGATTGAAGTTCAACTTCATAGGAGATTCAACCCTACTGAGTTCAGATTCAAGAAGCTTTGAAGAAAGCTAAGAGAGGTTGTTCTCTGCCATCAGATTCTTCCAAGAACTGATCAAGAAGCCTTCCATCCATTCTCTCTCTTTCAGGGTGGTGGCAATATATTTTATTTAATCAATTTTTTGTAGGATCTATTCTAGATCTGAGTTGTAATCCTATTATATAAAGGCTTAGTGTAGGAGAATATTTTCTCTGAGTGGTAGGGCTGTGAGCCTGAGGTGTAGGAGATTATGATCTCTGAGTGTAGGCCTTGTTGAAGGCTGAGGTAGGGAAGTTGGCCTGAGTTGTAGAAGTGTGGATACACTCTGAGTTGTAGGAACCTGGTTTGGGTTCTGAGCTGTAAGATCTGAGGATCTGAGCTGAAGTGCAGAAGTTAGGCCGAATGTAGCACACTGCTAGATAGGCGAAGGGGGAAAGTGGATGTACCCATACCTTGGGGAACCACTATAAAATCTATGTGCACTCTGTGATTTATTGTTTCTGTTAGTGCTGTGCTGTGTAGTTGTAGAATTTGCAATTTCTAGTTAAATAACAGAACAGATTTTCTGCCTTAAAAGCAAAAGAAAAAGTACACCTATTCCCCCCCTCTAGGTGGTTAGGCAGTAATTCTTTCAATTTTTAACATCTGTCAGACAACTAGACCCCCTAGGAGTGGTTTTGTCATGACTAGGTCATGACAAAACCCCACGAAGCCCAAGAAGACCAAGTAGACTTAGGAATATAGGTGAGATCACTATGGTCTGCAAGAGTAAATTCCTAAACCCTAGTTTAGGATGATCATGGGGCTTCACCATGACTCTAAGACCCCACCACAATGTCACCAATCTATTGTAAGGTCCATTAGAGCCCTAAGGGTCCACTAGAGTCAACCTACGGTGACCAAGTTGACCTAGGACCATCCTAGTCCTAAATTGGGTAAGGTGCCCTAACTAAGGGAAATATGCCCCTAATAAGACCAAGCAATCCTACCAAGGTCTTCCTAGACGTAAAGTGGGGTCAATGGGTCACTAAAGATTCATTGGGGACAAACCTAGAGCCTGAGTTGACCCAAGTCTAACCTAGCCCTAAAGTGGTCAAAGTGCCCTAAATAAGGGGCAAGTGACCTTCAGTGTGCAAAGTTACCCTACACAACCCTTTCTAGACCATAGGGGAAGCCAAGGGGGTCACCAAGGATCCCTTAGGGTCAACCCAAATGATCATGTTGGCTATAGTCAACTCTTGCCCTAACATGGTCAAAGTACCCTTCCTAAGGGTCAAGTGACCCCCAAAGTGCTAAGTCAACTCTACCCAGCCCAACCTAGACCCCAGGGGAGACCAAGTGGTCACCAAGGACCCATTGGGGTCAACCCAAAAGGTCAAAATGACCAAGGTCAACCCAAGTCCAATTAGGGCTAAGTTCCTTAAGTGCTCTTGAAAGAGGATTATCATTCTAAATAAAAATTGGAGTTCATTATTCACTGAAAAATTTGGAAACTTGGTTAGGAGTATTTTCAGGGCATTTTAGTCATGCTTGAATTTTCTTATAATTTTTGGAATCTTATTTGCAGCACTTGTTCCTTTAATTGTAAAAAGTGTGATTATATTTAAAATTTTGGATCAGAGGCATAAACCTTGCAAAAAAATTTGGAATAACTGAATTTACTGTCAATTAGCTGCCTAGTATTTATCATAATTTTGTGGAGCATTTTGCATGATTGTAAAGGCCACTTCACATTCAAAATTAGGGCATTTGGATGTTTAGGGAAAATAAATATAATATCAGATAAATTAGGAAAATTCCAAGTTTCTGGACTTAGGCTATAAATGTCATGATAGGCCACCATTAATTATCATAGGGTGTTTGGATGAGGATTTAGAGTACCTCCATTCATGTGCATCATATAGCTTAGGGTGGTCTGCATGTAGAAAATCTGCAGAAGATATGATAGTAATTGATTTGCGCATATGGATTTGGGTTAGTGGCTTGCTGGTCTGGGTGAAGTAAAATGGAGTATATCAATGAAGGTTGGGATAAGTAGCTTGTTGGGTTGTCTAAGATTAGGTGGTGCTCGGGATCGACGAAAGATCGTCTTTCCTATGGAGAGGAAGAGTAAGAATACAGTATGGTTAGTTCCAGTGTAAATCAAAAAGAGGATCTGGATTTGGTTAATAACCAACAACAATAAGTGCCTTGCAAAAGGGAACGATGGGTTTCAGCTACCATCATAGTTCATAGTGCCCTTTGAGATCCCTTCACGGGGAATACCGGGGGCAGTCCTGGGCTAACCTAAACGGTAGGCAAACTAAACTGCAAGAGTAACTAGTATAACTAGGGGTTCACTTTCACTCACCTCGGTGTCTCGGGAAGTTAGGTTGTGTCACACGGGCAGTAGGCTCGATGGTTTTGGTGATGGGAAGGTAAGCCCGACGAGCTTTGGCTTGGTTGTTGGTGGTGACGGACGGGATAGTCCGTGGAGCTTTTGCTCGGTAGTTGATACATAAGGTTGCATGTTCATAAAGTATAAGGTGGTGGGTCTTCGGTATTGGAGGGTCGATGTAACGACGCCAATACGTTGACTCGACAAGTGTGGTTTTGCACTTTGCCAAGTTAAGCTCGGTGGACTTGCCGGTAAAGGGTACATAGGAGCTCCCTTAGTGCACCTGCATCGAGGCATACGTTAGGTCTAACTGCTAGTGTTATTACCAGTTTAGAAGGGGGCGAGGCCTAACCCACCGCTTTCGTTTTCCACTACGGAGGTATCCTGGGAGGTTAGGCTCCAAAAAGGGGAAACTAAATGTCTGTATGCCCAGAGTTGAGTGGGTGTGTTGTACTTGCATGAATCACATCATAACATATTTGCATGTCATAGCATAACCATTTCATTTAACCCTTAACACTATTGTATGAATTGGTATGGGAATTTTTATTCAATAGTCCCTTCATAACGACCCCATGGTTTATAAGCTCTCGCGAGTGTGTTCATAAGCTAAGGTTTCTATATATATATATATATATATGCTTGCTAGAAAACCGACACCCTATCGTATAAATTGGTATGAGACTCTTTATATGATATGAGTCTTGCAAAAGATCCCTGAGATTATGAGTTTTCATATAAGTCAAGGTTACTTATTTTTTGCTCAGTTTTTCATACCTTTATTACTGCAACATGTACCTATAGAACTGCTAGGTTAGCTCCGCCATCACCTGCTTCTTGATTATTCTCCACCCTCACTACCTCTACTTTCCTTCTCACCGCTCGGTGCATAGGATCCATGGGGGGAGGGGTAGGGGATGATAGGACTTAGTCTTTTAGACTAACGGTTTTTGAACCACATCATTTCAGGGGACTTTGGAGCCCAGCATGGTGGAGTAGCCCCGGAGGTTAGAACGCTTGGAGATGGGATAGTCTAGAACTAGAGTTCAGACAGCTGGGACTGTGAGTCACAATCTCTAGTAGTTTTTTTTGGTTTTTCTTCCGCAATGAGTGACATGTAGTTAGGACTTGATGTATCGGGCATGAACCCCATTTTTGGTACTTCTTTATTATTATTACTATGGACTCTCCCTTCGTGGAGATTATTTATTATATATGTGATCTCTGTGTACATGTGTTAGAGTTTTGTTTCATTTACTCTCTTGCTACCTTTTTCTATAATCGATTTGGCCGGCAGGATCGGCATTTTGTAGTGATGGCCTTCCCGGACATGAAGGTGTCACCGCAAGGTGGCGGTTTTGGGCCTAACACCCCGTGGTTCTAAAACAACGGGGGGGGGGGGGGTTATTGGCGGTGGGGGGTCGGGGGGGCCTTAGAACAGGTACTTGCAAGATAATCCTCTTTCATATCTAGTACCTACACCTCTTTTTGCAGAGATTATAAGATGTTTGCAAGTTCTCTTCAGGTACTTGCAATATACTTTTCTTCATGTCTTCTACTTACTCTTCTTTTTGCAGAGATTAGCATATGATTACAAGTTCCCATCCGGTACTTGCAAAATAATCTTCTTTCATATCTGCTACTTACTCTTCTTTTTGCAGAGATTAGTAGATGTTTGTAAGTTAAAATCAGGTACATGCAAAATAATCCTCTTTCATATCTGCTACTTACTCTTCTTTTTTGCATAGATTAGCAGATATTTACAAGTTCCCTCCAGGTACTTGCAACTTAGTTTTCTTTCATATCTGTTACGTACTCTTCTTTTTTCAAAGATTAGCAGATGTTTGGAAGTTCCCTTCTAAGACTTGCAAGTTATTTCCTTTCATATCTACTTCTTACTCTTCTTTTTGCTGAGATTAACAGATGTTTGCAAGTTCACTGTAGGTACTTGCAAGTTATTTCCTTTCATATCTTCATCTTACTCTTCTTTTTGTAAAGATTATCAAATATTTGCAAGTTCTCTTCAGGTACTTGCAAGTTATTTCCTTTCATATCTGCTACTTACTCTTCTTTTTGCAGAAAATAAAAGATAATTGCAAGTTCCCTTTAGGTACTTACAAGTTATTTTCTTTCATATCTGCTGCTTACTTTTCTTTTTGCAGAGATTAGCAGATGTTTACAAGTTCCCTTCAGGTACTTGCAAGTTATTTCCTTTCATATCTGCTTCCTACTCTTCCTTTTGCAGAGATTAGCAGATATTTGCAAGTTCCCTCTAGGTACTTGCAACTTAGTTTTTTTTCATATCTGCTTCTTACTATTCTTTTTACAGAGATTAGTAGATGTTTGCAAGTTCCCTTCAGGTACTTGCAAGTTATTTCCTTTCATGTCTGCTGCTTACTCTTCTTTTTGCACAGATTATCAGATATTTGCAAGTTCCCTCCAGGTACTTGCAACTTAGTTTTCTTTCATATCTGCTCCTTACTCTTCTTTTTGAAGAGATTAACAAATGTTTGCAATTTCAATTCAGGTACTTGCAAGTTATTTCCTTTCACATCTGCTGCTTACTCTTTTTTTTTGCAGAGATTAGCAGATGTTTGCAAGTTCTCTTCAGGTACTTGCAATTTATTTCCTTTCTTATCTACTCCTTACTCTTCTTTTTGGAGAGAAAAGTAGATATTTGCAAGTTCCCTTCAAGTACTTGCAAGTTATGTTTTTTTTTTCAAATCAGCTTCTTACTCTTCCTTTTGCAGAGATTAGCAGATATTTGCAAGTTCCCTTCAGGTACTTGCAAGTTATTTCCTTTAATATCTGCTTCTTACTCTTCTTTTGCAGAGATTAACAGCAGCTTGAAAGTTTCCTTCAGGGGAGGAAAATAAGTATTTTCAGACCTTGTCTGGGGAGAGACATCAGGTTCTATCTCTCCTTGCCATTGTTTTTTCTACCAGATTTTCGAGGGGTGGATCGCGATTTATGGGTTACCTCTACTTTTTCGAAGGTTCCTGCAAACTTAAAAAAGTGTGGGGATTATATTAACCTAGAAATCGGAGACCCTCTCCAAGGCAGCTAACCCACAATCCGCGGACTACTCCAGCTCTTTCCGGGGAGTTCGCGGCCTACTTTTTAGATAACTGCGCAGATAAATGTTTCTGTCCACACGGTTAGGTAGTAGACACCTGGTATTCTCCATCCCTACAATGGTGCAGACTGATTCACAGTCCACACCATCAGGTCGCGTCGATGGCTGGGTGGGTAGTGGCTCTTCTCCAGCCTGCCGCCAGTTCGCTGACTCTACTCCATGTCTCCGCAAGCAAGAATCGGCTTAAACCAAGGTTCTTCTTCAGTATACCTACGAGAGGCGGCCTCACATTCTAGTCCGTGATGACCTTGTCAAATAGACCGCTTGGTAGTGGACAACGCCTAAGCATGGGGAGGACTCCACCTTAGTCCGCTAGCAGCAGGTGACAACTCTCCAGGTAGCCCAGCTGACGACATTCCTCCAGGTCACCCACCAGTAGGGGTACCTGCTCCTTTTATCCGCTAGCTGTTGGAGGACTCGGTCTCAATCCGCATGAGGGAAGTGGACTTTGCAGCAGACAGATTCTTTGTCAGGCCGCACAACACTGCGTGAACTTAACCTCAGTGCACTAGAAGGAGGAGGACTCTCTTCATCCAACAGCAGAAGCGACCTGCTCCATCATTCCGCCAGGATTCCAAGCACTTGTCACCCAGCAGGGGGGACATGCCTCCAGCAGAAGGAGGCGAACTACTCTCCCTATCTGCCACGTACTTATGGACTCAATATTCATTCCGCCAGAAGAACTCTATCTTCCCAGCACCGGCTTCTTCCCAGTAGTAGGTGACCTGTTCTTCAATCTGTAATATGTCGTGGACTCGATCGCAACTCGCCCATACCTTCGGTGTCACAACCCGCACTTTCTCACACATTTAAATAAGATCAGAGCATGAGAAAATACGTGTCGTGATGCCACGCCATGCAGGGGATAACTGCACGCGCTCAGGCAAAACGTAAACTCGTGTTCGTTGAATAAATCATCATTTTGTTTTATGCAAGTAAACCAGTTACATTTTGATGGCCGCATCCCTCGGCACCGTGGATCAGCTAGTCCACATGAAAACCTATAATTTTATACACAGCGGAAATACATAGTAAGGTAAGTTGATATGATACATGAGTAGAATCGTCCCCAAAAGACCTCTCATGGAATGTAGGACTCTAGGTGACTCATAATATCTAGAAAATAGCTTTTTACGTACTCAATAAATAGTGCGTTAGTGTTTTAAATCATGACATGCATGAGATAAATATACTATTAATCTACCTGCAACCTAGCATAAAATAGTCCCAGAAGCAAGTAAACAACCTCTAAAAAAGGCAAAACTAGCAGTATTTAGTTCATAGTTCGTCACTCAAAGAAAACCATCAGTGGGCGTCAACAACCTGACACGAACCCACTGGTGGGTGTGTATGTCTGTACAAAAAGAAGAAAAACTACCTCGCCAAAATGAGGAACAACAAACTCAGCGGCCACAAGCAAGCTCCACCAAAAGAACACTAGCCGCTCACTCGGCTATCACATGGACCTGAGGCATTCCAAAGAAAGAATACCTCAGCAAGTATATAAGAAACAGAAATGGAGCATTATCTTATGCATAGGCAATAAAAGAATGGAGCATTTCATCAAAAGGTAATACACTGCCCAAGGCAGGATCATGATGCACCCAGTGCGAGAGATATCAACATAGCCTGCTAAAACCTGTAGGAGCAATAAGGCCAACATATGCCAAAATACCAAAAGAAAGAACAGATCTAATTCGTGATGCATTAACAGTGGTAAAGACATTACTCAAGGGTTCAACGGTGACAGCCCTTAAGGTGGAACACACCAGCAAAAAAACAGCCCATACGGGGCCAAAAGTTCTCTCTACACCATAAAACAACCAACCCATTATCCGGGGCCAAAAGGTGCTCTCTACTCCATAAAACAGCCAGCCCATTATCCGGGGCCAAAAGGTGCTCTCTACACCATAAAACAACCAGCCCATTATCTAGGGCCAAAAGTTGACCACCAGGCTCTACACTACACCACCCCTTACAGAGCCATCAGACAAACCACATGTCATACGTCACGATTCGACCGTCAAAACATGATGAAATACACCAACAATCTTAAGCGAGTACGCAATATAATCTAATTTCCTATGTTCATATGTCTACCTTCCTCAATGATTTGGACACAAAAGCAATAAACCTAATTTCAACTACACCATAGCCATATAACCAGAAGAGATGAAAGAGAAGAATAACTTGGCAAAGGCAAGAACACCACTTGCCTCAACCTTCAAGCACAACAACCGCTCTCACAAACTAGGAGAAAACCTGAGGTGAACAACATAGGAGAAAAACAACTTAGAAATTTGGCAACCCTTCGTTCTTTTCCACTAATCCAAGAGCAAAGAAATGTTACCTAAGGGGCAAATCCAAAGCAGCTGGTCTCTCTTCCCTTTTCTCCCTTTGTACTCTCTCTCTTTGTAAATGGGGAATGATAAGTAGAAGAAGAAGAAGAATGAAACCAAAAAGGAAGGAGAAAGACTTTAATCTCGGCCTGATTCCCAGGGGAGAAGTTTGGTCCCTTGGATTAAAACAATAAAGGAATTGAACGGCAGCAAAATTCCTTACGCAAATCACCATAAACAACATAGGAGAAAAGCAACTTACATAGTCAGGTAAGTTGATATCCTATATGAGTAGAATGATCCCCAAAGGACCTCTCATGGAATGCAGGACTCTAGGTGACTCATAATATCTAGAAAATAGCTTTTTACGTACTCGATAAATAGTGCGTTAGTGTTTTAAATCATGACATGCATGAGATACATATACTATTAATCTACCTGCAACCTAGCATAAAACAGTCCTAGAAGCAAGTAAACAACCTCCAAAAAAGGCAAAACTAGCAGTATTTAGTTCATAGTTCGTCACTCAAAGAAAACCATCAGTGAGCATCAACAACCTGACACGAACCCACTAGTGGGTGTGTATGTCTGTACAAAAAGAAGAAAAACTACCTCGCCAAAACGAGGAACATCAACCTCAGCGGCCACAAGCAAGCTCCACCAAAAGAACACTAGCCGCTAACTCGGCTATCACCTGGACCTGAGGCATTCCAAAGAAAGAATACCTCAGCAAGTATATAAAAAACAGAAATGGAGAATTATCTTATGCATAGGCAATAAAAGAATGGAGCATTTCATCAAAAGGTAATACATTGCCCAAGGTAGGATCAAGAATCACCCAGTGCGAGAGATATCAACATAGCCTGCTAAAACTTGCAGGAGCAATAAGGCCAACATATGCCAAAATACCAAAAGAAAGAACAGATCTAATTCGTGATGCATTAATAGTGGTAAAGACATTACTCAAGGGTTCAACTGTGGCAGCCCTTAAGGTGGAACACACCAACAAAAAAACATCCCATATCGGGGCCAAAAGTGCTCTCTACACCATAAAATAACCAGCCCATTATCCGGGGCCAAAAGGTGCTCTCTACACCATAAAGCAACCAGCCCATTATCCGGGGCCAAAAGGTGCTCTCTACACCATAAAACAACCAACTCGTTATCCGGGGCCAATGTAAGACCCCCTTATTTTTCGTTATCGACACCGGGGTCTTAGGCCCAAAAATGTCGTTTTGCGGTGACTCCTTCACGCCCTGAAGGGTCATCACCACAAAGCGCCGATCCTGCCGGCCAATTCGATCACAGAAAAGTAGCATAATGAAGTCATGAAAACTAACTGTCCACAGAAAATCACATAATATAGTAAATATATCTCCACGAAGGGAGTGTACACAGAAGAATACATCAGAGTAGCAAAGTAAGGGCTTATGCCCGGTACATCAATATCCTCATTACAAAATCACTCATGCGGAAGCAAAAGCAGAAAAACTACTCAAGGTCGAGACTCACGGTCCCGGTTGTATGAACTCCAGAGCTAGACTGCCCCACCTCCAAGCACACCGGTCTCTGGGGCTGCTCCTCCATGCCTGTCTCCACGATCCCCTAAATAATATGGTTCGAAAACCGTTAGTCTAAAAGACTAAGTCCTATCATCCCCTGCCCCTTCCCCCACGGCTCCTAGGCACCGAGCGGAGAGGAAGAAAAGGGAGGACTGGAAGGTGGAGAATATCAAAAACAGATGACAGCGGACCTATACTAGCAATTCTATAACATGTATAGACAATAAGCTGAAATATGAAAAGTAACCTTCACTTATGTGAGAACATATAAGCCAAGGGGTCTTCTGCAAGGCTCCCATCATATAAAAAGTCACATACCAATTTATACATTGGGGTGTCGGTTATCAAACAATGGTAAAAATATATATATCAAAATTAACCTTAATTTATAAACTTGCCCACACAAGCTTATAGACTAAGGGGTCGTTTTGCAGGTCCTAATGTATAAGAGTCTCATTCCACTTATACATTAGGTGTCAGGGGTTAAGTGAATCGATTATGCTATGACATACAAGTGGGTATGATGGAATATGCAAGTGCAACACACACACCCGACTCTGTTCACACAGACCTTTAGTTCCCCCTTTCTGGAGCCGTAACCTCCCAGGATACCTCCGTAGTGGCAGAAGGAAGCGGTGGGTTGGGCCTCGCCCACCTCTAAACCAGTAAAGCACTACCGGTCAGACCTATCGTATGCCTCAACGCTTGGTGCACGAAGCGGACTCCTGCGTACTCTTGCCAGCTGGCGCATCGGACTTTTATTGGCGAAGTGCTAACCACACTTGCCGAGTCAACGTATTGGTGTCGGTGCATCGACACTCCAATACCGAAGACCCACCACCTTAATTTTCTTTCCTTTTATGCACATGCAAATTTAGCGTAATCAAAAACCGAGCCGAAGCTCCCCGGACCAACACGTCCGTCTCAAACAATCGAGCCGAAGCTCCCCGGACCAAAAGTCCGTGTTTTAACCATCCGAGCCGAAGCTCCCAGCTATCTTCCGGTGCTTCCTGTATTTGTGAAATGTGCAACCCTAATTACTAAGTTACTCTTTTCAGCTTGTTAAAACAATTTACGTTAACCCAGGACTGCCCCCGGTATTCCCTGTGAAGGGCTCTCAAGGGGCACTACGAACTATGTTGGGATTATGCCCAGCGTTCCCTTTTGCAAGGTACTTATTTTTGTTATTGGTTGATCCCCTTACCCATTACTTCCTCATGTTACGATAGGCTAATCCTAAGGTGATTTGACTCCACTCACCTTGGGGAGGACGATCTTTCGTCGGACCCGAGCGCCTCAAAACCCTAGCCAAAACAACTCCCTACTCACTTATCTTCCAAGATGCACCTATTGCCATTTATCCTTCCAGCAAACCAATAAGACCCATCACATGTGCTCTAATTCATATCCCAAATGATTTCTTGCAGTTTTGCTAAATGCAGACCACTTAAGCTATATGACGCGTAAAAAGGGAAGTATGCTATATGATCATCCAATGCTTATATAATAATTATTATAGGTCTATATTGGCATATGTAGACTGAATCCACAATTTCCTAACTTTCATAATTTAAATGCTAATTTATTTATTTATTTTAAAAGCCCAAAGTTCCAAGGTTGAACAGAAAGTATAAGATTTAAGCAAGATAAAGCTCCACTAAAATTATGATAAATGCAAGATGGGTAATCATCGACAAATCCAGAATCTCCAAATTTTCCAGCAAGATTTTAGCCCTTAAATTGTATTTCCAATTTATTCCAAAATAAATCATTAAAAAGGGATGTACAATAAAAATACTTCCAAAAATTCAGAGAAAATTCCAGGATGATTGTAAGGGCACATAAAACCTCTAAGTAAACTTTCATAATTTGTTTGAAAGAATTATTCCCTAAATTAATTAAATATCATATTCTCAAAAATATGGCCTTGTAAAGAAAGTACTGAAAACAGAACTCTAAAAATTATAAATAAATTTCTACAAGTACGTTTTGTCCAAAAAACTTCAAAACCTAAGACGCATGATTTTTCAATAGATATATCATCAATAATGAATTTTCTTTACCAAAGGCCCTTTCTGAAATTAATGAAGGAAGTACCAAATAAAATTAATTAAGAATTGCGATAAAATTCAGAGATGTTCAACTAGCCCTAGAGTATCCTCTGACCAAGTTTCATCATATTTTAAATCACATAATATCCATAATAAAATCAATATCATTTTGTGCCTTTTGGTAATTAACAAATGAAGTACCAAGAATAAGATCCATAAAATTCTACAAATATTACCAGAGGTTCTAGGTGACCTAAAACCTATTCTCCCCAAGTTTCAAGACATTTGGGAAAGATTTAGTGGCTGAATCTTCAAATTTGTGCTCCTACCCTAAAACTAGGGTTAGAGTTTTGAGGTGTCTACCTTGCTCTAATTCTTCTAAATTTCCTACCAGAGATCTTAGGTTATATTAGCCTCAATTCTACTAGGTTTCCAAGGCCATGCAAGGGCATTTGCCCCCATATCCTTCACAACCCCCAAAAGTCCTTCCTTAGGGTTTGAGGTTGAACCCTAGGACAAATCAAGCCTAAATCATCTCATTTTCCTCATGAGGGTGGCATTGTCCATGCCAAGTCAGTTTCCAAACCCTCTGCCTCTGTTGAGGGGAGGGGACCACCCTAAGTCCATAGTGCACTTGTGGTCAAAAATAACTTCTTAAGGCCAAACTAGGGTTTGGTGATTCACTGACCAAAACATATCCAAATATGCTCAAATTTTGTACAGGACTAGGTCTGCAAGCCAGGGACCACTCCCCAAAATTTGGGAGGGTTTGGAGGTAATTTGACCACTTAATTAAATTACCATAGCTTTATTAAATAAAAGCAAAAACTTTAGGAAACGTGTCTCCAAAAATTCTGAGTTTTGGGCAGGCCCTAGGTATAGCTAGTTAGGCTCCCTGCCAAAATTTTAATTGATTTGGACCAGGGATGAGGTGTGGGCACTCAGTTTAATGACCGTCTAGCCCTAAGGGTATGTCCCACTAAAATGGGTGCCCTGGTCAAACCATGCACCCAAACTGGTTCAAACCAATTTTAAAATAAAGTAGACACCAAGGACTACAACCTTTGTGTTGGTGACTTTTTCTGCAGAGGGGCCTAAGTATTTTTAAAATTTAAAACCATTTATACCAAAATCTGTGACATAATTCACATGAATATAAAATGAATCCTATAGTTTAAAATCATATAATAGCACGGATCTTGAAGCATAAAGGGACGGGATCCCTTCATCTTCCTCCTTGAGCCGACGGCCAGGATCCATCCCGCATGGAGCCGCTTCCAAGCCCTGCCGTCGGCGATAAAGCCCCTTCCCCGGCTGGCCACCGCCACCACAACCTCCGTTGAGGTGGTGGCTATCGCCAGGCGGCGGCTCTACCGTCGGAGAGGTGTTTTCCGGCGGTTATAGCAGGAAAATTTCTTGCCGAAAAACCATGAAAGCTTGGATTTGATTGGGCTCAATTGAGCCCGAACCTTGAACCTAAGGGGTCCTATGATCTACCCGAGAGTTAGGAGAGGGGGAGGACCTTCCTGGCGGCCTGAATGCGGGAGGAGCGGCGGGATGCCATTGTTGACGGCGGCGGCGCTCGGCTTCTGCAACAGTACAGTGGGACAACCCGTCTCCTCCAGGTAAAAGCTCGAAAATGTTCCCCTCTGCCCACTGATGGTTTTTAAATGGTAATTGGAGAGGGGGGTGTGGCTGGTTCTTCAATGCCCATCAACACCATTTATGGTGAGGCTTGCGTAGAGTGGAGGGGGCTGAATCCACCCCTTGGTGGCCGGGAAACGGTTGGAATCAACTCCTCTTACCTAGAGGAGTTGATTGAAGCCATTAAAGGTGGCTGTTAGCCTCCCTTGGCTGGCTCCACTCTCTCCCTTCCTCTCCCCCATCTTCTCTCTCCTCCATTAACATAGAGGGAAGCTCCATTCTCTCTCCGAGTCACCCCTGGTTGACTGGTAAACTCCATTGGCTAAGAGCAGGCCACCTAGTCATGATGAACATGAAAATGAGGCTAGCCTAAGGAAGAAGTGGCTTGGGCTTGGGTTAGCCCTTTTGGGCTAGGTGTGACTTGGCTTAAATTAGGGTTGACCTGGGCCAATTTGATCATCTGGGTTGACCCCATTGGATCTTTAGTGACCCATTGGACTCCATTAAGGTCTAGGAAGGCTTGAATAGGGTTGGTTGGGCATCTTGGGGGTCACATGTCCCTTGGTAAGGGCACTTTGACCATTTTAGGGCTAGAGTTGACTTGGGTCAACATGACCATTTGGGTTTGACCCCATTGGGTCCTTGGTGACCCATTGGCTTCCCCCAAGGTCTAGGTAGGGTTACCTTGCACTTTGGAGGTCGCCTACCCTTAGTAAGGGTACTTTGACCAGATTAGGGGCTTGAGTTGACTTGGGTCAACCTGGCCTCTAGGGCTGACCCCAATGTGTCCATAGTGACCCATTGACCTCACTTTAGGGTTAGGAGGGCATAGGTGGGGTACTCTAGGCTAGGAGTAGGTCAATTGACCCTAAGTAGGCTAGTTTGACCCATTTAGGGCTAGGGTTGACCTTGGTCAACGGAGCCTCTTTGGTTGACCCCAATGGGTCCTTATGGCTCTAATGGGCCTTCCAAGGTATTAGGGGGTGTTGTGGTAGGGTCTTGGGGTCAAGGTGTAGCCCATGGTCATCCTAAACCATTGTTCAGAGTTCTACTATTGGCAGACCATGATGAGTTTCCCGACTTTGTCTCCTATCCCTTGGCCCATTCCTGGCTTCCTAGGGTTGTCATGGCCTAGTCATATACAAAACCACTCCTAGGGGTCTAGTTGGAAATGGGATGTTATAAATCCCAATAAACAAAACAAAGATTTCGTCCTCCAAATCAAGGTTAAGCCTACGAGAATTTCTACCGAAGAAAAGAAACTTGTAACATCCCATCACGACGCCATGTTTGTTAAATTAAGTTTTGAGGGAACTTAAGTCAATACCCATTTCGCCTAATCGGTGAGCCAAGATCCCAATAAACAAAAGACAAGCCCCCAATAAACAAAAGATAAGCCTCTACCTACCTAGAGCAGCCCTTACTAGTTTAAATCAGGAAAATAAATTAAACATCTTGAGGGGTTTGTGAGGTATACCTGACTGAACAGCTCTGGGTATCTTTGTCGCATCAGGTCCTGCGGCTCCCAGGTATGCTCCTCCTGGCCGTGGTTCCTCCACAGGACCTTGAATAATGAGACCTTCTTGCGACGCAAGACCCGTACTCCTCGGTCGTCGATCCTAACCGGCTCCAAACGAACTGACCGGTCTGAAGCTACCGGCCCTTCGGTGGTCAAAATCTGCTGCTCCGGGCGTAGCAGAGCCCTCCTCAGCGAAGAAATATGGAAGACATCATGCAGAGCTTCCAGCTCAGGTGGTAACTCTAGCCTGTAGGCTAGGGGCCCGATCCGCTCCTGGATCCTGTAAGGGCCCATGTACCTAGGGCTGAGCTTCTTCCTCCGACCACGCACCCGCGAGACTCCATGCATGGGCTGGATCTTCAAAAACACACAGTCCCCCACCTGGAACTCCACCTGCCGATGCCGGGCGTCATAGTGCTTAGCCTGTCTGCTCTGCGCCTGTAGCATCCTGTCTCTGATCAGCCTCACCTAAGCTTCGGTGTCTTCAACAAACTCTGATCCCAACACCTTCGGATCTTCATCCTGAACCCAAGAAAGCGGGGTCCGGCATTTCCTTCCATACAAGGCTTCGTAAGGCGCCATCCTGATGCTGGACCGGTAGCTGTTGTTATAGGAGAACTCGACCAGGGGTAAGAGTTTCTCCCATGGTTCCCCGCGGTCCAAAATGCATAGCCTCAATAGATCTTCCAGCGTCCGGTTGGTGCATTCTGTCTGCCCGTCCGTCTGGGGATGGAATGCAGTGCTGAAGGTCAATCGCGTGCCTAAGTAAGCTTGCACGGATCTCCACTCCCTGGAAGTGAACCGGCCATCCCGATCTGACACGATCGTCTTGGGCACCCCGTAATATCGGACGAACTGCTCCACAAATCTCCGTACTAATACTCCCACAGCGTCATCCTTCCTGATCGGAATGAACCTGGCTACCTTTGTCAACCGATCGACGATGACCCAAATCGAGTCATTTCATGTTCGTGATCGGGGAAGTCCGTGAATAAAGTCCACCGCGATGTCTTCGAACTTCCATTCTGGTACCGGGAGTGGTTGCAACAAACCCGCGGGGTTTTTGCACTCTGCCTTCACTATCTGGCAAGCTTCGCAGTGGGTCACAAACCAAGTGATATCCTTCTTCATGCCAGGCCAGTACATAGTCTTCTTCAAATCCGCAGTCATCTTCGTGATACCTGGGTGCACCGAGTATCTGCTGTGGTGGGCCTCTGCCATAATATCTTTCCAGACCTGGCCTCCTTCCGGTATATAAGTCCGACCTCTAAAGCATACCACGCCATCCCTCATCGTGTAATCTACTGATGTACCGTTCTCCAAGGTCCAGAATATCGGCTCCAATTTGACATCTCGCCTTTGTCGCTCTCTGACTCGGTCCCGGATATCGTTTGTAGCACTCACCGCAGCCAAATACTCCTTGTAAATCTCGGGGTCTTCGGACGACACTAGTGTGATGTGCATATCCTCCAATCTCCTTACCAGCTCCATAGGCATAACCTGGGGCCCGACCTCGGAAGTGGCAGCTCTCCGACTCAATGCGTCTGCCACCATGTTTGCCTTCCCTGGATGGTAGTGCATTTCATACTGATAATCTGCTAAGAACTCCACCCAGCGCCTCTGCCTGATGTTTAGTTCCTTCTGCGTGTCCACGCATTTCAGGTTCTTGTGGTCGGAATAGATGTCGCAGTGGACTACATAAAGATAATGGCGCCAGACCTTCAAGGCAAAAACGACCGCCCCCATCTCAAGGTCGTGCACCGGATAGTTCTGTTCGTGCTTCTTCAACTAGCGAGATGCATATGCAATCACATGGCCCTTCTGCATCAGTAAAGCTCCCATACCCTGGTAGGAAGCATCAGTGTAGACCTGAAATCCTTCCCTCCCCGAGGGGAGAGTAAGAATGGGAGCCGAGGTTAGCCGATCCTTCAGCTCCTGGAAAGCTTCCTGGCACTGCGGGGTCCACACGAATGGTACCTCCTTCTTCGTCAAGGATGTGAGCGGGAGGGCGATTCGAGAGAATCCCTCCACGAACTTCCTGTAGTAACTGGCAAGTCCTAGAAAACTCCGTACGTCGGTGGCTGTCGTCAGCTGCGGCCAATCCCGAATAGCATGAATCTTTGTCGGATCCACTGCCAATCTGGCTCCACTGATAATATGGCCTAAGAAGCCCACCTCCTTCAGCCAGAACTGACATTTACTAAACTTCGCATACAGATGATTCTCCCGCAGTCACTGTAGGGTCAGTGACAGATGGCGAGTGTGCTCCTCCTCCGTCCTCGAGTATATGAGGATGTCATCGATAAACACAATGACAAACACATCAAGATATTCCTTGAAGACTTGGTTCATGAGGGTCATGAATGCTGATGGTGCATTGGTGAGCCCGAAGGGCATCACCGTAAACTCGAATAAACCATATCTGCTACTAAAAGCAGTCTTCTGAATGTCCTCCTCTAGAATCCGAAGCTGGTAGTATCCCGGCCTCAAATCTAATTTCTAAAAGAACTGCGCTCCATGCAGCTGGTCGAACAACTCGTCTATCCTTGGCAGTGGATAGGTGTTCCGGACCGTCAGCCGATTTAGTGCTTGGGAGTCGATGCATAATCTAAGGGTCCCGTCTTTCTTCTTGACGAACAATACCGGGGCTTCCCAAGGTGAAGAGCTTTGCCGGACAAATCCGGCTTCCACCAACTCCCGAAGCTGGCTCCGGAACTCTGTCAACTCCTTTGGGGCCATTCGGTATGGTGCCTTGGACGCTGGCTTGGCCCCCGGCACAAGCTATATCTGAAAGTCCTGCTCCCTGCGCGGGGGTAATCCGGGTAATTTCTCTGGAAAGACGTCCTCAAACTCCCGCACCACCGCGATATTCGATATAGAACTCGTGGTCTCCGCCATCTCAAACAGCACTTCATAGACCTCCTCCCCCTGTAAATAGGCCTTAACGGCCACGGCCTGTACCGAAGATAAGGGTATACGTGAGGCAGGTCTTATACCTTCGATGATGATGGTAGAGTCCCCGTGCCTCACGGTGATCCTCTTCGCTTGACAATCAATCTGGGAATTATTCCACTGCAACCAAGTCATGCCCAGGATTAGCTCGAAGACTGGCATCCTCAGGACCGTTGCCGGAACTTCGAATGACTTCCCTCCAATCTCCGCTTCCATGCTGCAGTGGGCTGAGGTGAGTATCTCTGATCCGTCGGGTAGACGCACCCTCCTCATCTGGCCTGTGAACCGTTCCACTCCTTCCAGCCCTTCCAGAAAGGCCTCCGACACAAACGAGTGCGAGGCACCCGTGTCGAACAGAGTATAGGCGGGCTTGCCGCTGATGAAAACTATACCTGAGACGATTTAAATGTCTTAGTACTTTATAACGGGTTTTCTTTCCTATTTATTCTACTTAGGGCAGCTCTACTTGTTGGGCAACTGAGAACGGGAATTTAATTTAAACAATTTAAACATCTTAATTTACCTGTGATGACCCGCTCTGGATTTCGAGGCTGTGCCAGGTCCAAGGCATATGCCTGCTCCCTTTCCTGTCTTCGATCTCCCCCCCGGTAATCACGTCCTCGGCCGCGTCCTCGGCCTCCGAAAAGCTGGGCAGGTGGGCCACCCTGTGGTGCTGGAGGTGGTGCCCCCCTCATGGGGCAGTTTCTCCGGAGGTGTCCCACCTGATGACAATGGAAGCACTCCGGCGGGGGATACGCCATACCCCCGGGTCTCGACATCTCCTGTATCCGAAGAGGTTGAGGGGCCAAAACCACCTACTCCCTCGGCTCCTGCCTCACCTCCTGATGAGGCTGCTCCTCTGTCCTTCTCCCATCTGGTATGGTGCCTCGCCACTGATCATTTCGGGACCTCCGGCCCTGATCCTCCGCTTGCCGCTTCTGGCCCCGAGTGGTGTGCCAATCAGCCTCAATCCTCTTTGCCATCTCCAAAATCCGGGAGATAGGCCCGTCAGATACAAACAGCAAGGCCTCCCTTAACTCCTCTTTTAGGCCCTTATAGAATCTCTTGATGTATCCTGCTTCGTCCAGCTGGTAAGAACCCGCATATTGGGCAAAATGGTCGAACACTCGGTGGTACTCCTCCACCGTCCGGGTGCCCTGCCTTAGCTGTAAGAACCGCTCCTCCAACTCATCCCTGGCCGACTACGGAACGAAGTGCTCCAGCAGCGTGGCCCTGAATTCCTCCCAAGTAATTTCTGCAATCTCCCTATCGGCGAACGTCGTATCCAACAGTGCCTTCCACCACCTCTTGGCATGGGACTCCAAGCAAGATACCACCAAAGCCACCCTCTCCTCCCAGGGGCACCGTATCCCAGTCAACATCTCGTACATAACATCCAACCACTCCTCTGTCCGCACTGCCGACTCTGTCCCCAAGTATGACGGGGGAGAGAGTCCTCGGAAGGTGCTCATCCAGTTCGCCCCTGGGTTTGGCTACAGGGTCGGGGCCTGTTGAGCCCGGAAGGCCTCAAGGATAGCTGTAAGAGTTTGCCCCATGTTTGACTGAAGGAAAGGTGTGGGGACCATGGGAGGTGGTGCAATGTCTGGAGTCTGCTGAGCTCTACCTTGTGCGGTGGGCTGAGCTGGGGGCTGCAAAACGAACTACATTAGTAGGTGATCGACTCAATACCCAATAAAAGTGGACAATTTACATGTGATCCCCCATATGGGCACACCACTGCTTCCGCTGCTTAGTTTGTCCCCAAACTAAACTCGCGCGGGGGTGACCCAGGGTTGTGGACTGCTACTTTTCGATCGAGGTCTGCTCTGATACCACTTGTCCGAGGATCGAAACCTCGCTTTGATACCACTTGTAAGACCCCTTTTTTCGTTATCGACACCGGGGTCTTAGGCCCAGAACTGTCGTTTTGCGGTGACTCCTTCATGCCCTGAAGAGTCATCACCACAAAGCGCCGATCCTGCCGGCCAATTCGATCATATAAAAGTAGCATAATGAAGTCATGAAAACTAACTGTCCACAGAAAATCACATAACATAGTAAATATATCTCCACGAAGGGAGTGTCCACAGAAGAATACATCAGAGTAGCAAAGTAAGGGCTTATGCCCGGTACATCAATATCCTCACTACAAAATCACTCATGCGGAAGCAAAAGCAGAAAAACTACTCAAGGTCGAGACTCACGGTCCCGGTTGTATGAACTCCGGAGCTAGACTGCCCCACCTCCAAGCGCACCGGTCTCTGGGGCTGCTCCTCCATGCTGGTCTCCACGATCCCCTAAATGATGCGGTTCGAAAACTGTTAGTCTAAAAGACTAAGTCCTATCATCCCCCGCCCCTTCCCCCACGGCTCCTAGGCACCGAGCGGAGAGGAAGAAAAGGGAGGACTGGAAGGTGGAGAATATCAAAAACAGATGACAGCGGACCTATACTAGCAATTCTATAACATGTATAGACAATAAGCTGAAATATGAAAAGTAACCTTCACTTATGTGAAAACACATAAGCCAACGGGTCTTCTGCAAGGCTCCCATCGTATAAAAAGTCCCATACCAATTTATATGTTGGGGTGTCGGTTATCAAACAGCGGTAAAAATATATATATCAAAATTAACCTTAATTTATAAACTTGCCCACACAAGCTTATAGACCAAGGGGTCGTTTTGCTGGTCCTAATGTATAAGCGTCCCATTCAACTTATACATTAGGTGTCAGGGGTTAAATGAATCGATTATGCTATGACATGCAAGTGGGTATGATGGAACATGCAAGTGCAACACACACACCCGACTCTGTGCACACAGACCTTTAGTTCCCCCTTTCTAGAGTCGTAACCTCCCAGGATACCTCCGTAGTGGAAGACGGAAGCTGTGGGTTGGGCCTCGCCCACCTCTAAACCAGTAAAGCACTACCGGTCAGACCTATTGTACGCCTCAAAGCTTGGTGCACGAAGCGGACTCCGGCGTACTCTTGTCGGCTGGCGCACCGGACTTCTGTTGGCGAAGTGCTAACCACACTTGCCGAGTCAACGTATTAGTGTCGGTGCATCGACCCTCCAATAACGAAGACCTACCACCTTAATTTCCTTTCCTTTTATGCACATGCAAATTTAGCGT
Source organism: Platanthera guangdongensis (assembly GCA_039583875.1). NCBI lineage: Eukaryota > Viridiplantae > Streptophyta > Magnoliopsida > Asparagales > Orchidaceae > Platanthera > Platanthera guangdongensis. The sequence goes on along the minus strand of CM077158.1, from coordinate 101,235,035 downwards.
AATCAAAAACCGAGCCGAAGCTCCCCGGACCAACACGTCCGTCTCGAACAATCGAGCCTAAGCTCCCCGGACCCAAAGTCCGTCTTTTAACCATCCGAGCCGAAGCTCCCAGCTATCTTCCGGTGCTTCCTGTGTTTGTGAAATGTGCAACACTAATTACTAAGTTACTCTTTTCAGCTTGTTAAAATAGTTTACGTTAACCCAGGACTGCCCCCGGTATTCCCTGTGAAGGGCTCTCAAGGGGCACTAGGAACTATGTTGGGATTACGCCCCGCGTTCCCTTTCACAAGGTACTTATTTTTGTTATTGGTTGATCACCTTACCCATCACTTCCTCATGTTACGATAGGCTAATCCTAAGGTGATTTGACTCCACTCACCTCGGGGAGGACGATCTTTCGTCGCACCCGAGCGCCTCTAAACCCTAGCCAAAACAACTCCCTACTCACTTATCTTCCAAGATGCACCTATTGCCATTTATCCTTCCAGCAAACCAACAAGACCCATCACATGTGCTCTAATTCATATCCCAAAAGATTTCCTGCAGTTTTGCTAAATGCAGACCACTTAAGCTATATGACCCGTAAAAAGGGAAGTATGATATATGATCATCCAATGCTTATATAATAATTATTATAGGTCTATATTGGCATATGTAGATTGAATCCACAATTTCCTAACTTTCATAATTTAAATGCTAATTTATTTATTTATTTTAAAAGCCCAAAGTTCCAAGGTTGAACAGGAAGTACAAGATTTAAGCAAGATAAAGCTCCACTAAAATTATGATAAATGCAAGATGGGTAATCATCTACAAATCCAGAATCTCCAAATTTTCCAGCAAGATTTTAGCCCTTAAATTGTATTTCCAATTTATTCCAAAATAAATCATTAAAAGGGGACGTACAATAAAAATACTTCCAAAAATTCAGAGAAAATTCCAGGATGATTGTAAGGGCCCATAAAACCTCTAAGTAAACTTTCATAATTTGTTTGAAAGAAGTATTCCCTAAATTAATTAAATATCCTATTCTCAAAAATATGGCCTTGTAAAGAAAGTTCTGAAAATAGACCTCTAAAAATTATAAATAAATTTTTACAAGTACTTTTTGCCCTAAAAACTTCAAAACCTAAGCCGCATGATTTTTCAATAGATATATCATCAATAATGAATTTTCTTTACCAAAGACCCTTTCTGAAATTAATGAAGAAAGTACCAAATAAAATTAATTAAGAATTGTGATAAAATTCAGAGATGTTCAACTAGCCCTAGAGTATCCTCTGACCAAGTTTCATCATATTTTAAAGCACATAATATCCATAATAAAATCAACATCATTTTGGGCCTTTTGGTAATTAACAAATGAAGTACCAAGAATAAGATCCATAAAATTCTACAAAACTTACCAGAGGTTCTAGGTGGCCTAAAACCTATTCTATCCAAGTTTCAAAACATTTGGGAAAGATTTAGTGGCTGAATCTTCAAATTTGTGCTCCTACCCTAAAACTAGGGTTAGGGTTTTGAGGTGTCTACCTTGCTCTAATTCTTCTAAATTTCCTACCAGAGATCTTAGGTTATATTAGCCTCAATTCTACTAGTTTCCAAGGCCATGCAAGGGCATTTGCCCCCATGTCCTTCACAACCCCAAAAAGTCCTTCCTTAAGGTTTGAGGTTGAACCCTAGGGCAAATCAAGCCTAAATCATCCCATTTTCCTCAAGAGGGTGGCATTGTCCATGCCAAGTCAGTGTCAAAAACCTCTGCCTCTGTTGAGGGGAGGGGACCACCCTAAGTCCATAGTGCACTTGTGGTCAAAAATACCTTCTTAAGGCCAAACTAGGGTTTGGTGATTCCCTAACCAAAACATATCCAAATGTGCTCACATTTTGTACAGGACTAGGTATTGAAGCCAGGGACCACTCCCCGAAATTTGGGAGGGTTTGGAGGTCATTTGGCCACTTAATTAAATTACCCTAGCTTTATTAAATAAAAGCAAAAACTTTAGGAAAAGTGTCTCCAAAAATTCTGAGTTTTGGGCAAGCCCTAGGTATAGCAAGGTTAGGCTCTCTGCCAAAATTTCAATTGATTTGGACAAGGGATGAGGTGTGGGCACTCAGTTTAATGACTGCCTAGCCCTAAGGGTATGTCCCACCAAACTGGGTGCCCTGGTCAGACCATGCACCCAAACTGGTTCAAACTAATTTTAAAATAAAGTAGACACCAAGGACTACAACCTTTGTGTTGGTGACCATTTTTGCAGAGGGGCCTAAGTATTTTTAAAATTTAAAACCAATTATACCAAAATCTGTGACATAATTCACATGAATATAAAATGAATCCTATAGTTTAAAATCATATAATCACACGGATCTTGAAGCATCAAGGGACTGGATCCCTTCATCTTCCTCCTTGAACCGACGGCCAGGATCCATCCCGCCTGGAGCCGCTTCCAAGCCCTGCCGCCGGCGATCCATCCCCTTCCCCGGCCGGCCACCGCCACCACCAACTCCGTTGAGGTGTTGGCTATCGCCAGGCGGCGGCTGTACCGCCGGAGAGGCGTTTTCCGGCGGTTATAGCAGGAAAATTTCTTACCAAAAAACCATGAAAGCTTGGATTTGATCGGGCTCAATTATGCCCGAACCTTGAACCTAAGGAGTCCTATGATCTACCCGAGAGTTAAGGAGAGGGGGAGGACCTTCCTGGCGTCCTGAATGCGGGAGGAGCGGTGGGATGCCATTGTTGACGGCGGCGGCGCTCGGCTTCTGCAACAGTACAGTGGGACAGCCCGTCTCCTCCAGGTAAAGGCTCGAAAATGTTCCCCTCTGCCCACTGATGGTGTTTAAATGGCAATTGGGGAGGGGGGGTGGCTCTTCCTTCAATGCCCATCAACACCATTTACGGTGAGGCTCGGGTAGAGTGGAGGGGGGCTGAATCCACCCCTTGGTGGCCGGGAAATGGATAGAATCAACTCCTCTTCCCTAGAGGAGTTGATTGAAGCCATTAAAGGTGGTTGTTAGCCTCCCTTGGCCGGCTCCACTCTCTCCCTTCCTCTCCCCCATCTTCTCTCTCCTCCATTAACATGGAGGGAAGCACCCTTCTCTCTCCTAGTCACCCCTGGTTGACTGGTCAACTCCATTGGCTAAGAGCAGCCCACCTAGTCATGATGAACATGAAAATGAGGCTAGCCTAAGGAAGAAGTGGCTTGGGCTTGGGTTAGCCCTTTTGGGCTAGGTTTCACTTGGCTTAAATTAGGGTTGACCTGGGACAATTTGATCATCTGGGTTGACCCCATTGGATCTTTAATGACCCATTGGACTCCCTTAAGGTCTAGGAAGGCTTGAAAAGGGTTGGTTGGGCATCTTGGTGGTCACATGTCCCTTGGTAAGGGCACTTTGACCATTTTAGGGCTAGAGTTGACTTGGGTCAACATGACCATTTGGGTTTGACCCCATTGGGTCCTTGGTGAACCATTGGCTTCCCCCAAGGTCTAGGTAGGGTTATGTAGGGTTACCTTGCACTTTGGAGGTCACCTACCCTTAGTAAGGGTACTTTGACCAGATTAGGGGCTTGAGTTGACTTAGGTCAACCTGGCCTCTAGGGCTGACCCCAATGTGTCCTTAGTGACCCATTGACCTCACTTTATGGTTAGGAGGGCATATGTGGGGTCCTCTAGGCTAGGAGTAGGTCAATTGACCCTAAGTAGGCTAGTTTGACCCATTTAGGGCTAGGGTTGACCTTGGTCAACTGAGCCTCTTTGGTTGACCCCAATGGGTCCTTATGACTCTAATGGGCCTTCCAAGGTATTAGGGGGTGTTGTGGTAGGGTCTTGGGGTCAAGGTGTAGCCCATGGTCATCCTAAACCATTGTTCAGAGTTCTACTATTGGCAGACCTTGATGAGTTTCCCGACTTTGTCTCCTATCCCTTGGCCCATTCTTGGCTTCCTAGGGTTGTCATGGCCTAGTCATAGACAAAACCACTCCTAGGGGTCTAGTTGGAAATGGGATGTTACAGTCAAAAGGTGCCCACCAGGCTCTAAACCACACCACCCCTTACAGAGCCATCAGACAAACCACATGCCATACGTCACGATTCGACCGTCAAAACATGGCGAAATACACCAACAATCCTAAGCGAGTACTCAATATAATCTAATTTCGTATGTTCATATGTCTACCTTCCTCCATGATTTGGACACAAAAGCAATAACCCTAATTTCAACTACATCATAGCCATATAACCAGAAGAGATGAAAGAGAAGAATAACTTGGCAAGTGCAATAACACCACTTGCCTCAACCTTCAAGCACAACAGCCGCTCTCACAAACTAGGAGAAAACCTGAGGTGAACAACATAAGAGAAAAACAACTAAGAAATTTGACAACCCTTCATTCTTTTCCACTAATCCAAGAGCAAAGAAATGTTACCTAAGGTGCAAATCCAAATCAGCTGGTCTCTCTTCCCTTTTCTCCCTTTGTACTCTGCCTCTTTGGAAATGGGGAATGATAAGAAGAAGAAGAAGAATGAAACCAAAATGGAAGGAGAAAGACTTTAATCTCGGCCTGATTCCCAGGGGAGAAGTTTGGTCCCTTAGATTAAAACAATAAAGGAATTGACCGACATCAAAATTTGCTGACATTTCACCTTTCGGCCCTGACACACCCTGTGACACGCCCGTGTCACAGGCCGTGTCACTTAAGCGGTGGGCAACCGCCTCACATCTAAACAGTACACGGCCTGAGACACGGGCATGTCACAGGCCATGTCACTGGACACGCCTACCTACACGGCCGTGTCACTGGTCGTGACATAGCACACAGCACCCAGCAAAACAACCCGAGAAGGACACGACCTTGGAACATGCCCGTATCCCAAGCCGTATCACCCCATACTCGACACCCGTCGAGCGAACTTTGTCGAGCGAAGTTCGTCGACCGCGGGACACGCCCTGTGACACGCCCGTGTCACAGGCCGTGTACCCCTTCTCTCGACACTCGACAATCATCGAGTGACTTTCGTTGGGCGAAGTTCATCGACAGCGGGACACGCCCTGTGGCACGCCCGTGTCACATGCCGTGTACCCCTTCTCTCGACACTCGACAATCATCGAGTGACTTCGTTGACTGAAATTCGTCGAACACACGGGACACGCCCTGTGACACGCCCGTGTCATAGGCTGTGTACCCCGACACGCCCAGGGAAACGCCCGTGTCCCATTCCATGTCACCCAAATGCACTCCAGTTCTTTGACCTCTTATACCTCTCCCCTACTACAATAAACTGAAGCCATAATTTTGGCACCTGAGTGGGGAAAAACCAGCAACCAAGACAACATAGCTTCATATCCATATGTGATTCCCGAGCCAAATGATCCGGGTTCGAACAAACTACCTCGGAATGTAACGAAATTCACATTGTAGCTACCTACCAACGCTACGACGCTAGTGGCGAAGCGAACTCAGCATTTGACAAACAAAACTTGGGCTAACCTTGCCCGAAGCCAAAACACAAGCATTCCCGAAGAGGCACCACCAAGTCACCAAAATATACTCCGGCTTGCTAGGGAATCTTGCAAACAGGCTATCAACTAAGCCACTAAAGGCCAAAAGAGCAAAGATTACGCTCTAACAACAGCAAAGGCCAACGTAACGCCAAACAAAATTACACACTGGCCATAAAACAAAAACGGGGGCGTTACATTCGGGGTGACATCATCAAGCCCAGTTCTAGACGTCACCTCCTCGAGCCTATAAATTGCCCCCATACCTCTCATTCGAGGGAGGAAGCATCAGGGAGCAACCAGGAGAGCAAACCTTATGGTTGCAAGTTTATATATGCCAACTGCCTTTGCAGACTACTCTAAGTCAGTCCGCGCGGCCTCAACGACCAGCCTTGTGGGCTTGTCCCCTGAATTGGCTCCTCTAGCACTGTCCATGCAGCCTCAATTCTCAGGCATGCCCGCATGACCTAAGCGGTCTTCCCTGCTTGATCGCACAGCACGCTCGGCCTTAGGTAGTGAACTGCGGGATTAGCAGTCTGCATAGTCTGCCAAACTTTTTGATCAGTCCGCAAGGCCCCTGACAATCTACTTCCTCTAGCCGCCAACTTTCCCTTTGTACCCCCTTTACTTGCTTTTCTTTGTAATGGAGAGACTCAGGCTATAATATCGATTCATAATCAAAGGAAAGCTCGTCGCAGGAGTGACATTTATGCCGCGGCGGGCAAATCCTGTTGTTGTCGCTACCAGCAGCCTCTCTCTTCTTCTCCCCTCTCTCAGCCTCAACCTCAAATCTTAACTGTCAAAGTAACCAACTGCTCGACAGTTCCTCATCAACCTCTCCCTTATCCCCGCAACCTCGTATCGATCGTGTTCCACTCTGGAGCAAGCCAGCAGAGCGCCATTTTCTGCATCAACAGTTCTAATTTCAAATTCCACGATTGCAATGAATGCACATAGAATTCGTAATTCTAGTTGAATGTGTCAGGGAACAACCAAATTTTCAAAAGATGTAAATAAGTATCATAGCTTGCCAAGAGTTTGCAAGACCTCGACAATGCGCATGAACTGTATTCAGAGCTCAATGAATCCTTGACAACAATTTCAATGCCTACTTGAGCTCTTTATAATCAAATAAACTATGATGACTTGATTACAAATATATTTTCACTTCCTAGATGAAAAAATATTGAGTGGTAAAGTTAAATTTTATAGAACTACAATTCGATGAGACATGTCTTTAAATTCAAGTGATGTGAAGTAAAGAAGACAATAAAACACAAATCAATGCATTAAAATGAGAATACTAAGGCGAAGGAATGGAAAAACTATAAGGAATAGAATACAGAATAATTATAACCGAGTAATTTAGTGTAGAATTAGTTATTTTAAGCACTACATCAAAGGTCCCAAAATACCATACAAATTATTGAAGGATTATAAATGTTAAGCTAAATGTAACGGGAGAAGAAGGTGTTGAAAAACATTCAAGAATGTACGTTAAACTCAATCTAAACTCCCAAATGTTTGTAGAAAAAGTTTTATACATAACTAAAGTAGTTAGGATAAAGACATGATGATAATGATCGAAAAATCTTTAAACCTTAAACACATAAGTCTCTAGAATGTGAGAGAATCTATCATCTTACCAAATTTTAAGAAAAATAAAACTGTGTTCTTGGTGAATAAAAATAAGAAGGTTGTTCGCTTCAATGTCGTACAAGTGTAAATGTTGTCTAAAATAAGATATTATTAAGATGTTTCGGTGTCATCTATCAAATAATATGTTTAGTTTATTATTCTTTTCTTAAAAATTTCAAGCACAATCTAAAAATATAATTATTGAAGCATTTCCTAACATCTAATGTATGATGATAATTACGACATCTAAATGTGGCTCAAATATAATATATTGGCCATTTATATAATAATGGTTAAAGATGTCATTAAACCAAACTGTAAGCATCTTTAGAGATAACATTAAAGATTTACATCTTATCACAAATGTTGCACACCAAAATGCCCCTAAAACTATTACTTCATTAAATTCATGCAATAAAACTACAAAATCTTGAACCATAAAGGATAAAAACTTCAATAAGACAATAAGAGGGCGCTGTTACGTACGCACCACTTTTGGCTATGTGCACACCAAACTTTTAAAATAAAGGGAAATGTTACGTGCACACCACTTTTTCCTATGTGCACACCAAGCTTTTAAAATAAATAATACCATTACTTTTTCTTTCCAATCTCACCCATATTAAACCTCAGTGCACACCCCACTCCTATTTTCTCCTGAAAGCTGAAACTCTGCCCTCGCCCCACTTCAACATCGCTTCACATGACATATAAGTATAGTTGGATGGGATACTCCAAAAATACAATACATCATCGGCTATTCAAAAAAATGAATTGAAAAGAAAACTATAGGATTAATTGAATCTACTGCAAGCCAAACTGTAAATTCTTTGATTCAGGGTCACTTAAAGGGACGACCAAAAGGAAGCTTCAACAAGCAAAATGATAGTGCATGTACTAATATTTAATTTTAAGTAGGTTGCAAATATTTTATTTGTTTAAGATAACTAATATTCATATTTTTTTGTTCGTGCATGTTTACATGAACTTAAAAATGGACCGTGCAAATTTTTAGTTATATCGGTGAAAATGATTTGAGATTTTGGTTTTTTTATTTTATTTGTTTTTTGTTGCTTTAAAATGTAAAAGAGAAAAAATCTTTTGTATATGAAGTAAAAAAAACTCAAACTTTATTTTGGTGTTTATTTAACAGTTTGACATGCAAATACAATTTATTGTGTTTAATTGACATTTTGGTCTGCAAATAAAATTTATGGTGTGCGCATATCAAAAGTGTGCACATAGCCAAAAGTGGTGTGCACGTAACAGCGCCCTAAGATAAAGATAAAATTGTAACTCATGGAGTGCAGCAACCTTAAGTCCGAGTTTCAAAGAAATGTGTCCATAGAGACCAGGGTAATTGATGAGCTCCCTCAAGGCTTTGATAGCTCGCCTGTTGTCGGCGATTAAATCGTCAGCTCTTTCCATTGTGTGGTTTTTCATAATGGAATGATATTAACTTGATTGTTGTATGTGCCTGAATTGCAAAGGTTTATCGTAAAATATTACGTTGGTGTTCATAATTAAAGAACATAACAAATAATTAATTACTACCAGGTTATCTTAAACCAAGATATTTCATTGCAAGGGGAACATTTGACCTAAATGGAAACATTAAAAAACACCTGTAGTAATCGTGGTAGAGGGAGGGTTATGACATCAAACCAAGCTGTCGGAGCCGAACTTGCAAAACGACATTGAGGTATGGTTGCGGCATCGATCCAGGAGGCTGGATGCATGGAAGTAGGGTTCTGACTACAATGTAGTGTCCGACATAAATTTTGCAGGCCGTATGCGTCGTCTTCACCGGACGGAAGGGTGGAGGTCGCTTCTAGGAAAGATTGCGAGGGCCGTCTATGTCGCAGGGGAGGAGGAATTGCAAGAGAGGTCGTTTTCGAGCGAGATATTTAGGGTGACTGCTGCTTCTATTAAATTTGGAATAAAATCTTATTTAAGGAGGGATTCTTTTAGGTGGGTGTTTAATAAATAACTCTTATTTTATTGGCGACACTCATGCACCATTAGATTGAAATTGGAGAACGAACGATGGCTTGAGCGCATCAATTCAGCCATCGCCTAAAAATACCTGCACCTCCCACCTTCTACCTCTCTTCTCACATTAGCACTCTGTCACCTTCCTCATTCCTCCTGAAAGAAACATAACCTAAGGGATTTCTGCAGCTCGATCTCCTCCCTCTCTCTCTCTCTCTCTTCCAAAAGAAAGCTTACCTAAGGGAGCAACTGCGCCGCAAGAAAAAATCGTTCGCCCTAAGAATCTCTGTTACGCTCTTTGGGTGGCCACAAGTAGCACCACATTCCTGCTCTTTACGAGCTAGTCCGAGGTCGGAAAGAAAGTCCAACTCTTATTTGGCGAGCTCGGCCCTAGGAGAGAGAAGGTTTACCGATTCGTCGCTCCTTATCCTCTATAAATTAAGGGGTAGCCCTACATTCCCTTCACATTGAGAGATGACTTCTGAGGGTGGTTCTGCCATGATCATAAACAACCACCATTCGATTGTGATCTCGAGGCGACAACAGCCCTGGAATTTATCGGGGAGGTTCTTCGCTCCTCGCCTTTCTGATCCCATGAGGAAGAAACCCAAAAGAAAGAGGGTCGTCTCTCCTTCTACCACCGAGAAGTCCTCAACTGATCATGATTCTACCACAATGCATGAATCCCCTTCTAAGAAGCATGGGGCATTGCCCATTGATGAGGAGCCCACCGCTGATCCGCCTAATCAAGAGGATGGGGATGTGGCAACGATCTTATTGTGCAAGATCATAGAAGCGGGGAAGGCCCCCGATGATGCAATCACGTTGATTCTTTTGCCTTTTATCCCGCCTCCAAACCGAGCGAGCGCCTTATTACCTCAGCCACTTTTGTCGGGTTTACGTTGATTCATAATATCTCTAGCATCCCCTTCCTACTGTGACATGTCTCTCGACCAGCAACCTACAGAGGCGTCGACGAGTGTTATGACCAATGTGTCAGTGTTACCATTGTGATCTGCAAGTGATCAAGCATGTAGCCTCACTAGCAACATAGTATGAGCCTATCAGGGTACATAAGATTATGGAGATATTGGGAGATTGGATTAGTTTTATAATACTCATATAATGATTTGAAAGGACTTAGCTTTGTTAGTCTTGAAAAAAATGTCGAGTGCCTTGAGACCAGTCAACGCCTTCATCGAGTTAAGTGTTAACTCGTCGAAAGGTGGCGTTGAGTGTGTTGAGTTGACTCAATGATTCGTCGAGTCAAGGAGTTGATTCGTCGAGTATTGCACTTAAGTATTGAGTGTGTTTATCCCACTCAACGATTCGTCGAGTCAAGGTATTGACTTAACGAATCTGGGTTTCAGGCGTTGAGTGTATTGAGTTCACTCAACACTCTCGTCGAGTCAAAGGTTTACTTGACGAATCTGGCACTTAGGAGTTGAGTGTATTGTGTTCATTCAACGCCTTTCGATGAATCTGGCCTTAGGCGTTGAGTGTGTTGAGTTCACTCAACATCATTCGTCGAATTAAGTGTTGTTTCGTCGAGTATTGCTACAAGCGTTGAGAGCGTTGAGTCCACTCAATGCCTTCGTAGGGTCTAGTGTTGACTCAGTTGAGTATAGCGTTGAGTTTGTCATGTATCCTATGGATACTCGACGATTCATCGAGTATATGATGACACTCGATGATTCATCGTATATACTATAGATACTAAACGGTTTGTCAAGACAACAGTTACCTAGCCAAAATTATGGATTCTAAGTCCTCGGTCTGCGAATATCGATGGAGGCTGTTCTATTTATTCCTTGGAGTATAAATAGAAGTGTTTTAGGGTTTCTCTGTACATGCTCCTTTGTCTAAGCACACGAGCTATTACTGTACGATAAGACTGAAACCTAAAAGACCGACGGAAGCAGTTCTGCTGATCCCATCGCCCACGCCGATCCCGATCCCGGCGAGTGTCATCATCGTCTCTTCTATAACAGACCTAGTAGTCTATGAAGATGTTGAGTGTCCTCTCCTAACATAGTGCTTGTTCGACAAGTGACTATGGGTTCTCCCAATCATGTGATTTTCCTTCAGAGGCATGGATATACTTTCTACGCTCTGGACTCGACCCGCTAGTGACTGACAAGAATTTCTAGAGCATCTAGGTTGGGTATAGACTCAATCCCTCAAATGTAATTTTATTTACAGCGTGTTATACTTCTTGATCATTGTATATTGCCAGATCCGAACTTGTTTGGGTTTTTCTTGTTCATTATTTCTGTTGTGCACAAATGTTGTGATGTGTAGAAAAACCTAATAGTTTTATTAGAGGGGGGTTGGACAATATTCATTGTTTCAAAAGTTGCTAAATCCATGTTGTGTAGATTTGGAAATTTAGAAATGTTCTAAAAAATGTCTAAGTCTATTCTTGGTTCCACCAAGAACACATATGATTTCTTTGTGATGTCATTGTTACTCCATAACAGTAATTGTCACTCGTGTTGGTTTGTGAAACCAAATATGTGTTATATTTTGAATCTCATATAGAGTGATGAGCTTGTATACTATGTAAGTGTAGTTGGTGTTACTCATGTATAGTGCATGTAAATTTGAAGATTTAGAAGGGTTCTAGATGTTCAAATTTAGCCCAGTTCACCAAGGGTTGAAGATATTTCCTTATGCACATCTAGGATGCATTTGGATAGTGATTATTGTAATTTTTTTGTCTGACGTGCACACTGGTTAATTGTTAACCATGATTAAAGTGTTAATCATGTATAAAATCCCTTAAGCAATATTAATTATTTGCATGCCTTCCGATGGATGACACTCTTCCTGCCTCGATCGTTGAAGTGTGAGCTTGCCAAAGCAATGTGCATTAATCTATCTTGGTAAGGGCACGAGCGGATAATTATGATATCCCACTGTCGATGTAGGGTCAAACTTAAATGGGTGGCTGAAAGTCTTTGATTGCAAGGGTAGCTAATCACTTAGAGGGGGTGAATAGGTTATTAGAGTCTTTTTTAGATTCTTTAAATTTATTATGGCTTAATGATCCTACTGTGTTAACTTATTTGAGCTTTCAAGAATAATACACAACACATCACAACACAATACACAGTACTCCTTGTTTTATAGTGGTTACCCAATATATGGGTACATCCTCTGTCCCTCTCCACCTTTCTAACATTATGCTAGAAAAGGCACTTCTCCAAAAACATTGGCTCCTCGGAGATTACAGCTCGATCCCACTAAATCAGTCAGTCTCCACCGAAACTTACAACACAGGCTCACAGCCCACCACACAGTAATCCCCTAACCACCAAACACAGTCACAAAAGCCCTTCACACAGGCTGGGAGAAATAGTCCCACACAGATCCACACAAGGATCCAATTATATAGGCCCACGGCCCAAACACAGATCTCACACAGATCCTCCTCTCGGACTTTATAATTTAGGCTTTACAACACAGATCTCACAGATCCTCACACAACCTATTCCCACTAGGCCTCAACACAAATCTATAAATAAATCCACTGAATTTGAATGAGTTGTTGATTTTGACTCAAAAGAAATTGTTCTCTGAGTCAATTTCTTCGTGGGCTAAGTGAATCTCAGCCCTATCTTCTTTGCAACAATAAGAATGACAATCTTCAAAGATTTGTGTCTTGTGTTTAAAGTACCTCAGAATCTTGATTCTGATATTGCTAAAGAAAGAGGAGAAGATGATCTTTAATCAGCTAACCTTTCAGGAAGATAGTAATTCGTCTGCCTCTCCTTCTGTCTAGAGAAAATACAGAGCAGATATCTTCTTCTTATTTGATCCAAAGAATGATCTTCAGATTTGGATCGGCTAGGATAGAAAAGTAATTTCAGTTAGGGCTTGCCTAGACTGATTCATCTTCCTCAGAGAATCCTCTGATCTTATTATAGCAGATGTTGATTGCAGCAGCTAACTCAGAGCCCTTCTGATTTGTCGATTTGAATTTCTTAGCTCTGCAATAATGGTGGATGAAGACGACGAACTCCCGTTTCTCAAAAATGAAATACTTAATCATAACAAAGTTATATTGATCTCGCTCTCAACTGCTATTTATAATCCCATCGATTTGCGAGATGATAGGCACGTGTCACTGCTTTAACAGTGGTTAAAACCTTAACTTAATCAAATTGAGATTCATTGTAAACTGATGGCGACATTAATGTTGATTTGCAGCATTTACATAATGAATCTGAAATTCATTTACTTGTTGACTTTGCTGACGTTAGCATCAATCTGGACTTAGCACATTTTTAGACAAGTCCAAAAGCGTTGAATGAATAAGCAATACTCAACGATTCTAGACTTGGATATTTCTTCATCTCTCCTGGGCGTTGAGCAGCATTGAGTGAGTAGGCCATACTCAGTGATTCTGGACTAAGAAATTTTTTCACCTCTGTCAGGTTTTGAGAGCGTTGAATGTATAAGCTTCACTCAATGCTTTTTGACTTAGTCTATATTTCAGCCCTTTTTGCATTCTTAGCATTGAGAGCGTTTAGTGCATAAGCTTCACTCAACGCCTTTTGTCTTAGCCTGTATTTCTATTCTTTCTGCATTCTTGGCATTGAGAGTGTTGATTGTATAAGCTTCACTCAACGCTTTTATACTTAGCCTGATTTTCAGCCCTTTATGCATATTCTTCAGCTTTCAGCATAATGGCATTGAGAGCGTTGAATGTATAGGCTTCACTCAATGTTATTTGCCTTTGATTCAAAAATTTGGCATTGATTGCGTTGAGTGAAGTGGCTTTACTCAATGCTTCTAGACTTAGCAGAATTCTTATTTCTTTTCAGGATGACTAGACTCAAAGCCTTTAGACTTAGCATTGAGTGAATGAGCCTCACTCAACACATCTTGACTTAGTCAATTTTTCTGTCTCCTTATCCTTTGGCGTTGATAGAACCACCATGGCGTTAAATGATGAAGCTTCATTCAATGCTTTTGGAATTAGTCGCTTTTTCTATTTCCTTATCCTTTAGCTTTGATATATTTAGCATGGCATTGAATGATGAAGCTTCACTCAACGTTTCTGGACTTTGTCAATTTTTTGGCTTCGTTTGCTTAAGCTTTGACACTATAACCTTGACTCAACAATTCTGGCCATATGGCATTGAGAGAGTTGAGCTCACTCAATGCCTGTGGACTTAGCCACTTGTCTACCTTTTCAAAACTTTAAGCTTTGAATACCAGCGTTCTCTCAGTGTTATTAGCTGTATAGTGTTGAGTGAGCTTGTTTCACTCAATACCTGTGGACTTAGTCATTTTTCCTGCTTCTCCAGCAACAGCCTTGATGTTTGGCATTGAGTGAGCTTGCCTTAATCAACGCCTGTGGACTTAAGCAATTTTCCTGCACTGCAATTTGTAAGGCTTTGACTGTCCTGTCTATACTCAACGATTTTAGCTATATGGCGTTGAGTGAGATTGCTTCACTCAATGCCTGTGGACTTGGTCATTTTTCTGACTTTCCAGCATATCACATTGAGTCCACCTATCATTGTATATTGAACTATATGTCCAATCATTACGACAAAGACCAACCAGCATGGATGAACTTAACCATACATCAAATACAACTATTTGTATACCATTGACTAGTTTGACTTCTTACAAATCTAGGACATTATGATAAATGGATCCAACAATCTCCCCCTATTTGAAGAAGTCAAAACACCACTTGAGATTTCTTTGTCAATGATATACACTAACATATGCAACAATAACAATATCAAGAATGTTTCATTCTAAGAGCAACAAGAGAAGTGTTACCATATTTACCCTTGTGTGTTCCCCCTATTTGCTGCAACCAGCAAACTATTGCTGCTGTTACTTGCTTTAAACTTACAACTTGCCCCCCCCCCCCCCAGCACTGATGCACTACTACTATGCTACTGTGCTACTTCTCCCTTTTTGCTACTTCTCCGCTTTTTTGACTTCTGTGAAATATCTAGGGAGCAACAGGCCATCTACTCCACCCTAATGAGTACTGAAAACCTACAAGAACTGGATTTTTTTCCCCTCAGTATGGGCAACTATTATCAATCCTCTTGATAGTTTCTTTAGTCCACTCCAGCCTGTAAGAAGAAATATGACCTGTTAAAATGCTATCATGAAGAGCAATTGAAGTTATACCAAATTCAACATACCCAATTCAAATTTGAAGGGGTTAAACTTTGCTTCATCCAGTGGGTTGATGAAAATATCAGTAACTTGATTGTCTGTTGAGACAAATTCAAGGCTAATATCCTCACTTTTCACATGCTCTCTTATGAAATGATATATAATCTCAATGTTCTTAGTCCTGCTATGTGATACAGGATTCCAAGCTATAGAGATAGCACTGGTAGAATCAAAAAACAAAGGGCCTTTATGAATCTGAGGGTTATGGTCTTAGAGTTGATGTTGAATCCACAGTAACTGTGCACAGCAGCTTCCTGTAGATATGTATTCTGATTCTGCAGTAGAAATAGATACACTAGACTACTTCTCACTACTCCAGGACACTAGCCTTCTACCCAAAAACTAACAGGAACCTGATGTACTTTTCATGTCCACTCTACAGCCTACAAAATCTGCATCCGAATAGCCTATTAGCTCAAAATACCTATTCCTAGGGTACCATAGGCCAAGATCTAGTGCGCCCTTTAGATATCTCAAAATTCTCTTAGTAACAGAGAAATGAGTCTTTTTAAGGCATGCTTGATATCTAGCACAGACAAATGTAGCATACATGATGTATGGCCTACTAGCAGTGATGTATAAAAGAGATCTTATTATCCCTCTATATATAGTTTGATCAATAGGTTGCCCTGCCTCATCTTTGTCTAAAGAGATATTTGATCTCACGGGAGTTCTCATGGTGGAAGCATTCTCCATCCCAAACTTCTTAATCAACTCCCTGGTAAACTTAGACTGGGATATAGATAATCCACTATCAGTCTTTCTTACTTGGAGACCCAAGAAGAATTAAGTTCACCCATGATGCTCATATCAAACTTCCCTTGCGTAACTTTAGCAAACATTTTGCAAAGGTTGTCATCAGTAGGCCCAAAGATAATGTCATCAACATATATCTGGACTAAGATGATCTTGCCCTTAGATTTTCTAAGGAATAGGGTCTTGTCTATCTTCCCCCTTGAAAATTTATTTTCAATGAGGAAGCTAGAAAATATTTCATACCATGCTCTAGGAGCTTGCTTTAACCCATATAAAGCTTTCCTTAGTCAATAAACAAAATTAGAATGATAATGAACAACAAAATCTGGAGGTTGTTCCACATAGACTTATTCTTTTAAGTCTCCATTCAAGAATGTTGATTTCACATCCATCTAGTAAACTCTAAATCCTTGGTATGCAGCATATGCAATGAATAACCTGATAGCTTCTAGTCTTGCTACAGGGGCAAAGGTTTGATCAAAGTTAATACCTTCCTCTTGTTTGTACCCCTGAGCCAGCATTCCAACTTTATTCTTAATTATAATATCATTTTCATCAAGTTTATTCACGTAGATCTACTTGGTTCTAATGATAATATATCCTTGAGGTCTGGGAACCAGCTTCCAGACCTTACACCTTTTAAATTAGTTCAATTACTCTTGCATAGCTCTAATCCAAAACTGGTCTTGGTTGGCCTCTTAAAACTTCATAGCCTCCATTTATGACAGGAAGCAAGATTCCATTACTGTGTTGAGACATATGCTCCTTGTCACTACTCCTTATCTTGCATCACCAATAATCTAAAGGCCTGAATGATCCCTCATATGTCTTACTGCAAAAGGAAGTATTGCTTCAACAACATGTTATTCATGATATTGATCTTCATCCACTTCCTGTAAGCCTTGTGCATGCCAGAATTAGAAGAAGAGCTTGATAGCTCATTATTAAGCATATTTGTTTCATTAAACACTACATTAACTGACTCCTCTACAACTTGACTTATCAAGTTGTAGATCCTATAAGCCTTATTAAAATTTTTGTGACCAACAAATATCCCCTCATAGGACTTGACAGCAAACTTAGTTATATAAGATTTCCCATTGTTGAGCACAAAGCACTTGCTCCAAAAAATCCTGAGATATGCAAGGTTTGGTTTCCTACCCTTCATAATCTCATAGGGAGTTTTATTGTGTCCTTTGGTGATAGAAGCCCTATTGAGGACATGACAAGCTGTATTTACAGCCTTAGCCCAAAAATGTTCTGGGAGAGAAGTTTCATTTAATAGAGTTATTCCAGCCTCTATGAGAGCTCTATTCTTTCTCTCAACAATCCCATTTTGCTGGGTGGTCTTGGAGAGGAAAACTATTGCTGAATCCCATGTTCTTCACAGATTTTTGTAGTGCATTCAGATTGAAATTTAGTCCCATGGTCACTTCTGATTTTGATTACAGTAATGTTTAGCTCATTCTGTACTTGCAGCACAAATGTCTTGAATACATCAGGAGTTTTATACTTTCTCTTCAAAAAGAATACCCAAATAAATCTGGAAAAGACATCAACCACCACAAAGTTGTAGACCTTCCTACCTATACTATTAAATAGAATTATACCATACAAGTCCATATGTAAGAGGAATAAACACCTCACAAAATCTTTAGTCTCAATTCTTTTGAAAAAAGATTTTGTCTGCTTACCCTTTTGGCATGCAGAGCAAATACCTTCCTTAGATCATTTCATGTTAAGACCATTCCTAACTAACTCTTTACTATAGAGCTTACCTATAGTCTTATATTTCAAATGAGCTAGCCTCTTGTGCCATTTGACACAATGTGAGGTTTTCTCATTTGCAACTAGACAAATGGGAGAGTCTGATGATAAAAAAAGAAATTCAAGACAATAGACATTCCCCCTCCTAGTATTTGTCAAAATGACCTCTTGGTCACTTGATCTTCTTATATGACACATTCCCTTGTGGAAAGAAATGACATAATCAAGATTTCATAATTGGCTTATGCTTATAAGGTTGTGTTGCAACCCTTCCACATAAGACACTTTTGTGAAAGTGACTAAGCCATTAGTGATCTTACTATAACCATTGGTGATCCCTTTATTTGATCCACCAAAAATCACCTTGGGTCCATTCTTCACTAGAATGAAATCCTTCAGGTTGCTCTTTGTTCCAATCACGTGCCTTGAACAACCACTGTCCAAGTACCACATAGGTGTATGGAAACTTGGACTAACCTGCAAAATATATTTATTTTACCTTAGGACCTCAATTTCTATTGGGTCCTTGGTGTAAGTTAATTTCAAAATGAACATACCTACCAACAGATTTTCTGACTGGTAGACTAACTCTAGCTCTGGACATACTTGGGTTGTGCCAGCGAACAATTACATAGTGGCCTATCATGCCACAATACCGGCACTCATGAAGTTTATACCTTCTGTTCGGAGCTGGTCTAGAATCTGTATTACCGGCTGTACGCTTTTTTGAATGAGCAGTAGTTTTATTTTTCAGATTTCTTTTGACAACTATTTGACCGAAGGAACTCTTACAACACCTTTAACTGGATTTTTCTAAGTGATATCAACAGCACTCTTCTTTCTAGAAGTCATGCTCCTGATAGCATTATAAACACCCATATCAGGCTTGCTATAAGACTGAACTTTAGTCTGAGTCTTTGCTGATTGAGTATGAAATTTGCCCACTGCCCCATTCCTTAGGGTGGGAGCTGGAACACCAAATCCAAATGGTCTAATAGGGGCCATTTAAACTTTCTTTTGACTAGTGGGCCTATCATTCATCCAGTGACCATGAATGCTCTCATGGTCATACCTATTAGAGGGTAGTACCACTCTCTTGAAAATAATAAGTGGCTTGGAGGCTAGTGGCTGCACTAGAGCTTTGTCCTTTCCCTTGGGATTAGAAGCTCGTGTGCTTCCTTTGAATCACAACCCCTTCCTACCCTTTTGGGAGGAGAAGGAGTATATCAAAAGCAGCACTGAACTGGGCTTTGAAAAACTAGCCACTATATCCCTCTCCTTTTGAAGTTTTCCTTCAAGATCTTTAATAAGATCAGTCTTGTATTTTATAGTGTCCATTTATATAATAGTAAAATTCTTCAGCTGGCTGACTTCCGTGACTTTCTGCTCCAGCAAGATTGTTGTTTCAGAATGCTTGATGGCAGTAAGCTGTAGAGATGCAATCTCCTAAGCCTGCTATTTAGTCAGATGTTTACTCCTTCTGAATACTTTTAGAAGTTCTCCATATCTATCAATCATTTGATTATTGTCATCCTCAGATTCATAGTCTTCTCCATCTTTTGATGAATAAGCACTTGAATTTGGACCAGTCACATATTTATACTTAGATGAAGAGCTGGATTAAGAGTGTTCCTTAGATTGTACAGACTGATCCTAGCAGGATTCCTTATTTGATCTTGCCATCAACCCAATGTAGGCCTCATCATCCTCCTTTGATTCTAATGAGGAAGATTTTGTCTAACTTTTCTCCCTCTTAGCAATGAAGGTTTTATCGTTCTTGCTTCTCTTATGGTGATGATTCTTTTCACCACCCTCTTTCTTCTAAGGACAATCAACCACAACATGACCTGGCTTGCTTCAACAGAAATAGATAACTTTTTTAGAAATATGTTTAACAGATTTTGAATCATACCTGCACTCTTTGGTGGGTTTCTTCTTGTTTCTGTAGTAGTCCTCTTTATGCTGGAAGGAAGAGGTAGATTTCTCCTCCACCCTTTTTTTTCATCATCTTTATAAACTACCTTGAGAAAGCAACAAACTTCTCATCAGTCATATTTCAGCCTGATTTTTTTTAATCTGAATCTTCTGACTCAGCTGACCTTCTTGGGGTAGAAAGATTCTTCTCCTTTCTCCTCTTGGAAATACCTGTCTTGAAGGCCACAACAGTTTCTTTAACTTGGGCTCTGCTAGTCTTCTCTTCCTCCTTCCTTTCTATCAGCTGCATCTTATATGAAAGCAGCTTACCAAACATTGCGGATGGTGGAGTATCTGCCAGCTTAGCCACTTCTTTAATGGCACATATCTTTGTATCTCAGTCTTTAGTAAGAGACCTAAGAAATTTATCATTTAGCTCATAGCTGCTAAAGACCCGACCATAGGTTCTTAGTTCATTAACTGTCCTGAAGAACCTTTCATAAAAGCTAGTTATGGTCTCCCCCTAATCTATTTGAAAGATTCATACTCTTGATTTAGTATTGACTTTCTATCATCTCTTACTTCCTCAGAACCTTCCATGTACACTACCAAGGTGTCCCAAATTTGCTTTGAGGTCTTGCAGTGCACCAAGTTTTGAAAGGTGGAGTCATCTATGAAACTAACTGTAATGTTTTGTGCCTTCTTATTCATTGTTGCTAAGATAACTTCATCCTTAGTCATTTCAATATACTTCTTTGAAATCTGACTGTTGGCATCAAGGACAGGAGTCTTTATTGGGATAAAGGGTCCTTGATAAGTTAAAAACTCCAAAAGATTTACAGTCACGTGGCGACCCGACGGTTTTATTTAAGTAAAGCAGAAGTGGTTTTATTTAGAAAATAAGGCGCGTGTATTTATTTATTTGGATATAAAACGGGTTAGATCGAGTTTTAACGAAAGGAGGCAAGTGCACCTATCGTGAGTAGTACAGGATATTCCGGGTGGAATATCGAGGTCGTATTGTTCTCGGGGTCGGTTCGATTATTTCTACTCTTCCCTGGAGGGGACTATTATTTTACCGATATTTAACTTGTTGGGTTATATTTTATATATAATAAAAAGACAGAAAAACAGAAAATGAAAGCAATAAAAATAAAGCTTGAAGGTGGAGCCGATGAAGAGCTTAGCGCAACCGCATCGAAAAAACGATTGAACTAAAATAGACATTTAATAAAAAGAGCTCCTAAATTTCTAATTAATTAAGACGGAGACTTGGCCGTGGAGGTTCCACTAAAATGAGCTCACCTAGCTATAGGGATATCTCTCACCTGAACGCTAAGACTATTCGACCGGGCTCTCGTCCGACAAAGGATTCCTCTTAACGCCCGCATTACGCTAAGAACCCCGCTATTGAGTGGGGAACCCAATCCGGTAGAGTTGGCGGGCCTCCTCTCTCGAGGGTAAGTGCGGAACTCTCTTTGCCAAGGGGTGATCGGTCCATATGCACGGCCACTCAGCTAGCTAGTATATGGACTACAGAAATAGGGCCCACACATCGATTATGTGGTCCTACGCATCGTAAACCCCGGGCAAACCTTAAGAAATTAATTAATTAGAAAGTAAGGACCCTTAATTATTTTAAGCCATTTTATTTGTCCCAATGCTCTTAGATACTGAGGGCTATGAATGGTTAGCCACTCATCGGAATGGGGATGACTTGCGAGGAAAGCAATAAAGAAAGCGATAAAGAAAGCAGGAAAGGAAGCAGAAAATTACAAGTCCTACTCAAACGAGTAGGACTGAAGAAAGCTGTAAGTTGCGAGTCCCGACGCAAGTGCGTGGGCGGGAGAAATGAAAGCAGTAAAACGCACACACGCAAGTTCCACTCAAATGAGTAGGACTAAATAAATGCGGGTCCTACTAAACCGAGTAGGACAAAATAAATGCAACACACGCACACACTCTCTCGACATGAAAGTAAAACACACGCACTCTATTGAATTTAAAACTCACACACACAACATAAAGTAAACACACTCACACACTCTACTTTAAAGGAAATAAAAGCAATGCGCCATTTAACTCTTAACGAGTAGGCAGAAATAAATGCTTACTCACACAGAAATGAATAAAAAAAATACAGTTACCTAAAAATTAAAACAACTGCATTTCTACCGCTAGAATGCGGTAGAAATTCATAAAAAGTGAAAATAAAAATTAAACGAGCGAAAAAGTTAGCAAATAAACGCAAATTGAAAGAGCTCGAAAAATTAAAACGAATACATTTCTACCGCTAGAATGTGGTAGAAATGCATAAAAAGAGAGCGAAAAAATTTAAAGAACAAAAGTTTAAAACAAAAAACTAAGTGCATGAAAAATTAAAATAACTATATAATCATTCCTATAACACCGTAAAACTGATTAAAAAGTGAAAATAAAATGAAAAGAACGAAAAAGTTTTACATCATAAAAAGAAAAATCTAAGTTAAAAGAAATGAAAATCACCTTGAAATCATTTTTACGGGTTTATAACAATGAAATTGAAAGCTACAAAAGCCTAAGTTAACAAAACTAAGTAAAAAAATTAACTAAAACATAAAACTAAAAAGCTAAACTCATACACACATACCCATTTTAAAAGGAACGAAAACACCAAGTTAAAACAAAAGCAAATAAGATTGCATGAGGTGTGAGTTGCATAGATCCATTCCAAAGGCAATATAAGAGAAGAAAAACATATTTCATTAAATAAAAAGACAAGTTACAAAGACACGAAACTAAAAGCTAAGGAGATGGGGAGAAAATATCCCTTACATAACCCGTGGAAGCATTCCAGCAACACAACACCTTATACAAAATGGTTCAAAAGAAGGAACAGGATTACATACAACAAGGGGCTATTTATAGGGAAAAAATTCATGGGACACGCCATCTGACACGGGCGTGTCAGGGGGCGTGTCAGCACTATTCCTGATGGCGGCCGTCAATTTGACATCAAAGTGGACTTCGGGCTGGACACGTGTCGGTCACGCGTTGGTCACGCCCTAGGGCACGGGCGTGACGTTGGGCGTGTCGGGGATGGGGATATGGGCGCGGGTCGCGCTGAAAGTCGTCACGTGGGTCTTGTCGGCCAGGTGGAGAAGTCACGCCCCAGGTCACGGGCGTGACGCTGGGCGTGTCGGTTGGTGTCGACACTCGACAAACATCGAGCGGAAAATGTCGAGTTGAAAATCATCGAGCGGGTGGACACGGGTTTGGTCACGCCCCGTGTCGGGTGACACGGGCGTGATGCCGGGCATGTCAAGATTTTCTTCTCGAAAATTGCTGATTTCACGATTTTTGCATTGTCACGCCCTGGTCACGGGTGTGACCAGGAAGTCACGGGCGTAACTTGTCAATTTTTAGCTGATTTTTAATTGTTTCCTGAAAAATAAAATATAATAAGTTAGTATGATATTTACAATAAAAGGAGCAATTTATTGAATAAAACAAGTAAAAATGACAAAAAATAAATTAAAACAACTAAATTAATGTACATAAAAATAGGTATATTTACAATTCATCAAATACCCCCATACTTAAGCTTTTGTTATTCCAGAGCAAAAGTTTGAGATGAACTTATAAGGAATAAAAGAAATCCTAAGTTTAGCAACCGCTTGAATTAATTAAAAGTAAGATCAAAATAAACATCCAGGGTTACAGAATTAAATTCTAATTTATGAAATGTTATGAATAGAGGAAGAGTTTCAAAAATACTTCTAGATAAAATAAAATAGAAAGCAAATATTTATTTTTGTTAGTTTAACAAAGATGGATTGGATTTATATAAAAAAACTTTAGCTTAAAAGAAGTTAAAGGAAATAATGCAATTTAAAAGTTATGCTCTCAAAAAATTTTAAATTAATTATAGAATCATTGAAATAGGCTAATTGGTTTCGTGGTTTATGAAGAAGGCTTGAATATTGAGGTGTGGTAATTTTTTCTCGAACCTCCAATTTTTGTTTCTTTTTGGATAGTTAGGAAAATGAAATCTTATTTTCCAAACACATAATAATTTTTTCTTTTTCATAAATTATAAAATAACCAAATGTATATGTGTAGGAGTAATGAATTTTATCCTCTTACTCCATAACATATAATCTTTTTAAATTATTGGGTGTCTATGTTTACGGAATGAAATCTTATTCACATTGACATAAGATCTTTTTAAGGGATAAAATATGAGTAAACATGTCAAGTAAGACATGAAAAAAATGGAAGTGGGGTTTTTTTTTTCAAAAAGAAAACTAGACTTTAATAAAAAAGTTTTGAGAGCAACATTTTTAAAATGAACGTTCTGATGTTTCTAAAAGCAAAAAGTAGAAATAATTGAAATCCATGGATGTTATTTTCTAACATAAAAAACGAGCTTCTATTTATAAAATTAGAAGTGGTGGTGAAAAACATGTTCCTTATTATAAGGAAAAGACATAAAAAAAAATTTTAAAACTTAACCCCAGACACTTAAATCTATCGAACTTTAATTAATAAACGAATAGTAAACAAAGAATAAGTAAAATTCGCATATAAATTAACTCGAAACTGGATTTTTGGAAAGCAAAAGGGTTAAGATATGGTATATTTGATTTATTTTATTACATAATTTAACAAAATATTTTTTTTGATATTTTTTAGGGTTTTTATCATTTTTTGTGTTTTAATTATTATCTTTTTTAGGATTTTTAGAGTTATTCTCTTTTGTTTTTGTTTAGGATTTTTGGCTTTGGTAAAAAAAAATTTTTTTCGTATTTTTTGGTATTTGTTTTGATAAGTTATTTACAAGAATGAGAAGAGAAAGAATTATTATTTACAAAGAAGATAGGGGGGAAAGAGAATAAAAATTTTTTGTTTTTCAATAATATGCAAAGTAAAAACTCGAGGGTGGCCCGCGAACAAACTCTTATTGAGGTGGTTGGTTCGATTAGTCAACCGCCGCGGGTATGCAAAAAATCGAGCTTTTACAAATAAGAAGATGGGGGGGGGGAAGAGAAAGATTAAATTTTTTACAAAAAATATTTACAAAGTAAAAGAAATTCATTTTTTTTTAATTTTTATTTTATGAATTTTTTTTGAACATTTTGTTTAAATTTTTTGAATTTTTTGGGTTTTTGAGTTTTTGATTTTTTGCATTTTTTTTTGTATTTTTTTGTTAAGTACAGAATATAAAAAGTGTAGAATAGGAAAACACCCACATACTTAAACCCAACATTATCCCCAATGTTGCAATCTAAGTATGCGGAATAGATAATATACAAATTAAAATATGTACAAAAAACAAAAATAAAAAGAGAGAGTAGAAGCTTCCCTGAGACGAGTGCGGGAGGCCCGTGTTGAAACTCTGCATTAGGTAGAGGAAAGAAAAAAAAGCAAAAAGATAACATAAAAACAAAAAAGATACACTCGGCTAAAAAGGGTTGTTGCTGGTAGGGGGGTGACAAATGCATGTGACTCGAAGCAGATGTCTTAGCTTATGAGTGCTTACAAAATACGACCCCTAGCGCGCACAAGAGTGAGAAGTGCGCCGAATCAAAATAAATTAAAATATAATAAGTTAAATTAAATTAAACAAAATATATACATTGGTTTTTTTGGTTTTTTTTTAAATCAAATTATTACATTTGTTTTTGTTTTTAAGTAGATTTTTAGTTTTTTTAGTTTGTTTTTTTTTCATAATGGAAAAAATATATATTTTTTAAAAAAGTTTTTTTCATTTTGTCGAATTTTTTTGTTTTTAAGGTTTTTGAAAAAAAAAATTTAGTTTTATAAGTTTTTCAAATTTTTTTTTTGTTGTTTTATAATTTTGTAATTTTTTTTATAGTTTATATTATTATTATTATTATTTTGATTATATTTTTGGTGGCCATTTAAAGTTTTTTTTTTTGATATATATAGATATAGGTAAAATTAATAGATTTCCAGGGTTCAAAATAATGTCACGAATATCCCAGGCAACGACGCTAAAAACTTGATAAGTTAAAAACTCCAAAAGATTTACGGTCACGCGGCGACCCGGCGGTTTTATTTAAGTAAAGCGGAAGTGGTTTTATTTAGAAAACGGGGCTCACGTATTTATTTATTTGGATACATAACGGGTTAGATCGAGTTTTAACGAAAGGAGGCAAGTGCACTTATCGTGAGTAGTACAAGATATTCCGGGTGGAATATCAAGGTCGTATTGTTCTCGGGGTAGGTTCGATTATTTCTACTCTTCCCTGGAGGGGACTATTATTTTACCGATATTTAACTTGTCGGGTTATATTTTATATATAATAAAAAAGACAAAAAAACAGAAAATGAAAGCAATAAAAATAAAGATTGAAGGTGGAGCCGATGAAGAGCTTAGCGCGATCGCATCAAAAAAATAATTGAACTAAAATAGACATTTAATAAAAAGAGCTCCTGAATTTCTAATTAATTAAGGTGGAGACTTGGCAGTGGAGGTTCCACTAAAATGAGCTCACATAGC
Source organism: Platanthera guangdongensis (assembly GCA_039583875.1). Classification (NCBI taxonomy): domain Eukaryota; kingdom Viridiplantae; phylum Streptophyta; class Magnoliopsida; order Asparagales; family Orchidaceae; genus Platanthera; species Platanthera guangdongensis. The sequence continues at coordinate 101,208,754 of CM077158.1, read as the reverse complement.
TATAGGGCTATCGCTCACATGAATGGTAAGACTATTCGACCAGGCTCTCGTCCGACGAAGGATTCCTCTTAATGCCTGCATTACGCTAAGAACCCCGCTATTGGGTGGGGAACCCAATCCGATGGAGTTGGCGCGCCTCCTCTCTCGAGGGTTAGTGCGGAACTCTCTTTACCAAGGGGTGATCGGTCCATATGCACGGCCTCTCGGCTAGCTAGTATATAGACTACGGAAATAGGGCCCACACATCGATTATGTGGTCCTACGCGTCGTAAACCCTGGGCAAACCTTAAGAAATTAATTTATTAGAAAGTAAGTACCTTTAATTATTTTAAGATATTTTATCTGTCCCAATGCTCTTCGATACTTAGGGCTAAGAACGGTTAGCCACTCATCGGAATGGGGACGACTTGCGAGGAAAGCAATAAAGAAAGCGTTAAAGAAAGCAGGAAAGGAAGCAGAAAATTGCAAGTCCTACTCAAGTGAGTAGGACTAAAGAAAGCTGTAAGTTGCGAGTCCCGGCGCAAGTGCGTGGGCGGGAGAAATGAAAGCAGTAAAACGCACACACACAAGTTCTACTCAAATGAGTAGGAGAAAATAATTGCGGGTCCTACTAAACCGAGTAGGATAAAATAAATGCAACACACGCACACACTCTCTCGATATGAAAGTAAAACACACGCACTCTACTGAATTTAAAACTCACACACACAACATAAAGTAAACACACTCACACACTCTATTGGAAAGGAAATAAAAGCAATACGCCATTTAACTATTAACGAGTATGCAGAAATAAATACTTACTCACACAGAAATGAATAAAAAAAAATACAGTTACCTAAAAATTAAAACAACTCCATTTCTACCGCTAGAATGCGGTAGAAATGCATAAAAAGTGAAAATAAAAATTAAACAAACGAAAATATTTGCAAATAAACGCAAATTGAAAGAGCTCAAAAAATTAAAACGAACACATTTCTACCGCTAGAATGCGGTAGAAATGCATAAAAAGAGAGCGAAAAAAATTAAAAGTGCAAAAGTTTAAAATGAAAAACTAAGTGCATGAAAAATTAAAATAACTATATAATCATTCATATAAATCCGTAAAACTGATTAAAAAGTGAAAATAAAACGAAAGGAACGAAAAAGTTTTACATCCTAAAAAGAAAAATCTAAGTTAAAAAAAATGAAAATCACCTTGAAATCATTTTTACGGGTTTATAACAATGAAATTGAAAGCTATAAAAACCTAAGTTAACAAAACTAAGTAAGAAAATTAACTAAAACATAAAAATAAAAAGCTAAACTCATACACACACACACACCCATTTTAAAAGGAACGAAAACAACAAGTTAAAACAAAAGCAAATAAGATTGCATAAGGTGTGAGTTGCATAGATCCATTCCAAAGGCAATATAAGAGAAGAAAAACATATTTCATTAAATAAAAAGACAAGTTACAAAGACACGAAACTAAAAGCTAAGGAGAGGGGAAGAAAATATCCCTTACATAACCCTTGGAAGCATTCCAGCAGCACAACACCTTATACAAAATGGTTCAAAAGAAGGAACAAGATTACATACAGCAAGGGGCTATTTACAGGGAAAAAATTCATGGGACACGCCCTCTGACACGGGCGTGTCAGGGGGCGTGTCAGCACTATTCCTGATGGCGACCGTCGATTTGACATCAAAGTGGACTTCGGGCTGGACACATGTCGGTCTCGCATTGGTCACGCCCCAGGGTACGGGCGTGACGTTGGGCGTATCGGGGAGGTGGATCTGGGCGCGGGTCGCACCGAAAGTCATCGCGCGGGTCTTGTCGGCCAGGTAGAGAAGTCACGCCCCTGGTCACGGGCGTGATGCTGGGCGTGTCGGTTGGTGTCGACACTCGACAAACATCGAGCGAAAAATGTCGAGTTGAAAATCGTCGGCGGGTGGACATGGGTTTGGTCACACCCCGTGTCGGGTGACACGGGCGTGACACTGGTCATGTCAAGCTTTTCTTCTTGAAAATTGCTGATTTCACGGTTTTTGCATTGTCACGCCCGGGTCACGGGCGTGACCAGGAAGTCACGGGCGTGACTTGTCAATTTTCAGCAGATTTTTAATTGTTTCCTGAAAAATAAAATAAAATAAGTTAGTATGATATTTACAATAAAAGAAGCAATTTATTTAATAAAAACAAGTAAAAATGACAAAAATAAATGAAAACAACTAAATTAATGTACATAAAAATATGTATATTTACAATTCATCAAATACCCTCATACTTAAGCTTTTGCCATTTCAGAGCAAAAGTTTGAGATGAACTTATAAGGAATAAAAGAAGTCCTAAGTTTAGCTACCACTTGAATTAATTAAAAGTAAGATCAAAATATACATCCGAGGTTACAGAATTAAATCCAAATTTACGAAATGTTATGAATAGAGGAAGAGTTTCAAAAAGACTTCTATATAAAATAAAATAGAAAGCAAAAATTTATTTTTGTTAGTTTAACAAAGATGGATTGGATTTATATAAAAAACTTTAGCTTAAAAGAAGTAAAATGAAATAATGCAATTTAAAAGTTATGCTCTCAAAAAAGTTTAAATTAATTCTAGAATCATTGAAATAGGCTAAGTGATTTGGTGGTTTATTAAGAAGGCTTGAATATTGAGGTGAGGTAATTTTTTCTCGAATCTCCAATTTTTTTTCTTTTTGGATAGTTAGGAAAATGAAATCTTATTTTTCTAACACATAATAATTTTTTCTTTCTTCATAAATTATAAAAAATAACCCAATGTATATGTGTATGAGTAATGAATTTTATCCTCTTACTCCATAACATATAATCTTTTTAAATTATTGGGTGCCTATGTTTACGGAATGAAATCTTATTCCCATTGACATAAGATCTTTTTAAGGGATAAAATATGAGTAAACATGTCAAGTAAGGCATGAAAAAAAATGGAAGTGAGTTTTTTTTTCTAAAAAAAAACTAGACTTTAATAAAAAAGTTTTGAGAGCAACCTTTTTAAAATGAACGTTCCGATTTTTCTAAAAGCAAAAAGTAGAAATAATTGAAATCCATGTATGTTATTTTCTAACATAAAAAACGAGCTTATATTTAAAAAATTAGAAGTGGTGGTGAAAAACATGTTCCCTATTATAAGGAAAAACATAAAAAAATCTTTAAAACTTAACCCTAGACACTTAAATCTATCGAACTTTAATTAATAAACGAATAGTAAACAAAGAATTAGTAAAATTCACATATAAATTAACTCGAAACTAGATTTTTGGAAAGCAAAAGGGTTAAGATATGGTATATTTGATTTATTTTGTTACATAATTTAACAAAATATTTTTTTTATTTTTTTTTGTTTTTTTAGTGTTTTTATCATTTTTTTGTGTTTTAATTATTATCTTTTTTAGGATTTTTAGAGTTATTCTCTCTCTTTTTTGTTTAGGATTTTTGGTTTTGGTAAAATTTTTTTTTGTATTTTTTGGTATTTTTTTTGATAAGTTATTTACAAGAATGAGAAGAAAAAGAATTATTATTTACAAAGAAGATAGGGGGAAAGAGAAAAAAAATTTTTGTTTTTCAATAATATACAAAGTAAAAAACTCAAGGGTGCCCTGCGAACAAACTCTTATTGAGGTGGTTTGTTCGATGAGTCGACCGTCGCGGGTATACAAAAAACCGAGCTTTTACAAATAAGAAGATGGGGGGGGGGGGAAGAGAAAGATTAAATTTTTTACAAAAAATATTTACAAAGTAAAAGAAATTCATTTTCTTTTTGAATTTTTATTTTATGAATTTTTTTTGAACTTTTTGTTTTAATTTTTTGAATTTTTTGGGTTTTTGAGTTTTTGATTTTTGCATTTTTTTTATTTTTTTTGCTAAGTGTAGAATATAAAAAGTGCAGAATAGGAAAACACCCTCATACATAAACTCAACATTGTCCTCAATGTTGCAATCTAAGTATGCAGAACAGATAATATACAAATTAAAAGATGTACAAAAAACAAAAATAAAATGAGAGGGTAGAAGCTTCCCTTAGACGAGTGCGGGAGGCCCGGGTTGAAACCCTGTATTTGGTAGAGGAAAGAAAAAAAAGCAAAAATATAACATAAAAACAAAAAGGATACACTCAGCTAAAAAGAGGTTGCGGGCGGTAGAGGGGTGACAAGTGCGTGTCACTCGAAGCTGACGTCTTAGCTTATGAGTGCTTACAAAATGCGACCCCTAGCACGCACAAGAGTGAGAAGAGCGCTGAATCAAAATAAATTAAAATATAATAAGTTAAATTAAATTAAACAAAATATATACATTGGTTTTTTTTGGTTTTTTTTAAATCAAATTATTACATTTGTTTTTGTTTTTAAGTAGATTTTTAGTTTTTTTAGTTTATTTTTTTTCATAATGAATATATATATATATATATATTTTAAAAGTTTTTTTTCATTTTGTCGAATTTGTTTTTTAAGGTCTTTCAAAAAAAAAATTTATTTGTATAAGTTTTTCAAATTTTTTTTTGTTGTTTTATAATTTTGTAATTTTTTTTATAGTTTATATTATTATTATTATTATTATTTTGATTATATTTTTGGTGGCCATTTAAAATATTTTTTTTATATATATATATAGATATAGGTAAAATTAATAGATTTTCAGAGTTCAAAATAACGACACAAATATCCCCGGCAACGGTGCCAAAAACTTGATAAGTTAAAAACTCCAAAAGATTTATGGTCACGCGGCGACCCAGCGGTTTTATTTAAGTAAAGCGGAAGTGGTTTTATTTAGAAAACGGGGCGCGCGTATTTCTTTATTTGGATATAAAACGGGTTAGATCGAGTTTTAACGAAAGGAGGCTAGTGCACCTATCGTGATTAGTACATGATATTCCGGGTGGAATATTGAGGCCGTATAGTTCTCGGGGTCGGTTCGATTATCTCTTCTCTTCAATGGAGGCGACTATTATTTTACTGATATTTAACTTGTCGGGTTATATTTTATATATAATAAAAAGACAGAAAAACAAAAAATGAAAGCAATAAAAATAAAGCTTGAAGGTGGAGCCGATGAAGAGCTTAGCGCGACCGCATCGAAAAAACAATTGAACTAAAATGGACATTTAATAAAAAGAGCTCCTAAATTTCTAATTAATTAAGGCGGAGACTTGGCCGTGGAGTTTCCACTAAAATGAGCTCACCTAGCTATAGGGCTATCACTCACCTGAACGCTAAGACTATTTGACCGGGCTCTCGTCCAACGAAGGATTCCTCTTAACGCCTACATTACGCTAAGAACCCCGTTATTGGGTGGGGAACCCAATCCGGTAGAGTTGGCGCGCCTCCTCTCTCGAGGGTTAGTGCGGACCTCTCTTTGACAAGGGGTGATCGGTCCATATGCACGGCCTCTCGGCTAGCTAGTATATGGACTACGGAAATAGGTCCCACACATCGATTTTGTGGTCCTACGCGTCGTAAACCCCGGGCAAACCTTAAGAAATTAATTAATTAGAAAGTAAGGACCTTTAATTATTTTAAGCTATTTTATCTGTCCCAATGCTCTTCGATACTGAGGGCTAAGAACGGTTAGCCACTCATCGGAATGGGGACGACTTGCGAGGAAAGCAATAAAGAAAGCGATAAAGAAAGCAGAAAATTGCAAGTCCTACTGAAACGAGTAGGACTGAAGAAAGCTGTAAGTTACGAGTCCCCGCGCAAGTGCGTGGGCTGGAGAAATGAAAGCAGTAAAACGCACACACGCAAGTTCTATTCAAATGAGTTCAAGAAAATAAATGCGGGTCCTACTAAACCGAGTAGGACAAAATAAATGCAACACACGCACACACTCTCTCAACATGAAAGTAAAACACACGCACTCTACTGAATTTAAAACTGACACACACAACATAAAGTAAACACACTCACACACTCTACTAGAAATGAAATAAAAGCAATGCGCCATTTAACTCTTAACGAGTAGGCAAAAATAAATGCTTACTCATACAAAAATGAATAAAAAAAAATACAGTTACCTAAAAATTAAAACAACTGCATTTATACCGCTAGAATGTGATAGAAATGCATAAAAAGTGAAAATAAAAATTAAACGAGCGAAAACATTTGCAAATAAATGCAAATTAAAAGAGCTCGAAAATTAAAATGAATACATTTCTACCGCTAGAATGCGGTAGAAATGCATAAAAAGGGAGCGAAAAAATTAAAAGAGCAAAAGTTTAAAATGAAAAACTAAGTGCATGAAAAATTAAAACAACTATATAATCATTCCTATAACTCTGTAAACCTGATTAAGAAGTGAAAATAAAACGAAAAGAATGAAAAAGTTTTACATCCTAAAAAGAAAAATCTAAGTTAAAAGAAATGAAAATCACCTTGAAATCATTTTTACGGGTTTATAACAATGAAATTGAAAGCTATAAAAACCTAAGTTAACAAAACTAAGTAAGAAAATTAACTAAAACATAAAACTAAAAAGCTAAACTCATACACACACACCCATTTTAAAAGGAACGAAAACACCAAGTTAAAATAAAAGCAAATAAGATTGCATAATGTGTGAGTTGTATAGATCCATTCCAAAGGCAATATAAGAGAAGAAAAACATATTTCATTAAATAAAAAGATAAGTTACAAAGACACGAAACTAAAAGCTAAGGAGAGGGGGAGAAAATATCCCTTACATAACCCTTGGAAGCATTCCAGCAGCACAACACCTTATACAAAATGGTTCAAAAGAAGGAACAAGATTACATACAGCAAGGGGATATTTATAGGGAAAAAATTCATGGGACATGCCCTCTGACACAGGCGTATCATTGGGCGTGTCAGCACTATTCCTGATGGCGGCCGTCGATTTAACATCAAAGTGGACTTCGGGCTGGACACGTGTCGGTCTCGAGTTGGTCACGCCCCAGGGCACGGGCATGACGTTTGGCGTGTCGGGGAGGTGGATCTGGGCGCGAGTCCTGCCGAAAGTCATTGTGCGGGTCTTGTCGGCCAGGTGGAGAAGTCACGCCCCAGGTCACAGGCGTGATTCTGGGCGTGTTGGTTGGTGTCGACACTCGACGAACGTCGAGCGGAAAATGTCGAGTTGAAAATCGTCGAGTGGGTGGACACGGGTTTGGTCACGCCCCGTATCGGGTGACACGGGCGTGACCCCGGGCGTGTCAAGCTTTTCTTCTCGAAAATTGCTGATTCCACGATTTTTGCATTGTCACGCCCTAGTCACGGGCGTGACCAGGAAGTCACGGGCGTGACTTGTCAATTTTTAGCAGATTTTTAATTGTTTCCTGAAAAATAAAATAAAATAAGTTAGTATGATATTTACAATAAAAGGAGCAATTTATTGAATAAATACAAGTAAAAATGACAAAAATAAATGAAAACAAGTAAATTAATGTACATAAAAATAGTTATATTTATAATTCATCAGTCCTTCTTGAACTATAATGTAAATCCTAGGATTAGATTGAAAGAAATAGTGCCTAATCACCTAGAGGGTGGGGGGTGAATAGGTGACCTATATCTTTTTAACTTTAAAAGCAGAAATACAGAACAGTAATTACAATTCTATAAGTAACACAACACAACAACCATACAAGCATACATTCACAGAGTGCACACATGATTTATAGTGGTTCCCGAAGGTCTGGGTACATCTACTTTCCCCCTTCGCCTATCTAGTAGTGTACTAGATTCGGCATAACTTCTCCACTTCTCCTCAGATCCTCAGATCTTACAACTCAGAACCCCAAATAGGTTCCTACAACTCAGAGTGATCCCACTCCTACAACTCAGACACCAAGCCCTACCACTCAGTCTTCTACAAGACCTACACTCAGGCACAACAGCCTACCTCAGCCTTCAACAAGGCCTACACTCAGAGAAATGATTCTCCTACACTTAGACTCACAGGCCCTACCTCAGCCTTTATAGATTTAGGCTTACAACTCAGATCTATACAAGATCCTACAGAAATTAGAAAATACAAAGTATATAACCACAACTCTTGATAGAGAGATGAGTTGACTGGCTTCTTGATAAGTTCTTGGAAGAACTTGGCAGAGATCAACCTCCATTGGCTTTCTTCAAAGCTTCTTGAATTAGAACACAGTAGGGTTGAATCTCCTGAAGTTGATCTTTTATCAACTTCTGTCTTGAGATTCAGATCTCAATCTGAATCTAACTTAGCAGCCAGGTTCAGTAACTGCACTTCTTAGAAGGAGCTCTCTCTCTCCAACTTCTTAGATCTTCACTTGAAGGTCTTCTTCTTGTTTTGTTGTTTTTCACTTCATTGATTGATTCCCTTTTGTTGAAGGAATAAGCCTTTATATAAGCTTTCTTCATGGTGACCGGCTGATCCGGTTTCTAACAACCTTCTGACAGCTCTGACAATAGCAGTTGACCGGTTGAAATGGCAGCTGTCAAGTCATCCAGTCACTTCTTGAAATCTCTGTCACTGTCTGAAAGTGTCGAGAGAGATAGTCTATATGTGTCGACACAAATAGACTAAGTGTCGACACAAGTAGACTAAGTGTTGACACTAGCCTTCATGGTGTCGACACAACTCCTTGTGTTGTTATAACTGCTTCTCGACACTGCTTCTTCAGAATGTGTCGACACTGATCATGTGTGTCGACACAAGTCTTCTTATTTAATACTTAGTTGAATTCTGCTAAGTGTCGACACAACTCCTTTGTGTCGACACATCTTCTTGTATTGAAACTTGCTAAGTGTCGACACATCTTCCTTGTTTCGACACATGCCTTCTGTGTTGAAACTTTTGCTGAGTGTCGACACATCTCCTTTGTGTCAACACATTCTTCATGTGTTGAGACTTTGCTAAGTGTCGACACATCTCCTTTGTGTCTATACATTCTTCATGTGTTGAGACTTTGCTGAGTGTCGACACATCTCCTTTGTGTCGACACTTGTACTTAACCTTTGTTGTAGTTTGCTGAGTGTCGACACAGCCTCCTAGTGTCGACACATTCTGCTGTCGACAAAGTTTCTCTGAGTGTCTACACTGCTTCTAAGTGTCGACACTGATTATGTAGACAATTCTTCATTGTGTGTCGACACAACCTATATGTGTCGACACTTTTCTTCCGGTGTCGACTCTGCCTTCCTGGTGTCGACTCTGCCTTCCTGGTGTCGAGACAATTACTCCAAGTGTCGACACAATTACTCTAGGTGTCGACACAAGCCTTCTTAAGTGTCGACACTTTTCTTCTAGGTGTCGACACATGGACTTAGAAACTTTTATGCTTTCCCTGCAATTACTTAACCAGCACAAATAAACTCAAAGCACATCAAATACATCTAGATGTATATCATTGAGTAGGGTGAGGCTTCTTCAAATCAGGTACATATATTCCAATGTACCCAACAATCTCCCCCTATTTGGAGAAGTCATAACCCTTAGTCAATGATATACACCATACATAACAAATTCTCAGTATGATGTAAAACAGTAATATATGACAGGGTAAAAACTTAAACATATATAAACAGAACATGTATAGACAATTATCTCAGAACAATTAATGTGATAGACTAAACACATAACATTGTTCTTGCAAATTCCAACATATTCATTTAATCAAAAGTTTACATAGAGTTAAAAATAAATGATTACAAATTGTAAACTTAAGAAAATGCTATCCTATGGCTGCTCTAGTTCCTTGATTACAATGCCCTTTCCAAATTGAATCTTTGCTTGAATTGGAGCTTCATTATCATCAGCAGCAGCAGGCTTCTTCCCTTTAAGATCCTTCTTTTTTAGCTCTTCAGCCTTTATCTTCTACCTTTCAAAATAGTGATAAGGCTTAGGGAAATACTTGCTAGGCTCCTGTACATTAGGAGGTAGCTTTCCCAGTTTAGCCTTCCTTCTATATTGTACTATGGCCTCTTGCCTATTCTCATGTTTCCTCCACTTCTGTTCAGAATACCACTTGCCTCTATCCAGGACATTGTCCTTAGCAGCCTTCCAAGCAGTCAAGATGATATTCCTGGATGTGGGGCTCCATTGTTCAAAATCTGGCCTTAATTCAGCTTGCTCTCTGAATCGTTTCTTAGATAATTGGGCCTCTTGTTCTTTTAACAAAGCCTCTTGCTCTTTTAAGATTGCCTCTGGCACAGGCTGGACAACTTTCTCAAGAATGATATTCTGATTACCCTCAGGAGGACTATACATAGAATGTAACTCCTGATGTATCATGTCAAAATCTGCAGGAGGATATATCACTTGAGCCACTTCAGCTTGCTCTCCTCTTAAGTATGCAGGATTTATTCCAGAATCTACCACATTGTCATCATCACATAAAGGTGGATATCCAAGAGTGGCTCTGATGGAGTTTGAAATCCATTTGGCATGATCAGAGCCAGCTTTCACTAATATCCTCTCCCCCTTTATGACTTCTCTCTCTATGTGATCTCTAAGATCATCCTTTTGGAATCTTATCTGTGCATTCAAATAGTTGACTCCATATTTATAGAAAGGTTTGAACTTCTGAAGCTGGGCAGAAATAGCTTTCTGAGAATCTTCAATGGCAGTTTTCACAGCAGTGAGACTCTCCTGTAATTTCTTATCAAATTCTTCTTTAGCAGTTGCACTTACTACAGGCTGTGCAGTAGTAATATTTTTCATTTCAGTTACAATAGCATTATGTGAAGCAGTGAGATTATCATTCATCCTTATCTGGTTTTCCAGAACGTAGCCTTGCTTCACTACAATTTCATCAACTTGTTTCTTGATGTTCTCTTGATGAGTGGCCAGATAGACTACTGCATTTCCTCCTTTATGGAAGCAGTCAGTCATTTCCTTTTTGTTTTGATTCATTTCAAATCTTATAGATTTGATGTCTTGTGCCAGATCAAATTGCAGGAATTTATGCCCTTCATCCATATACTTTTCCAATGCTTTTCTTTGCTCATCTAGCTTAATCTGCAAAGCCACCATCAGTGAACTATAATCAATAGATAGGGCTGGCTGTGGAGCAATTGTCTGTAGTGCTTTCTTATAGTTCTGGCTTCTTCTCTTGAAGACCTGGAACTTCCTTTTCCTGGCTCTAGCAGCCTCTTCATCTTCTGATACAGAAGTACTGACTATGTCTACTCTATCCTTAGGACTAGGATGTGAATCATTCTCAGTCCTTGGTAGCCCTTCAGCATCTCTTGGCTCCTCAGTCTCCTTGCTTGCAGTTTCCTCTACAATCTCCACATGCTCCCCCTCAATATTGGCCTTCTCCCCCTCAACAGCAGTTATTTCTCTCTCAAGATCTGTCTGTACAAGATCAGGGAATAGCTCCTCTAAGGTGAATTCTGTTGAGAATGGGCTGGAGAATCTCTGATCTCATCAACCACTTTATCAGCAACAGATGTGTCCTCCATGACAACATCTTGTGGTTGAGGTTGTATCTGTGTTTGCTGATGAACATCAGGTAATGAATCAGTCAAAACTTCATCCTCAATAGGGAAATCTAATTGATTAATTTCAGTGATTACCTCTAGAATGGTTTGGGTAGCCCTTTTACTCTCTAGTTGAGTTGGCTCTTCCACATGTAAAGGCTACCCCTGGAGTGGATCCAGGTGAATTGGGCTAGCTGATGGTAGCTCCACCTACCTTTGTGCATCTTCTTGTCTTGCTGGTGACTGTCCAACATTTCCAGTTTCTTCATCATCAGGACTAAAGACCACTTGCTCTTCAGAGCTGCTGGAGGATTCAGAAGCCACAATGGCTTTCTTTTTCTTCTTCTTCTGTGGTGTGTCCTTTTTGGAGTTGGCAATTCTTTTGTCAACACTCTATCCCACCTAGGGATAATCCTTACATCCATTCTCCTCATGTGGTTTATCTTTGAACCAGCAGCTTGATTCATCACCTCAGGAATACTTCCAGCTAGGTATAGACTCAGAATTCTTCCCATATTGGGTTTCTTCAGGCTCTCTTTTATCTTATCAAACATTACTACTGACCAGTCAGTCTTAAGCTGGAAAATTATTCTTGTCATCAGACTGAACATATGAGCAGATATTCTATCATGCCCACCAGGCTTGCTCAGTATTACTTTTCCTACTATTTCATATAGAAAATTTCCTTGAATGTTCATCCCCTTTTTGTTGAAAACTGATTCAATTTTCAGGTTTGAATCCAGTCCACACCATCTCAATGCCTCTCTAGTCTTAGAAGCAGATACATCTTCTTCCTCTTTTGTTCTTGGTAGTTGAAGTACCTTCCTTAGAGTTTTCTGTGTGACCTTGACTTTGGTCCCATGAACTCTGGACTTAATCTTGAGTCCAGTATCATCAAGTGAAGCTGCACTCAAAAATTCAAGGACCTCCTTCCAGATCTTGATTGGTTCTGATACAAGGTATTCCAATCCAGTCTGGTAATTACGGTTACCACACTTTTGATTTCGGGTTCCGCGTCATCAAAGGCGTGTCGTATGAGCTCATATCCTTCGTTAATGTTCTCTTTTAGCTTGGGCGCCATTATGGTTTGAAGAAATTTTGAATTTAGAGAAGAGAGATGTCGACACATAAGTTTGGTCTCGAGACTAAGGTGAGCGTGTCGACAAACACTGGGGAAAATCTATTTATACCTTTCTAGAATCGAAGGTGAAGAGGCGCGTCAAAATACTTAAATTGTGTCGACACTATTGAAAAGTGTCGACACTTACTGCTAATGTCTCGACAACTATGTGTCGACATAAGTATAGTCAACAGAATATATGTGTCGACACTTATATATGTGTCGACACCACTCAGCTCGACACTTAGTCGAGACTCTACTAGAGTATTTCTGTGTAAATCCTAAGTGTCGACAACACCCTGGATGTGTCGACACCTACACTGCATATGTCGACACTAATTCTCTGAAGTGTCGACACAGACTTCCTAGATGTGTCGACACCATTTCTCTGAAATGTCGACACCACTACTATGTGTCGACACAGAAAACTCTGTGTATCAACACCATTTTACTTAGCCAATTTTTTAAACTATTCTAAGTTTATCATCCCTAATTCAATTTTAAATTTATTGAATTTGGTTTCATCTAAGGGCTTAGTATACATATCAGCTAACTGATTTTCTGTCTTAACATACTCTAGGGAAATATCTTCTTTTTCCACATGTTCTCTTAGAAAATGGTATTTTATTTATATATGCTTAGTCCTACTATGAGAGACAGGATTATTTGCAATAGAAATGACACTAGTAGAATCACAAAATAAAGGTGTTCTACTTACTTGACTACCATAATCTTCTAGCTGATGTTGAATCCATAGAAGTTGAGCACATCAACTTCTTGCAGCCATATACTCTGATTCTGCTGTGGAGATAGCCACACTGGTTTGCTTCTTGCTACTCTATGACACTAGCCTTCCACCTAGATATTGACAGGTACCTGTGGTACTCTTTCTATCTTCCTTGCAGCCTGCAAAATCTGCATCTGAATAACCTGTCAGTTCAAAATCTCCATTCCTAGGGTATCAAAGGCCTAGATAAGGTGTGACCTTAAGATATCTCAAAATTCTTTTGACTGCTGTTAAATGAGATTCTTTAGGGCAAGCTTGGTACCTAGCACATACACATGTAGCATACATGATATCTGGTCTACTAGCAGTCAAATATAGTAAGGAGCCAACTATCCCTCTATACAATGTTTCATCTACAGGTTTCCCTTCATCATCTTTGCTTAGAGACATTGTTGACCCCATAGGAGTTTTCATGGTAGTGGATGATTCCATACCATACTTCCTTATCAACTATAGGGTGAACTTAGACTGGCATATGGATAATCCACCTTCAGTCTGTCTAACTTGGAGAACCAAGAAGAACTTAAGTTCCCCCATACTACTCATTTCAAATTGTCCATGCATAAGTTTTGCAAACTTTCTGCAAAGACTACTTTCTGTAGACCCAAATATTATGTCATCTACATATATTTGGACTAAGATAATCTTGCCTCTGGATTCCCTAAGGAATAGAGTCTTGTCTATTTTCCCTCTTGTGAATTTATTCTCAATGAGGAAACTAGACATGGTTTCATACCAAGCCCTAGGGGCTTGTTTTAACCCATACAAAGCCTTCCTAAGTCTATATACATAAGCAGGTTTAAGAGAATCTACAAAACCTGATGGCTGCTCCACAAAGACTTCTTCCTTCAGGTTTCCATTCAGAAAAGCTGACTTAACATCCATTTGATATACCTTAAATCCGTGAAATGTTGCATAGGCAAGGAACATCCTTATTGCTTCCAGTCTGGCTACTGGAGCAAAGGTTTGATCAAAATCAATACCTTCTTCCTGCCTATATCCTTTTGAAACTAGTCTAGCTTTATTCTTAATAATAATTCCATTCTCATCCAACTTGTTCCTAAAGATCCACTTAGTTCCAATAATGTTGTGGTCCTTTGGTTTAGGAACTAGCTCCCAGACATTGTATCTTTTGAACTGGTTCAGCTCCTCTTGCATGGCCTCAATCTAATGAGGGTCTAGGATTGCTTATTCAAATTTCTTTGGCTCTATTTGGGATAGAAAGCTGGAGTAGAGAACTGAACTTAGATTCCTGCTCCTTGTTTGTACCCCTTGTCTGAGATCTCCAATAATTTGATTGGCTGGATGATCTTTTAAATGCCTATTTGCTGGAGGCAGCCTGTCTTCAGGTTGTACACCTTCATTCTCTTCATTTAGCTACACATCTTGATCTTCTTCAGCTTCAGGAGTGTCTTGTACTCCCCTGGACAACAGCCACCTTCTTCTACTTGCTGACTTGCAGTAGGACCTTCTGTAATAGTAAGCTTGTCCATCTTCTCGGTTACACCTGTGGAGCTGCAAACACTTCTAGGCAATTCATTGTTAATGAGTCTAGCTTCATCAAAAACTACATGAACAGACTCTTCTACAACTTGAGTAATCAAGTTGTAGACCCTATAAGTCTTACTGTTGTTGTTGTACCCAACAAAGATCCCCTCTTGGGATTTGGCAGCAAACTTGGTTAGATAAGACTTACCATTGTTAAGGATATAGCACTTGCAACCAAAGATCCTGAAATAGGATAGATTTGGTTTTCTGCCCTTCACAATCTCATATGGGGTCTTCTTGTGGCTCTTGGTGATAGTAGCCCTATTGATTACATGACATGCAGTATTAACTGCCTCAGCCCAGAAATATTCAGGGAGAGAAGTGTCACTCAATAGGGTTCTACCAGCCTCTATCAAGGTTCTATTTTTCCTTTCAGCAATACCATTTTGCTGAGGTGTTCTTGATGAGGAAAATTCCTAAAAAATTCCAAACTCTTCACACAGTTTTGTCATACTTTGAGACTGAAATTTAGTACCATGGTCACTTTTGATTTTGACCACTGTACTGTTCAATTCATTCTGAATTTGTTTAACAAAACTATGCAAGATACTTGGTGTTTCACATTTTTGCCTTAGGAAGAACACTAAGGAATACCTTGAGTAGTCATCAAGTACCACAAATGTGTTGACCTTCCTACCTAGGCTGTGAACTGGCATAGGACCAAAAAGATCCATATGCAAGAGGTATAAACACCTAACAACATCTTTGTTCTCAAGGCTATGAAAGGTGGATTTGGTCTGCTTGCCCTTTTGACAAGCTGAGCATATCCCAACCTTTATACACTTAACCTGAGGACCATTCCTCACTAACTCTTTGCTAAAGAGTTGGCCAATTGTCTTATAGTTAAGATGATCCAGCCTCTTGTGCCATTTAACACAATGTGAGACTTTCTCATCAACTACAAGACAAATAGGAGAAACAATGTTCTCACACATAATGTCTAGACAATAGACATTTCTCTTCCTATATCCTGTCAGAATGATCTTTTGATCACTTGACCTACTGATATGACAACCATCCTTGACAAATGTGATGTCATATCCTAAATAACTCAGCTGACTTATTCTAATGAGGTTATGTTTCAAACCCTTTACATAAGCCACTTGAGTAATTGTAATTAGGTTGCTAGAAATGTTACCAAAGCCTTTGATGATTCCTTTTTCTGAACCACCAAAGGTAACTTTAGGACCATCCTTGATTGGTGTATAGTCCTTCAGCAATCCCCTAGTTCCAGTCATGTGCCTGGAACATCCACTGTCCAAGCACCATATAGGGGCATGACCACTTGGACTCACATGCAAAACAGATTACTTAACCTTAGAACCCAAATAACTCTTGGGTCCTTGGTGCAAGTTAGTCTGACTTTTAACAAAACTACCTGTAGCTTTTCTAGCAGACAATTTGCTACTCTCCTTGGCACTTGAATTGTGCCAGCAATCTATGGCAAAGTGGCCTACGTTGCCACAACACCAGCACTCAAATCTGTTGTACCTTTGTTTAGGTACAACCCTGGCTGTTTTATCTATAGCAGGCTTCTTGTTGAGTACTGAGGCTTTGCCCTTAGATTTGGACCTAATTGTCCTGGCAGGTTTTGTAAACCCTAATCTAGTTTTACCTTTATGAGGTACAAACTCATCTATCAAAAGTAGAACAGATTTTGGTTTAGAAAAACTTGCTACAATATCCTTCTCCTTCTGAAGTCTAACCTCCAGATTCATAATTTGATCATTCTTAAATATGATAGTACCCATCTGAATAACAGTAATATTCTTCAGCCTGGCTATTTCATTTAGTTTCTAATCAAGCAACTTGTCTGAATCAGTAGCAGCCAATTTAAGATAAGCAATCTCCTTTGCCTGAGTTTTGGCGAAGGATTTGCTTCTCTTCAAGGCCTGCAACAAGTCCCTATATTCGTCCATCAACTGATGAATATCTCCCTCAGATTCAGACCCACCCACATCACTTGATGCAGATGTATCTGATTCTGAATCAGTACTATAATCTGAAAGACATTGTACCTTACTTGGTCCAGGCTGATCCTGGATCTTATCTCCTTATGTTAAGGCCATCAGTCCATTGCAATGATTGTCCTCATGCTCATAAATTGAGTTCATTAACTGCATGAACTCATCTTCCTCCTCTTCAGCAAACAATCCAATATAGGCTTCAGCTTCTGAATCTGTTTCTGAAGATGACTGATCAGTCAAACTCTTGTCCTTCTTGGCAACAAAGGACCTTTCCTTTTTGCCCTTGAACTGAGTCTTCTTCTTGTCAGTTGACTCTTTCCTCTTTTCTGGACAGTCAACTACTATATATCCTTGTTTATTGCAATAATAGCAAACTATCTTTGAGGATGTATTTTTACTTGGCTTGGACTTTCTTTTGTCATTCATTGATGACTTCATGTTCTGATAATAGTCATCTTTTGTCTGTGAAGTGGATGGCTTAGACCTCCACTGCTTCTTCTTTAGAAACTTTTGAAACTGCATTTTAAAGGCAGCAAAATCCTCATCACTTTCACTGCTGTCTGAGTTCTGGTTTTCTGAATTTTCTGAAGCAGTCTCAGCAACTATTTGTGGTGGAGATGGAGACTTGCTTCTATACTTCCTAGTGGCTTTAGTCTTGAAGGCCACAGCTCTTTCCTTATGCTCTACTCTTGTAGTCTTCTCTTCCTCCTTTCTAACCATTAACTGCATTTCATAAGATAGCAGTTTTCCAAACAATGTTGGAGGTGGTATATCAGCTAATTTGGCCATTTCCCTAATGACACAGATCTTGGTATCCTAGTCCTTAGTCAGGGATCTTAAAAACTTGTCATTCAGCTCATAGTTGCTGAATTCTCTTCCATAGGACATCAACTCATTAACAATCATATAGAATTTCTTGTAGCATTCAGTAATGCTATCAGACTTTCCTTGTCTGAAGCTTTCATACTCTTGATTTAACAAGGACTTCCTATCTTGTCTTACCTCTTCAGATCCCTCCATGTAAACTATTAGAGTGTCCCACATTTCTTTTGAGATTTTATAATGTATTAGGTTCTGAAATGTGGCATCATCAATTGCACTTATAATAATATTCTGGGCCCTCTTGTCCATAGTGGCCAGAATTATTTCATCTTTAGTCATTTCTGAATAGTCTTTGGGAGTTCTCTGATTTGCATCCAGAATAGATACTTTCATTGGCATATATGGCCCTTCTTTGACTGTGATGTATATTCTTGGGTTAGATGCTTCCATAAAGAGTCTAACCCTCTCTTTCCATATGCCAAAATCTCTTTTCTGCAGATTGGCAACTTCATGATCCTATCTCTTTGTGATTCTCAGTAGAACCCATTTTATTGACTCTTGATTATTCTGATTCTGCCCACATAATCTTTACTCAGACTGTTATGTCCTTTTTGAGTAACCTCCCTCTGATACCACTTGAAAGAAACAGTGCCTAATCACCACGGGGGGGGGGGGTGAATAGGTGACCTATATCTTTTTAACTTTAAAAGAAGAAATACAAAACAGTAATTGCAATTCTACAAGTAACAGAGCACAACAACCATACAAGCATACATTCACAGAGTGTACACAGGATTTATAGTGGTTCCCCAAGGTCTGGGTACATCCACTTTCCCCCTTCGCCTATCTAGTAGTGTATTAGATTCGGCCTAACTTCTCCACTTCTCCTCAGATCCTCAGATCTTACAACTCAGAACCCCAAACAGGTTCCTACAACTCAGAGTGATCCCACTCCTACAACTCAGTCACCAAGCCCTACCACTCAGTCTTCTACAAGACCTACACTCAGGCACAACAGCCCTACCTCAGCCTTCAATAAGGCCTACACTCAGAGAAATGATTCTCCTACACTCAGGCTCATAGGCCCTACCTCAGCCTTTATAGATTTAGGCTTACAACTCAGATCTATACAAGATCCTACAGAAATTAGAAAATACAAAGTATATAACCACAACTCTTGATAGAGAGAGATGAGTTGACTGGCTTCTTGATGATTTCTTGGAAGAACTTGGCAGAGATCAACCTCCCTTGGCTTTCTTCAAAGCTTCTTGAATTAGAACACAGTAGGGTTGAAACTCCTGAAGATGATCTTTTATCAACTTCTGTCTTGAGATTCAGATCTCAATCTGAATCTAACTTAGCAGCCCGGTTCAGTAACTGCACTTCTTAGAAGGAGCTCTCTCTCTCCAACTTCTTAGATCTTCACTTGAAGTTCTTCTTCTTGTTTTGTTGTTTTTCAATTCATTGATTGATTCCCTTCTGTTGAAGGAATAAGCCTTTATATAAGCTTTCTTCATGGTGACCGGCTGATCCAGTTTCTAACAACCTTCTGACAGCTCTGACAGTAGCAGTTGACCGGTTGAAATGGAAGCTGTCAAGTCATCCAGTCACTTCTTGAAATCTTTGTCACTGTCTGAAAGTGTCGAGACAGATAGTCTATATGTGTCGACACAAATAGACTAAGTGTCGACACAAGTAGACTAAGTGTCAACACTAGCCTTCATGGTGTCGACACAACTCCTTGTGTTGTGGTAACTGCTTCTTCAGAATGTGTCGACACTGATCCTGTGTGTCGACACAAGTCTTCTTCTTTAATACTTAGTTGAATTCTGCTAAGTGTTGACATAACTCCTTTGTGTCGACACATCTTCTTGTATTGAAACTTTCTAAGTGTCGACACATCTTCCTTGTGTCGACACATGCCTTCTGTGTTGAAGATTTTGCTGAGTGTCGGCACATCTCCTTTGTGTCGACACATTCTTCATGTCTTGAGACTTTGCTGAGTGTCGACACATCTCCTTTATGTCGACACATTCTTCATGTGTTGAGACTTTGCTGAGTGTCGACACATCTCCTTTGTGTCGACACTTGTACTTAAACTTTATTGTATTTTGCTGAGTGTCGACACAGCCTCCTAGTGTCGACACATTCTGCTGTCGACAAAGTTTCTCTGAGTGTCGACACTGCTTCTAAGTGTCGACACTGATTATGTAGACAATTCTTCATTGTGTGTCGACACAACCTGTATGTGTCGACATTTTTCTTCTGGTGTCGACTCTGCCTTCCTGGTGTCGACACAATTACTCCAAGTGTCGACACAATTACTCTAGGTGTCGACACAAGCCTTCTTAAGTGTCGACACTTTTCTTCTAGGTGTCGACACATGGACTTAGAAACTTTTATGCTTTCCCTGCAATTACTTAACCTACACAAATAAACTGAAAGCACATCAAATATATCTTGATGTATATCATTGAGTAGGGTGAGGCTTCTTCAAATCAGGTACATATATTACAATGTACCCAATATAGATGCTTTCATGAACAATCTGACCCTTTCCTTCCATATGCCAAAATTCTCCTTCCTATAGAGAGGAAGTTTCATTGATCCAAGCTCTTTGTGATTCTCTCCTAAACCCATCTTAACCTTCTTTTAGCTACCCTGGAGATCTTGTCAGAATGTTAAGCTTTTTCTTGAGAAACCTCCCTCTGATACCACTTCAAAGTCTTTGATTGCAAGGGTAGCTAATCACCTGGGGGTGTGAATATGTTATTAGAGTCTTTTAGGATTCTTTAAATCTATTATGGCTTAATGAACCTACTGAGTTAACTTATTTGAGCTTTCAAGAACAATACACAGCACACCACAACATAATACACAATACACCAGGTTTTATAGTAGTTCCCCAATATATGAGTACATCAACTGTCCCTCTCCACCTTTCTAACAGTATACAAGAAAAGGCACTTCTCCATAAACTTTGGCTCCTCAAAGATTACAGCTTGATCCCATTGGAACAGTCAGTCTCCACGGAGACTTACACCACAAGCTCATAGCCTACCACACAGTAATCCCCTGACCACCAAACACAGGCATAAAAGTCCTTCACACAGGCTTGGAAAAACAGCCCCATGCAGATCCACACAAGATCCAATCACACAGGCCCATGACCCAAACACAGAACTCACACTGATCCTTCTCTCAGCCTTTATAATTTAGGCTTTACAACACAGATCTCACAGATCCTCACATAGCCTATTCCCAGTAGGACTCAACACAGATCTATAAACAGATCCACTGAATTTGAATGAGTTCTTGATTATGACTCAAGAGAAATTGTTATCTGAGTCAATTTCTTCCTGGGCTAAGTGAATCTCAGCCCAATCTTCTTTGCAGCAACAAGAATGACAATCTTTAAAGATTTGCAGATTGTGCTAAAAGTACCTTAGAATATTGATTCTTATCTTGCTAAATAAAGAGGAGAAGATGATCTTTAATCAGCTAACCTTTTAGGCAGATAGTAATTCCTCTGCCTCTCCTTCTGTCTTGAGAAAATCCAGAGTAGGTTTCTTCTTCTTCTTCGATCCAGAGAATGATCTTTAGATTTGGCTCGGCTAGGATTGAAAAGTAATTTCAGCTATGGCTTGCCTCGATTGATTCCTCCTGAGAGAATCCACTGATCTTATTGTAGTAGATGTTGATTGCATCAGCTAACTCAGAGCCCTTCTGATTTGTCAATTTGAAGTTCTTGGCTCTATAATAATGGCAGATGAAGATGACGAACTCCCGCTTCTCGAAAATGAAATAATTAATCAGAACAAAGTTACATTGATCTCAATCTCTGCTGCTATTTATAATCCCGTCGATTTGCGAGATGATTGACACATGTCACTACTGTTACGGCGGTTAAAACCTTAGTTTAATCAAATTGAGATTCACTGTAGGCTGACGACAACGTTAATGTCGATTCGTAGCATTTACATAACGAATCTGAAATTCATTGACTTGTTGACTTTGCTGACGTCAGCATCAATCTAGAATTAGCAAATTTTTAGACATGTCCAGAAGCATTGAGTGAATAAGCAATACTCAACGATTCTGGACTTAAAAATTTCTTCAGCTCTTCTAGGCGTTGAGTGGCTTTGAGTGAGTAGGCCATACTCAGCAATTATGGACTTAGAAATTTTGTCACCTCTACAAGGCGTTGAGAGCGTTGAGTGTATAAGCTTCACTCAACGCTTTTTGCCTTAGTCTGAATTTCAGCCCTTTCTGCATTCTTGCCGTTGAGAGCATTGAGTGCATGAGCTTCACTCAACGCTTTTGTCTTAGCCTGTATTCCAGCCATTTACGCATTCTTGGAGTTGAGAGCATTGAGTGTATAAGCTTCACTCAATGCTTTTATACTTAGCCTAATTTTCAGCCCTTTCTGCATATTCTTCAGCTTTCTTCCTGATGGCGTTGAGAGCATTGAGTGTGTAGGCTTCACTCAATGCTATTTGTCTTTGCTTCTGAAATCTGGCATTGAATGAACTGGCTTTACTCAATGCTTATGGACTTAGCATAATTCTTGTTTCTTTTCAGGATGACTAGAATCAAAGCTTTTAGACTTGGCGCTGAGTGAATGAGCTTCACTCAACACTTCTTGACTTAGTTGTTTTTTCTGTCTCCTTATCCTTTGGCATTGACACAACCATCATGGCATTGAGTGATGAAGCTTCACTCAACGCTTTTGAACTTAGTCGATTTTTTTGGTTCTTTATCCTTTGGCTTTGATAGAATCAACATGACGTTGAGTGATGAAGCTTCACTTAACGCTTCTGGACTTTGTCAATTTTCTGACTTCCTTTGCTTAAGCTTTGACACAATAACCTCGACTCAACGATTCTGGCTATATGGTGTTGAGAGAGTTGAGCTCACTCAATGCATGTGCACTTAACTACTTGTCTACCTTTTCAATACTTTAAGCTTTGACTGCCAGCCTTCTCTCTGCGCTATTAGCTATTTGGCGTTGAGTGAGCTTGCTTCACTCAATGCCTGTGGACTTAGTCATTTTTCCTGCTTCTCCAGTAACAGCCTTGATGTTTGGCGTTGAGTGAGCTTGCCTCACTCAACGCCCGTGGACTTAGGCAATTTTCCTATACTGCAATTTGCAAGGCTTTGAATGTCCTGTCTATTCCTAACAATTTTAGCTGTATGGCGTTGAGTGAGCTTGCTTCACTCAACGCCTGTGGACTTTGTCATTTTTCTGACTTTCCAGCACATCACTTTGAGTCCACCTGTCATTGTTTATTGAACTATATGTCCAATCATTGTGACAAAGACCAACCAGCATGCATGAACTTAACCATACATCAAATATAACTATGTGTATACCATTGACCTATTTGACTTCTTACAAATCTAGGATATTGGGATCAATGGATCCAATAGTGACCTTAAAGGTTGAGTGCCCAGAGGCATAGGGTTGTCATGTATCATATGATC
This sequence comes from Platanthera guangdongensis, assembly GCA_039583875.1. Taxonomy (NCBI): domain Eukaryota; kingdom Viridiplantae; phylum Streptophyta; class Magnoliopsida; order Asparagales; family Orchidaceae; genus Platanthera; species Platanthera guangdongensis. Next base: position 101,185,598 of record CM077158.1, on the reverse strand, counting down.
GATGCGGATAAAGAGTTATTCACCAGCCATACTAGAGTTATATAATGATGCAATTGGCAAGTGTTGCCTACTTAAATAACTGCATTGCTAGAGAAAAGACAAAGCCGACTCATAGTGTTTGTGAAATATGGATCTTGTCCAATAAGAGAGTCACTCGCATAAACTCTTCGAATTAATATTGAGGGTTATCAGTTTGATAAAAAATAGTGAGATTTTTTTTATTAAAGTCCTAATTGAAATAAAAAATATATTTTGAAATGCAGTACGAATTTGTCTTTGCTTAATTCCTTGTAGATTATCCACGGCAAGTGGTTCACACTCCACCAGTCCCTCAGAGCGATCCTTAAGAAGGAAAATCTGAGTGGAACAAATTATTTGGTCTGGTACAGGAACCTGAGAATTGTTCTCAAGCAAGAGTGCAAGCTCTATGTTTTGCAAGAGGAATCCCCTGAAGAGCATGTCGGGAATGCGTCTCGTGCTGATAAAGATGCTTACAAGAAGTATCTTGATGACTTCTTATATGTCAAATGACTCAAGTTACCGACCATGAACTCTGAGCTTTAGAAGCAACATGAGAACATGGGTTTCAAAGTAATTGGAGAGCATCTCAAGAAAATGTTTAAAGGGCAAGCTCGTTAGGAGAGGTTTGACATCACTAAGGCGTTATTCCTATGTAAGATGGGAGATCAGGACCTAGTAGGCACTCACGTACTCAAGATGATCGGGTATATCGAGAACCTTGAGAGACTAGGCTTCCCTCTGGTCCAAGAGTTGTCCACAGACCTGATCTTGCAATCGTTACTGGACAGTTATGAGCAGTTTGTCTTGAACTATAACATGAATAAAATATGCAAGACACTGTACAAGATCCTAGGCATGTTAAGAACTGCCGAGATCAATATGAATAATACCAAGCCTGCTAACCCCATATTGATTATGCATAAAGACAAGGGCAAGGCTAATGGTTTCAAGAAGATGAAGGTTGGTCCTAAGTCTGCTTTGGAGCCCAAGTCTTCTACACTGAAAAGGAAAGGATTGATGAATGAGGGAACATGCAACCATTGTTGCAAGGCTGAAGATTAGAGGAGGAATTGTCCTTCTTATGATGAGCATCTGTAAACGATGAAGGGAGGTATGACCTCCGCTTCAGCTATTTATGTTATAGAGGTAAATTTTTTTTTCTCCTTCATTCTGGGTATTAGATACCAGATATGGTTCTCACATTTGTATAATGTGCAGTAACTAGGAAGGAGAAGATTGTTGAGTAAAGGGGAGGTGACCTATGTTTTGGCAATTCAGCAAGAGTTGCTGCTATCGCCGTGGGTGTTTACTGTCTTTCTTTGCCCAGTGGGCTTGTAATAGAACTAGATAACTGTTATTTTGTTCCTTCCATAACTAGAAACATTATATCTATTTCATGTTTGAACATGATTGAATTTTCTTTATTATTAAGAACAATTGTTGTTCTATATTTAAGAATGATGTTTGTTATGGTGTAGCCCAATGTTTAATGATTTATATGTTTTGAACTTAGACAATCAGATCTATAATATAGAAAATGCTAAAAGACTAAGAAAGAATGACTCGAACCCTACGTATCTTTGACATTGTTGTTTCGGCCATATAATAATGAGAAACGTATATCCAAGTTCCATAAAGATGCATTATTGGACTCATTTGATTATGAATCATTTGAGAGATGTGAATCTTGTTTGTTAGGCAAGATGACTAAAGTCCCTTTCACTAGCAAAAATGAGAGGTTTGATGATATCTTGGGTATAGTACATAGTGATGTATGTAGACCTATGAGTTTTATGGCTAGACATGGGTACTTCTACTTTATTATATTTACTGATGATTTCAGTAGATACAGATACATGTATCTTATGAAGTGCAAATCTGATACCTTTGAAAAGTTCATAGAGTTTAAGAACGAAGTAGAGAACCAACTGGGTAAGAAGGTTAAAGCACTCTGATCTGATCGAGGTGGCAAGTACCTAAGTCGTGAGTTCCGTGATCATATGAAAGAGTGTGGTATTGTATCACAGCTCACTCCACCTAGAATACCACAACATAATGGTGTGTCTTTGCAGAGGAATTATACACTATTAGACATAGTGCGGTAAATGATGTGTCATGCAGATCTGCGTGTTTTCGTTTGGGGTTTTACTCTAGAAACTGCTATTTTAACACTAAATCATGCTCTAACGAAAGCGGTTCTAAAGACACCATATGAGATATGGAGTGGGAAGCATCCTATTATGTCGTTCATTAAGCTTTGGGTCTGTGAGGCATACATGAGACGTCAAATGCCTGACAAACTAGAACCCAAAACAGATAAGTATTATCTTGTGGGGTATCCTAAGGAAACTAAAGGGTACTATTTCTACCTACCGTCCGAGGGCAAATTGTTTGTCGCAAGGATTGGTGTCTTTCTTGAGAAAGAGTTCTTAAGTAGAAAGACTGCTAATGTAGAACTTGAAGAAGTGTAAGAACCACAAATAGTGAATGAACCGGAATTGAGACCTAAGACAGGACTATAAGTTATTGTAGCTGGAGAACCTGCTTAGGAAACACAAGTTCCATGTAGATCTGGTAGAACAAGGTTTCAGCCTTAGAGATATGGATTTCTCATGTCTCAAATAGGTAATGTGTTGCTTATGGATCATAATGATGAGCCTGCAACCTACCAATAGGCTATGAGTGGACCAGACTCCGAGAAGTGGCTTCAGGCCATGAAATATGAAGTGGACTCCATGTATGAAAACCAAGTTTAGACCTTGGTGGAACCACCTAAGGGGGTAAGACCCATAGGGTGTAATTGGGACTTCATGAAGAAGACCGACATGGATGGGAATGTACATACATTCAAAGGGCGACAGGTGGATAAGGGTTTCAAGAAAATTCATGGAATTGACTATGATGAGAAATTTTCCCATATTGTCATAGTTATGTCCATCAGAATTCTTCTTGCTATTGCTGTGTATTATGACTACGAGATCTAGCAGATGGATTTCCACAACCCGAATTTTCTTAGCATTTAAGTTATATCAGAGTAAGAGAAAATACGTGTCGTGATGCCACGCCCTGCAGGGGATAACTGTAGGCTCTCAGGCAAAACTCCAAACCTACGGTTTATATGAAATCCATAAGTTATTAAGTAAAAATCAGTTTAAATTGGGTGGCTGTATCCCTCGGCACAGTGGATCAACTAATCCACGAATAAAAGTATAGTTATATGTTGCATAAAATACTTTGGTTATGTTGATTAACATCCTATATGAGTATAAACATCCCCAAAGGACAACTCATGACATTCAAAACTCAAGATTTATTATAAATATGGAAATAGTCTTTACGTTAGCTAGAAAATAGTATTTTAGTTTTAGAAATATGAGATGTATGAAGTACTTGTAGTAATGCTTTTATAAGTGAAAATACCTAACATATAACTTAGACTAAAACATTCCCAGAGAGCAAGTAAAAATAAACATAAAAGGGAAAACTAGCATCTTAGTAAAGTATTCAGCAATTAAAAAAAACCACCAGTGGGCGTCAACAAACTGACATGAACCCACTGATCAGTATGTGTGTCTATACTGACAAGAAAATAATAAATAACTACGTGTCAAGGTAGAGGAAACCTCTGCAATACTACAATCCACTAGCAAACACCAAACCTAGCCGCTCAACTGGCTACTGCCCTAAACCTGAGGCATTCAAAAAAAGAACACCTCAGCAAGAAAAATATACAAGTGGAAAACAAAACTATCAGTAACCAAGGGAGTAGGAGATTACTAATCCAAACCTGAATAGCAATCAACACACATCAAACTAACTAGAGATTAAGAATGAAAGAGTTAACTTGTAAAGTTAAAACGTAATGAAATTTACACCAAGTGCAAACGGAGTTATACTCCGAGATCATCTACGAGAATAGGAAGAAATAGCATAAGTTTAATATGTAGGAAACAAAAATGAGACAAGGATCAATAAACACGTGAATCATTAACAGCATAACGCAACCAGATCTGAGTCGGGACCAACAGGTCAAACCCGAACTAACAGACCCAAATGTCTCAAAAACGAGTCTGTGGTGGTGGTCATCTGGTCTAACACAACTCAACAGCCCAAAAACAAGACCCAAACATGTCCGTGTATAATGATTCACGAAACTAAGCCAACCAAACCAAACCACATATCCCAAATACCCATAAAACCCAAGCTTGACAAATTCAGCAGAAATCAGACAATTCTAACTTGACAACACTAAGCCTTTAGAGATACATGTCAAATTGGTGAAAGGACACAAATATAAGGGAAAAGCGTCGAGTACAGTCGATGTCGCGTGAAGTGCAGTCAACGCACTCGACGCCATAACTCAGCACACTCAACGCTTAAACACAACAACAAGAACAAGCGATGGCGTTGAGTGAGTTCAACTCATTCAATGTCGTCATCTGATTTTTGAAGCTAAGTGGTAAAGCGTTGAGTGAGCTGAACTCACTCAACATCATCGTCTGTTCTTGTTGCTGTGTTTAAGCGTTGAGTGTGCTGAGTTAAGGCGTCGAGTGCGTTGACTGCACTCGACGCGACGTCAAGTATACTTGATGCTTTTCCCTTAGATTTGTGTCCTTTCATCGATTTGACGTATATCTCTAAAGGCTTAGTTTTGCCAAGTTAGAATTGTCGGATTTCTGCTTAACTTGTCAAGTTTGGGTTTTATGGGTATTTGGGATATGAGGTTTGGTTTGGTTGGCTTAGTTTCGTGAATCATTACACCCGGGCATGTTTGGGTCATATTTGTGTGCTGTTGAGTTATGTTGGACCAGATGGACACCACCACAGACCCGTTTTTGAGTTGTTTGGGTCTGTTAGTTCGAGTTTGACCGGTTGGTCCAGATTCAGATCCAGTTGCGTTATGGTGTTAATGATTCACGTATTTATTGAGCCTTGTCTCATTTTTGTTTCATATGGATTAAACTTATGCTATTTCTGCCTATTCTCGCTGATGATCTCGGAGTATAACTCCATTTGCACTTGGTGCAAATTTTATTACCTTTTAACTTTATAAGTTAGCTCTTTCGTTCTTAATCCCTAGTTAGTTTGTTGTGTGTTGACAGCTATTCAAGTTTGGATTAGTAATCTTGCTACTCCCTTGGTTACTGATAGTTTTTTTCCACTTGTATATTTTTCTTGCTGAGGTGTTCTTTCTTGGAATGCCTCAGGTTCAGGGTAGTAGCTAGTTGATGGCTAGGTTTGGTGTTTGCTAGTTGATAAGTTCTAAATATACCTATTTTATGTCCATTAATTAAGTCATTTTTGTTTATTTTCTTTGTTTTCAGTCAAATTCATTTAATAAATGGTTCATATTTCATTAAATTTGATTCTAACTTAACATATTTTGATTTTCTAAAAATTTCAGAAGACTGCCAAAAAAGTGTGACACGCCTTGTCACACAGTCGTGTCAAATGTGACATGGTTGTGACCTAACCCGTGTCACTGCACTCGACGTTTTGCGCTTGAAGTTCATCGACCCGACAAGGACACGCCCGTGTCCAAACATCCAACACGCCTGTGTTATTCCCAATCGATGATCAAGGCTCCAGCTCGATGAAACTACATTCAATGTTCATCGACCCGATGCGACATGGGTGTGTACTCCTCCACCTTGCCCGACAAACTGTCGTCGATGACTTTCGATGCAAACGACACCCAGTTCAAGCTCCCCGACACGCCCAATGTCACGCCCGTGACCTGGGGCGTGACCGCCGTGTTTTCAGCAGAAGTCAACCGAGGCGTCAAATCTCTGCGCCGCCATATGTACAGTGTCGACACGCCCCCCGACATGCCCGTGTCGGAGGGCATGTTCCATGAAATTTTCTCTATAAATAGCCAGCTTCTGTTTGTAATCCTGTTCCTTTTTTCCTGAACCATTTTGTATGGGGAGGTGCTGCCTAGATGGATTTTCAAGCCTTGTAATGAGATTTTATCGCTCTCTCTTTTTTTTTTCAATTTTGTAATCATCTTTTATTGTTAATGCAATGTAGTTTTTTCCCCATTATAAGGTTTTGGATTTCAGCTATGTGCCCATCTTATGCAATCTTATTGTTATTTTGTTTTTCCTTTTTGTTTTTCTTGTCTTTAAAATGCGTGTGTGAGTGTATGAGTATAAGTTTTTAACTTTTATGTTTTCATGATTTTGTTTAATTAGTTTGATAACTTAGGATTTTTTTATATAGCTTTCTTTTGTATTCCTATAAACTCGTAAAAACGATTTCAAAGTGATTTTCATTTTTTTTTTCTAACTTAGATTTTCTTGTTTAGGATGTAAAACTTTTCGTTATTTTCACTTTATTTTCACTTTTTAACAACTTTTACGGATTTATAGGAATGTATATAAAGTCGTTGTAATTTTTCGTGCACTTTCATTTTGTTTTAAATTTCTGCTCGTTTTATTTTTTTGTCTTCTTTTTATTCATTTCTACCACATTCTAGCGGTAGAAATGTATTTGTTTTAATTTTTCAATCACTTTCATTTTGCGCTTATTTTCAAAAACTTTTGCTCCATTAATTTTTATTTTCTCTTTTTACGCATTTCTACCACATTCTAGCGGTAGAAATGTAGTTGTTTTAATTTTTCAGCAACTTAGTTTTTCCTTTTTTTTTCTTGTACGTGCGCGTACATGTATGAGATAGATTCTATAGTTTTCTTTCAATTATGAAGAGTGCATGCGTGTGTTGCATTTATTTTCGCCTACTGGTTAAGAGTTAAATGACGTGCTTTAATTTCTCGCCTACTCGTTTGAGTAGGACTTGTACGTGTGTGTGTCTTTTAATTTTCTGTAGTGTGCGTGTGTTTTACATTCAGGTAGAGTGCGTGAGTGTTAGCATTTATTTTCACCTACTCGCTAGAAGTTAAATGATAGGACTTTATTTACCGCCTACTCATTTGACTTAAATGACAGGTCTTTATTTTTCTGTAATTATTTAAGTAGTACTTGTACTAGCATTTATTTTCGCTTACTCGCTAGGAGTTAAATGGCAGGTCTTTATTTTCCGCCCACTCATTTGAGTAGGACTTGAGTGCGTGCGTTTTACTTTCAAGTAGAGTACGTGTGTGGTTCATTTATTTTCTCCTACTCGTTTGAGTAAGACTTGCTTTCATTTCAGTCCTACTCATTTGAGTAGGACTTGCAATTTACTGCTTTCCTCTACTGCTTTATTTACTGCTTTTTTTTATTGCTTTTTCTCGCAAGCCGTCCCCATTCCGATGAGTGGTTAATCGTTCTTAGCCCTCAGTATCGAAGAGCATTGACAAATAAAATAGCATTAAATAACTAAAGGTCCTTATTTTCTAATTAATTAAAATTACTTAAAGTTTGTCTAGGATTTACGAAGTGTAGAACCACATAATCGATGTGTGGTCTCTATTTTCGTAGTCCATACACTAGCTAGCCGATAGGGCATGCGTATGGACCGATCCCCCCTTAGTAAATGGAGTTCCGCACTAACCCTCGAGAGAGGAGGCACACAAACTCTACCAGATTGGGTTCCCCATCCAATGGCGGGGTTCTTAGCGTAATGTGGGCGTTAAGAGGAATCCTTCGTCGGACGAGAGCCCAGTCGAATAGTCTTAGCATTCAGGTGAGCGATATTCCAATAGCTAGGTGAGCTCATTATAGTGGAACCTCCATGACCAAGTCTGCGCCTTAATTAATTTGAAACGTAGGATCTCTTTTTATTAAAAGTATATTTTAGTTCAAATTTAATTCGGTGCCTTCGAGCTAAGCTCTTCATCGGCTCCACCTTTTTAATTGCCTTTATTTTTATTGCCTTTTTTATGATATATAAAATATAACCCGACAAGTTAAATATTGCTAAAATAATAGCCCCCTCCAGGGAAGAGTAGAAATAATCAACCCGAACCTGAGAACAATATAACCTCGATATTCCACACCGGAATATCTTGTACTACACGCGATAGGTGCACTTGTCACCTTTCGTTAAAACTCGATCTCATCTGTTTTATATCCCAATAATAAATTTGCGCGCCCGGTTTTCTAAATAAAACCCAAATCCGTCTTCTCCAAATAAAACTGCCTGGGGCGTCTTGGGCTTGTAATAATTTTCGCAGTTTTAACCATCAAGTTTTTGGCTCCGTTGCCGAGGAATACTTTCGAGTCGTTATTTTTAACTCTGGAGATCTATTAATTTTACTTATATATATATATCGAAAAAATTTAAAAATGGCCACCAAAAAGTAAAAATTAATAATTATTATTATAATAATAACAATAAACTACTTAAAAACAACAAAAACAAAGAAAAACTTAAAAAAACAAAATTTATTCTTATCTCAAAAAAAACCACCACAAAAAATCTAAACAAAAAAAAATAAAAATAAAAATTATACCATATTATTATTATTATCTATAAAACATTTTTTTTGAAATGACGTCCTATTCTACTAAATGCAAAACTAAAATTAACCACCTACTAAAAATCTAAAAACTAACAAACTCTTCTAATCTAACAAAAAAACAAACTCTACATACCTCAAAAAGAAAAAAATAAGAAAAAAATTAAAACCTAAAAAGACACAAAAAAAATCAAAACACCCAAAACCCAAAAAAATAATAACCTAAAAAAATCTATAACAAAAAAACTATATATATTTTGTTATTAAAAATCTATTTTTTTTGTTTTAAACTTCTTTTAACTTATTTTGTTTTGCTTCGACGCTTCACACTATTGTGCACGCTAGGGGATCGCCTTTTTGTACATGCTCATAAGCTAAGACGCTAGATTCGAGTCACACACACACTTGCCCCCTACCGCCCGCAACCTTTTCGCTGAGTTTATCATTTTTTTGTTATCATTTTGCTATTTTTTTCTACATAATGCAGAGTTTCAACCAGGGCCTCCCCCTACTCGTCCTCAGGCAAGCTTCTAACCACACTTTTCCTTTTTTGTGCATATTATATTTTATCTATTATCGTTCCGCATACTTAGATTACAACATTACGGACAATGTTGGGTTTATGTATTTGGGTGTTTTCCTATTCAACATTTTTTATATTCTGTACTTAGCAAAAAATAAAAAAAAATGCAAAACAATAAAGAATTAAAATCACAAAAAAATTCATTGTTTTAATCAAAAATACTTCAAAAACATTCATAAAACCACAAAATTCAAAAAATATTATAAAAAAATGTTCAAAAAATTTCATAAAATAAAAATTCAAAAAATAAATTTTACTTTGTAAATATTTTTTGCAAAAAAGAAATAATCATTCTCTCCCACCCCCCCCCCCATCTTCTTATTTGTAAAAACTCTCTTTTTAGCAAAACTGCGGCGTTCGACTCATCGAACCAACCAGCCACATAAGAGTCTGTTCGCGGGCCATCGAGTTTTTACCTTGTACTTTTTTTGTAAAATTTTTCAAAAACCCAAATCCTAAAAAAAGAATATCTCTAAAAATCCAAAAAAGATAATAAATCAAAAAAAAAATTACAAAAAATGATGAAAACCCTAAAAAATCCAAAAATATGTTGTTAATTATGAAACAAATAAAATCGAATATGTCATATCTTAACCCTTCTTCCTTTCCAAAAATCTACTTTCGAGTTAATTTATATGCGAATTTTACTTATTCTTTGTTTACTATTCGTTTATTAATTAATGTTCGATAGATATAAGTATCTGGGGTTAAGTTTTAAAATTTTTTTTATGTCTTTTCCTTATAATAGGGAACTTATTTTTCACCACTACTACTTTTTATAAATAGAAGCTCGTCTTTTATGTTAGAAAATAACAATCATGCAATTCAATTATTTCTACTTTTTGCTATTAGAAACATAGGAACGTTCATTTTAAAAAGGTTGCTCTAAAAACGTTTTTTTACTAAAATCTAGTTTTATTTTTGAAAACAAAACAACAAAACCCTATCATTTTTTTTTCATGTCATACTTGGCATGATTACCCCTATTTTATCCCTTAAAAGATCCTATGTCAATGAGAATAAGATTTCGTTCCGTAAATATAGACACATAATATTTAAAAAGATTAAATGTTACGGAGTAAGAGGATAAAATTCATTACTCCTATACATATACATTGAGTTATTTATTATTTATGAAGAAAGAAAAAATTTATATGTTAGGAAAATAAGATTTCATTTTTCTAATTATTCAAAAGAAAAAAATATATAGAGGTTCGAAAAAAAATTACTTTGCCTATAAATCCAAGCCCTCTTCATAAACCACCAAACCACTTATCCTATTTCAATGATTCTAGAATTAATTTAAAATTTTTTGAGAGAATAATTTTTAAATTGCATTATTTCCTTTAACTTCTTTTAAGCTAAATTTTTTTATATAATTTCAATCCATCTTTGTTAAACTAACAAAACTAATTTTTTGCTTTCTATTTATTTTATCTAGAAGTATTTTTGAAACTCTTCCTCTATTTATAACATTTTCATAATTTAGGATTTAACTATAGTACCCCGGATGTTTATTTTGATCTTAATTTTAATTAATTCAAGTGTTAGCTAAACTTAGGATTTATTTAATTCCTTATAAGATCTTCTCCAACTTTTGCTCTGGAATAACAAAAGCTTAAGTATGGGGGTATTCGACAAGTTGTAAATATACCTATTTTATGTCCATTAATTAAGTCATTTTTGTTTATTTTCTTTGTTTTCATGCAATTTTATTTAATAAATTGTTCATATTGTATTAAATTTGATTCTAGCTTAACTTATTTTGATTTTCTAAAAATTTCAGAAAACTGCCAAAAAAGTGTGACATACCGTGCCATACGGCCGTGTCAAATATGACACAGCCGTGACCTAACCCGTGTCACCGCACTCGATGTTCGTCGACGCGATAAGGACACGCCCGTGTCCAATTATCCGACACGCCCGTGTCATTCCCAATCGACGATCAAGGCTCCAACTCGATGAAACCGCGTTCAATGTTCATCGACCCGATGCGACACGGGCGTGTACTCCTCCACCTGGCCCGACAAACCGCTGGCAGTGACTTTCAACGCAAACGACGCCCAGTTCAACCTCCCCAACATGCCCAATGTCATGCCCGTGACCTGGGGCGTGGCCGCCGCATTTTCAGCCGAAGTCAACTGAGCTGTCAAATCTCTGCGCTGTCATATGTACAGCGCCGACACGCCCCCTGACACGCCCGTATCGGAGGGCGTGTTCCACGAAATTTTCTCTATAAATAGCCAGCTTCTGTTTGAAATCTTGTTCCTTTTTTCTTGAACCATTTTGTTTGGGGAGGTGCTGCCTAGATGGATTTCCAAGCATTATAATGAGATTTTCTCCCTCTCTTTCTCTCTTTTATTTTCAATTTTGTAATCATCTTTTATTATTAATGCAATGTAGTTTTTCCCCATTATAAGGTTTTGGATTTCAGCTATGTACCCATCTTATGTAATCTTATTGTTATTTTGTTTTTCCTTTTTCTTTTTCTTGTCTTTAAAATGCGTTTGTGAGTGTATGAGTATAAGTTTTTTACTTTTATGTTTTCATAATTTTGTTTACTTAGTTTGATAACTTAGTATTTTTTTATATAGCTTTCTTTTGCATTCCTATAAACTCGTAAAAATAATTTCAAAGTGATTTTCATTTTTTTTTCTAACTTAGTTTTCTTTTAATTATGTATAGTGCATGCGTGTGTTGCATTTATTTCCACCTACACGTTAAGAGTTAAATGGCGTGCTTTTATTTCCCTCCTGCTCGTTCGAGGAGGACTTGTACATGTGCGTGTGTTTTAATTTTTTGTAGTGTGCGTGTGTTTTACTTTCAAATAGAGTGCATGAGTGTTAGCATTTATTTCCGCCTAATCGCTAGGAGTTAAATGACAGGACTTTATTTACTGCCTACTCATTTGAGTTAAATGGCAGGTCTTTATTTTTTTATAATTATTTAAATAGTACTTGTACTAGCATTTATTTTCGCATACTCGCTAGGAGTTAAATGGTAGGTCTTTATTTTCCGCCTACTCATTTGAGTAGGACTTGAGTGCGTGCATTTTACTTTCAAGTAGAGTACTTGTGTGGTGCATTTATTTTCTCCTACTCGTTTGAGTAAGACTTGCTTTCATTTCAGTCCTACTCGTTTGAGTAGGACTTGCAATTTTCTGCTTTCCTTTACAGCTTTCCTTTACTGCTTTATTTACTGCTTTCTTTTTATTTCTTTTTCTCGCAAGCCGTCCGCATTTCAATGAGTGGCTAATTGTTCTTAGCCCTCTGTATCGAAGAGCATTGGGACAAATAAAATAGTTTTAAATAATTAAAGGTCCTTATTTTCTAATTAATTAAAATTACTTAGGGTTTGTCTAGGATTTACGAAGCGTAGAATCACATAATCGATATGTGGTCTCTATTTCCATAGTCTATACGCTAGCTAGCCGAGAGGCCGTGCGTATGGACCGATCCACCCTTGGTAAATGGAGTTCCGCACTAACACTCGAGAGAGGAGACACGCAAACTCTACCGGATTGGGTTCCCCACCCAATAGCGCGGTTCTTAGCGTAATGTAGGTGTTAAGAGGAATCCTTCGTCGGACGAGAGCCCGGTCGAATAGTCTTAGTGTTCAGGTGAGCGATATTCCTATAGCTAGGTGAACTCATTTTAGTGGAACCTCCACGGCCAAGTCTCCACCTTAATTAATTTGAAACGTAGGATCTCTTTTTATTAAAAGTATATTTTAGTTCAAATTTAATTCGGTGCCTTCGAGCTATGCTCTTCATCGGCTCCACCTTTTTAATTGCTTTTATTTTTATTGCCTTTTTATGATATATAAATTATAACCCGACAAGTTAAATATTGGTAAAATAATATCCCCATTCTGGGAAGAGTAGAAATAATCAACCCGAACTCGAGAATAATACGACCTCGATATTTCAAACCGGAATAACTTGTACTACACGCGATAGGTGCACTTGCCTCCTTCATTAAAACTCGATCTCATCTATTTTATATCCAAATAATAAATCCGCGGGCCTGGTTTTCTAAATAAAACCCAAATCCATCTTCTCCAAATAAAAACGCCCGGGGCGCCGCGAGCTCGTAATAATTTTTGAAGTTTTAACCATCAAGTTTTTGGCACAGTTGCCGGGGAATACTTTCGAGTCGTTATTTTGAACTCTAGAGATCTATTAATTTTACTTATATATATATATATCGAAAAAATTTAAAAATGGCCACCAAAAATAAAAATTAATAATAATTATTATAATAATAACAATAAACTACTTAAAAAAACAAAAAAAACAAACTAAAACATAAAAAAAATTTTCTTATCTGGAAAAAACAACCAAAAAAAAATCTAAAAAAAATTTATATCATATTATTATTATTATCTATAAAATATTTTTTTTTTAAATGACGTCGTTTTCTACTAAATGCAAAACTAAAAATAACCACTAATTAAAAATCTAAAAACTAACAAACTCTTATAATCTAAAAAAAACTAACTCTACATACCTCAAAGAGCAAAAAAGAACAAAAAAATTAAAACCTAAAAAGCAAAAAAAAAAAATTTCAAAACACCCAAAACCCAAAAAAATAGTAACCAAAAAAATCTATAACAAAAAAAAACTATATATATTTTGTTATTAAAAATGTATATATTTTGTTTTAAACGTCTTTTAACTTATTTTGTTTTGCTTAGGTGCTTCACACTATTATGCACGCTAGGGGATCGCCTTTCTGTACATGCTCAAAAGCTAAGACGTTAACTTCGAGTCACACACACACTTGCCCCCTACTGCCCGCAACCTTTTTGCTGAGTTTATCATTTTTATTTTCTCTATTAATATTTTGCTATTTTTTCTACATAATGCAGGGTTTCAACCCGAGCCTCCCCGTACTCGTCCTCAGGGAAGCTTCTAACCTCACTTTTCCTTTTTTGTGCATATTATATTTTATCTATTATCATTCTGCATACTTAGATTGCAATATTGCGGACAATGTTGGGTTTACAAATGCGGGTTTTTTCCTATTCTGCAATTTTTATAATCTGTACTTAGCAAAAAATACAAAAAAAATGCAAAACGAAAAAGAATTAAAATCTCAAAAAAAAATTCATTGTTTTAATCAAAAAAACTTCAAAAACATTCATAAAACCTCAAAATTCAAAAAAAAATTATAAAACAAAATGTTCAAAAATTTCATAAAATAAAAATTCAAAAAAAAATTTTACTTTGTAAATATTTTTTGTAAAAAAAATAGTCTTTCTCTTCCACCCCCCCCCCCCCTCCATCTTCTTATTTGTAAAAACTCTCTTTTTAGCAAAACCGCGGCGTTCGACTCATCAAACCAACCACCCACATCAGAGTCTGTTCGCGGGCCATCAAGTTTTTACCTTGTACTTCTTGTGTAAAAATTTTCGAAAGACCAAAAATCCAAAAAAATAATAACTCAAAAAATCCAAAAAAATAATAAATAAATAAAAATACAAAAAAATGATGAAAACCCTAAAAAATCGAAAAATATGTTGTTACTTATGAAATAAATAAAATCGAATATGCCATATCTTAACCCTTCTTACTTTCCAAAATTCTAGTTTTGAGTTAATTTATATGCGAATTTTACTTATTATTTGTTTACTATTCGTTTATTAATTAAAGTTCGATAGATTTAAGTGTGTAGGGTTAAGTTTTAAAGAATTTTTTATGTCTTTTCCGTATAATAGGGAACTTGTTTTTCACCACTACTTCTACTTTTTATAAATAGAAGCTCGTCTTTTATGTTAGAAAATAACAATCATGGATTTCAATTATTTCTACTTTTTTCTATTAGAAACATAGGAACGTTTATTTTAAAAAGGTTGCTCTCAAAATCTTTTTTATTAAAATCTAGTTTTATTTTTGAAAACAAAATAACAAAACCCTATCACTTTTTTTCATGTCATACTTGGCATGATTACCCCTATTTTATCCCTTAAAAGATCTTATGTCAATGGGAATAAGATTCCGTTCTGTAAACATATGCACCAAATATTTAAAAAGATTATATGTTACGAAGTAAGAGGATAAAATTCATTACTACTATACATATACATTGGGTTATTTATTATTTATGAAGAAAGAAAAAATTTATATGTTAGGAAAATAAGATTTCATTTTCCTAATTATTCAAAAGAAAAAAATATATAGAGGTTCGAAAAAAATTTACTTTGCCTCTAAATCCAAGCCCTCTTCATAAACCACCAAACCACTTATCCTATTTCAATGATTCTAGAATTAATTTAAAATTTTTTGAGAGCATAATTTTTAAATTGCATTATTTCCTTTAACTTCTTTTAAGCTAAAGTTTTTTATATAATTTCAATCTATCTTTGTTAAACTAACAAAAATAAATTTTTGTTTTCTATTTGTTTTATCTAGAAGTCTTTTTGAAACTCTTCCTCTATTTATAACACTTTCATAATTTAGGATTTAAATCTAGTATCCCAGATGTTTATTTTGATCTTACTTCTAATTAATTCAAGCGGTAGATAAACTTAGGATTTATTTAATTCCTTATAAGTTCATGTCCAACTTTTGCTCTGGAATAGCAAAAGCTTAACTATGGAGGTATTTGATAAGTTGTAAATATACCTATTTTTATGTCAATTAATTAAGTCTTTTTTGTTTATTTTCTTTGTTTTCAGTCAATTTCATTTAATAAATTATTCATATTTTATTAAATTCGATTCTAACTTAACTTATTTTGATTTTCTAAAAATTTCAGAAAACTGCCAAAAAAGTGTAACACGCCATGTCACACGGCCGTGTCAAATGTGACATGGCCGTGACCTAACCCGTGTCATCGCACTCGATGTTTTGCGCTCGACGTTCGTCTACCCGACAAGGACACGCCCGTGTCCAATCATCCAACATGCCCGTGTCATTCCCAATCAATGATCAAGGCTCCAGCTTGATGAAACCACGTTCAATGTTCATCGACCCGATTCGACACGAGCGTGTAGTCCTCCACCTGGCCCGACAAACCGTCGGCGGCGAATTTCGACGCAAACGATGCTTAGTTCAACCTCCCCGATATGCCCAATGTCATGCCCGTAACCTGGGGCATGATCGCCGCATTTTCAGCCGAAGTCAACCGAGCCGTCAAATCTCTACACCGCCATATGTACAGCGCCAACATGCCCCCTGACACGCACGTGGCGGAGGGTGTGTTCCATAAAATTTTCTCTCTAAATAGCTAGCTTTTGTTTGAAATCCTGTTCCTTTTTTCTTGAATAATTTTCTATGGGGAGGTGCTTCCTAGATGGATTTCCAAGCCTTGTAATGAGATTTTATCCCTCTCTCTCTCTTTTCTTTTCAATTTTGTAATCATCTTTTATTGTTATTGCAATGTAGTTTTTCCCCATTATAAGGTTTTGGATTTCAGCTATGTGCCCATCTTATGCAATCATATTGTTATTTTGTTTTTCCTTTTTGTTTTTCTTGTCTTTAAAATGCGTGTGTGAGTGTATGAGTATAAGTTTTTTACTTTTATGTTTTCTTGATTTTGTTTACTTAGTTTGATAACTTAGGAATTTTTTTATATAGCTTTCTTTTGCTTTCCTATAAACTCGTAAAAACGATTTCAAAGTGATTTTCATTTTTTTTCTAAATTAGATTTTTTGTTTAGGATGTAAAACTTTTCGTTATTTTCACTTTATTTTCACTTTTTAACAACGATTACGGAGTTATAGGAATGTATATAAAGTCATTTTAATTTTTCGTGCACTTTGATTTTGTTTTAAATTTTTGCTCGCTTAATTTTTATGTCTTCTTTTTATTCATTTCTACCGCATTCTAGCAGTAGAAATGTATTCGTTTTAATTTTTCGAGCACTTCTGTTTTGCGCTTATTTTCAAAAACGTTTGCTCCGTTAATTTTTATTTTCTCTTTTAATGCATTTCTACCGCATTCTAGTGGTAAAAATGTAGTTGTTTTAATTTTTCAACAACTTAGTTTTTCCTTTTTTCTTATACGTGTGCGTGCGTGTATGAGATAGATTCTATAGTTTTCTTTCAATTATGTAGAGTGCGTGCGTGTCTTGCATTCATTTTCACCTACTCGCTAAGAGTTAAATGGCGTGCTTTAATTTCCCGCCTAAACATTTGAGTAGGACTTGTACATGTGTGTGTGTGTGTGTGTTTTAATTTTCTGCAGTGTGCGTGTGTTTTACTTTCAAGTAAAGTGCGTGAGTGTTAGCATTTATTTCCTCCTACTCGCTAGGTGTTAAATGTCAGGACTTTATTTACCGCCTACTCATTTGAGTTAAATGGCATGACTTTAATTTTCTGTAATTATTTAAGTAGTACTTGTACTAACATTTATATCTGCCTACTCGCTAGGAGTTAAATAGCATGTCTTTATTTTCCGCCTACTCATTTGAGTAGGACTTTAGTGCGTTCGTTTTACTTTCAAGTAGAGTGCGTGTGTGGTGCATTTATTTTCTCATACTCGTTTGAGTAAGACTTGCTTTCATTTCAGTCCTAGTCGTTTGAGTAGGACTTGCAATTTATTGCTTTCCTTTACAGCTTTCCTTTACTACTTTCTTTTTATTACTTTTTCTCGAAAGCCATTCTCATTCCGATGAGTGACTAATCATTCTTAGCCCTCTATATCGAAGAGCATTGAGACAAATAAAATAGCTTTAAATAATTAAAGGACCTTATTTTCTAATTAATTAAAATTACTTAAGGTTTGCCTAGGATTTACGAAGCGTAGAACCGCATAATCGATGTGTCGTCTCTATTTCCGTAGTCCATACGCTAGCTAGCCGAGAGGCCGTGTGTATGTACCGATCCCCCCTTGATAAATGGAGTTCCGCACTAACCCTCGAGAGACGAGCCACGCAAACTCTACAGGATTGGGTTCCCCGCCCAATAGCGGGGTTCTTAGCATAATGTGGGCATTAAGAGAAATCCTTCGTCGGTCGAGAGCCCATTTGAATATTCTTAGCGTTCAGGTGAGCGATATTTCTATAGCTTGGTGAGCTCATTTTAGTGGAACATCCATGACCAAGTCTCCACCTTAATTAATTTGAAACGTAGGATCTCTTTTTATTAAAAGTATATTTTAGTTCAAATTTAATTCGGTGCCTTCAAGCTAAGCTCTTCATCAGCTCCACCTTTTTAATTTCTTTTATTTTTATTGCCTTTTTATGATATATAAAATATAACACGACAAGTTAAATATTGGTAAAATAATTGCCCCCTCCAGGGAAGAGTAGAAATAATCAACCCGAATCCGAGAACAATACGACCTCGATATTTCACACCGGAATATCCTGTACTACACGCGATAGGTGCACTTGTCTCCTTTCATTAAAACTCGATCTCATCTGTTTTATATCCAAATAATAAATGCGCTCGCCCGGTTTTTTAAATAAAACCCAAATCCGACATTTTCAAATAAAACCGCCCGGGGTGCCGCGGGTCCGTAATAATTTTTGGAGTTTTAACCATCAAGTTTTTGGCGTCGTTGCCGGGGAATACTTTCGAGTCATTATTTTGAACTCTGGAGATCTATTAATTTCACTTATATATATATATATATCAAAAAAATTTAAAAATGGCCAACAAAAATAAAAATTAATAATAACTATTATAATAATAACAATAAACTACTTAAAAAACAACAAAAACAAATAAAAACTTTAAAAAAAAATTTATTTTTATCTAAAAAAAACAACCAAAAAAAAATCTAAACAAAAAAAAATAAAAATAAAAAATATATCATATTATTATTTTTATCTATAAAATATTTTTTTGAAATGATGTCGTTTTCTAGTAAATACAAAACTAAAAATAACCACTAACTAAAAATCAAAAAACTAACAAACTCTTCTAATCTAAAAAAAAACTAACTCTACATATCTCAAAAAGCAAAAAAAAAACAAAAAAAAGTTAAAACCTAAAAAGCCAGAAAAGAAATCAAAACACCCAAAACCCCAAAAAAATAATAACAAAAAAAATCTATAACAAAAATAAACTATATATATTTTGTTATTAAAAATGTATATATTTTGTTTTAAACTACTTTTAACTTATTTTGTTTTGCTTCGGCCCTTCACACTATTGTGCACGCTAGGGGATCACATTTCTGTACATGCTCATAAGCTAAGACGTTAGCTTGGAGTCACACACACACTTGCCCCCTACCGGCCGCAACCTTTTCCCCGAGTTAATCATTTTTATTTTTTCTGTTATCGTTTTGCTATTTTATCTACATAATACAGGATTTCAACCTGGGCCTCCCAGTACTCGTCCTCAAGGAAGCTTCTAACCTCACTTTTCCTTTTTTGTGCATATTATATTTTATCTATTATCGTTCCGCATACTTAGATTACAACATTGCAGACAATGTTGGGCTTACGTATGGGGGTGTTTTCCTATTCTGCATTTTTTATATTCTGTACTTAACAAAAAATACAAAAAAATGCAATACAAAAAAGAAATAAAATCTCAAAAAAAATTTCATTGTTTTAATCAAAAAAACTTCAAAAACATTCATAAAACCACAAAATTCAAAAAAAAATTATAAAACAAAAAGTTCAAAAAATTTCATAAAATAAAAATTCAAAAAAAAAAATTTTACTTTGTAAATATTTTTTGTAAAAAAAAAAATCTTTCTCTTCCCCCCACCCATCTTTTTATTTGTAAAAACTCTCTTTTTAGCAAACTCGCGGCGTTCGACTCATCGAACCAACCACCCACATAAGAGTCTGTTCACGGGCTATCGAGTTTTTACCGTGTACTTTTTTGTAAAAAATTTCGAAAAACCAAAAATCCTAAAAAAAGAATAACTCTAAAAGTCCAAAAAAGATAATAAATCAAAAAAATAAAATACAAAAAAATTTTGAAAACACTAAAAAATAAAAAAAAATATGTTATTAATTATGAAACAAATAAAATCGAATATGTCGTATCTTAACCTTTCTTGCTTTCCAAAAATCTAGTTTCGAGTTAATTTATATGCGAATTTTACTTATTCTTTGTTTACTATTCATTTATTAATTAAAGTTCGATAGATTTAAGTGTCTGCGGTTAAGTTTTAAAGAATTTTTTATGTCTTTTCCTTATAATAGGAAACTTGTTTTTCACCACCACTTCTACTTTTTATAAATAGAAGCTCGTCTTTTATGTTAGAAAATAGCAATCATGAATTTCAATTATTTTTACTTTTTGCTATTAGAAACATAGGAACGTTCATTTTAAAAAAGTTGCTCTCAAAACTTTTTTTATTAAAATCTAGTTTTATTTTTGAAAACAAAACAACAAAACCATATCACTTTTTTTCATGTCATACTTGGCATGATTACTCCTATTTTATCCCTTAAAAGATCACATGTCAATGGGAATAAGATTTTGTTCCGTAAATATAGGCACCCAATATTTAAAAAGATTATATATTACGGAGTAAGAGGATAAAATGCATTACTCCTATACATATATATTGGGTTATTTATTATTTATGAAGAAAGAAAAAAAATTATATGTTAGGAAAATAAGATTTCATTTTCCTAATTATTCAAAAGAAAAAAATATATAGAGGTTCGAGCAAAAATTACCTCACCTCTAAATTCAAGCACTCTTCATAAACCACCAAACCACTTATCCTATTTCAATGATTGTAGAATTAATTTAAAATTTTTTGAGAGCATAATTTTTAAATTGCATTATTTCTTTTAACTTCTTTTAAGCTAAAGTTTTTTGTATAATTTCAATCCATCTTTGTTATACTAACAAAAACAAATTTTTGCTTTTTATTTGTTTTATCTAGAAGTTTTTTTAAAACTCTTCCTCTATTTATAGTATTTTCATAATTTAGGATTTAACTCTAGTACCCCAGATGTTTATTTTGATCTTACTTCTAATTAATTCAAGCGGTAGATAAACTTAGGATTTATTTAATTCCTTATAAGTTCATGTCCAACTTTTGCTCTGGAATAGCAAAAGCTTAACTATGGAGGTATTTGATAAGTTGTAAATATACCCATTTTTATGTCCATTAATGAAGTTATTTTTGTTTATTTGCTTTGTTTTCAGTCAATTCATTTAATAAATTGTTCATATTTTATTAAATTTGATTCTAACTTAACTTATTTTTATTTTCTAAAAATTTCAGAAAACTGCCAAAAAGGTGTGACACGCCCAGTCACACGGCCGTGTCAAATGTGACACAGTCGTGGCCTAACCCATGTCACTGCACTCGACGTTTTGCGCTCGACATTCGTCGACCCGACAAGGACACGCCCGATTCCAACCATCCGACACGCCCGTGTCATTCCCAATCGACGATCAAGGCTCCAGCTCGACGAAACTGCGTTCAATGTTCATCGACCCGATGTGATACGGGCGTGTACTCCTCCACCTGGCCTGACAAACCGCCGGCGGTGACTTTTGACGTAAACGACGCCCAGTTCAACCTCCCTGACACGCCCAATGTCATTCCTGTGACCTGGGGCGGGACCGCCCCGTTTTTAGCTGAAGTCAACCGAGCCATCAAATCTCTATGCCGCTATATGTACAGTGCCGACACGCCCCCCGACATGCCCATGTCGGAGGGCGTGTTCCATGAAATTTTCTCTAAAAATAGCCAGCTTCTGTTTGTAATCCTGTTCCTTTTTTCCTGAAACATTTTGTATGGGGAGGTGCTGCCTAGATGGATTTCCAAGCCTTGTAATGAGATTTTCTCCCTCTATCTCTCTTTTATTTTCAATTTTGTAATCATCTTTTATTGTTAATGCAATGTAGTTTTTTCCCCATTATAAGGTTTTGGATTTCAGCTATGTGCCCATCTTACGTAATCTTATTGTTATTTTGTTTTTCCTTTTTGTTTTTCTTGTCTTTAAAATGCGTGTGTGAGTGTATGAGTATAAGTTTTTTACTTTTATTTTTTCATGATTTTGTTTACTTAGTTTGATAACTTAGGAATTTTTTTATATAGCTTTCTTTTGCAGTCCTATAAACTCGTAAAAATGATTTCAAAGTGATTTTTATTTTTTTTCTAACTTAGATTTTCTTGTTTAGGATGTAAAACTTTTCATTATTTTAACCCTATATAAACTTTTTAACAACTTTTATGGAGTTATAGGAATGTATATAAAGTCATTTTAATTTTTCATGCACTTTCATTTTGTTTTAAATTTTTGCTCGTTTAATTTTTCTGTCTTCTTTTTATTCATTTCTACCGCATTCTAGCGGTAGAAATGTATTCGTTTTAATTTTTCGAGCACTTCCGTTTTGCGCTTATTTTCAAAAACTTTTGCTCCGTTAATTTTTATTTTCTCTTTTTACACATTTCTACCGCATTCTAGCGGTAGAAATGTAGTTGTTTTAATTTTTTAGCAACTTAGTTTTTCCTTTTTTTCTTGTATGTGTGCGTGCGTGTATGAGATAGATTGTATAGTTTTCTTTCAATTCTGTAGTGTGTGTGCGTGTGTTGCATTTATTTTCGCCTACTCGTTAAGAGTTAAATGACGTGCTTTAATTTCCCACCTACTCGTTTGAGTAGGACTTGTACATGTGCGTGTGTTTTAATTTTCTACAGTGTGCGTGTGTTTTACTTTCAAGTAGAGAGCGTGAGTGTTAGCATTTATTTCCGCCTACTCGCTATGAGTTAAATGGCAGGACTTTATTTACCACCTACTCATTTGACTTAAATGACAGGTCTTTATTTTTCTGTAATTATTTAAGGAGTACTTCTACTAGCATTTATTTCCACCTACTCGCTAGGAGTTAAATGACAGGTCTTTATTTTCTGCCTACTCATTTGAGTAGGACATGAGTGCATGCGTTTTACTTTCAAGTAGAGTGCATGTGTGGTGCATTTATTTTCTCCTACTCGTTTGAGTAAGACTTGCTTTCATTTTAGTCCGACTCGTTTGAGTAGGACTTGCAATTTACTGCTTTCCTTTACAACTTTCCTTTACTACTTTATTTAATGCTTTCTTTTTATTGCTTTTTCTCGCAAGCCGTCCCCATTCCGATGAGTTACTAATCGTTCTAAGCACTCGGCATTGAAGAGTATTGGGACAAATAAAATAGGTTTAAATAATTAAAGGTCCTTATTTTCTAATTAATAAAAATTACTTAAGGTTTGCCCAGGATTTACGAAGCGTAGAACCACATAATCGATGTTTGTTCTCTATTTTCATAGTCCATATGCTAGCTAGCCGAGAGGTCGTGCATATGGACCGATCCCCCCTTGGTAAATGGAGTTCCGCACTAACCCTCGAGAGAGGAGGCGCGCAAGCTCTACCGGATTGGGTTACCCACCCAATAGCGGGGTTCTTAGCATAATGCGGGCATTAAGAGGAATCCTTCGTCGGACGAGAGCCCGGTCGAATAGTCTTAGCATTCAGGTGAGCGATATTCATATAGCTAGGTGAGCTCATTTTAGTGGAACCTCCATGGACAAGTGTCCGCCTTAATTAATTTGAAACGTAGGATCTCTTTTTATTAAAAGTATATTTTAGTTCAAATTTAATTTGGTGCCTTCGAGCTAAGCTCTTCATCGGCTCCACCTTTTTAAATGCTTTTATTTTTATTTCCTTTTTTTATGATATATAAAATATAACCCGACAAGTTAAATATTGGTAAAATAATAGCCCCCTCCAGGGAAGAGTAGAAATAATCAACCCGAACCCGAGAATAATACGACCTCGATATTCCACACCGGAATATCCTGTACTACACGCGATAGGTGCACTTGCCTCCTTTTGTTAAAACTCGATCTCATATGTTTTATATCCAAATAATAAATCTGCGTGCCCGATTTTCAAAAGAAAACCCAAATCCATCTTCTCCAAATAAAACTGCCCGGGGCGCCGCGGGCTCGTAATAATTTTTGGAGTTTTAATCATCACTAGTGGACAACGGTTTTGCTGTGGTTTCCTCTACCTTGAGAGGTTGTTCTTTGTTGTTTTCTTATTAGTACAGACACACATACTGATCAGTGGGTTCATGTCAGTTTGTTGACACCTACTAGTGGTTTTCTTTTGAATTGCTGAATATAGTGCTAAGCTTCTAGTTTTCCCTTTTGTGGTTGTTTTTACTTGCTCTATGGGAATGTTTTATGCTAGGTTACATGTTAGGTATTTTCACTTATAAAAACATTACTACTAGTACTTCATACAACTCATATTTCTATAACTAAAATACTATTTTCTAGCTAACGTAAAGACTATTTTCATACTTAAAATAAATCTAGAGTTTTGCATGTCATTAGTTGTCCTTTGTGGATGTTTATACTCATGTAGAATGTTAATCAACATAACCAAAGTTTTTTCTGCAGCGTATAACTATACTTTTACTTGTAGACTACTTGATCCACTGTGCCGAGGGATACGACCACCCAATTTAAACTGGTTTTTACTTAATAACTTTTGGATTTCATATAAACTATAGAGTTTAGAATTTTTCCTGAGCGCCTACAGCTATCCCCTGCACGCCGTGGCATCACGGTGCGTATTTTCTCTTACTCTGATATAACTTAAATGTTGAGAAAATGTGGGTTATGACATGGATGTCTAAACGGTTTTCCTAAATTGAAACCTCCTTGAGAAAGTGTATATGACATAACCCGAGGGTTTTGTATCTCCAGGTGAAGCCACTAAAACATGAAAGCTACAGAGATCCATTTATGGGTTAAATCAAGCTTCTCGAAGTTGGAATCTTCAGTTTAATGAAAAGATCAAAAAGTTTGGATTTATTAAGAACGAGGATGTATCGTGTGTTTACAAGAGGATTAGTGGGAGCATAGTTGTCTTCCTAATATTGTATGTAGATGACATAATGCTGATCTGGAATGACAAATCGACCCTGTAAGTTATTAAGAATAACCTAGGGGACTGCTTTTCTATGGGAAATGACTTATATACTCAGTATTAAGTTTATAGAGATATATGTAAGAAGTTACTGGGTTTGACCCAAAGTACGTACATTGATAAAGTGTTGAAATGGTTCAACATACTTGAGTCCATGAAATGATTCTTACCCATGTCTCATCGTGTGAGTCTCTCTAAGGACTAGTGTCCTAAGTCTTATGAACATATAGACCGCATGACGTTGATTCCATACGTTTTGGCGCACAATTGGGTCAATCGTGTATATAATGATATATACTATACCCGATATCTATTATGCTTTAAGTATGACTAGTAGGTATCAGTCTGATCCTTGTAAAAGTCACTGGATTGCCGTCAAGAATATCCTAAAGTACTTGAGAAGGACTAAGGATATGTTTTTGGTATTTGATGGAGAGGAAGAGCTCATTGTAAGGGGTTACATGGATGTTAGCTTCCAAACTGATAGTGACGATTCAAAGTCTCCGTCAGGGTTTGTGTTTTGCCTAAATGGAGCTGTTGTTAGCAGGAAGAGTTCCAAGCAGGAGACAGTCGCCGATTTTACAACTGACTCTGAAGACATCGTCGCTGCAAATGCAGCGAAGGAGGTTGTATGGATTAGGATATTCATCGGCGAGTTAGATTCAGTTTCTAACATTATTAGTCCAATAGTTCTCTACTATGACAACAACGGTGCAATTATATTTGCTTCGAAACTTAGATCTCATCAACGCTCCAAGCACATACTTCGACGGTTCCATCTAATTCGATGGATTGTCGATCAAGGAGATGTGCGCATATGTAGAGTGCTAACCGAGGAGAATATTGCGGATCCGTGGAAAAAGCCTCTCGTACAGAGAAAGCATGATTGTCATGTTAGATCAATGGGTATATGATACCTGAATGATCAACTCTCATTTGATTCATGTGGATTCTATGTTTGTTGGCTGTAATATTTCATTTGATAAATAAAAGTACTATATGCATTTCATTTATATATTTTGGAAAGTTCTTTTATTATGTTATTTATTTCTGTTGTGATAGAGTGCTTAACTAAATAAATGCCCTTAGAATGTTTGCTTCCATAGGATTCAAATAGTGACTTGAATGTGAGAACCTATGATCTAAGAAGCTTCATTCTTAAAAGGTCTCTGGTCATTGTATCATCTTAGAAGCTAAGGGTGATGATGATACCTTTAAGACTAGCATGTGCGTTGACTGATGACCAGTCCTCACAGGTCATGATATTTTGATATCAAGTCATCATATGGGTACTTGTTATGAATATGTTGTACTGGACAGAACCACCGTGAGAATATTTTGTGGATTATTATATGAACGTGTCACAAGTATGACTTAAGTGACAATGGTGTTTGTGGTCCTTTGACCTGAAGTCATAATATTTATCGAGCGAGGAAGAGCGTGCTTTAATGTCATCAAAAGTCCTGTCTTGAGAAAGTTGTATGATAAACGTGGTTATTGGGTACGTTACAAATCATTTAGGTGTTTGTATATGAGCAGAGATGAGATTTGTCCTCCTTTATGATAGGAGTTGCATCCATGGGACCCTTGATGGAATTGGACTGAGAAATGCATGACCATGCTTGGTTGAGTCAATATGTGATATTGGCTAAACAATATCTTGACGTCCATTCTAGATCAGGAAACTGGGATTGATCAATTATGAGGGTGACATGGTCTATACCTCTAGTTCTGAACTTGAAAAAAACGTCGAGTGTATTGAGACCAGTCAATGCCTTCGTGGAAAGGTGGCATTGAGTGAGTTGACTCAACGATTCGTCGAGTCAAGAAGTTGATTCATCAAGTATTGAACTTAAGCATTGAGTGCGTTGAGTCCACTCAACGATTTGTCGAGTCAAGGTGTTGAATTAATGAATCTGGGTTTCAGGCATTGAGTGAGTTGAGTTCACTCAACGCCTTCGTCGAGTTAAAGGTTGACTTGACGAATTTGGCAGTTAGGCATTGAGTGCGTTGTGTTCACTCAATGCCTTTCGACAAATCTGGCCTTAGGCATTGAGTGCGTTGAGTTAACTCAACGACATTCATCGAATCAAGTGTTCGTTCGTTGAGTATGGCTACAAGTGTTAAGAGCGTTGAGTCCACTCAACACCTTTGCAGGGTCAAGTGTTGACTCAGCTGAGGATGGCATTGAGTTTGTCGTGCATCCCATGGATACTCGACAATTCGTCGAGTATAAGATGATACTCGACGATTCGTCGTATATACTATAGATACTCGACGATTCGTCGAGACAAAGGTTGTCTATCCAAAATTCTGGATTCTAAGTCCTGGGTCTGCGAATATCGATGGAGGCTGTTCTATTTATTCCTTGGAGTATAAACATAAGTGTTTTAGGGTTTCTCTGTACATGCTATTTTTTCTAAGCATATGAGCCATTACTGTGCGATAAGACTGAAACCTTAAAGACCGACGAAAGCAGTTCCGCCGATCCCTTTGCCAATGACGATCCCAATCCCGGCGAGTGTTGTCGTCGCCTCTTATATAACATACCTAGCAGTCTGTGAAGACGCTGAGTGTCCTCTCCCGACCTAGTGCTTGTTCGACAAGTGACTATGGGTTCTCCCGATCGTGTGGATTTCCTGTAGAGACGTGGATATACTTTCTAAGCTCAGGACTCGAGCTGCAAGTGACCGGCTGGAATTTTCTGGAGCATCTAGGTATAGTATAGACTCAATCCCTCAAAGGTAAATTTATTTACAACACGTTATACTTCTTGATCATTGTATATTCCCAGATCCGAACTTGTTTTGGCTTTTGTTGTCCATTATTTTCGCTACATACAAATGTTGTGATGTGTAGAAAAACCTAACACAATGCACTCAGCCACTCGCCATATTTCAAGAAGGAAGTCGCTGACACTTTGTCCCCTTTATAGGGGGCATGAGTACTCCTGCATAGGCCTCAATTCACTGACGGTCCTCAAGAGAACTTGTCTCGTCAAGGGTCATAAACTGGTACTCGCAAGCCTAATGAATCACCTAGAGGGCTCGGCATCCTCACTGCACGTGTCATCGAGGTCGTGACCCTTTACGTCGCGAATGAAGTTTTTCTCAACTTTTTGCTTCATCCCCTCCTTTTTTGAATGTCTTATGTAACGTGTATTCACGATATTTTGCCCATTCCATGCATGTGTGGCTCTTTATGTTTTGAAGGGATTTTTTGTACTTGTGTACTCTTGTATTCACACCACCAATTAATTAGAATTGAGCTTGTGGTGTTTTTGCTTATTTATCTGTGTAATATTGTACTACTGCTTGAAACATCGAGCTCGCACACATGTCGACAACTCGCATGCGAGCAAGACTTAGATCTCAAGCTATAAATAAGGTGTCTCTACCTTATATTGGGCACACCTTCACTACCTATGAATATCCTCTCCCACCCGTCCCTTAGAGTCTTCACCCTTATCACTTCGACCATCAGTAAAGAGGCATTCGAGGAGGGCGAGCTCATTGTGTGCACAATTTTTGTGAACAAGACTCCCAAACTTACAAAGCTCAGTTGAGGAGTTCACCGAGTTTGAGGGCGCTTTATGTCGGAGGACTACACAGTGACGCAGCCAAACCACAGCGAGCACATCAACACATCCTTACTCGTACTGGAGCACTTCTAGGTGGGATAAAGACTATTTTATGGCCTGAGCTGTGTGTATCATCCCGACTTTTATTGAGTCACTAAGACCCTCAATAACCTAATAAAATTGACCCGATCACCTATGAAAGTGCAAGGTAGATCTGATATACTCTAGAGGGGGGGGTGAATAGAGTATGGTGCTTGCTAAAAACTTTTTACAACAGTTGTTGTAATCCTAAGTGAACAGGGAAGCAAATAATATAAAGAAATCTAAACAAGAAGCAATCACAAGACACAGCCAGAAACAAAAAGATAGTAAGCAAGCAATCCAGATGACACAAGGAAATATAGTGGTTCCCCAATCAACCTGGGTACATCCACTCTTCTACCACCCTAGGTAGGAATCCACTGCATGATGAGTTGATTAGGTGTCCTGTGCACCAATGAGCTTTTGATAAGGTGCTCAAAAACCAAACCAGATTTTTTGATCAGGTGTCTTGCCACCACTGAGTTTTGATAAGGTCTCAGAAACCAATCACAAACTTTTGAAGGGAGTTTGAAAAACCCTATGCAATAGAGAAAGAGAGAAAGGGATGAGATGATCTTCTCTGTCAACAGTCAGAGAGAAGATAGTGGATGTTGTCAAAGCTCCCCCTGAGATCTTGAGTTGTTCAGGAAGTGAAACTTTGCAGTAGGGTGATAGGCCTTCAAATGATTTAATCTCCAGCAATAGATGATTTCAGCAGCAACTGAA
This sequence comes from Platanthera guangdongensis, assembly GCA_039583875.1. NCBI lineage: Eukaryota > Viridiplantae > Streptophyta > Magnoliopsida > Asparagales > Orchidaceae > Platanthera > Platanthera guangdongensis. The sequence continues at coordinate 101,156,351 of CM077158.1, read as the reverse complement.
ATGTGTGGTGTCTGGAGTCTTGAATGATGATGGCCTTTGAACACTTGAATCAAAAGAGATCGGAAAGTTTCAGTTGATTGATATCCTTTTGTGATGAGTGTTCTTGTATAAATCTTTGAGACTGAGAATGTCTGCAACTCTCTTTCTTTCTCTTGTGTAATTGTTGTTGATGTTGTAAGAGTTGTTGCAGAGATATTTTTCATACTTCTTGTTCTTCTAGAGCAGGAATGAAAAAATCTAATCTTTCATTCCTTTTTTTTTTTGAAAAGAAATGATCCACTGTCCAAGATAGCCGTTAGCTTGTCATTAATTACTTCCTTAATTGCAATTGTCTTATGGAGGAAAGTCCAATAAAACATTCCTTGAAAATTCCTTGAAACTTGCTCCAGATTAATTAAAAACGGCTACAAGATCTCTGAATTAAATACTGATAATAATTCCTCAACTGTATGAATTTGAATCTTGAAAATCATTGAACTCTTCAGAAAAACGTCGAACTGAGCTCCACTATCGTCGAACTGAGCTCAGAGATTTGGACTTGGACAGAAACAAAGATCGTCGATCTGAGCTTGAAGATCGTCGAATGGAGTTCAATGATTTGTTGAAGTTGAGCTTAGAGATTGTCGAATGGAGTTTGATGATTCGTCGAAGTGAGCTCAACGATCGTCGAATGAAGTTCGACGATTCGTCTTACTGAGCTCGACGAAATGACTTAGTGTCCAGAAACTGAAAAACCTGGTCTTGAGGGCAGCTTCCAAACCTAACTAGTAACCCTTAGACTCAATTCTAATTGACCTTTAGATCTATACAATGAGGTCAAAATAGGTTTCCTAAGAGACATAGTGATCCTTGCCCATATCAGTAATAGGGTGTTCCAACAATCTCCCCCTATTTGGGTTAGCATTACTATTTATAGAAATTGGAGAATTAAAAACATACAAAGCAACAATATAACAACAAAACATTGCAGAATCACAGACATATTCTCAGATAGATCAGATATCAAAATAACTGTCACCTTACAGAATTACTCTTTTTCCTTGCTCTTTATAAGTACTATTTCTCTATTTGGATTGAGAGCTTCCTTTTTAGATCTTCTGTCATCAGCTGCACCTAAAGAAGTTTGTTGCTTAGGCCTGGGCACTACAGCTTCAGGGTATAGCTTCATGTAGCTTTCAGAATCAAAGAACTTGATGGATGAATTTCTTTCAAGTTCCTTTCTCCTTTGATCTGATAATGTAGTAATACTAGAGGTGTCTTTACCTTGTTCTCTAGCTTTCTTGATCTGGTCCAGAGCAGCTAATTCTTTCATCCTAGCTGTCCATGAAGTAGGATTATTCTCTGGATCCTCAAAAGGAACTGGAGGCTCATATCTGTTTGAGGGATTGTCTGGAGGAGCTCTGGATGAGACTAACTCTTTAAGCTTGTAGGGAAAGGGACCTGAAGTAGTATAAGTGGAAGCTTGTCCTTCCCTTGAATAAGGGTGTTGCCTGGAATGTCCTTTGGAATAGACTTGAAATTCTCTTTGGTTTCCTCTGTAGTTTCCTCTCCTTGATTGATAGCCTCTGGATTGGCTTCCCCTATATTGGGATCTACCTTGAGGTTGATTAGAGGTTTGGCTTCTGGAAGACGGTTGAATAGCAGAACTACCACCTGCACCTGCATCACGTGAGGGAGGAGGAGGAGGATGATTGAACTGTGAAGATCCTTTCTCATACTTTCTCTTTTTCTTCATGGCCTTCAGTTGATTTTTGGAATATTGCATCCAATGTTCTGTGATAGGGCAGCTATGCAATATGTAATAAGGAATATCATTTGTGTCTTTGACTTTTGCTGGAGGAACCCTTTTCATAGCCTTGCTTCTGGCCTTTCTTTTCCTTGCAATAGTAGCAGAGGAATCATCTAAATCAGTCCTAAACTGATCACTTTCTGAGCTTTGATCATCATATAGTGCATCAATCCTTTTCAGATAGTCTTTCTGTTGTTGTAATTGAGCAGGAGAAACAGTAGTGACAACAATAGTAGTAACAGCAACGGTAGAAGGAGTGGTAGAAATAACACTGGCAGAAGAAGTTGTAGCAGCAGCAGTAGATACAGCAGTAGCTGGGGCAGCAGATTCAGATATAACAGTTTCAGTAACATAAATAACATCAGCAGTAGTATCAGTTGATGTTGGAAAATCATCACTAGAAGGGGCAACAACAGAAATAACAGTAGGCTCAAGAATAAGTGCCTCTGTCATATGTATATCCTCAGATATTAAAGCATCAGAATTAACAGTAATATCAACAACATCAGTACTTTCAACAGAAACTGCAGGAGCAGAAGCAGAAAGGGACTTTACAAAAGAATGTATTAAACTGGTGTCACAGCTTGAAATAGGCACAATGGTCTTAAAGAGGTCTTCAGATGGTTGGACTACAGTGTGCTCTGGAAGACAGCTGAAATAAAAAGAATCAAAATCTGACAATAGTGACCTGAGGTCCATTGAGAAAACTGTAACTTGAGATGCTGAGGCTTGAGCTTGAACTGAAGTAATAGCAGCAGCAGCAGCAGGCAATCTTTCACCTTCATGAGGCATCTCCCCCTGCCTAGATTCAGAGAAAGCTGGATCAAGGCACACAAAGGAAGGGATTGCCTAAGGAGGAATGAGAGAGGAGAGCCTGGCAGACAGGTCTGCAACTGACTTGAGAAGTGGAGCCAAGGAGGTCTCCAACAAGAGTGATAGCCTGGGAGCTATCAGCTCATAGAGTCTGTCTGCTAAAGCTGGAAGATCTACATGCTCAAGAGGGACTTGAGCAAAGGTAGGGACTGAAGGTGGAGCAGCTGGAGATGTGGGTGGAGAGCTGGTGGATGGTGGAAATGAAGGTTGAGATGTGGGGATTGTGGAAATGGAAGATAATGGAATTGAAATAGAGGGTGTGAAGGAGGGTTGTGCAATGATGTCTTGAAGCAATTGTTGATATGATGTGGATGAATAGGGTGGATCAGGAGGGGATGAAGGGGAATCATCTATAAAGGAATCATCTATCAGATTGAAAGTTGGAATGTTGGATGATGAATCAATGTCTTGGTGAGGGTAGTGATGTAAAGGATGGAAGATTTCTTCAGTTAGTGGAAGAGTTGGAGAATGGATAGAAGTTGGAGATGGGCTGGAAATTATGATGGTGTAGGAAACTGTAATGGTGGATGTGACTGGTGGAGATGAAATAAAAGGTGTTGGAGGAGGAGAAGAAGCAGGAAAGTCTTCTACAGTGGCAGAGACTTGAGGGGAAGAGACTGCAACAGTCCTTGTGCCTGAAGTTCCACTAGCAGAGAGCCTGCTGGGCTTCACTATTTGCATGTCCCACTTTCCAAACAGGGCGCAGGTGAGCCTCTTGGAGGCATTAATGTGCACCCAACTGGAAACTAGCAGAGCAGGGCATCTATTCTGAAGAAATAACCCTAGTATCCTTTCATAGTTAACAAAATTCTTGTTGATCTTCTTCTTAATCAGATCAAAGAAGATTTCTTCTCAATTCAGTTGTTTCTTATCCACTATAGCACCCATCAAGCATAGCTGATACCTGGAGATGGTATCATGGGCTGAGTGTTTGGCCAATAACACCTTTCCTACAACATCAGCAAAAAATCTGTACTCCACAGATAGATTTTTCTTCAGGAGTTTGCTATGTTTTGCATCTGAATGACCCATTCTATTAAGTAAATCAGAAAATTCTTCTCCAGACAGTTCAGCAGAGGCTTCTCCAGAATTCAATCCAAAAATCTCTGTCAGGGCAGCAGGTGTGAGAGATACCTGGGTTCCTGAAATTGATCCAACAACTGTATTCTGATCCTGGTTGTGGGCAGTATATACCCATTCCTTTATTTCATCAGCAGCTAACTTGATCCTGGTAGTCATTATTGTAACTAGCTTTTGTTCCTTGAAAAGTTCTAGTATATCTTGGAAGATTTGATCACTGGTGCTGAAAGAATCCATGTCAATGTCAAAACTTGCATCAAATTTCATTGCGGCCAGAACTGCAATAGAGACGGCCATTGATTCCTGCAAAAATCAACAAATAAACGACCAAGTGTAGAGAAATTTGGAGGGAAGGAGAAAATTTGCAGAGAGAATGAAGGCGCAAAGAGAGAACGACGACTGAAAAAATGAATTTTATTTTAGGGTTCGACCAAGAAAAGGAATGATCGTTGAACTTAGTTCGACGATCTAGGCTTCTAAAGGAAACTGAAAGGTCATCAACATCGTCGATCTCCGTTCGACGATATTGGAGAGCGTCGAGCTCGGCTCGACGATAGTTCCAGAAAACAAAATCATCGAGCGCCGTTCGACGATCGCTGACCTGGAGAGATAGTTAAGTACTATCTCAGAAGCGCTGAACTCTGGTCGACGAATTCGGAAAGCGTCGATCTCCATTCGACGATCTGGGGGAAAATCATCGAGCGCAGTTTAGAGACCAGAAACACTCTAGACACTAGAAAAATTAAGAAGTTTGCCTAGTCTTGGTCATTTTTAGAGTTTTAAAATCTTGGATATTATTTTAGACTTCCTCCATCTAACATTCCTACCTGATTTAGGAAGAAGGTATGTTTCTTTTCATCCAAGGGTTTGGTGAAAATATCTCCCTTTTGTAAATCAGTTGGGATATATTGAATTTCAATTTTATTTTTCTCAACATTATCCCTTAAAAGGTGATGCCTAATTTCTATGTGTTTTGTCCTGCTATGGACGACTGGATTTTGAGCTATAGAAATAGCACTGGTATTATCACAAAAGATTTTAGACTTCTCTAAGTTGTAGCCATAGTCTAGGATTTGGTTTTGAATCCACAAGATTTGTGAACAACAACTACCTGCAGCCATATATTCAGCTTCAGCAGTTGAAGTTGACACAGATGTTTGTTTCTTGCAAAACCAAGAGACAAGTATGTCACCAAGAAACTGACAAGTTCCACTGGTGCTTTTCCTGTCTATTCTGTATCCAGCATAATCAGCATCAGAAAATCCAGTTAAGTCAAATGTTGAATCTTTTGGATACCAGAGACCTAGATTTGGAGAACTTTTTACATACCTGAGAATCCTTTTTACTAAGGTTAGGTGTGACTCTCTAGGGCTCACTTGGAATCTAACACATATGCATATAGCAAACATTATGTCAGGTCTACTATCTGTAAGGTATAATAAAGAGCCAATCATTGCTCTATATGTTGTCTGATCAACAGGTTTCTCATATTCATCAGCATCTAATACAATATTAGTAGGCATAGGTGTTTTCATACAAGATGCTTAAGACATACCAAATTTCTTAACCAATTGTTTTGCATATTTGGTTTGAGAAATAAATATGCCTTCAGCATGTTGTTTGATTTGCAATCCTAGAAAGAAGGATAGCTCACCCATGCTACTCCTTTCAAATTTAGAATGCATTAGATTGGAGAACCTTCTGCACAAGTTTGAATCAGTAGAACCAAAAATAATATCATCTACATAGATCTGTACTAGTAGGGTATTGGACTTTTGGGTTCTTATAAAAAGAGTTTGGTCTACTCTACCCCTTATAAATTCATTTTTCAGAAGAAAGCATGCTAGGGTCTCATACCATGCTCTAGGAGCTTGCTTGAGACCATATAATGCTTTGTGCAATTTGAAAACATAATCAGGATGAGTTGGAGAGATAAAACATGGAGGTTGTCTGACATAGACTTCTTCTTTGATATCTCCATTGAGAAAAGCACTCTTTATATCCATCTGGTACACTTTGAAATCTTTGTGTGCTGCATATGCTAAGAAGATTTTTATGGCCTCCAACCTTGCAACTGGTGCAAAAATCTGGTCATAATTTATCCCTTCTTCTTGAGAGTACCATTGAGCAACTAGGCTTGCCTTATTCCTTACAATGACTCCTTGATCATTCAACTTGTTTCTGAACACCCACTTTGTTTCAACAATGGAGTGATCCTTAGGCCTTGGTACTAGTTCCAAAACTTTGTTCCTTTCAAATTGATGCAACTCTTCTTGCATTGCAATGATCTAGTGTGGATCTTGCTCTGCATCTTGAATGGATTGATGTTCAATTTGAGATATAAAGCAAGTGTGCAACAGGTTTTGGTTGACCTGATTTCTGGTTTGCATACCAGCTGAGATGTCTCCAATCACTTGGGAGATTGGATGGTCTCTTGATGTTACTAAATCAACCGGAGGTGTTGATTGTTCACCAACCTGTGTTGTTGTTTCCTCTGGTGGTACAACAACTGGATCTTCAAGAAGTTTCTCTTCAAGGTGTTGAACATCTTCTTCATCTTCACTGCTTTCCTCTTTTTGAATGATTTGTAATCTGTTCAAGTCTTCAGCAAGAGAACGTACCTGCAAAGGTTCTATGGTAGAAGTGTTCTTCTCCTTGAAAGACATGTTAGATTCATCAAAAGATATATGCACAGATTCTTCAATTTTGAGAGTTGATTTATTATATACCCTATAAGACTTACTGATCATGGAGTATCCCAGAAACACTCCTTCATTAGCTTTAGCTTGAAATTTTGCTAAGTACTTCTTGTCATTATTGTGAATATAACAAATATAACCAAAAAATTCTAAAATAATCTACTTTAGGTTTCTTCCCTTTGAGTAATTCATAGGGAGTCTTGCCCTTCAATTTATGTATTAAACTTCTATTCAGCACATAGTTGGAGGTGTTCACAGCCTCTACCCAAAAAGATAGAGGAAGGTGAGCATCTGACAACAATGTAGTGACAGATTCAATAAGGGTTCTATTTTTCCTTTCAGCTACCCAATTTTGTTGATGAGTTCTAGGAGCTGAGAAAGTATGCCTGATACCTTCACTCTAACAGAACTCTTGCATAAGAAGAGAATCAAACTCTGTCCCATGATCACTTCTGATCAGGGCAATGTGAGTATTGAACTCAGTCTGTATGCATTTGAGAAACTATGTCAAACACTTAAAATATCAGACTTCTTCCTCAGAAAGAATAGCCATGTGTATCTAGAGAAGTCATCTACAACTACTAAAGTGTAAGATTTCCCTCCTAATCTTTGTACTGTAATGGGTCCAAAAAGATCCATGTGTAACAGATACAAAATCCTAGGTGAATCACTCTTATTAAGTGACTTGAAAATATTTTTAATTTGCTTGCCTAATTGACAAGCCCTGCAGAGTCCTTCCTTCTTGTAGGGGCCAGAAGGTAGTCCTCTAACAAGGTTGTCCTTGGATAGCCTAGCAATGGTTCTAAGGTTTATATGCCCTAGTCTCTTATGTCATAGCTCATTAAGTCTACTAATAGAATTAAACAGGCAAATATCTACTTCTGTTGAAAGAAAGTCTACTAAGTAGATGTTACCTTTTCTTTTACCTGTCAACACAGTTGTGTTGTCCTCTGACTTGATACTGCATAAGGATTTGCTAAAAGTCACTTGGTAGCCTTCATCACATAGCTGACTGATGCTGATCAAGTTGTGCTTCAGTCCTTCCACATAGGCTACTTTCTTGAATGTGATTGTCCCAATTTGGACTGCACCATATCCTTTTGTTAGTCCAAAGTTTGAATCACCAAATATGACTTTAGGTCCAAGCTTTGCTTTAAAGGATGTTAGATTCTCCTTGCTTCCTGTCATGTGCTTTGAGCACCCACTATCCAGATACCATTGTTTATTTGTTGTTGGATAGGTCTTCACCTACACATAAAATAATTTACTTATTTTTGACCCAGTTTACGTTGGGCCTAGGTTGATAACTTTTAAATTCAGAAATAGTTGACATACCTGGTTGACTCTTATAACCTTCAGGATGATATCTCCTTGGAGGTATTATCCATTCAGTATAAGGGTTAAATCTTTGGGATGAAGGACCCCTAGGTTTGAATTTTGATTTACCCTTGAAGAAGTTTTCAAATCTCTGATCTCTGCTCGACGATCGTTGAGCTGCGTTCGACGATATTGGGTCAGATCGTCGAGCTCCATTCGACGATCGACTGTGGCAGAGTTCAGGGTTTAGAGATCGTCGACCTGAGTTCGATGATTTTGCCTGAGATCGTCGATCTGCATTCGACAATCGTCTATCTCCGTTCGACGATTTCTGTTGAACACTTGATTTCTTGGGTAAGTCAGAATTCTTCCTAGCTACCTCTACAACTCCCTTCCCTTTATCAGAAATAAACATAATTGGGGTTGTTAGTACTATAGGTTGACTGGATGAAGCACCCAAGCCCAGTGTACTGTTGAATCTAGAGTTCACTGTGCTTGTGATGTCGATTAGCTTGATGCTTCTTCCATTAAGGATTCTTCAAGCTTTTTGGCCTCTGATAGTTCACTTTTCAGTGAAGCTATCTGCTTCCTACAACACTCCAACTCCTCAGAGAGTTTGAGGTTTTCTGATTTTAAGGTACTATATTCAGATAATTGATTTCTGAGAGAAATGATTTCCTTCTCAGATTTTAATAAGTCTAAACATAGTGCTTTAAATTCATACTTAAAGTCCTCAGAATTAAAATCAAAAGAACTTTTTACCTGCTCCTCTTCAAGTTGAGTCTCTGAGTCTGACTTTGACTCTTCTGCATCAGAATTGTGTTGTGAGGCATTGATATCCATCATGTAGAATTCCTTTTCTTCAGCATCATCCTCATCATCACTTGAGCTGGATGAAGCTTCTGATTCCTCTTCAGTCTCACTCCAAGATTCAGCAACAAATCCCTTCCTTGTGTGTTTGTTCTTGCTGGAGGAGGGTTTGCCATTGCTATTCTTCTTAAAGTCCGTGTATTTTCTTCTTTCTTTCTTGTCCTTTCTGTCCTTGTTTTGGTTCTTTGGACAGTCAGGCACAATATGGCCTGGTTTCCTGCAAGCAAAGCAAATAATTTCTTTATTATTTGATTTATCATACATTGGCTTGTCATGCTCTTTGTATGATCTTTTCCTGAAGTCCTTTCTGGCCATTTTGTAAAATCTTTTTGGCCAGTAGACTAAGCAGCTGATCATTGCATGTGACCTTGTCTTCAGGCTGATCTTCAGTGTCTTTGAAAGCTATTGACTTTTCCTTTCTTATGGCTGGTGATGCAGCATTCTGCTCTTCTTCTCTGTTCTTAATGAGCAGCTCATAAGACTTGAGCTTGCCCAAGAGAGTTTCTGTTGTAATCTCATTCAGACTTCTGGCATCCTTGATTGTCCAGATCCTTGAGTCCCAAGTACTTGGGAAGCACATTAGGATTTTATCATTTAGCTCAGTCAGTGAGATCTCTTTATCCAAAGTTTTCAGTTCATTGACTATCAGACTGAGTCTATTATACATGTCTGATACTGAATCAGCTTCTCCTTTTTGAAGTTCTCATATTGGGTTATGAGGTGAGATCTTCTGTCTTTTCTTTCATCAGCAGATCCTGAGACTATTTCAGATAGCTTGTCCCAGATGTCCTTTGCTGAGTTGCATTCAGCTACCTTTTGGAAAATATCATCAGACATAGTCTGGGCTAAAATGTTCATGGCCTTTGCATCTGCAACTTTCCATTTCTTGATGTCAGCATATGTTCCTGAGGGAGGTGGAACAACATTTGTACTTGTATTCTCTAGAGGTCTTGGACACACTATCAAAACAGAATTGAAGATGTCCTCATCAATAGAATTCATGCAGAGTCTAATCCTTGCCTTCCAAAGTGCAAACTTGGACAGATTGCACACTGGAGGTCTGGTGCTAGCATAATCTTTGTTTTGGGCAATGTTTTGTGAAGAAATAATTCTAATAACAAAATCTACAACAAGCAGATCTAACTATAGGAATCTTTAGGTTCAGGTGTTAGCCTGTACAACCACTAAGATGTGGTATTTTTAACCAACCTCGCTTTGATACCAATTGAAAGTGCAAGTTAGATCTGATATACTCTAGAGGGGGGTGAATAGAGTATGGTGCTTGCTAAAAACTTTTTACAACAGTTGTTGTAATCCTAAGTGAATAGGGAAGCAAATAATATAAAGTAATCTAAACAAGAAGCAATCACAAAGCAATCACAAGACACAACCAGAAATAAAAAGAAAGTAAGCAAGCAATCCAGACGACACAAGGAAATATAGTGGTTCCCCAATCAACCTGGGTACATCCACTCTTCTACCACCCTAGGTAGGAATCCACTACAGGATGAGTTGATCAGATGTCCTGGGCACCAATGAGCTTTTGATAAGGTACTCAAAAACCAAACCAGATTTTTTGATCAGGTGTCTTGCCACCACTGAGTTTTGATAAGGTCTCAGAAACTAATCACAAACTTTTGAAGGGAGCTTGAAAAACCATTTACAATAAAGAGAGAGAGAATGGGATGAGATGATCTTCTCTGTCAACAGTCAGAGAGAAGATAGTGGATATTGTCAAAGCTCCCCCTGAGATCTTGAGTTGTTCAGGAAGTGAAGCTTTGCAGTAGGGTGATAGGCCTTCAAATGATTTGATCTCCAACAATAGATGATTTCAGCAGCAACTGAAATGTTTGGTGTCTGGAGTCTTGAATGATGATGGCCTTTGAACACTTGAATCAAAAGAGATCTGAAAGTTTCAGTTGATTGATCTCCTTTTGTGATGAGTGTTCTTGTATAAATATTTGAGACTGAGAATGTCTGCAACTCTCTTTCTTTCTCTTGTGTAATTGTTGTTGATGTTGTAAGAGTTGTTGCAGAGAATATTTTTCTAACTTCTTGTTCTTCTAGAGCAGGAATGAAAAAATCTAATCTTTTATTCCTTTTTTTGAAAAGAAATGATCCACTGTCCAAGATAGCCGTTAGCCTGTCATTAATTACTTCCTTAATTGCAATTGTCTTTTGGAGGAAAGTCCAATAAAACATTCCTTGAAAATTCCTTGAAACTTGCTCCAGATTAATTAAAAACGGCTACAAGATATTTGAATTAAATGCTGACAATAATTCCTCAACTATCTGAATTTGAATCTAAAAAATCATTGAACTCTTCAGAAAAACGTCGAACTGAGCTCCACTATCGTCGAACTGAGCTCAGAGATTTGGACTTGGACAGAAACAAAGATCGTTGATCTGAGCTTGAAGATCGTCGAATGGAGTTCGATGATTTGTTGAAGTTGAGCTCAGAGATCGTCGATTCGTCGAAGTGAGCTCAACGATCGTCGAATAGAGTTCGACGATTCGTCGTACTGAGCTCGATGAAATGACTTAGTCTCCAGAAACTGAAAAACCTGGTCTTGAGGGCAGCTTCCAAACCTAACTACTAACCCTTAGACTCAATTCTAATTGACCTTTATATCTATACAATGAGGTCAAAATAGGTTTCCTAAGAGACATAGTGATCCTTGCCCAAATTAGTAATAGGGTGTTCCAACAACCTAAAAAGTGATCTAGAAGCTAGAGGTGACTCCAGATTGTATATTAAGCATAATTGCTCTGAATCAACTTCTGTAAGTTGCATTAGACTCATATTACTGATATAACTCATTTCATCCTAATTTGAGATCATTTAGAGATAATGACCATTTTAAGCATCGGTATGCATCACAATGACACAAAATTAGTATATTGAGCATATGTGCTCTAAATTGACTTCCATTGGTTGCATCAGGCTCATATAGTCAATACGAGTGCAACAGAACTAGTTTCTCCCAAATACTAGGTCATTTTGAGATAATGATCATTTTGAGATTCGTTGCTCTTCATAATGATGATGAATTAGTAGGTTGAGTATATGTGCTCAAAATCGACTTACGTCAACTGCATTTGACTTATTTAGTTGATATGAGTGCAATGGAATTCATTTCGTTTCGATGTGAGGACATTTATATAAAATAATCATTCTGTATATCGTTGTGCGTCACCACGACCCCGAATTAGTATATTAAGCTTACTTGCTCTAAATCGACTTCCGTTAGTTGCAGTAGACTTGTATAGTCGATACAAGTGCAATGAAATTTATTTCGTTCCATTCTAATGTCATTTAGAGAGAATGACCATTTTGAGTATCATTGCGCGTCACCACGATGCCGAAGTAGTATATTGAGCAAACCTACTCTGAATCGACTTTTGTATGTTGCATTGGGCTTGTATAGTCGACACGAGTGCAATAGTACTCTCTTTCCGATCCGAAGTCATTTCGAGAAATGACCATTTTGAGTATCGTTGTGCGTCATCACGATACCAAATTAGTATATTGAGCATATGTGCTCTGAATCTACCTTTATTTTTTGTGTGAGACTCATAAAGTCGATACGAGTGCAACGAAACTCGTTTTGTTCTAATCTAAGGTCATTTAGAAAAGATGAATGTTTTGAGTAACGTTGTGTATCGCAACGACGTCGAGTTAGTATATTGAGCAAACGATCTCAGAATTAAATTATGTCACTTTCATTATACTCGTAAGGTCAATACGAGAGCAACATAATCCGTTATACTTGATATCGACGTCAACTAACCAATTTGGTTAAATCGTGTCCCGTCAAGTTAAATGGGGCATTGAAAAGCATACACACACCAATACTACTCCAACACACTAAAATTGGCTCATCACTCGACGACTTGGACCTACTTTGGCCATGGCCCATATATGGGACCTACTGTAACATCCTGACTTTTATTGGGCCACTAGAACCATAGTGGACCCAATAAAAGTGACCCAAACCCCTACCCAAGACCCATAAGGGTAAAAGGTAACTCTATTTAGGGATATTAAGATATAGAATACTGATTTGAGTTCTGTCAGTTCCAATAGTCTCATATAGCCAATACGAGTACAATGAAACACGTTGCATTGTAATCTGGGGTCATATGGTGAAACGTTTCCCGTGAAACATCACAATTATGAGAAATTCGAATATTGAGCTAGATAACTTTTATTTGAGTTCTGTCAATTCTTATGATCTCGTATAGCCAATACGAGTATGATAGAACTCATTGCGTTGCAATCTGAGGTCATATAGTGAATATGTATGTTCCTCGTGAAGTGTCATGATTACGAGAATTTTGCATATTAAGTTAGAGAACTCTGATTTGAGTTTTGTTAGTTCCCATGATCTCGTATAGCCAATACGAGTACGATGGAACTCATTGCTTTGCAATCCGAAGTAATATGACCAATATGACCACTTTGAGTTTCGTAATGCGCCGCGATGCGCAATTTCATTGTATATCGAGCAAATAAACTCTGATTTGACCCTGAACAGTGACATTAGATTCGTATGGTAAATATGAAATCAACAGAGTTCTTTCCGATTAATTTTGATAATGTCAAACCGAGCTTTATTGTGACTGAAAAGTGTGTATACACCAATTTTACCACAATACCCCAATATTGACTCGTCCTCAGATGACTGGGACCCACTTTGACTGACCCATAATGGGGACCCACCCTAGGGTTGACTTTGGTCAAACTCCTAAAAACTCAAATTTTGGAATATTTTTTAAGAGGGGATTCACCTCCCAATCACCAAATCACTTCGGCTCCACTTCCCTACTCCAATGGGCATTAGGCCATTGGAGAATTTGGTTGATTCTTGCACCAAGAAGATACCAACTCCCCCTCCCCTTCCTTTCCTTTTTCTCAAATTCAAGCACAAGCCCATTGGGCTTTTCCATTTCTTTCCACATACTGAAAAAGGGATGTCCATAGACAACTAGAGGGTGTGGATTAATATCTCCCTAAGGAGGGATTAATCACACACCACCGAGAGAGGGGAGGAGGCCCCTCCTCTGGCTATATGTTTCCTTACCCCATTCCTTGACTGACACCACCCCAAGCTCAGTCGAGCTACCCCCACTAGTGCCAACCTCTTCCTCGCTGAAAACCACCAACCCAAACCCGCTACTTTTGCCACCTTCAATGGAAAGTCATCCTAGTATCTCCCGAGCACCTCCCTTATGTGGAAATCATTCCCCTCCTCCTTCCCCACTCCCCCAACATGATGCATGCACCTCCCGACCATGAGAGCGTCGTCGATGCCGCCTGAAACAAGCTCTAGGCTTGCGTAGTGGTCACACATGGTGAGACCTGCCCAGTGCTAGTGGTGGTGCTAGGAGGGTGCTATATCTCTATTACGACCTTTATTTTCAATTCTCCGGTGGAGGCCGACGGCGCCAGGCCGCCTGGCCATCGCAGGAAGAAAGCTGTAATAACCTGGATTTTCCAAATATATAAATATATTATCAGAGTGAGAGAAACTACGCGTAATGATGCCACACCATGCAGGGGTGTGCCTGCCAGGGTGATAATGTGACGTGAGAGCCATCAGAGAGGCGGGGTACCGCGACACCGCAGGGATCAGAGCCAACCACGCTACCCTGCTCTCAGGATGGAAATTTTTGATGGTGGCCGACAACGACTGGTCGCTGGACCACCGCCAATTGAGTCGCCGACCCCCGTTGAGTCAACCGGGGGTAACATACATGTATTGGAGTCACTGGACGGCAGTGGCAGAGGTGGTCGCCCTCTACACCGCTTGGAATAACAGTCGTCATCCGATCTTCATACATAAGATTAGACGACCTGGAATATCTAGATTTCGGCCCCTGCCTCAACATTAGCGCCCCCCACAACAGATCAATGCCAAATCCGATGTGGGGATAAAGGGATAAAAATGTGTATATGACCCAATCTCAGCTGCGGAAAAGACTATCTGCAGATCAATTTTTTACCAAAAAATTGAAGATTTGTTTGAGGAGAATCTAGGCTCCTAGGAAAAAATATTTGAATATTAAAGTTGTTCCCCTATGATGAGGACTATCAGCACAAATGTTTTTGATATTTTTAGAACTTGATTTGGTATTTTTAAAAGCTAAATAAGTTTTGTTTAGACTAAATTAAACAAACAAAATTAGTTGGAAAATTTTGGAAAAAATTATAAACTCAAAATAGACCATCTTTGGTGTCATATTAAAATATGGGGTAAGTAAAAATTGATGATTCTCCAATTTTTCGAAATATATGGGTCGTGCTTTAAATTTTGATTTGTTAAAATGTTTTGGGGAAAGAAATAGTAGTGTGCGATCGTGACATAATTTATTAATTATTTTTTAAATGTTGACGAGATTTATGAATGTGAAATCTCAAGCTCGATGTAATACAGGGATTTTTGCAAATCATTGGGCTCTTTATTAACATAATTCTCCGGAATTTTGGGTATATAATAAAATGAATGATATGAGCAACAAGTGTGGCATCTCCCAACCTTGATCCAGGGTTAGCCCCAAATAATGTGTTCACATGCTCGTTGTGCTTCATGTCTAAAAATTGAGTTGTATATTGATTTAAGAAGGTCGCTTGCCTGAATTATTTAAATTCAAGTAGGTCATGCCATCGTATACCCAATATATACTACCGAGTTATTTAATTGAATTTCTTGTAAATTATTTGAGGTAAAAGTGGAGGGTGTAGGCCCCCCAAACCTATGCTCGGGTCGGGCCGGAGGGGATCTTTTTTGGAACCCCACCTTGTTTAGGGTTGATTTGGGCTAGGTTCACTATTAGGAATATTAGATGACCCACATTGTATAGTCTAGGGTCATAAGATTTTATCAGGGTCTAGGTCAAGTCAGCAAACCTAGAAAGATTGGTTTTCACCTTCAGAACAGAAGACCTCCAGAGAAAGCAGTTTTCTAAGAGTCAGAAAAGCGTTCGATGATAGCTGAACTCAGCTCAACATCGTCGATCTCTGATCGAAGAACTCAGAGTTTCTTCTCTGAGTTGAGCTCGGCGAAAGTTCAGCTGAGATCGGCGATCTGTCAGCTTATACCAGAAACTCAGCTCCACAAAGTGTTATCTCACCTCGATGAATTAGAGCTCTGTTCGACTATTTTCTACTTCTTGTCTTCTATCTTCAATTCAACGATATTGGATCTTCGGTCGACGAAATTTGTTGAGTTCGACTAAATTCTCCAGGATTCAGTTCGACTATTTTCTCTCAGTTTCAGTTCGACTAAGGCAGAAGTATTTTCAAATTATATTATTATATGTCAGTAATTCTCTAGTAATTAATGCTTATATTCTCAGGAATATATTTATTCCATGGAAGCATTAATTATGGATTTCACAAAAGTTATTACTTGACTTATATGTTCGGACAGTTGAGGAAATTCATTTAATACATTTTCTAACCGTTCAACTCCCAGATTTTCTGCAGTCATTCAAGGAAAAGGAATTCAAATTTCAAATGCAATAATCTGCTAGGAATATATATAGGATTTCTTTTCAAGGCAGACAGAAGTAGGGAATTCGAACAAGCAAGAAAATACAGAGAACAAAATACAGAGAGAAAAGCAGTCAGGCATGCATTATTCAGGAATTTCAAGAGACAAAATCATCAACATCTGTCTGAAATTTCCCTGAAGATATTCAAGAAATCTAAAGGCCTACACCGTGAGCAAAGCTCTCATTATCGTGAACAATTCTACATCTCAGAGGGAGCTTTAACAACAACAGAAAATCCACTAGTCTTCTCTCTGATTGTTGACAGAGAAGAACATCATCTTTATTTTATTTTTATTACTATAAAAGTGTTTTTAACTCCCTTCAAAAGTTATTCCTTCTAGTTGTCAAGTCTCCTGAACAAAAGACTTGGTTTGGTTTTTGGGCACCTAGTCAAAAGCTCAAAGAGTTGTGAGATCTCCCTTGAAATAGATCTTGTGGTGACAGGGCACCTGAGCAAAAACCTGTGGTGGCAGGACACCTGATCAAAAACCTGTAGTGGATTCCTACCGAGGTGGTACAAGAGTGGTTGTACCCAAGTTTTAGGGGAACCACTATAAAATCCTTGTGTCGTCTGGTTGCTCTATTATTTATTTCTCTATGCTGTGATATCAGGGGGAGCTTTCTGCTTCATCAGATCCACCAGTCTTCTCTTAGATTATTGACAGAGAAGAACATCTTCAACCTTTTCTTTATTTTCTTTCACTGTGTATAGGGTTTTAACTCCCTTCAAAAGTTGGCCCCTTTTTGGTTCACAAGTCACCTGATCAAAAGACTTGAGATTGGTTTTTGGGCACCTGATCAAAAGCTCAAAGGGTTGTTAGATCTCCCTTGTAAAAATTGATCTTCTGGTGACAGGGCACCTGAGCAAAAACCAATGGTGGCATAGCACCTGAGCAAAAACTTGTAGTGGATTCCTACCACAGTGGTAGAAGAGTGGATGTACCCAAGTTTATTGGGGAACCACTATAAATTCCTTGTGTCGTATGTATTGCCTTTACTTGTTTACTTTTCTGTGTTGTGATTTTCTTTCCCTTATATATCTATATATATCACCTATTTTAATCTACTACAAAAATTATCTAAAAGTTTTTAATACTTTATTCTCCCTCCTTTAGAGTTACTTAGATCTATCCCTCACTTTCAAGCAAGCATATCGTCCCGCAATAGCTGGTCACTACGATGCTCCGTCTCCTGTGAATGGTTATTAAAATAACCATTAGTCATAAAGCTAAGTGGAAACAAATCTCCTCCCCGGATCCATATCCTGCAGACGAGCTCACGACCAACAAAATTAGTTAGGTAAAGCATGAGAGAGTTAGTACATCATTTCATCTATATGCTAGGAGAAACCATAAAATAAAGTGCAGCATTATGTAACTGGAATAGCAACAGCAATATACATTTGTTATAACAAAAATGTCATTAGTACATCGGCACTAGGGGTGTGCAAAAGGAACCGAAGAACCAAAAACCGGGCCGAAACAAAACAGATTTAGGCGGTTCGGGTCGGTTCCAGTTTTATTCGGTTCGGGTCTGGTTCATGTTATTAGAGAACCGACGCTTCGGGTCGGTTTTGGGTTCCCATACTCAGGTACCCGAGAACCGACCCGAATTATTAATTTAAAATTTATAATAATATATTATTTTCTCAATTGGACAATTCATTTAGGGCTGGTTCAGCAGAATGGTTCAGACGTTCATTTGTTCAGGGCTCCGCCACTCCCAATTATTTGCTGATATTATTTTTCTTACCGAATTCAGAAATTCAATCGTAGTCTCGTAGATAATAAATGAGTATTTGTGTACATTGAGATCGAAAAAACATCAAAATTTGGAGTAATAAATATTTATCCTATTAGTTGAAGATTTGAGAAGATAAAATATGACATTACATAATATGGGTGGAACCGAGAACCGAACAGGAACTGAACCGAACCAAACCGAATTGGGATGATCCGGTTCCATGATTTATAACCGCGGGTCAATTCTGGTTCCCAAATTTTGGAACCGAACCTACATGGGTCGGTTCTTGGTTTTTGGTGGAACCAAACCGAACCGAGTTGCACCCTTAATAAGCACATCAGGTATTCACAACCTGTATTCATACCGCAGGCATTCAAAGTCGTGCACACACCACATGAATTCACAGCCGCACACATAACCCAGGCATTCACAGTCGCGCACATACCGCAGGCATTCATAGCCGCACAAAAGACACTATGTCAACATAGTATGGACCGCTTCTCTTCAAGCAGGGTAGCGAGCCCCGCATGCCTCACCGATGTGGCAGTCGGTGATAGTAGCCAGTCCAGATGAACCTTACAGGTGAATTCCGGAAAATTGATGTCATTAGGGCCTCACCAATGTGGCAGTGGTAGGAATGATTTAAATATGTGAACCGATAAGGATGTACTTAATAGTGGTAATACAATGAATAATTATGAGGTTTGCTTGAAGTTTGTTGTACATAATTGGTAGTAATTACGATGAACAAATGGATGTTGGCATTTAGTTGATAGATCCATATGTGAACGAATGGTTTGAACTTGGTAAAGAGATTGTATCCAGTTGATGTTAAAGTTAGGTGACCATAGTCTATATGTAATTATGATAATCAAGTGGTTGATGAATATGTGAAGTACTATTATGTTGTTGTGAAGGTCATGTGGAAGTACAATTGTTGAGAATGCTTGGTTATTAAGAGAGGAACTACGTGAGGTCAATGTCTGGCCATGTAGTATGATGGTTAATGGAATGAGTATAGTAGTCCACTGCTTAGAGTTATCTCCCCATGGGTAGAAGTGTGGGATTGGTGTGTTATATATGGTGGCTTGCCACTTGTATAAATGATGAACCCCTTTGAGGTAAGGACATGTGGAAGGGTTGGAAGTGTGAGGGTGTTGCCACACTAAATCGACATGTTCATAAGGGACTCAGTGTGGAGCCCTTGCGTGCTGTTGAGCACGAGAGGTGATTAAATAAAAGGGACTCAAAGTGGAGCCCTTATATATGAAATTACATTCGTTGTGAGTTGACATGCGGTGTCATAATCCTGGGTTAAGTATAGTGTAGCAGGTCTACGGACTCGCTAGTCATCATACCGACAGGAGTTGACAGATAGACTTTGGACGGTTTGGCTGTGTCCTCGGTGCTCATTCCCGAGGCCCTCTCCGTGCCAAGTGGACGAATCAGCTGTGTCTTTGGTGCTTATTCCCGTGGCCCTTTTAGTGCCATGATGAAAGTCCAGTTTGGGCTGTGTTCTTATTGCACATCTACCCAAGACCGCTCTGAGCCGTAGTATGCATGTGAGCTTCATTGTTATGTTCTTAGCGTTGAGGTGTACGGAGGCCTAGGCCAGGTAGTGTGGATGCCGGCTTAGTAGTAGAAAATCCAGCTCTACTGTCACCGTCTGGCAATGACGGATGATGCTAGAGAGGTTAACTACCTGTTCGAAAAGTGGGAACTACATGTCTGTGTCGACATAGCAGTTGCTTGTGCTTGATCATGGGTCAGTCATTGCATTGCATTCATATCATTACATACATTACATACAAAAGATCCTCATCGTATAATTTTGTATGGGCACTCCTATACGATGAGTTACTTTACTGTTGAGCTGATCCTTAACTTATATGTCTGTATGGGCATTCATATAAGTTAAGTTACTTACTAATGTAGAATTTTGTACTTATATACTGATGTTGATGGTAGAACTGCTAAGTAGGTTGAGATACTTAATTATTGTAGTTCCTTGATATACATTATTGATGATTAATCCATTACCACCTCTTTGTACTACCTATTATATATATATTGTACCTTTGTTCCTTTCTCCGCCCGGTGACGAGGAGTCGCCGGGGGAGCAGATGTGATAGCCACTTAGTCTTTATGACTAGCGGTTACTACGACTTCCTTTTTAGGAGGAAACCCCGCGGATAGTGCAGCAGCAGGTTACGCTGGATGGTAGCTAGGCCAGGACGATAGGGCCTGAAGTGACGATACCATCGCTGTCGTCAGTGACTGATGTGTGTTAGAGAGACTCATTTTGTAGCTCCGTTTTTGGGCATGTACTCTGATTTTATAGAAGACTTGTTGATGTTTCTTTTATTTGATGTACTTTCTTTTGGACTATATTACTTATGTGTGGATTTGACTTCTGTTTTATATTCTTTGTTGGGTTGGAAATGAATGATATTGATTGTAGCTGGCAGGATAGGCGTCTTGAAGTACAGGTTAGCCCGTGTGCTATTGCAACCGCAAGGCGACTGTTCTAGGCATAAGACTCCCCTCGACCGTATCTTGTGTTCTAGGAGGGGGCCTTACACCCTCAACCACAGAAGAGGAGATGTTTAATCTCACGGACAGAATGTTCAAAAGGTGGATAAAATATGAAGACTCTAAAAGAAGGGAAAAGAGCGTTGACAAGCCAAATTTTGATAAGAACTCAAACCAGGAGCCTATCTGCTTTGCATGTAGGATGCTAGGACACATAACTTCTGAGTGTCCTAAAGACCATAAGAATCCAGCCAACAAGAAGGAACAAAAAGAGTAGTCTTTTAGGACGAAGGACAAGAAGAATGGAAGAGGTTTTATAGCTAAAACCTGGAGTGACTCAAACTCAGAGTCTAGTTCCTCCTTTGAGATTGAAAAAGAAGCTGCAACTGAGGAAGCCTGCCTGATGTCTTTGGAAGCATTCTTTGGTTCTATAGAAGATTATGTATCTTATTTTGATAATATTATTTTCTCTTCAAGTGATTTCAAAAATTGTTTTAAAAATTTTTTATCAAATCTTTTAGAGACAGAGAAACAAATAAAATCACTTAGAAAAGAAATAAAAAAAAACTAAGAAATGAGAAGCCTGATGAGGAGCAAGTCCTTCAAGACATCAACTTAGAAATGAAGTAGGAGAAATACAATAATGAATTCATGAATTAATTTTAGAAAACATATCCCTAAAAGAGGAGCATGCAAAGGCAAAGGGCTTTAAAGACTCCCATAATGGAAGAAGTTAAAAGCTCAAAGATATATTTGAGAATCCCTATATAACAACAACAACACTCAAGCCTTTATCCCACTATAATGGGGTCGACTATATGGATCCTTGTCGCCATTGTGCCCTATCATTTGTCATAATCTCACTAATGCCTAAGTACATCATGTCTTTCCTAATAGTTTCATTCCAAGTATTTATTGGTCTTCCCCGCCCTCATTTAACAAACCTAGTGAATAGACTCTCACAATACCTAACAAATTCATCTAATGGTCTCCTTTATACCTGTCCAAACTATCTTATACGAGCTTCTCGGACCTTCTCTGTCATTGGTGCTACTCTTGTCTTATCCCTGATAAATTCATTCCTAATTTTATCCAATCTCCTGTGTCCACACATCCACCTAAGCATTCTCATCTTGACAACTCCATTTTTTTTTTCATGTACACAATTTACTGCCAAACACTCAGAACCATAGAGCATCGCGGATCTAATTGCAGTACGATAAAATTTGCCCTTGAGTTTTAGTTGTACTTTATAATGATATAAGATCCCTGACAGCCTCTCCAATACAACAAACCTGCTTGGATTCTATGTATCACATCTTTATCAATACCCTTGTCTTTTTGAACTATCAATCCAAGATATTTAAAAAACTCACTACCGGAAATATCTTGATCACCCAACTTAATAACAAAGTCATCTGTTCTTCTTGTACTGCTAAATGTAAGCTCCATATACTCCATCTTTGCCAAGCTTGTTGAAACCGAAATACGGCTTCTGTAGAGTTCGGACCATAGAAAGAGGAGACCACACACTTACTTATCCCAGGAAGCCTACTTGACTGAGAACTTAGGATTCGAGACTGACCCTAGGCTATAGTATGGAGGTCCCAGCACACTCCCGGAAAATCTTAGAGTTCTTCCCCCCCTTAGCCAGTACTGAACTAAGGATACCTCAGAAAGCGCTACAAGACTAGAGAATGAGAAAGCTTGCCTTCTGAGGTACCCCGTGGGTCTATTTATAGATTTCTGAGTCTGGCATGCAAATAGAGTATCTCCGCCTTTTTGTTTTATTATATGCCGCCGAAAGTGGTTCTGCCAAATGTGAAAGTCCGCAATTTGGTGAGGCTACTGGCAGACCAAATAATATAAAATACATGTTATATACACCCCAAGCGCGGGGGAGGATGCAAGCCAACTTGTCATTCTCTAGGATGTGTGTGGCCCGGATCCCGTAGCTTGCCTCCCTCTTAGGCGGGCCGGCTACCCGAGGTTCGACGAGCAGGCCTGGCTCGCTCACTCGCTGGCCAGGCGGACGCGAGCTGGATTTCCCGGCTCCCCTGTCTGGTTAGAATACGAAGGCGGGTTGGCTCGATCGCCTGCTAGGCAGTCACGAGCTGGATTTCCTGGCACGCCCGTCTGGTTGGGCGGGTGCGGGTCGGGTTATATTGGTGAGGCTACAACCACACATAGTGGGGATTGTTCGCATATCTTTATTGGGAGCTGTCCAACTCTGTGCAGGCGGACTTCAGCACTTTGGATTCTAGTTGGTATCGAACACACAGCGTGCATCAAGGGAGGTCCCAGTGTTATTAGCTCTAATGTGCTCCTCTAGGCATACATTATAGTTAAGATGATCTTTGCTGGATAAGCAATGGCCCCCGAGAGAAGCCTTGCCTCCTTGATCATCTCACTTTGTGATAGTCAAATACTACAAGGTACTCTCAAGTCGTGCCTTCAGGGGACCCACAACATCATTGATCTTTTAGGGAAAGTGTTGGGTCCATTGATCCCAATGTCCTAGATTTGAAGAAGGACTAGCAAACAATGTATACATATGTGGTAATCTAACTTGTGTTTAAGATGAGTGATTGCAGGATGAATATTGTGCATTGATTGGACAGGTTGCTTATACGTACAAGTCAGGTAAACACTTACCTAAGATATGAGATGATAGAAATCTAAGTCCACATGAGTTGAGTAAAGGTGGCTCACTCAATGCCAGATGACTTATAGCGCTGAGTGAAGCCTATATATTCAAAGACAAAGTTGTGGAAAATTTATAAAGTAGCTAAGTCCACAGGCATTGATTGAAGTCAACTCACACAATGCCATATATCAAAAAGCTGTGAGACAGGCTAAAGCAGTAATAGCCTAAGTTGAAATGAGCAGAAAAGTGGCTAAGTTCATAGACATTGAGTGAAGTCAACTCACTCAACGCCATGCAGCTAAAAATAGATATATGGCTAAGTAGTTTGGCGTTGAGTGTTGAAGACACACTCAACGACACACAACAAAAAGCTGTTAGTTGAACTAAGTTCAGAATTCGTCGAACAAAGTTCAGAGTTTGTCGAGCTGAGCTCACTGTTCGTCGAACTCAGTTCAGTTCGTCAAACTAAGTTCAAAAATTTGGCTAAGGTAAAAAGCATTTAGAGAGGTGTGCTCACTCAACGCTCTCAACGCCAAAGATGTTGAGGCAGAAATTTGGCTAAGGCAAAAAGCATTGAGTGAGGCATGCTCACTCAACGCTCTCAACACCTAAGTTGCAGAAAGGTTTTCTAAGGCAAAAAGCATCGAGAAATGAAGACACACTCAACGCTCTCAATGTTATAGAATCGGGAAGTTTTTGCTAAGGCAAAAAGCATTGAGTGAGGCTTGTTTACTTAACGCTCTCAACGCCTAGATAGAAAAAAATTTGTCTAAGTGTTTTGGTGTTGAGTGAAGCTCATTCACTCGACGCCTATACTACTAATGCTTGAATTTTGACTAAGTCTTCAAATGCTGATGTTAGCAGGTCAAAAAGTGAACCATATACAAATTATGAGTGGCAATGCCACATTACATGACAAAAAGCATCGCAGGCCTATTGTACGACAGTTAGGCATTAAAGCAAAAATGCAACCAACATTAATGGTGTGGGACCAACTACTAAAAGTGTCATTGGGTTACAATAAATAAAAGTAAAAGAACTTTATAGAAAGAGAAGTTGTTATAGTAGTGCTTCAAAATCATCATTGTTATGGTTGTAGCTGAAGAACAGAGAGCCCAAGACAAGCAATTCTATAGGCATATCAAGCTAGTTGTTGATATCAACATCTTCAATAGAAAGATTGCTGGTGACATCTTCATCTAGACTATCCAGCAAGCTCAGGGTGATCCACTAAGAAAGAGATAGCAGTTAGGTCCGACCCTTTCTGTAGGTGCTTCACAGATCCAACCAACAAATCCTAAAAGAATATTCTCTTGGGGAGCTGTGAAGAAGAAGATAGGGCTGAGCTTTTGGTTCAATTCATAAAGGGGCAAAATAGTGTTCTGCAAGTCACTTCCAGCTCAAGTGGATGTACTTGTTGTTGTGAAGCATTTGGGGCTAAGGAGTTCTTAGTCCAAAAAAATTGACTTAGGAAAATCATTTCTATAGTCAAAGTTAGGCTGATTCTAACTCAGTAAAGGTAGATTGGCACAGAGAAACTTTTCTTGTATCCAATCAAGAACCTCACCAACCCACTTCCACCATGTAAGATCCTTTGTGGATCTGAGTGGTAGGAGAAAATCTGCTTTGAGGTAGGATCCAGAAGTGGATCTGAGCTGTACGGTTGTTTGGCCCGAGCTATGGGATCCTTTTGGATCTAAGGTAGGACCTTCGGGTCTGAGCTGTAGGGGAGTCATTATCTCTGAGGTAGGATCCCTTGTGGATCAGAGGTAGGGTTTTCCTACCAGCCTGAGTTGTAGGGCCTTTGAGCATGAGATAGGTGATCTTTGAATCACTGAGCTGCAGGGTCTTGTGTCTGAGCTGTATGTCTTGGAGGAGACTGAGAGATCCTGAGAGATCTGAGATGTAAGCACTTTGAGCATAGTTTTGGACAAGTGCCTTGACCAACAGGAAGTTGGCAAGGTGGGAGGAGGTGGATGTACCCAAAGATTGGTGAAGCACTATAAATTTGTGTGTATTCTATGTTTTGCTTTTCTTTATGCAGGTAGCTTGTCTTGAAAGCAAAACTTAATCTATCAATAAAGAATCTAACTAAGAAAGAATCAAAGATATTCACTAAGAACTAAGAAATATATTCACCCCCCCCCCCCTCTAGGTGATTTAGCTATCCTAAAAATAAAGACTTTCAAGTGCTATCAGAGAGAGGTTGCTCAAAAAGGACCTAACAGTCTGAGTATACCTCAAAGGATAGCTAAAAAGGTTTTAACTTATGTGTTCTAAAGTGAACCATAAGGTGTGGAGATCAATGGAGCTTTAAATCATCAAAAATGACAAGGAGATCATTGGACTGTTGTCAGCTCTTGTAGAAGACAAAGTCTATACTGATACAAGAGCAAAGATCAGGGCCCCTATGACACATTCAAATGGTGAATCAATGGTGGATGAAGTTGAGGATGAATAATGTAGAGGCTTTGAGCTGATTGCAACACCAGTAGAAGAAGAATTCAGCCAGGATCAGCCTGGTCCAGATCAGGTACAATCTCTATCTAGTTTTTCTTATTGCTCTGCTCATGAGTCCAGCTCTGACTCTGATGCTTCCTCATTAAGTGATGATGATAGTCCTCTATCAGAAGATGATATCAATAAATTAATTGAGAATCATGCTACACTTCTAAAGCTTTCTAGAAAAGCGAGTTTCTTGTTAAGGAGCAAGCAGAGGAAATAGCCTCCCTATAGTTGACTGCTTCCCAGCATGATGAAACCTCATATTTGCTATATCTTAAAGAGAGGGAACTAGCTCATCTGAAGATCATGGTAGATATCCATGTTGAGTCCATAAAATATAAGGACTCTGTTATCAAGGATCTTGAAGAGAAACTTGAATGGGAGAAGAGGGTTGTGGCCAATTTCTCTAAGATAGATGGTATCAAGAGAAATTCTGATTCTGAGTGGATTTCTAAAGTTATCCATTCTCAGAGAAGAGGCCAAGCTCCTGTCAGGCCTCAGTCAACCTCTCACAAGGAAATTCTCCCATCCAACAAGTATGACTAAGACGGTAAGTGTGGTCACTAGAGGTGTGTGAATCTTTCTTGTAAGATCACAACTATGCCTTATAATGGAAAAAAGAGAGGTCGGGGGATTGAGTCAACAGAAGGCTCCCCATGTAGAAGTCTAAAAGGCCCAACCTGGACCTTTTTTATTTGGTGCCTCAGCACCATCATTCAAGGATAAGGCTATGCCCTATTCTAAGGTTCTTCAAGAAAGAACACAGCCCAAAAGTGCTTCAGTCAGTAAGGCTGACTTAGCTGTCTCTGAAGCCATTAAGAACATGCCAACTACAAAGAAGGCCGGTATCAATGAAGTTCAGAGTAAGCCAAGTGCTCCCTTTGGCAGATTCACTTTGGTCAAACTTCTGCTAAAAGAAACATTAAGAAGGCCATAGTTCTCCCCACTGAACAGGCAGCCAGAATGGCTTGCCCACTTCAAAGTGTGTTCAAAAAAGGAGATACAACAACCATGATTGTTGGTGCTGTGGCAAAGTGGGCCACTTTTCCATAGATATTTGGCACAACCCCTGTTTGACAAAGGCAAGGATATGTCTGTAACGCCCCCGATTTTTCGATGATTTTATTTGAATGGCCAACGTCATATTTATGACGTCGTGACGTTACTTTTAACGTCGAGTTGACGGCGCAATGTTGTGAAGGCATTTTTGCGTCCGTGCAGTCGAGTCGGCCGAATTCTTGTTGTAATGGGAAAATTTTGCATTTGGAATTTAAGTTAAGTAATTTTGGACTTGCTTGTCAAGTTTCGTCGCAATCCGAGAATTTTTGGAGTCTCGGCGCGCGATTGAAGTTTTAGATTGTTTCTGTTCGCCGTATACTTTGAAGATTAATATCTGAGGAATGGCTCGTCGGATTTTGATTTTGACTTCGCCGTTGCGTTTGTAGCGTCAATGTTCGCCTACGGTGAGAATTTCATTTAATTCCGCTCGCGTTCTTGTCTCCGTTTTGAACTCGTTTCATTATTCAAAATATATAAATATGATTATTTTAATATTATAGTACTATTCAAAAATGTCTTTTACTATTCATTCATATAGTTTGATCAAAAGGTTATATTTGCAAAGAAATTGTTTTTCATGCAAAGCTTCACTCGAGTGAAATTCCTGCGTCTCGTGTAGGTATACTGTTCATGCAAAAAAATTCTGCTTCTTCTCGAGTGAATTCTGGATCTACTCGAGTAACGTTTTCTTCTCTTGGGTACCGCCTAATTCGACTTGAGTACCTGTATTTTCCTCTCGAGTAGTTGTTTTCTCCTCTCGAGTACCTGTATTTTCCTCTCGAGTAGCTGTTTTCTCCTCTCGAGTACCTGTATTTCTCTCTCGAGTACATGTTCATTCATCCCGAGTGATTCATTTTAGTTTGTGTTTGGTAGCCTTTTTGATTGTCAAAACGACATCTTATGGAACAATGGTCAACACGAAATTAGTTTGTATCGACGAGATCTACAACTTTCATGTTGGGCACTTTTTGATTCGGAGCAATCTTCAATCTCTACTTTCGAGTTTCCCAAAACTGCTCGTAAATAAGCCATATTATTGATTTCTACTCGAGTACCTTTGATCTACTCGAGTATAATTGTTGTTTTTCTCGAGTGATATTGAATTCTCTCGAGTCCTATTGATTTTACTCGAGAGTTTAAGTTCCTCTCGAGTACTTTGCACTCATTCTCGAGTAGCTTTATTCATCTCGAGTAGTTCGCCGTCATTTACATTCGGGCGCCATTATGAGGGTTAAAACTGTGTCATATGAAAAATGGTCAACATGAAATTTGTTCGTCTCGACGAGATCTACAACTTTCATGCTGGACACTTTTCGATTTGGAGTCATCCTGAACCTCTATTTTTTGTTCCCGCGAATCCTCTCGTAATAACCCATTTTTGACAAAACGTTTTGTAAACATATATCATATATATATATATATATATATATATATATATATATATATATATATATATATATATATATTCTTGGACTTATGTTTTAGAACCAAACTTCATCTTCTCTGCTATTTTTTCTCCCGAACCAGAGCAGCAAGCGAGAGAGAGAGTTTCTTTTTCGTGAATCTTCCGGTGGGCGCCGACGGTACTCTGGTGCTCGAAATCTTCAATCGAACATAGATCCGGAAAGCTCTCGCCGAGAGATACGCTATCGTGGTAAATTTTTCCCCGTTCCTTAAGTTTTCTTGTTAAGGTTTTTCGGCCCTAACCTCTTTTTCAGCCGTTATTCTTCAGATTTCAACCACTCCCGCATCCTTTTGCCCCGATCTACGACGTGGAGTGATTTGCTGCTATCGGCCCTTGACGGCCATGCGAAGAATTGTGTTTTGATTTCATGTGTGGTCGGCCTGCGTGCCGATGTACAAAATTATTATTGTGTACAAGAGAAACCTGTAAGGCCTTAAGGCCAGTGTGTGTGGGTTGTTTACATTTCTGGTGTTGGTAGATATATAAATGTGATATTTATATATTGGTGGACATTCTAGTTTGAGTTCAAGCTAACGGAAAAATGCTGCGCTAGAATGAATGAGTTAAGGATACACATAGAGTTTGATTTCAAAAAGTAATTTCTTCGCTTGTCTGTGATATCTGGCGTGGGGCCCCGGCCGGACCCATCGTTATATGCCATGTGACAGGTGGGGGCGTTACAAAGTGGTATTTGAGGCAGGTTGAGATTGTTTGGGAGGAGAGAACATAATTGAACTCATGAATGTCCACTCCCTGGAGGGGCATTCCAACAGAATTTTGCTGTGTCCTTGCTGCCCACATTTATAGAATATACGTGTATCAACACGTCCTGGCCCATACGTCTCCCCCGAAGAAACAATCTACGGAGCTGATTCCGCAGGCCTAAATCTTTTCTTCTCTCGTCTTCTAAACTCCGATTGATCCGATTGCGGCACTTTAAACTCAGGCTTTTCTACTGCCAGTCTCTTATTTTATTGTACTCGCTTCATATCCTTCTCCAATGCACGAGCTGTGTCTACCAACGCTTGGAAGCCTTGGCTGACCGAACTCGGAAGTGTCAACCTCAATTCATCCCATAGTCCTTCATAAAACCGATTTGTCTTTCGCGCTTCCTCCGCGAAGGTAGATCCCGCATATCTCCCCAATCTTGTAAACTCATGCAGGTAGGTGTCAATATCTCGCTCACCCTGCACCAGACGTAGAAACTCATTTTCCATCGCAATCCGCTGCGACACTGGCACATTCCTGTGTGACCACCGACGGACCGTTACCGGGCTGCAACCCAAGCACCCCAACCCCTCTCCAGTCCACTGGCGGGTTGTTGGTGGCCACAACCTCCCTTTGATGAGTGGAACTGCAAAATCAGGAGGCTGAGCGGAAGTGAATTGTGATGTGAATCACTTAGATGCTATGCCTGAATAGTAACTTGCTGGAGCGGACATTGCTGTCTATGCAAACTATACTTATCCATCGGTGTGATGTTCGTCATATGAATAAAAGATGGTGTACATATCGATCAAAGTTTGGTGCACTTGAGATAGTTTGATCATGATGTCTTGTTCTGATGTATTTTGTGGCTGCATGTGCGCAGGTGGAAGTTAGGGATGTATGTTTGTGCTGTAGTTTGTAGTTTGTGCGATGTCTTGGTATGAGACAAGCCGTAACGTCAAATACGGCTCGCAAATGTGCGTAATCAATTGTTTTGTGGCAGATTGGCTGATTGGAGTGAGTCAAATTTCGAGGACGAAATTATTTGAAGGAGGGGAGGATTGTAACCCCCCGAAGTCAATTGGGTCAATTTGGGCCAATTTGGGTTCAGGCATGGGTGACACGGCCTGGGACACGGGCGTGTCCCAGGGCGTGTCATGCCTGGGCTGTGTCGAGTCATGAGGTCGACGAATTTTGCTCGACGATCGTCGAGTGTCAAGTGTCGCGTGAGTACACGGCCTGTGATACGGGCGTGTCATAGGGCGTGTTAGTGGTCGTCGAACTCAGCTCGACGTTTCGAGCTAGGGCATGTTTGTGGGACACGGGTGTGTCCAGGTGCACACGGCCTGGAACACGGGCGTGTGCCAGGTCCATGTGAGTCTCGGGTGCTTTTGTGGGTGTGAAGCCTGATGCACACAGCCTCAAACACAGGCGTGTCTGAGGGCATGTCGTGGACACGGCACGTGACACAGGCGTGTCACACGACCGTGTATTGGCTGGACTGAGTCGGTTGACTGCCGCTTAAAGGGACACGGCCTGTGACACGGGCGTGTCACAGGACATGTCAGGCCGTGTTCAAGCTTTTCTGGCCAAATCTGAGCCGTTTGTTTCCCATTTCCTGGATCCAGTGGTTGGGCTCTGTCCAGGTGTTGTGAAGGCCGAGAAAAAGGGGATATAACCCTTTCTTTTCATCTTCTTCTTCTTCATCATCTTCTTCCAAGAGAGAGGAAGAAAGTCCTAAGGAAAGAGGGAAGGGAGGAGACTACCAGCTGCTAAAGGATCTGCGGAGTGCGGCGCGAAGATCTGAGAGTGGTTTCTTGAAGGCAGAGCTGAGGCGGTGATTTCCATCCGGCTACTTCATGGCACCGAAGTGATCTTCAAGGGTAACGATCTCCTTCTTGGACATCGAAGTCCTTACTTTATGCATGTGCTTGGAATCCTCCACCAAGAGGTGGATTTGCGGAAGTGATTCCTTTGTTGAGTCTGCATCTAGAGCCGGAATTATGGAGTACGGCATAGTCATGCTGTGTGAAGCCCATCTGGACCGGTAGTCTGGATTGGTGATGTGCATGGGTAAACCGGAGAAGACTCCGTGGATTTGATGAGATGCAAATGGATTTCTACTGTGATGAATGTGTGGATGTGATGATGCATACGGCCTCAGACACGGGAGTGTCTGAGGGCGTGTCGTGGACACGGCACGTGACATGGGCGTGTCACACGGCCGTGTATTGGCTGGACTGAGTCGGTTGACTGCCGCTTAAGCGGACACGACCTGTGACACGGGCGTGTCACAGGGCGTGTCAGGCCGTGTTCAATCTTTTCTGGCCAAATCTGAGACGTTTGTTTCCCTTTTCCTGGATCCAGTACCAGAACACCTAGTAACCTCTTACCCCCATTATGTACGACGTTTTATTTTCAATTTATTCTTCCACTGTTAGATGACTTCTCGCAGTGCCCACTCCCATGAGCCCGGGACTTGTCGTCCAGGGAAATGGAGTACGCGATGACACCGTAAACTCGTTGGTCGATCTCACCCTACCGGCTGGAGGTGTGGCCGCCAAACATTCCGCTCCCCGATCAGGGTCTCACCCTCCCATGAGAGAGGACATCTCCGCCCCTGCTGGCGAGGACGAGATGACCATACGTAAGGCATTCCCCGTGGGGTAAGGAAAGCCGCTCCACCTCTTCTTTGGAAAGAAACCTGAGGGAGGGCCTGAACCCTCTCGCCCAACTTCGGTCGATGGCTCTCGCCATGCTGCAGGTATATGAGAATTCATTCCTGCCTTTGCTTTTTCTTCACGATGACTAGGACCTTTCCTTTGATAGGGGTTATGGAGCCCGGAGCAGGAGCCGAAGAGGAGAAAGATGAAGACGAGGACGAAGATAAAGAGAGAAAGGAAGACGCCGAGAGCTCCCTCTTCCCCTCTTCTGATGAATGGAAGAGTTTCTGGATGCCGACGGGAACAACAGGAACCGGCGAAAGAGGGTGGCGACAATCTTACTAAAGCTCGCGCGGCGGGAACGGGCAAACTCCTCTACCGTGAAGAGACTCCATAGGATGGTGGAGCGGCGGATGGCGGTGATCGAGCGGGACTACACCCACCTTATTGGCGAGACGGAGCGGCAGGACACTCTCATTGCCAAGACGTCCCCGGGGCGATATGTTGCGCGAATCCGGGACCAAGTGCGCCCGATCAATGTCGGGTGTACCGCCCTGATGTCCTACTTCAACCTACGGGTTCCCCCTAGGATGGGGAGATCGGGCCGAGGATGATGGCGTTGGGAGCAATATTGAGTTGTCTGTCTTGCATCTCATTGCTCTAACCACTCTGCCTACCCATCTCGCTATGTACACTTCTTGAACTGCGCATCGGTTAACGACTTGAATACTGAACTGTTATTATTATTTTTATTCATGCGGCTCTCTCCTGGAGAGTCCCCCCCCCCCCATTTTATTTTTGTTCCGCCCTCTGTTTCTGTTTTATGCCTCGATTTTGTGTTTCATGTGCGAATACTAACTTTTTGTTAGTCGATCCTCAACCCTGGGTCGGGATCTCGCCTAGGGGCTCTTGCCCCATGTTGGTTTAAGCAACCATAGTGTCAGAATAGGAATCAAGGTGTCGACGCTTCGGTACTTGACGACCGTACCCCCTCCATCTTTTGAAAAAATAATCATTACCGCCTCTTTCTATAAATAGACCGATCCACCTACTTCATTTATTTCTCTGATCCAAAACCTCGGCCTCCTTCCTTGCTGCTCTCCTGATCTCGCTTCTTTCTCCTGCTCTCACTTCTCTCTCTTGCTCTCGCTTCTCTCCCCTGCTCTCGCTTCTGTCTCCTCCTATCGCTTCTCTCTCCTGCTCTTGCCTCTCTCTTGCTCTCGCTTCTCTCTCCTGCTCTCGTTTCTCTCTTTTCCTCTCCACGATGCCAGGCGAGGGCGAAGGTCATTCTAACTGCGCGCAATCTTTCCTGAAACACAAGTTTCCTTCTTGTCGGCTGACTCAAGACGAGTATTATCTGATTACCACCACCAACATCATTGCTGGGTTCACCGCCAGAAACCCAAGAAATAACGATAGGGTTAATCTAGTTCAAGCGGTGGAGCTCAACATACTCATGGAACACGTGGAGGTGATCTTCCACCTCCCCCTCTGGCCGGAGATGCGTCAAGCTCTCCGGTATTACGGGGTGGTTTCGCACAACTCAACCCCAACTCCGTCGCCATCCTAGTAGCATTCATATGCTACATGCGAGCCGAGCGAATAATGTTTAACCTGCCTATCTTCCGGAAGATATTCATCTTCCGGGCCAAGAGCGGAGGGATAGTCTTCTTGTAACATCCCATTTTCAACTGGACCCCTAGGAGTGATCTTATCTATGACTAGGTCATGACAAACCCTAGGAAGCCAGAAATGGGCCAAGGGATAGGAGACAAAGTGTGGAAATCATCATGGTCTGCAAATAGTAGAACTCTGAACAATGGTTTAGGATGACCATGGGGCTACACCTTGACCCCAAGACCCTACCACAACACCCCCTAATACCTTGGGAGGACCATTAGAGCCATAAGGACCCATTGGGGTCAACCAAAATGGTCATGTTGACCCAAGTCAACTCTAGCCCTGAAATGGTCAAAGTGCCCTTACCAAGGGACATGTGACCCCCAAGATGCCCAACCAACCCTATTCAAGTCTTTCTAGACCTTAAGGGAGTCTAATGGGTCACCAAGGACCCAATGGGGTCAACCCAGATGATCAAATTGACCTAGGTCAACCCTAACTTAAGCCAAGTCAAACCTAGCCCAAAAGGGCTAACCCAAGCCCAAGCCACGTCTTCCTTAGTCTAACCTCACTTTCATGATCATCATGACTAAGTGGGCTGCACTTAGCCTATGGGGTTGACCAGTCAACAAGGGTGACTAGGAGAGAGAAGGGAGCTTCCCTCCATGTTAATGGTGGAGAGAGAGAGAGAGAGAGGATGGGGGAGAGGAAGGGGAGAGTGGAGCTGGCCAAAGGGACACTAACAGCCACCTTTAATGGCTGCAATCAACTCCTCTAGGGAAGAGGAGTTGATTCCAGACGTTTCCCGGCCACCAAGGGGTGGATTCAGCCCCCCTCCACTTAACCCGAGCCACACCATAAATGGTGTTGATGGGCATTGAAGAACCAGCCGCCCCCCTCCCCAATTGCCCATTTAAACACCATCAGTGGGCAGAGGGGAACATTTTTGAGCTTTTACCTGGAGGAGACAAGCCGTCCCACTGTGCTGTTGTAGAAGTCGAGCGCCGCCGCCGTGAACAATGGCATCCCGCCGCTCCTCCCGCATTCAGGCCGCCAGGAAGGTCCTCCCCCTCTCCTTAACTCGCGGGTACATCATAGGTCTCCTTAGGTTTAAGTTTCGGACTCAATTGAGCCCGATCCGAACCAAGATTTTCATGGTTTTCGGCAAAAAATTAACCTTCTAGAACCGCCGGGAAACCCTCTCCGGTGGCTGAGCCGCCGCCTAGCGATAGCCACCACCTCAACGGAGGTGGTGGTGGTGGTGGCCGGGCGGGGAAGGGGCTGGATCGCCGGTGGCAGATCTTGGAAACGGCTCCAGGCGGGATGGATCCTGGTCGTTGGCTTAATGTAGAAGATGATAGGATTCCGTCGAATCTGCGCCAAGATTCGTGCTTCTCCTGATTCTAAACTATAGGATATTAAATATTGATATTTTGATTTATGTCATAGTTTTGGTATTATTTGGTTTTCATTTGTAAAAATACCTAGGCTCATCTGGTGGGAAAACTTCCAACATTAAAGTTGTAGTCCTTTGTGTCTAATTTATTTTAAAATTTGTTTGAACCCATTTGGGTGCATGGTATGACCAGGGCACCCATTTTGGTGGGACATACACTTAGGGCTAGACAGTCATTAAACTGAGTGCCCACACCTCATCCCTGGTCCAAATCACTTGAAATTTTGGCAGAGAGTTTAAATTAGCTATACCTAGGGCCTAACCAAAACTCAGAATTTTAGGAGACACTTTGCCTAAAGTTTTTGCTTTTATTTAATAATGCTAAGGTAAATTAATTAAGTGGTCAAATGACCTCCAAACCCTCCCAAATTTTGGAGTGTGGTCCCTGGCATCAATACCTAGCTCTGTACAAAATTTTAACTCATTTTAATATGTTTTGGTTAGGGAATCACCAAACCATATTGTGGCCCTAAGGAGGTATTTTTGATTAAAAGTGCACTATGGACTTTGGGTGGTCCCGTCCCCTCAACAGAGGCTGAGGTTTTGGACACTGACTTGGCATGGCCAATATCACCCCCTTAAGGAAAATGGGGTGATTTAGGCTTGATTTGCCATAGTGTTCAACCTCAAACCCTAAGTAAGGACTTTTGAGGGTTGTGAAGGACATGGGGGCAAATGCCATTGTATAGCATTGGAAACACAGTAGAATTGAGGGTAATGTAACCTAAGTTCTCTGGTAGGAACCTTAAAGGAGTTGGAGCAAGGTAGACACCTCAAAACCCTAACCCTAGTTTTAGGGTAGGAGAACAAATTTGAAGATTTAGCCACTAAACCTTCCCCAAAAGTTATGAAACTTGGGTAGAGTAGGTTTTAGGCCATCTAGAACCCCTGGTAATTTCTATAGAAGTTTATGGATTTTATTCCTGGTACTTCATTTGTTAATTACCAAAAGGCCCAAAATGATTTTTGATTTTCTTATGGTTATTCCCTGAATTTGAATCTAATGAAACTTGTTCAGAATATCTTAAAGGCCTAAGTGAATATCCCTGAAATTTCTTATAATTTTTACTTGAGTTTATTTAGTACTTCCTTCACAAGTTTTGGAAAGGGGCTTGGTAGAATAAAATTAATTATTGATGATTTATCTGTTGAAAAATCATGAGACTTAGGTTTTGATGTTTTCAGGCCAAAACGTACTTGTAGAAAGTTATTTATAATTTTTAGAGATCTGTTTTCAGAACTTCCTTTACAAGGCCATATTTTTGAGAATAGGATAATTAATTAATTTAGGGAATAATTATTTCAAACAAATTATGAAAGTTTACTTAGAGGTTTTATGTGCCCTTACAATCATCCTGGAATTTTCTCTGAATTTTTGGAAGTATTTTTGTTGTACATCCCCTTTTAATGATTTATTTTGGAATAAATTGGAAATAAAATTTAAGGGCTTAAAGCTTGCTGAAAAATTGGGAGATTCTGGATTTTTAGATGATTATTCATTTTGCATTTAACATAAATTTAGTGGAGTTTTATCTTGTCTAAAGTTGTACTTCATGTTCAAACTTGGAACTTTTGGTTATTAGAATAAATAAATAAATTATCAGTTAAATTATGAAAATTAGGAAATTATGGATTCAGGCTACAAATGCCAATATAGTCCTTCAATAATTATTATATGAGTACTGGATGAACATTTGGTATACTTCCCATTTTACGGGTCATATAGCTTAAATGGTCTGCATTTAGTAAAACTGCCGGAAATCATTCGGGATATAAATTAGAGCACATGTGATGGGTCTTGTTGGGCTGCTGGAAGGATAATTGGAATTAGGAGCATCATTGGAAGATAAAATGAGTAGAGTGTTGTTTTGGCTAGGGTTTAGAGGCGCTCGAGTTCGACGAAAGATCGCCCTCCCCGAGGTGAGTTAGAGTCAAATCACCCTAGGATTAGCCTATCGCAACATGAGAAAGTAATGGGTAAGGCAATCAACCAGTAATAATAATAAGTACCTTACGAAAGGGAACGCTGTGCGTAATCCCAACATAGTTCCTAGTGCCCCTTGAGAGCCCTTCACAGGGAATACCTGGGGCAGTCCTGGGTTAACGTAAACTGTTTTAACAAGCTGAAAAGAGTAACTTAGTAATTAGGGTTGCACATTTCACAAACACTGATAGCACTGGAAGTTAGATGGGAGCTTCAGCTCGGATGGTCAAAAGACGGACTTTGGGTCCGGGGAGCTTCGACTCGATTGTTTGAGACGGACGTGTTGGACCGGGGAGCTTCGGCTCGGTTTTTGATTACGCTAAATTTGCATGTGCATAAAAGCAAAGGAAATTAAGGTGGTGGGTCTTCGGTATTGGAGGTTCGATGCACCGACGCCAATACGTTGACTCGGCAAGTGTGGTTAGCACTTCGCCAATAGAAGTCCGGTGCGCCAGCCGGCAAGAGTACGCAGGAGTCCGCTTCGTGCACCAAGCGTTGAGTCGTACGATAGGTCTGACCGGTAGTGCTTTACTGGTTTAGAGGTGGGCGAGGCCCAACCCACCGCTTCCGTCTGCCACTACGGAGGTATCCTGGGAGGTTACGGCTCCAGAAAGGGGGAACTAAAGGTCTGTGTGCACAGAGTCGGGTGTGTGTGTTGCACTTGCATGTTCCATCATACCCACTTGCATGTCATAGAATAATCGATTCATTTAATCCCTGACACCTAATGTATATGTGGAATGGAACGCTTATACATTAGGACCTGCTAAATG
The DNA here is from genome assembly GCA_039583875.1 of Platanthera guangdongensis. NCBI lineage: Eukaryota > Viridiplantae > Streptophyta > Magnoliopsida > Asparagales > Orchidaceae > Platanthera > Platanthera guangdongensis. Next base: position 101,119,011 of record CM077158.1, on the reverse strand, counting down.
ACCCCTTGGTCTATAAGCTTGTGTGGGCAAGTTTATAAATTAAGGTCAATTTCGATATATATTTATATATTGCTGTGTGATAACTGACACCCCAACGTATAAATTGGTATGAGACTCTTTATACAATGGGAGCCTTGCAGAAGACCCCTTGGCTTATGTGTTCTCACATTAGTGAAGGTTACCTTTTTATATATCATCTTATTGTCAATATCTATTATAGAATTGCTAGTATAGGTCCGCTGCCACCTGTTTTGATTATTCTCCACCTTCAAGTCCTCCCCTTTCTTCCTCTCTGCTCGGTGCCTAGGAGCCATGGGGGAAGGGGTGGGGGATGATAGGACTTAGTCCTTTAGACTAACGGCTTTCGAACCGCATCATTTAGGGGATCGTGGAGCCCAGCATGGAAGAGCAGCCCCAGAGACCGATAAGCTTGGAGGTGGGGGGCAGCCTAGCTCCGGAGTTCATACATCCGGGACCGTGAGTCTCGACCTTGAGTAGTTTTTCAGCTTTTTCTTCCGCATGAGTGATTTGTAGTAAGGATATGATGTACCGGGCATAAGCCTGTATTTTAGCGCTATGATGTATTATTCTGTGGACACTCCCTTCGTGGAGATTTATTACTATGATATGTGATTTTCTGTGGACTGTTAGTTTCCATTACTTCATTATGCTACTTTTCTGTGATCGAATTGGCCGGCAGAATCGGTGCTTTGTGGTGATGACTCTTCAGGGCGTGAAGGAGTCACCGCAAAACGGCGGTTTTGGGCCTAAGACCCGGAGTTCAAGAAAAACAAAAGGGGGGGGGTCTTACAAGTGTTATCAAAGCAGACCTCGATCGAAAAGTAGCAGTCCACAACCCTGGGTCACCCCCGCGCGAGTTTAGTTTGCGGACAAACTAAGCAGCGGAAGTAGTGGTGTGCCCATATAAGGGATCACATGTAAATGTAAATTGTCCACTTCTTAATTAGGAATTGAGTCGATTACTTACTAATACAGATCGTTTTGCAGCCCCAGCTCAGCCCACCCCACAAGGTGTAGCTCAGCAGACTCCGGACATTGCACCACCTCTCATGGTCCCCACACCCTTCCTTCAGTCAGACATGGGGCAAAGTCTTACAGCTATCCTTGAGGCCTTCCGGGCTCAACAAGCCCCGGCCCAACAGCCAAACCCAGGGGCCAACTGGAATAGCACCTTCCGAGGACTCTCTCCCTCGTCCTACTTTGGGACAGAGTCGGCTGTGCGGACATAGGAGTGGCTGGATGTTATGTACGATATGTTGACCGGGATACGGTGCCCCCGGGAGGAGAGGGTGGCTTTGGTGGTATCTTGCTTGGAGTCACATGCCAAGAGGTGGTGGAAGACGTTGTTGGACATGACGTTTGCCGATAGGGAGGTTGCGGAAATTACTTGGGAGGAATTCAGGGCCATGCTGCTGGAGCATTTTGTTCCACAGTCGGCCAGGGACGAGTTGGAGGAGCGGTTCTTAAAACTGAAGCAGGGCACCAGGACAGTGGTGGAGTACCATCGAGAGTTCAACCATTTGGCTCGATATGCAGGTTCTTACCAACTGGATGAAGCAGGATACATCAAGAGGTTCTATAAGTGTCTGAAAGAGGAGTTGAGGGAGGCTTTGTTATTTTTATCCGATGGGCCTATCTCCCGGATTTTGGAGATGACAAAGAGGATTGAGGCTGATTGGCACACCACCCGGGGCCGGAAGCGGCAAGCGGAGGATCAGGGCCGGAGTGCCAGAAATGATCAACGGCGAGGCGCTATACCAGATGGGAGAAGGACGGAGGATTAGCCTCGTCAGGAGGTGAGGCAGGAGACGAGAGAGCATGTGATATTGGCCCCTCAACATCTTCGGATTCAGGAGATGTCGAGACTCGGGGGTATGACGTATCCCCCACTAGAGTGCTTCCATTGTCATCAGGTGGGACACCTTTGGAGGAACTGCCCCATGAGGGGGGCACCACCTCCAGCACCATAGGGTGGCCCACCAGCCCAGCTTTTCGGAGGCCGAGGACGCGGCCGAGGACGTGGTTATCAGGGAGGAGATCGAAGACAGGAAAGGGAGCAGGCATATGCCTTGGACCTAGCACAGCCTCGAAATCCAGAGCGGGTCATCACAGGTAAATAAAGATGTTTAAATTGTTTAAATTAGATTCCCGTTCTCAGTTGCCCAACAAGTAGAACTGCCCTAAGTAGAATAAATAGGAAAGAAAACGCATTATAAAATACTAAGACATTTAATCGTCCCAGGTATAGTCTTCATCAGCGGCAAGCCCGCCTATACTCTGTTCGACACGGGTGCCGCGCACTCGTTTGTGTCGGAGGCCTTTCTGGAAGGGCTGGAAGGAGTGGAACGGTTCACAGGCCGGATGAGGAGGGTGCGTCTACCCGACGGATCAGAGATACTCACCTTAGCCCACTGCAGCATGGAGGCGGAGATTGGAGGAAAGTCGTTCGAAGTTCTGGCAACGGTCCTGAGGATGCCCATCATCGAGCTGATCCTGGGCATGACTTGGTTACAGTGGAATCATGCCCAGATTGATTGCCAAGCGAGGAGGATCACCGTGAGGCACGGGGACTCTATCATCATCATCGAAGGTATAAGACCTGCCTCACGTATACCCTGATCTTCAGTACAGGCCGTTAAGGCCTATTTACAGGGGGAGGAGGTCTACGAGGTGCAGTTTGAGATGGCAGAGGCCACGAATTCTATATCGAATATCCCGGTGGTGCGGGAGTTTGAGGACGTCTTTCCAGAAAAATTACCTGGATTACCCCCGCGCAGGGAGCAGGACTTTCAGATATAGCTTGTGTCGGGGGCCAGGCCAGCATCCAAGGAACCTTACCGGATGGCCCCAAGGGAGTTGACAGAGTTCCGGAGCCAGCTTCAGGAGTTAGTGGAAGCCGGATTTGTCCGGCCAAGCTCATCACCATGGGGAGCCCTGGTATTGTTCGTCAAAAAGAAAGACGAGACTCTCAGACTGTGCATCGACTACCGAGCACTAAATCGGTTGATGGTCCGGAACACCTATCCACTGCCAAGGATAGACGAGCTGTTCGACCAGCAGCAGGGAGCGTAGTTCTTTTCGAAATTAGACTTGAGGTCGGGATACTACCAGCTTCGGATTCGAGAGGAGGACATTCAGAAGACTGCTTTTAGTAGCAGATATGGTTTATTCAAGTTTACGGTGATGCCCTTCGGGCTCACCAATGCACCATCAGCGTTCATGACCCTCATGAACCAGGTTTTCAAGGAATATCTAGATGTGTTTGTCATCGTGTTTATCGATGACATCCTTATCTACTCGAGAACGGAGGAGGAGCACTCACGCCATCTAGCACTGACCTTACAGAGGATGCGGGAGAATCATTTATTTGCAAAGTTTAGTAAATGTCAGTTCTGGCTGAAGGAGGTGGGCTTCTTAGGCCATATTATCAGTGGAGCCGGGTTGGCAGTGGATCCGGCAAAGATTCAGGCAATTCGAGATTGGTCGTAGCTAAAGACAGCCACTGACGTACGAAGTTTCCTAGGACTTGTCGGGTACTACCGGAAGTTCGTGGAGGGATTCTCTCGAATCGCCCGCCCGCTCACATCCTTAACGAAGAAGGAGGTACCCTTCGTGTGGACCCCGCAGTGCCAGGCAGCTTTCTAGGAGCTGAAGGATCGACTAACCTCGGCTCCCATTCTTACTCTCCCCTCGGGGAGGGAAGGATTTCAGGTCTATACTGATGCCTCCTACCAGGGTATGGGAGCTGTACTGATGCAGAAGGGTCATGTAATTGCATATGAGTCTCGCCAATTGAGGAAGCACGAACAGAACTATCCGGTGCACGACCTTGAGATAGGGGCTGTCGTTTTTGCTTTGAAGATCTGGCGCCATTATCTTTATGGAGTCCACTGCGACATCTACTCCGACCACAAGAACTTAAAATACGTGGACACGCAGAAGGAATTGAACATCAGGCAGAGGCGCTGGGTGGAGTTCCTAGCAGATTATCAGTATGAGATGCACTACCTTCCAGGGAAGGCAAACGTGGTGGCTGACACGTTGAGTCAGAGAGCTGCCACTTCCGAGACCGAGCCCCAGGTTATGGCTATGGAACTGTTGAGAAGATTGGAGGATATGCACATCACACTAGTGTCATCCGAGGACCCCGTGCTTTACATGGAGTTTTTAGCTGCGTTGAGTGCTACCGACGATATTCGGGACCGAGTCAGAGAGGGACAGAGGCGAGATGGCAAATTGGAGTCGATATTCTGGGCCTTGGAGAACAGTGCAGCAGGAGATTACACGATGAGGGATGGTGTGGTATGTTTTAGAGGTCGGAATTATATACCAGAAGGAGGCCAAGTCCGGGAAGACATTTTGGAGGAGGCCCACCACAGTAGATACTCGGTGCACCCGGGCATCACGAAGATGACTGCGGATTTGAAGAAGACTATGTACTGGCCTGGCATGAAGAAGGATATCATTCGGTTTGTGACCCACTGCGAAGCGTGTCAGCTAGTGAAGGCAGATTGCAAAAACCCCGCGGGTTTGTTGCAACCACTCCCGGTACCACAATGGAAGTTCGAAGACATCACGATGGACTTTATTCACGGACTTCCCCGATCACGATCAGGAAATGACTCGATTTGGGTCATCGTCGATCGGTTGACAAAAGTAGCCAGATTTATTCCGATCATGAAGGACGACGCTGTGGGAGTATTAGTACGGAGATTTGTGGAGCAGTTCGTTCGATATCACGGGGTGCCCAAGACGATCGTGTCGGATCGGGATGGCCGGTTCACTTCCAGGGAGTGGAGATCCGTGCAAGCTTACTTAGGCACGCGATTGACCTTCAGCACTGCATTCCATCCCCAGACGGACGGGCAGACAGAACGCACCAACCGGACGCTGGAAGATCTTTGAGGCTATGCATTTTGGACCGCGGGGAACCATGGGAGAAACTCTTACCCCTGGTCGAGTTCTCCTATAACAACAGCTACCAGTCCAGCATCAGGATGGCGCCTTACGAAGCCTTGTATGGAAGGAAATGCCGGACCCCGCTTTCTTGGGTTCAGGATGAAGATTCGAAGGTGTTGGGATCAGATTTTGTTGAAGACACTGAGGCCCAGGTGAGGCTGATCAGAGACAGGATGCTAGAGGCGCAGAGCAGACAAGCTAAGTACTATGATGCCCGGCATCGGCAGGTGGAGTTCCAGGTCGGGGACCAAGTGTTTTTGAAGATCCGGCCCATGCATGGAGTCTCGCTGGTGCGTGGTCGGAGGAAGAAGCTCAGCCCTAGGTACATGGGCCCTTACAGGATCCTGGAGCGGATCGGGCCCCTAGCCTACAGGCTGGAGTTACCACCAGAGCTGGAAGCTCTGCACGATGTCTTCCACATTTCCTCGCTGAGGAGGGCTCTGCTACGCCCGGAGCAGCATATTTTGACCACCGACGGGCCGGTAGCTTCAGACCGGTCAGTTCTTTTGGAGCCGGTTAGGATCGACGCCCGAGGAGTACGAGTCCTGCATCTCAAGAAGGTCCCATTAGTCGAGGTCCTGTGGAGGAACCACGGCCAGGAGGAGCATACCTGGGAGCCGCAGGACCTGATGCGACAAAGATACCCAGAGCTGTTCAGTCAGGTATACCTCACAAACCCCTCAAGATGTTTAATTTATTTTCCTTCTTTAAACTAGTAAGGGTTGCTCTAGGCAGGTAGAGGCTTATCTTTTGTTTATTGGGGGCTTATCTTTTGTTTATTGGGATCTTGGCTCACCGATTAGGCGAAATGGGTATTGACTTAAGTTTCCCTCAAAACTTAATTTAGCAAACATGGCGTCGTGATGGGATGTTACAAGTTTCTTTTCTTCGGTAGAAATTCCCGTAGGCTTAACCTTGATTTTGGGGACGAAATCTTTGTTTTGTTTATTGGGATTTGTAACATCCCATTTTTAACTGGACCCTTAGGAGTGATCTTATCTATGACTAGGTCATGACAAACCCTAGGAAGCCAGAAATGGGCCAAGGGATGGAGACAAAGTGTGGAAATCATCATGGTCTGCAAATAGTAGAACTCTGAACAATGGTTTAGGATGACCATGGGGCTACACCTTGACCCCAATACCCTACCACAACACCCCCTAATACATTGGGAGGCCCATTAGAGCCATAAGGACCCATTGGGGTCAACCCAAATAGTCATGTTGACCCAAGTCAACTCTAGCCCTAAAATGGTGTAAGTGCCCTTACCAAGGGACATGTGACCCCCAAGATGCCCAACCAACCCTATTCAAGTCTTTCTAGACCTTAAGGGAGTCCAAAGGGTCACCAAGGACCCAATGGGGTCAACCTAGATGATCAAATTGACTCAGGTCAACCCTAACTTAAGCCAAGTCAAACCTAGCCCAAAAGGGCTAACCCAAGCCCAAGCCACTTCTTCCGTAGGCTAACCTCACTTTCATGATCATCATGACTAAGTGGGCTGCACATAGCCTATGGGGTTGACCAGTCAACAAGGGTGACTAGGAGAGAGAAGGGAGCTTCCCTCCATGTTAATGGTGGAGAGAGAGAAGATGGGGGAGAGGAAGGGGAGAGTGGAGCCGGCCAAAAGGAGACTAACAACCACCTTTAATGGCTACAATCAACTCATCTAGGGAAGAGGAGTTGATTCTAGACGTTTCCCGACCACCAAGGGGTGGATTCAGCCCCCCTCCACTCAACCCGAGCCACACCATAAATGGTGTTGATGGGCATTGAAGAACCAGCCACCCCCTCCCCAATTGCCCATTTAAACACCATCAGTGGGCAGAGGGGAACATTTTCGAGCTTTTACCCGGAGGAGACAGGTCGTCCCACTATGCTGTTGTAGAAGCCGAGCGCCGCCGCCGTCAACAATGGCATCCCGCCGCTCCTCCCGCATTCAGGCCGCCAGGAAGGTCTTCCCCCTCTCCTTAACTCACGGGTAGATCATAGGTCTCCTTAGGTTTATGTTTCGGGCTCAATTGAGCCCGATCCAAACCAAGAATTTCATGGTTTTTGGCAAAAAATTAACCTGCTAGAACCGCCGGGAAACACCTCTCCGGTGGCTGAGCCGTCGCCTGGCGATAGCCACCACCTCAACGGAGGTGGTGGTGGCGGTGGCCGGCCGGGGAAGGGGCTGGATCGCCGGCGGCAGAGCTTGGAAACGGCTCCAGGCGGGATGGATCCTGGCATTGGCTCAATGTAGAAGATGATAGGATTCCGTCGAATCTGCGCCAAGATTCGTGCTTCTCCTGATTCTAAACTATAGGATATTAAATGTTGATATTTTGATTTATGTCACAGTTTTGGTATTATTTGGTTTTAAGTTTTAAAAATACCTAGGCCCACCTGGTGAGAAAATATCCAACATGAAAGTTGTAGTCCTTTTTGTCTACGTTATTGTAAAATTTGTTGGAACCCATTTGGGTGCATGGTCTGACCAGGGCACCCATTTTGGTGGGACATACACTTAGTGCTAGGCTGTCATTAAACTGAGTGCCCACACCTCATCCCTAGTCCAAATCCCTTGAAATTTTGGCAGGGAGTTTAAATTAGCTATACCTAGGGCCTGCCCAAAATTCAGAATTTTTGGAGACACTTTGCCTAAAGTTTTTGCTTTTATTTACAAATGCTAGGGTAAATTATTTAAGTGGTCAAATGACATACAAACCCTCCCAAATTTTGGAGAGTGGTCCCTGGCATCAATACCTAGCTCAGTACAAAATTTTAACTCATTTGGATATGTTTTGTTTAGGGAATCACCAAACCGTATTGTGGCCCTAAGGAGGTATTTTTGATTAAAAGTGCACTATGGACTTAGGGTGGTCCCCTCCACTCAAGAGAGGCTGAGGTTTTGGACACTGACTTGGCATTGCCAAGGTCACCCCCTTAAGGAAAATGGGATGATTTAGGCTTGATTTGCCCTAGGGTTCAACCTCAAACCCTAAGGAAGGACTTTTGAGGGTTGTGAAGGACATGGGGGCAAATGCCCTTGTATGGCCTTGGAAACCCAGTAGAATTGAGGGTAATGTAACCTAAGTTCTCTGGAAGGAATCTTAGAGGAGTTGGAGCAAGGTAGAAATCTCAAAACCCTAACCCTAGTTTTAGGGTAGGAGCACAAATTTGAAGATTCATCCACTAAACCTTCCCCAACAGTTATGAAACTTGGGTAGAGTAGGTTTTAGGCCATCTAGAACCGCTGGTAATTTCTATAGAAATTTATGGTTTTTATTCCTGGTACTTCATTTGTTAATTACCAAAAGGCCCAAAATGATTTTTGATTTTCTTATGGTTATTCCCTGCATTTGAATCTAATGAAACTTGGTCAGAATATCTTAAAGTACTAAGTGAATATCCCTGAATTTTCTTATAATTTTTACTTGAGTTTATTTAGTACTTCTTTCACAAGTTTTGGAAAGGGGCTCGGTAGAATAAAATTAATTATTGATGATTTATCTGTTGAAAAATCATGAGACTTAGGTTTGGATGTTTTCAGGCCAAAAAATACTTGTAGAAATTTATTTATAATTTTTAGAGGTCTGTTTTAAGAACTTCCTTTACAAGGCCATATTTTTGAGAATGAGATAATTAATTAATTTAGGGAATAATTCTTTCAAACAAATTATGAAAGTTTACTTAGAGATTTTATGTGCCCTTACAATCATCCTGAAATTTTCTCTGAATTTGTGGAAGTATTTTTGTTGTACATCCCCTTTTAATGATTTATTTTGGAATAAATTGGAAATAAAATTTAAGGGCATAAAGCTTGCCAAAAAAATTGGGAGATTCTGGATTTTTAGATGATTATTCATTTTGCATTTAACATAAATTTAGTGGAGTTTTATCTTGTATAAAACTTGTACTTCATGTTCAAACTTGGAACTTTTGGTTATTAGAATAAATAAATAAATTATCAGTTAAATTATGAAAATTAGGAAATTATGGATTCAGGCTACAAATGCCAATATAGTCCATCAATAATTATTATATGAGTACTGGATGAACATTTGGTATACTTCCCATTTTACGGGTCATATTGCTTAAGTGGTCTGCATTTAGTAAAACTGCAGGAAATCATTCAGGATATGAATTATAGCACATGTGATGGGTCTTGTTGGGTTGCTGGAAGGATAATTGGAATTAGGAGCATCATTGGAAGATAAAATGAGTATAGTGTAGTTTTGGCTAGGGTTTAGAGGCGCTCGGGTTCGACGAAAGAGCGACCTCCCCGAGGTGAGGTAGAGTCAAATCACCCTAGGATTAGCCTATCGCAACATGAGAAAGTAATGGGTAAGGGAATCAACCAATAATAATAATAAGTACCTTGCGAAAGGGAATGCTGGGCATAATCCCAACATAGTTCCTAGTGCACCTTGAGAGCCCTTCACAGGGAATACCGGGGGCAGTCCTGGGTTAACGTAAACTGTTTTAACAAGCTGAAAAGAGTAACTTAGTAATTAGGGTTGCACCTTTCACAAATACTGATAGCACCGGAAGTTAGCTGGGAGCTTCGGCTCGGATGGTTAAAAGACGGACTTTGGTTCCGGGGAGCTTCGGCTCGATTGTTTGAGACGGACGTGTTGGACAGGGGAGCTTCGGCTCGGTTTTTGATTACGCTAAATTTGCATGTGCATAAAAGGAAAGGAAATTAAGGTGGTGGGTCTTCGGTATTGGAGGGTCGATGCACCTACGCCAATACGTTGACTCGGCAAGTGTGGTTAGCACTTTGCCAACAGAAGTCCTGTGCGGCAGCCGGCAAGAGTACGCAGGAGTCCACTTCGTGCACCAAGCGTTGAGGCGTACGATAAGTCTGACCGGTAGTGCTTTACTGGTTTAGAGGTGGGCGAGGCCCAACCCACCGCTTTCGTCTGCCACTACGGCGGTATCCTGGGAGGTTACAGCTCCAGAAAGGGGGAACTAAAGGTCTATGTGCACAGAGTCGGGTGTGTGTGTATTGCACTTGCATGTTCCATCATACCCACTTGCATGTCATAGCATAATCGATTCATTTAATCCCTGACACCTAATGTATAAGTGGAATGGGACGCTTATACATTATGACCTGCTAAACGACCCCTTGGTCTATTAGCTTGTGTGGGCAAGTTTATAAATTAAGGTCAATTTCGATATATATTTATATATTGCTATGTGATAACTGACACCCCAACTTATAAATTGGTATGGGACTCTTTATACGATGGGACCCTTGCAGAAGACCCCTTGGCTTATGTGTTCTCACATAAGTGAAGGTTACCTTTTTATATATCATCTTATTGTCAATATCTATTATAGAATTGCTAGTATAGGTCCGCTGCCAGCTGTTTTGATTATTCTCCACCTTCAAGTCCTCCCCTTTCTTCCTCTCCGCTCGGTGTCTAGGAGCCATGGGGGAAGGGGTGGGGGATGATTGGACTTAGTCTTTTTGACTAACGGTTCTTGAACCGTATCATTTAGGGGATCGTGGAGCCCAGTATGGAGGAGTAGCCACAGAGACCGATAGGCTTGGAGGTGGGGCAGTCTAGCTCCGGAGTTCATACAGCCGGGACCGTGAGGCTCGACCTTGAGTAGTTTTTCTGCTTTTGCTTCAGCATGAGTGATTTGTAGTAAGGATATGATGTACCGGGCATAAGCCCGTATTTTAGCGCTCTGATGTATTATTCTGTGGACACTCCCTTCGTGGAGATTTATTACTATGATATGTGATTTTCTGTGGACTATTAGTGTCCATTACTTCATTATGCTACTTTTCTGTGATCGAATTGGCCTGCAGAATCGGCGCTTTGTGGTGATGACTCTTCAGGGCGTGAAGGAGTCACTGCAAAACGACGGTTTTGGGTCTAAGACCCCGGAGTTCAAGAAAAAAAAAGGGGTGGGGGGGAGGTCTTACACTTCTTCTCCAAGAAGCTGCTCAATACTTACGGCCTCGCCAACAAGCATCATCACTGGAACGAGAAGTTCGTCTACGTCTCGGGCGACTTCGGCAACGTCGATCTCACGCTCGTCCAGTATGACGATGCGGCGTATAGGCCACCCGCTCTTGGGTCGCGCGAGAATGCCATCCTCGAGTTCTTTGGGACCAAGGACTTCGACATCCAGTTCCTTAGGCGAGACCTTGATTCCCTTCAGCCCGTACCTCCCGACGAAGGTATGCTTTTGACCTGGTCATGCAATTATGTAATTTAAAATTTGGAGCTAAATGTTGCGGACCTCGTAGGCGAGCGAGATATCTCCCTCCACCAACCGTTTGATGAGTCCAGGGCTCTCACCGACCCCCTGGCTCTTGCGAAATCTGCCGCGCTCACTTGCCGAGACAAACCGGCACCCCCCTCCGAACCTAGCGCCGGAAGCCAAATCCCAGTGCCCTCTCCTCCGTCTCTCTCAAGAGACCCAGTCCAACTACTGTGGAAAAGGGGAAGTCTGTGTCAACCTCTCCCGCCTGCTCTTGTGCCGAGATGCTGTCCATAGTGGGCCGGGCGACTACTACGAACGAGGCCGCAGCAAAGACTCCTGCCGAGCATTTGTCAGCCACAGACAGGGCTTATGACGAGAGGGAGGCTTCCGAGACCTCCTCCCAAGTTCCTTTCAAGTAGATGCCGAAAGGGCATCGAAACTTCGGCCTCGGCGACCACTTCCTCGATGCAGAGGGGAAATCCCTGCTTCGGTGTGATACTGACGCCAACCGGGCCTCCATCTCTAGCCTCCTTCCCAGCTGATCGGAGCGGGATGAGGTCACTTGCGATGCCTTCGCGCTGCGATATGGTCTCTGCAGTCGGGAAGATGTCGAAGTGTTCGATCGATCGCAAACCCGGCTCCTCGCCTATGTCTCCATCCGGGCCCCGATGCAGGGGATTCAGCTCGCGCACATGTCGGTGCATCAAAGTATTACCATCGACCACAACTTGCCCACATGCTCACGACAAAGGAGGAGGCGGAGGCTAACTTGGACGCCCTGAATGCCAAGCTGGAGAATGCCCAGCGGCTTCTATCTCTCCGCCCGACCAATGAGGTAAGCGAGATTCTTCAAGGCCTCTCGCCCCTCTTTTTGCACAAAGCTTTTTCTCATGAGCTGACGAACTCTGTTTAGGACTATACTGAGAGCTCGATTTTCCGTGCGAGACTGGCTGGTCTGCAGTGCGAGAATACCCTCCTGAAGCCATAGCTTGCGCGTGTGGAAGTGACCAAAGTCTCGGCACCGCCGTCGCTGTACGAGAGGCTTAAGAGACACTTCTATTCGGAGTATGATATAGACAAACTCCTGCAGACGAAAGCCCAGTCCGCGGCGAGGCTGACGATCGAGACTCTATGAGACATAGGATGCTTAAATGAGGGTGGCGAGATCCTCACTGCCCACATGCTCCTTCCTTGGCTTTTCGAGCATGTCCCCAATCCTGCGGGATCTCCCGATTCCCCGCCCTCAGATGTCCCGAAGACTCCCGTTGTATTCATCGGGACATCTGGCGAGAGCTCTGACAAGAGCCCAAGCGGGATCTCTGGCGAGAGCTTGAGCGGGGAATCCGGCAGAACCCCCTGAAGATCCTCGCTGCCCTCCTTGCTGCGAATCTTCTTGTCATTCCTTTTTCTCACTTTTTTTTGAATGGATGACAAGTTCTCGCATGTAACCCTTCCTTAAAAACACTTTCATGTAAATAGATTATGATCAGTCTTCTCTCGTGCCTCTATCATTAAATCGATGTTTCCTTCATCTATTGCTGCTCAAGTACTCTCTTGTCGAGAGCCTAGACCCCTAGGAGAGTCGCCACCCTTAGTGATAAATTAACAAGTGTGGCCTTGTCGAGAGGACAAGGCCCAGTGTGTCTTTGTTGAGTGCTTCTTTGGTGAGTGCTTGTAGCCGAGTGCTTGTAGCCGAGTACTTGTAGCCGAGTGCTTGTAGCCAAGAGCCTTTTGCTGAGAGCGCTGACCATAGGCTTTAGAAGGGTCGCCTTCTTTCTGCGATACGTGATCGAATCGTTGTTTTGCTGAAGAATTCTGCTGTATCGTCAAGAGCATCTCGGTGCAGACTCTTCTGCTGAGAAATCCCTTTGTCGAGAACTCCTGGCCGATGTGGGCCCGGTCAGTGAGTTTACTTGGGACCCACCCATGCTTGGGGGGGGGGTGCAGAAGTTTCCAAACCGAAGTATCTCCAAGAACCAACCCTTACCCCTACAGGTGAGCCTTCGAACCTGCCAGTTAATGAGAGCCTGTGCAGCAGGTCTACCTGGGGCCGAGCCAGTCTCGGGGTAGGGCAAAAGTCTCCAAACTGAAGTATCTCCCAGAACCAACCCTTACCCCCACTGGCGAGCCTTCGGACCTGCCGGTTAATAAGAGCCTGCGTAGCGGGTCTACCTGGGTCCGAGCCAGGCTCGGGGTAGGGCAAAAGTCTCCAAACTGAAGTATCCCCGAGAACAAACCCTTACCCCCACATGCGAGCCTTCAGACCTGCCATCAAATGAGAGCCTGCGCAGTGGGTCTACCTGGGGCCGAGCCAGGGTCGGGGTAGTGCAAAAGTCTCCAAGAACCAACCCTTTCCCCCACAGGCGAGCCTTCAGACCTACCAGCAAATAAGAACCTGCGCAGCGGGTCTACCTGGGGCCGAGCCAAGCTCGGGGTAGTGCAAAAGTTTCCAAACTAAAGTATCTCCGAGAACCAACCCTTACCCCTATTGAAGTATGAGTTGTTGAATTCTGTGAAGTGAAAGTGGGTGAATGGATGGCTTGGGAAACCTATCCGCGCGGACTACGCAGACAGGGTTGGCGGACTGCTAGGTCGGCAGGGATGTTGCAGGCGGTTTGCTCTGTGGCGGCCTGGGCGGTCTGTTCACGCGGACTACGCGGACAGCAGCGGCGGTCTGACAGACCAGTATATGCTCAGTAGGAGGTTGACTCCCAGGAAGTAACTGGGCGGATAGGAATGTTATCCGCGGAGTCCGGCATGAAGCGGACTGAAGAACTGGAGCTCGGCAGACCGGTTTGGCAGTTGCCTTGGTCTTGCTCTAGTGAAGCGGCAAGTGGAAGCCGCGGAGACCGCAGGTCAGCGCGGACAGAAACTGGAGGTCGCCCGGTATGGCGGGCTAGATCCAGTGTCCGCCAGTAAGTGCGGACTGGCCCTTGTGGCCAGCGGACTGGACTTGGTGGGAATTGAACCAAGTCCAGGATGGCTCAGTCCGGGGAGATCGTGCAGTGGAGCGCGGGCTGGTTTCTCAGTCCGTCAAGCGTAGTAGAAGTGCAGTTGCCTTGTTTGCTAGCTTGGGGAAATGCGGACTGGAGAATTGCTTGTGCAGGAGCGTGTGGACTGGAGCCGGAGTCCGCTGAGTCCGATTTAGCCTTATGATGAGGTTTTGGACTCAGGGATGCGGACTGAGGCAGTCAGCAGGAATGCGGACTGGAGAAGTCTGCAGTGCAAGCGGACTGGAGTTCGCTGTGTATGCGGACTGGATCGACGTGTTCGCTAAGTCCGGAGGTGCCTTGGAGATGAGGTAATGGACTTGGGATATGCGGACGGAAGCCGGGTGTTCGCTGAGTCCGGCAGGTGCCTTGATGGCGAGGCTGCGGGCTCAGGTTTTGCGGGCTGATGCCTTGTCCGCAGAATGGCGGACACGGCTGTTGTGGAGTCCGGCTGTGGTGGTCCTGGCTTGGTCTCTGGCGGCAAGGCGGGCTGGATATTGGAGTCCGGCCTTGGAGAAGCTGGGGCGGACTGGCTATCTGCACAGGAGCGGCGAACTGGAATGTGTGTCCGCGGGCTGGCGGACACACTTGTTCTAGCTGCGGGTTGTGGCGGTGATCCTATCGGCTAGGGCGGTGACCATACTCATCGTCGTGCCTATAAATAGGACCCATGTCACATCAGGAAAATGGAACCTAGACCGAAGTAAGTGAACAGTAATTGAGCTCGCGTAAGTTGCTGCGGTCTGGACCTTGTGTCCGCGCGGATTGAGAGTTGACCCGGTTGTGCTGTGCAGGTTGTGCGGATAGCGCTGGAAAGCCAGGACTTGGCTCTGATTGCGGTCAGGGACAGTGCGGACTCTGCGGTTAAGCAACAGGCGGTAAACAGCAGGTCGCGGATAGCGACCAGGCGGTCTTCTCTTTGGCGACTTGGTTCGGGGTTCAGGAAGTCGCCTGCTTCAGGCGGACTGTTCCATTCAGTGACGCAGCTTGTGCGGTCTGGCGGCGTGCAGACCGGCGATGAAGAGCTAAGCATTAGAACAAGGGTGAGTCCGCGCGGCTTGGGTTGCGGTCTAGCGATCTGGCGGACTGAGCGGACTCCACAGCAGTAGGTCGGCGGCTTGTTGATTGAGTCCGCGGGGCTTGTTTTTTGTTCTTGTCTTTGTAACTGTCTCTGCTCTGCCGGTGTTGGGTTTTGGTGAAGCATGTCTCGCCATGTATGTCTCGCCTTGTAAAGAAGGTTGCTCTTGATCAATAAATAAGCTTGTGCTGCATGTGTTGCTGTTTGTTACTGCTTTGTTGAGATAACCCCTGCTAACTCCACGATCCGGGAAAACTTTCAACATTATAAGTGGCTGTATTCTCCTTCGGTTTGTTAAGTTTTCAACAGGGTATCCAAGGGGGCGTCTGCGGTTTGTTGAATTTTAACATGGTATCAGAGGGAGGTTGTTGGAGTGGTCAAGCAGTGCTCAATGGAAGTAGTTGCTCTTCTGAAGAGGAAACCAGTGGTAGAACCATGGAGTGGAGGATGCAAGTTGTCTTGGAATTGATCTCCTTACAGAGACGAACTGTGAACGGTGGAAGTCCTGTATGAAGAGCTTGCTTCTTGGCGAGGACCTTTGGGAGGTTGTATGCGGAGCAGGAAGACAAGAGGATACTGCTGGTAATGCTGAGGCGATGAGAGCTTGGAAGGAGGCAAATGCGAAAGCGGAGTCTATTCTCAAGCAGGTGATCTCATCGGAGCTCTTGGACCACATCAGTGGATGTCGGTCAGCTGCGGAGGTTTGGACTTCCCTTGATGGGTTGTTCAGGAAGGAGGTGAAGGTTGCTGCGGAAGATGGTCCCTCTACTTCGTATCAGGAAGAAAGGAGTGTTACTCCTAGGCGTGATAGGAAGAGGAAGGAAGGACCAAGGTGCTATAAATGCAAGCAGCAAGGTCATCTTCGGAAGGAGTGCAAGGTCGTCTTGCTCTCGGCGAACTTTGCTCAGGTAGGGAGGAAGGAGAAGAACGTAGTTGGGATATCAACTAGTTCTGGAGTTGATCGGATGAATGCCAGTGATAGTGCCGCTATCTGGCATGAAAGACTGGGGCATGTAGGGATGGACAAGCTGAAAGCAATGGCGGAAAGAAGACTCATAAGAGGCTTGCCTAGATTGTCATCCTATGGCGATGGTCGGGGGTGTGCGGGATGTCAGGAAAGTGGAGCCTATCGCTTCATGGTCGACAAAGCACAATCCAGATGTAATGCACCATTGGCGGTTGTCCATTGTGCTCTGGTTGGACCGACCGTCACGACCAGTCTTGGAGGCAGCAGGTTCATGCTGATATTGGTTGATGACTATTCTGGGTATACTTGGGTATACTTTATGAAGAAGAAGTCCAACATGGTACGCTTGTTTGTGGAGTTCAAGAAGCTTGTGGAAGGCCAGCTTGGCCGGAGGATCAAGGTGTTGAGGACAAGTATCGGTGGTGAGTTTGGCTCAACCGAGTTCTCACGCTTTTGCAGGAAGCAAGGGATCCGGATGGAGCTTTCTTGTGGACATACTTCACAACAGGGTAGTATTGCAGCTCGGATAATCCGTTGGTTAACGGAGACCTGCAAGTGTTGGCTTCAGAGTAAAGGCGTTCCGAAGGCTCTTTGGGCGGAGGGAATAGCCTGTGCTGCTCATGTCATCAACCGGATGCCTCTTAGTCCGATCATAATGAAGACTCCTTATGAGCTGATGTTCGGAGTGAAGCCCTCAGTGAAGCACCTTCGGGTGTTTGGATCTACCTGCTATATACACTCTCCAGGTGCTCTCAAGACAAAGCTAGTCTTTGTTGGGTATGATGAGCAGAGAAGAAGATGGAGGTGTATGGATCCTGCGACGAAGAAACTCATAGTGTCGAGAGACATTGTTTTCGATGAGTTGACGCCGTATTGGGGTAGCTCTTATGTGGAGCTAGAGATAAGCAGGTCAGATAGTGGGCTGAAGGAGGCTGCTGCTAAGGAAGTGGAGTTGCCTGAGTCACCAGGTGCTCCAGGTTGTTCTAGCTCCGGGGCAAAGGCGTCAGAGTTGGGAAGAAGGGGGAGCGATGCTCCAGGATCTTCTGGCTCGAAGGCGGAGGCTTCCGGTTCAGGAAGCAAGGGGAGCGATGTTCCAGGCAGTTCTTGTTCAAGAGGGGAGTCTTCTGGTTCAGGTAGCAGGGGGAGCGTTGCTCCAGATGCTTTTGGTTCCAATAAGGAGGCGTCTTGTTCAGGGAGCAAAGGGAGCATTGTTCCGGGTTTGCCCGGGAACGGAGCTGGTTCAATAGCAGCGGAGGTGGTTAGCCATGATCAGGTTCTTCGGAGATCGAAGAGGATCAGTAAGCCACCAGCTTGATATTGTGAAGGGAACATGGCGGACTTGGTCCCGTGTTTCCTTGTTAGCCCTCAGGTCGAGCAAGGTACTTCTGGCTGTGATGACCCCACTAGAATCAAGGAGGTGGTTGACACCAAGTCTGAAGAGGTGACTTCTCTCAGAGGCAACGAGGCTTGGACTTCAGTGTCCAAGGAAGTTGGTGATACTCCTGTGATGCATGAGTGGAGGTTGAAGCTGAAGAAGGCAGAGGGAAGCATGACTCCTTTTTGGAGATGCTGGAGGGCTCCCTCATGGTCCATGATATGCGGGGCGAGGACTTTGTCTTGGACATCTCTTCGTAGATGCTATCGGAAGGACCAGGTGCAAGGTTACGGGAGCTGCTGGAGTTATTCACCACTTCTCACTTCAATGGGGAGTGTTGAATTCTGTGAAGTGAAAGTGGGTGAATGGATGGCTTGGGAAACCTATCCGCGCGGACTACGCGGACAGGGTTGGCGGACTGCTAGGTCGGCAGGGATGTTGCAGGCGGTTTGCTCTATGGCGGCCTGGGCGGTTTGTTCGCGTGGACTACGCGGACAGCAGCGGCAGTCTGACAGGCCAGTATATGCTCAGCAGGCGGTTGACTCCCAGGAAGTAACCAGGCGGATAGGAATGTTATCCACAGAGTCCGGCATGAAGCGGACTGAAGAACTGGAGCTCGGCAGACCGGTTTGGCAGTTGCCTTGGTCTTGCTCTAGTGAAGCGGCAAGTGGAAGCCGCGGAGACCGCCGGTCAGCGCGGACAGAAACTGGAGGTCGCCCGGTATGGCGGGCTAGATCCAGTGTCCGCCAGTAAGTGCGGACTGGCCCTTGTGGCCAGCGGACTGGACTTGGTGGGAATTGAACCAAGTCCAGGATGGCTCAGTCCGGGGAGATCGCGCAGTGGAGCGCGGGCTGGTTTCTCAGTCCGTCAAGCGTAGTAGAAGTGCAGTTGCCTTGTTTGCTAGCTTGGGGAAATGCGGACTGGAGAATTGCTTGTGCAGGAGCGTGCGGACTGGAGCCGGAGTCCGCTGAGTCCGGTTTAGCCTTGTGATGAGGTTTTGGACTCAGGGATGCGGACTGAGGCAGTCAGCAGGAATGCGGACTGGATAAGTCTGCAGTGCAAGCGGACTGGAGTTCGCTGTGTATGCGGACTGGATCGACGTGTCCGCTAAGTCCGGAGGTGCTTTGGAGATGAGGTAATGGACTTGGGATATGCGGACGGAAGCCGGGTGTTCGCTGAGTCCGGCAGGTGCCTTGATGGCGAGGCTGCGGGCTCGGGTTTTGCGGGTTGATGCCTTGTCCGCAGAATGGCGGACACGGCTGTTGTGGAGTCCGGCTGTGGTTGTCCTGGCTTGGTCTCTGGAGGCAAGGCGGGCTGTATATTGGAGTCCGGCCTTGGAGAAGCTGGGGCGGACTGGCTATCTGCACAGGAGCGGCGAACTGGAATGTGTGTCCGCGGGCTGGCGGACACACTTGTTCTAGCTGCGGGTTGTGGCGGTGATCCTATCGGCTAGGGTGGTGACCATACTCATCGTCGTGCCTATAAATAGGACCCATGTCACATCAGGAAAATGGAACCTAGACCGAAGT
The DNA here is from genome assembly GCA_039583875.1 of Platanthera guangdongensis. NCBI lineage: Eukaryota > Viridiplantae > Streptophyta > Magnoliopsida > Asparagales > Orchidaceae > Platanthera > Platanthera guangdongensis. The sequence continues at coordinate 101,099,882 of CM077158.1, read as the reverse complement.
AAGTGAACAGTAATTGAGCTCGCGTAAGTTGCTGCGGTCTGGACCTTGTGTCCGTGCGGATTGAGAGTTGACCCGGTTGTGCTGTGTAGGTTGTGCGGATAGCGCTGGAAAGCCAGGACTTGGCTCTGATTGCGGTCAGGGACAGTGCGGACTCTGAGGTTAAGCAACAGGCGGTAAACAGCAGGTCGCGGATAGCGATCAGGCGGTCTTCTCTTTGGCGACTTGGTTCGGGGTTCAGGAAGTCGCCTGCTTCAGGCGGACTGTTCCATTCGGTGATGCAGCTTGTGCGGTCTGGCGGCGTGCAGACCGGCGGTGAAGAGCTAAGCATTGGAACAAGGGTGAGTCCGCGCGACATGGGTTGCGGTCTAGCGACCTGGCGGACTGAGCGGACTCCACAGCAGTAGGTCGGCGGCTTGTTGATTGAGTCCGCGCGGCTTGTTTTTTGTTCTTGTCTTTGTAACTGTCTCTGCTCTCCCGGTGTTGGGTTTTGGTGAAGCATGTCTCGCCATGTATGTCTCGCCTTGTAAAGAAGTTTGCTCTTGATCAATAAAGAAGCTTGTGATGCATGTGTTGCTGGTTGTTACTGCTTTGTTGAGATAACCCCTGCTAACTCCACGATCCGGGAAAACTTTCAACATTATAAGTCGGCGTATTCTCCTTCGGTTGTTGAGTTTTCAACAGGGTATCCAAGGGGGCGTCTGCGGTTTGTTGAATTTTAACATGAGACCGAGCGGTCTAGCGGTCTAAGTCTGGCGGGTTGTTGACCACGCGGTCTAGCGGTTACTCTCCAGCGGTATGGTATCCTGACTGTTGTTGTTTGCAGTCCGAGCGGTCTAGTGGTTTCTCTCAGACGACTTGGAGACCGGGCGGTCTAGCGGTCTCCTAATGCGACTTGTTCTCTTCCTTCTGGTGTTGCCGAACGATTAGCCTATTTGTCTAACCGCTCGGCCTGTTCGGTCTCTTTATTTTTTAGCCGCACAACTATGTAATTTTTTAGTCCCACATTGTTTACTTGTACTCTCTCCTTTCTCCTCCATTCTATAAAAGGGAGGCCATATCTTTGTAAATGACATCTTTTTGGATAATAAAACTTTCAATTGTTCAAATTTCCGGCTTGTTTTTTATTCGTCTGTTCGCTACTTTTTCATGGTATCAGAGCAAGCAATCGATTCAACCTGATTCCTTCTTTGGCTATTCCGTCCGCGCAGCTTGGTTTATATTCATGCGGCTTCATTGCCTTGTCACTTCCCTGTTTGCACGACTTCCTTCCCTCTTTTCTGCGACCTATTTTCACGGGCTCTCTGCTTTCCTTCCTCTCTCTCTCTCTCTTCTCTTTATTCGCTCGGACTCTTTTCAGTTCGGGCAACCTATTTCCCTGTGCTTTGGTCTGCTTCCTGGTCGTTGCTCTTCTGGCTGCTGGTGTGCTGACACCATGACCGTTGCTGCTTCTTCTCTTTAGCCCGCTGCAGTTTTCTTCTTTTTCGCGGTGGTCTCCTTCTCTTGTTGCGGCCTCCTCCTTTGTTCGCGCACCTTTATCTGTTTTTTATCCACGTGACTTCTCTTCTACTCGCGCGGTTTCCTGTGTTTCTCTATGGACAATTCTGGTCTTTCGACCACCATTATCTCTACCTCCACCACTCGTGTGGCTCCTTCTCCTCCTACTCCTTCTGGAAACCATGACATACTTTCTAAACTAGTTGGTTCCAACTATCCGGATTGGAGAATTTCTTTCACGTTCCTTCTTCGCTCTCTGCGCAAACGTAATCACCACACCGATGACCCTCCTCCTAAATCTGCTCAATTTGATGACTGGGATGCGAGTGATGCGCTTGTTCGCACTTGTCTTGCCAACAGCCTCACTGATGAATTCCTTCCCGTCATTCGCCATGATGAGACGGTCAAGGCTGCATGGCTTCACCTTACTACTCTCTATTCGAAGGGGGACAGTCATCAGACATTTATACTCCCTATGTGGACCTCTTCACTCGCCCTTCCATGTCTCCTCCTGAGGCTTATCAGCAGGTTCAGGCTCTTGGCGCCGAGATCATCCAGAATCGCCCCTTCTCTGAGGACTTGGCAGAGCAGCACAAGCAATTCTAGGAACTCTGGTTGTTTGTTATCTTCTACGCCTTCCCGAATCCTTTGATATGATTCGCCACCAGATCTTAGGCGAGGCGTAGTCTCCCACTCTGGATGCCACCGCGGCTCGCATTGCCGCTGTTACTTCACTGCTCCAGCGTCCTCTGTTATTCTCCCCTCCTCCACAAGCCTCCTATGCTCACCAGGCTCATCGGGGTGGCACTAATGGATACAGTCAATCAGGCGGGCACGGTTCATCCAGGTTTCTTTGCTCTCACTGTGGTCGTACCAGCCAATCTGTTTACCGTTGCTGGCAGAAACATCCTCATCTTCGCCCCTCTGGTGATGCATCTTCCTCAACCTCCGCCTCCTCTCGGCCGTCTGCCTCTGTGGCTACGACTTCAGGTAGTGCCCACATCGTTACACAAGGTAAATGAATGATTGACTCTGGTGCTACAAATCACATGACCAGCAATACTCATTGCTTCTCTCTCCTCGAAACTCATGATCGGTTGCCCTAGGTTCGTGTTGCGGATGGTTCACCTTCCCCGGTTCATGGGACGGGTATGGTTAAAGTCACCCCATCGATTCGCTTGGAGGACACCCTCTAGGTCCTGAAGTTCCCTTGCAATTTATTATCCGTTACTACTTTATGCAAGCAATTTCAGTGCTCCATCGTATTCACTCCAACTTCTTATTCTTTATAGGACCCGAGGACCCAATAGATGATTGTTACTGGGACTGAGAGCGGCGGCCTCTACTTCCTCGACAATGTTTCCGCTCTGTCCGCCTACTCCTCCTCTTCTTCGAATTTGCTTCAATGGCATCTTCGCCTTGGACATCCCCCTCCTCGGATTCTTCGTCAGCTTCTGCCCCACTTACCTCAGACTAGTCCTCCATTCAACTGTGATGCGTGTCATCTTGGCAAACGTCATCGCTCCTCCTTCCCGTCGAAGCAAGGCCGTGGCTCTTCTCGCCCGTTTGATCTCATTCATTCTGATGTCTGGGGTCCTGCTCCTACCCTCACCATTGGTCGAGGTAGTTCCTACTTTGTAACTTTTATTGATGATTTCTCTAGATGTACCTGGGTGTATCTATTAAAAGATCGCTCTGAACTCTTTTCTGTCCGGCAATCCTTTTATTATATAATTAAAACTCAGTTTGATATTTCTATTAAAGTCTTTCGCTCTGATAATTCTAAGGAATATCTTAGTCATGAGTTTTCCTCTTTTAGTATGCAACATGGTCTCGTTCATCAGACAAGCTGTGTTTAGACCTCCCAGCAAAATGGGGTGGCGGAGCGTAAAAATCGTCACCTCCTTGATGTCGCTCGCAGTCTCAGGACGCATATGCAGGTTCCTCGCTCCTACAGGGGCTATGCTGTGCTCCTCGCCTGCTATCTCATCAATCTCCATCCCTCTACGGTTCTCCATGGCCAGACCCCCATCTCCATTTTATACCCGAGCAAGGAACCATTTCCTCTCCCTCTCTGTATATTTGGGTGTACGGCTTTTGTACATGCTCCGTCCGCTACCCTGACGAGCTTTCCCCCCATTCCACCAAGTGTGTCTTTTTGGGTTACTCTACCACTCAAAAAGGCTATTGTTGTTTTGACCCCATTCTGCGCAGGCAGTTTGTCTCCGCAGATGTGACCTTCTTCGAGAATGCGTCCTACTTCCCTCTTGAATCCCCTCTTCCTCCTGATGTCTTTGATTCTCCACCATCTCTCTCCATTCCTTCCACGCAAATCGACGTCTTCCCTCTTACCTCATCTCCTCCTCCATCTCCTCCTCTCTCCTTCATACCCCCTCCACCTACTCCCTCTTCTCTGCAGCCGTCTCTCTAGTCCCGGGCCAGCCTTCTCCGCCACGGACTCTCCGGTCACTAAGGCACGCGTCGACCTGGATCTTCCCATTGCTCTTTGCAAAGGGGTGCGGGCGTGTACTCAACACCCACTTACGACAGTTGTTTCCTATGATCATGCTTACTCCTTCTCGCAGGTGGTTTGCCTTGGCTATCTCGGCTACTGCCACTCCCCGCACCTACCAGGAGGCTCTTACTATTCCTCATTGGAAATCAACCATGGATGAAGAGATCGCCACTCTTACTGAAAGGGGTACCTGCACCCTTGTTCGTCCACTAGTGGGTATTGATGTGGTTGGCTGTCACTGGGCGTTTATTGTGAAATTTCACCCGGAAAGCACTATGGATCGCTACATGGCCCGGCTTGTGGCCAAAGGATTAACTCAGACTTATGGGGTTGATTACTTTTATACTTTCTCTCCGGTTGCTCGCCTCAGCACCGTCCGCGTTCTTCTCTCTGTGGCTGTCAACAGGGATTGGGATATTTCCCATCTTGATGTCAAGAATTCCTTTCTCTATGGAGATCTTCCGGAGGACGTCTACATGGAGCAACATCCTGGGTATGTTGCTCAGGGGGAGACACGAGTATGCCAGTTGAAGAAGGCCATTTATGTCCTAAAGCAGAGCCCTCGGGCATGGTTCGACAAGTTCAGTGGCATTGTGGCTGCCATCGGCTTTGCAAGGAGTTCGTCACGTTCACTCCTTGTTTATTCGCAAAACCGCCTCAGGACTAGTGGTTTTGGAGGTGTATGTGGATGATATTATTCTTACTGGTGATGACCAGGCTGGGGTGGACTTGACTAAGAAACACATCCATCAACACCTGGTCACGAAGGATATGGGCTCCCCGAAATACTTTTTGGGGATAGAAATCTCTCGGAAGCTTGACTCGTTGTTTCTCTCCCAACGAAAGTATGTTCTTGATCTTCTACAAGGGGCAGGATTGACTGGTGCCAAACCGGCCCGGTATCCCATGGCTACTAGAAAAGACAAAACATGGACAGATGACTCACCTCTTATATATGATGTCACGATGTACATAAGTCTGGTGGACAAACTCATTTATCTCACGGTTACCAGAACCGACATCTCTTATGTTGTAGGAAAGGATAGTCAGTTCATGCAAGCTCCTAGGGAATGCCATCTTCAGTCCGCCTTGAAGATATTAGAGTATGTCAAAGCAGCACCAGGAAAAGGGCTACTCTTTCAGAAGAATGGTCATCTGAGGGTTGAATCCTACTCAGATTCAAGCTATGAGGATGATAAAGGCGATCATAAATCTACATCAGGTCTTTGCACATTTGTTGGAGGAAATCTTGTGAGCTGGAAGAGCAAGAAACGGTCTGTTGTCTCCAGATCTGGTGTAGATGCCGAATATCAGAGTATGGCATTAACTACGTGTGAGTTAAAATGGTTGCGCTCTCTCATACTTGGCCTAGGAGAGGTCTACGACTATCCTCTTCCTATGTTCTGTGACAACAAGGCCGCTATATACATATCCAAAAATCCGGTCTTGCATGAGAGAACAAAACATATAGAAGTCGACTGCCATTTCATTCGGGAAGAGGTATTGCAGAAATAGATTTGTACTCCATTCATCACCGCTGACAAAGTGTTGGCGGATATCTTCACAAAACCGATTTCGACTTCCTTCTTCCTCATTTGTGACAAGCTGGGCATGATTGATATCTATGCTCCAGTTTGAGTGGGAGTGTTGAAGTATGAGACCGAGCGGTCTGGCGGTCTAAGTCTGGCGGGTTGTTGACCGCGCGGTCTAGCGGTCAATCCCCAGCGGTATGGTATCCCGACTATTGCTATTTGTAGTCTGAGCATCTGGCGGTTTCTCTCAGACGACATGGAGACCGGGCGGTCTAGCGGTCTCCTAATACGACTTATTCTCTTCCTTCTGGTGTTGCCGAACGGTTAGACCATTTGTCTAACCGCTCGGCCTGTTCGGTCTCTTTATTATCTAGCCGCACAGCTATGTAATTTTTTAGTCCCACATTGTTTACTTGTACTCTCTCCTTTCTCCTCCATTCTATAAAATGGAGGCCATACCTTTGTAAATGACAACTTTTTGGATAATGAAACTTTCAATTATTCAAATTTCCAACTTGTTTTTAGTCGTCTGTTCGCTACTTTTACAACCCCCACAGGCGAGCCTTCGGACATGCCAGCTAATGAGAGCCTGTACAGCGGGTCTACCTGGGGCCAAGCCATGATCGGGGTAGTGCAAAAGTCTCTAAACTGAAGTATCTCAAAGAACCAACCCTTACCCCCACAAGGGAGCCTTCAGACCTGCCAGCTAATGAGAGCCTGCTCAGCGGGTCTACCTGCGGCCGAGGTAGGCTCTGGGTAATGCAAAAGTCTCCAAGTACCAACCCTTTCCCCCACAGGCGAGCCCTCAGTCCTGCCAGCTAATGAGAGCCTGCACAGTGGGTCTACCTGGGGCCAAGCCAGGCTCGGGGTAGTGCAAACATCTCCTTCCCGTAAGAATTTCACAATAGGTAAGATGAAAACAGGTTAGTGAGTGTAATATAACAAACTTGACTTGGGATACAAAATTTCACCTTCCCCCACTCATGGGTAGAAGCGTTTTAAGTCGTCAACACTATAGGTGCGGCTCATGGACCTCACCTCCATGTCCTGGAGGGCGTAACCTCCCATTATCAGGACCCTTTCAACAATATAAGTCCCTTCCCAGTTTGAATTGAGCTTACCCATAGGGGCTGACCTCCCTGCCGCATCGACTTTCTTTAGCACCAGCTCTCCTTCCTTGTACTATTTGATTCAGATATGTTTATCAAAGTATTTCTCAACCCGCTATTTGATTTCATCCTGCCTCATAGCGGCGACATCCTGAAGTTCTTCTACCATATCAAATGAAAGGCGCAACTCCCCTTTATTCTCCAACCTCCAAGTCTCATCTCCTTCCTCCGCGGCCGCAACTCGTGGGGACCTAACCTCAAATTCCACGGGCAGGACCGCCTCACACCCATGGGAAAGCTTGAAGGGGGTCTTGTCGGTGGCCGTGTTTGGGGTTGCCCGAAATGCCCCAACACTGAGGGGAGTTGTTCGAACCAACTCCCCCTTAAGTTCTCCACCTTCTTCTTGAGCAAGTTTATTGATGGGCCCGCGAACATACTCTTACTGTGGTTGGTTCGGTGAGTCGATCGCCGCGGGCTTGCTCGGGTAGGCAAGTGCACCTATCGCAAGTAGTACTCGATATTCGGGGGAATACCGAGGTCGTATTATTCTCGGGGTCGTGTTGACTATTCTTACTCCTCCGGGAGGACTATTATTTTACTGAAAGTAAGGTGGATGTTTTTTACTTAATAAAAGACGGAAAAGCAAAGGAGCGAAAAAACGATTTAGAAAATATTCGATGAAGGGTTAACGCTCGGCATCGAATCGGATTAAGACTAAAACAATTTTTAATAATTATAGGACTTAGTTTTCAAATTAATAATAAGGCAACTTGGCCGTGGAGGTTCCACAAATGTGAGCTCACCTAACTATAGGGATATTGCTCACCTAAACGTTAAGACTATTCGACCGAACGTTAGTCCGACGAAGGATTCCTCTTAACGCCCGCTTTACGCTAAGAACCCCGCTATTGGGTGGGGAACCCAATCCGGTAGAATTACGCTTGTCCTCTCTCGAGGGTATGCACGCAACTCTATTTACCCAGGGGTGATCGGTCCATATGCACGGCCTCTCGGCTAGCTAGCATATGGACTATGGAAATAGGGCCCACACATCGATATGTGGTCCTACGCGTCGTAAACCCGGGGTAAACCTTAAGTCCTTAAATTAAAATGAAAATAAAGAGCTTCAATTATTAGAAATCATTTTAAATGTCCCAATGCTCTTTGATGCCGAGGCTAATAGCGATTAGCCACACATCGGTATGGGGACGGCTTATAATTTAGTGAGGCGCAAGTTCGAAATTAAACACTAAACGATTATAAGAAGGGGACACAAGAAAAATAACAAACATTTAGAAAGCTAAAAAGTTAGCTAAAACAAGAACTCACGCACACTCCAAATTATAAATTAAACAGAAACTAAATTACACATAAAAGAAATTTGCATATTTCAAATTTGCGAGTCCCACTCAAACGAGTGGGGGCGGTAAATAAAAGCTGAAAATTGCAAGTCCTACTCAAACGAGTAGGACTGAAATGAAAGCGAGTCCTACTCAAATGAGTAGGAGAAAATAAATGCGATTACAGGGCTTAAAGATCCGTCCATTTAACTCAAGTGAGTAGGCGGAAAAATAAAGAAAGAAAAATTACAAATCCTACTCAAACGAGTAGGCGGGAAATAAAGTCCGGCCATTTGACTCAAGTGAGTAGGCGGAAAAATAAAGAAAGAAAATTACAAGTCCTACTCGAACGAGTAGGACTGAAAATGAAAACGATGCGCCATTTAACTCTTAACGAGTAGGCGGAAATAAATGCACAAGAACACACACACTCCATATGAATTTTAAGAAAGCAATAAAGCTAACACCTACACTCACACACTCTACAAAATTTGAATCAAAGCATAAAAGTTATACACCTACACTCACACACTCTACATAATTTGAACAAAGCATAAAAAATTATACTCATACACTCACACACACAACATGAAAATTTAAGAAGAACAAAAGAAAATTTATTCTCATACACTCACACACACTAATAACAAAGAAAAATCAAAGTTGCTTATTAATGAAAATAACAAGATTTCTACTCCTAAAACTTACCCAAAACACATAAAAAGAACAAATAAAAAGAGAATGAGCAAAACGTTTTACAAAATAAAGTCAAAATCAAAGGTGCTCAAAAAATTAAAATTAAAACTTTTTCATTCTTAAGAATTTATAAAAGTGAAAAAAAGGTGAAGAGAAAATGAAAAGAACAAAAGATGTTTTACAATCTTAAAAGAAAAACTAAGTAAAAAAAAGAACAAAATCACTTTTCAAACCTCATTTATAAATTCATAAGAATGAAATCCTATTACTTTCAAGAAAAAGACATGGTGAAAAAGAGGAAAACCTATCATCCCTAAGCATGAAGACAAGTTAAAAACATGTAAAGTAAATAAGTTACACTCATACACACACACACACTTTTCATAAATGAAGAACTAAATGAAGAACAAAGATAAAATCAAGGATAAAAAGGAGAAGGAAAGTGGGCACAAGTGTTCATTCCAAAGCCAAATATGAAGAGAAAATCTAACATTTTTATTGATTAAAGAAAACTATTACAAGCTATTATAAGAGCTAAAGCTAAAGCAAACACAAACATGAAAGAAAAGAGGGAGAAATCTCCTTACATAGCTTTAGAAATCACGGATGCAGCCCACAAAAAGACACTAAATTGGCCCAAAAATCTGAACCCTTGGACCTTACAGAACTGGGCAATTTATAGGCAAAAAATTCTAAGTACACGCCCTAGGTCACGGGCATGTAGGGGGGGCGTGACAGTACTATTCATGAAGGCGGCCGACGATTGGACAGGAAAGTTGACTTCGGGCTGAGTTCGCGACAGTCACGCCCCAGGTCACGGGCGTGATTCTGGGCGTGTCGGGGAGGTAGAACCGGGCGCGGGTTGCGCCGAAAGTCTTCGGCAGCATCTTGTCGGGCTAGCTGGAAAGGTCACGCCCCAGGTCACGGGCGTGACGCTGGGCGTGTCAGTTGGTGTCGACACTCGACGAATGTCAAGCGGAAAGTGTCGAGTCGAAATTGTCGAGCGAAAATTGAGTCACGCTCCAGGTCACGGGCGTGATGCTGGGCGTGACTGTTGGTGTCGACACTCGACGATCGTCGAGATGAATTCGTCGAGTGGAGTGAACACGGGCTTGGGTCACTCCCCGTGTCGGGTGACACGGGTGTGTCGCCAGGCGTGTCAAGCCTGTACTTCAAAAATCATCCGATTTCACGGGAAATGCAATGTCACGGCCCGGTCACGGGCGTGACCAAAGTGTCACGGGCGTGTACTACCCAATTTTGGCAGATTTTGAAATTTTTCTGCAAAATAAAATAAAACAAGTTAGAAGAAAATTTACAAGAATAGGAGCATTTTATTGAACAAAAATAAGTAAAAACGACGAAAATAAATGAAAATGTCTAAATTAATGTGCACAAAAATACGTATATTTACAATTCATCAAATACCCCCATACTTAGGCTTTTGCTATTCTAGAGCAAAAGTTTGAGGTGAATTTATAAGAAATAAAAAAAACTCTAAGTTTTAGCTATCGCTTAATCAATTATAAGAGAGATCGAAATAAATATATGGGGTGTAAGAGTTAAGTCCTAAAATTATGTAGATGATTTAAATAGCGCAAAAGTTTTGGCCAAAAGACTTCTTGATGTAATCAAATAGAAGGCAACATTTGTAATGGTTAGATTAACGAAAATAGTTTGGAATTGTAAGAACTCTAACTTATACGAGTGCTACTGGAAATAATACAATTTACTAATTATGCTCTCAAAAAGATTTTTGAATTAATTCTAGAATCGTGTAATTGGCTAAGGGTGTAGTGGGTTTATGAAGAGGGTTTTGATATTTGAGGTGAGGTAATTTTTTCTCGAACCTCCATTTTTTCTTTTGGATTATTAGGAAAATGAAATCTTATTTTCCTAATATGATTTTTATTTTTCAACGTCATCAGAACTAACCCAATGTATATTTGTAGGAGTAATGAATTTTATCCTCTTACTCCATATATAATCTTTTAAAATTATTGGGTGCCTATGTTTACGGAATGAAATCTTATTCCCATTAACATAGGATCTTTTAAGGATAAAATTTTTCATGCCAAGAAGATCATGAAAAGTAAGGGGAGAAAGGAAAACTAGATTGTAATCCTAAAAATTTTTGAGAGCAACCTTAATAATTCGTACGTTCCAATTTTTTTTCAGAAAGCTAAAAGTAAGTATAATTGAATTCTATAGTCGTTATTTCCTACATAATATACGTGCTCCTATTAATGAAAAATTAGAAGTAGTGCCTAAAACGAGTTCGCTATTTGTAACAAAGTATAATGAATTCTTTAAAACTTAACCCCGGGCATTTAAATTTTTCAATCAATAATTAATAAACGGGTAGTGAACAAAGAATTAATCAAATTCGCATATAAATAAACTCAAAACGGAATTTTTGGATAGCAGAAAAGTTAAGTATGGAATATTTAATTTATTTGTTGCAAAACATTTTTTTTTGATTTTTATAGTTTTATCATAATTTTTTTGTTTTTCATTTATTATTTTTTTTTTATTTTTGTTTTGTTTTACTTAATAAATTTTTTTAATTTTTGAATTATTATAATTTTTTGTATTTTTGTTTTAAGAGAATTTTCATTTTATGTACAAAAATATGGGAGAAAAAGAGAGGTTTTTACAAGAATGAGGAAGGGGGAGAGAGAAAAGAGTATGTACAAAAAAAAATATTTACAAAGTGAAACTAACGATAATTTTTTTTTTTGTTATGTTTTTTTTTTGAGTTTTTGGAAAAAAGGAAGAAAGAGAACAAAAAATTTTTTGGATTTTTCATTTAAAATTTTTTTTTTCATTTTAAGATGTTTTTTAATTTTTTTGTTTTGTTGTTATATGTATTTTTTTGTTTTTTTTTTTGAAATGCAGAAAAAGTGAAGTGCAGAAAGTAAAGCACGAAAACACCCACATACTTAAGTCCAACATTGTCCCCAATGTTGTAACGTAAGTATGCGGAACAAAAGGAAAGACAATATATACAAAGGAAGAAAAAAAAAGGAGAGGGGGGTAGAAGCTTCCCTGATAGGAGGTGGGGAAGGCCGATCAGAAACCCTGCGTTTATTAGAAAAAGCAGCAAAGATAATGAGGAAAGAGCGAAAAAGATAAGCGAGGGGTGCCTCCCAGGAGCGTTTTGTTTATAGTCGTGTAGCTTGACTATTTTGGCGGGTTTATAATGTGGAGGAAAGTTATGGTTTCGCTAAAACCGATCACTGGGTCGCCTGCTATATAAGACTTTAACCTATGACCGTTTACTTTAAAAGAACCTTTGTCCGGGTGGGAGACGAGTACAGTTCCATATGGAAAAACTTCTTCAACTAGGAAGGGACCGGACCATCTAGATTTTAATTTACCTGAAAAAAGCCTAAGACGTGAATTGTAAAGAAGGACAAGATCGCACGGAGAAAATAATTTTTGGGACTTGATTTTTCGATCGTGATATAACTTAGAGCGCTCCTTATAGAATTTATTGCTCTCGTAAGCGTTCGCACGCAATTCATCGAGCTCGTTTAGTTGCAGTTTTCTATTCTGAGCGGCTAAGTTGGAGTCAAGGTTTAAGAGTTTTAAAGCCCAAAGTGCGCGATGTTCTAATTCTACGGGTAAATGGCACGCTTTGCCGTAGACTAACCGGAACGGCGTACAACCAATTGCGGTTTTGTATGCCGTCCGATACGCCCACAACGCATCGTCGAGTTTAACGGACCAATCTTTCCTATTTAGTGAAACAGTTTTTTCTAAAATACGCTTAATCTCTCGATTTACTACCTCGACTTGGCCACTTGTTTGCGGGTGGTAGGGGGTGGCAAGCTTGTGCGTGACTCCGTATTTAGCTAACGTCTTAGCCATAAGAGCGTTACAGAAATGCGTTCCCCTATCACTAACAATTGCGCGAGGCGTGCCGAAGCGAGAAAATAATTTTTTAAGAAATGTAACGACGACTCGCGCATCGTTGGTGGGGAGAGCTTGCGCTTCCGCCCACCTCGATACGTAGTCGACCGCAACTAAAATATACATATTTTTGAAAGAAGGAGGTAGGGGGCCAACAAAGTCTATGCCCCATAAATCGAAGACTTCGCACTCTAAAAACATGTTTTGGGGCATCTCATCGCGACGAGAGATGTTACCCGACCGCTGACAGCTATCGCATGCGCGCAAAAAATTATGCGCGTTGAAAGTGCAACTAGATCTGATATACTCTAGAGGGGGGTGAATAGAGTATATGGTGTTTTAGTACTTTTAAAAACTTTTACAACAATTGTTGTAATAAGTGTGAGCAGGGAAGCAAAAATAAATCTAATCACAGAACTAAGCTATGCAAAGACTAAGCACAGACAAATAAAGGCCAGAAACAAAAAGTAAACAAGTAGAGCCAGAGGACACAAGGAAATATAGTGGTTCCCCAAACTTGGGTACATCCACTCTTCTACCACCCTAGGTAGGAATACACTGCAGGATGAGTTGATCAGGTGTCCTGGGCACCAATGAGCTTTTGATAAGGTGCTTAAAAACTAAAGCAGATTTTTTGATCAGGTGTCTTGCCACCAATGATCTTTTGACAAGGTGCTCAAAAACCAGATTCAAACTTTTGAAGGGAGTTTGAGAAACCCTTTACAAACTGGGGGTGAGAGAATGATGGCAGTCTTCTCTTTCTCAAACAACTGAGAAGACTACGTGGATTGATGTCAAAGCTCCCCCTGAATCCTTGAAATCTTCAGGAAGAAAAGCTTTGCTGAGGGTGATAGGCCTTCAAAGGTAGAACTCCAGCAATAGATGGTTTCAGCAATTGCTGAAATGTTGAGTGTCTGGAGTCTTGAAATGATGTTGGCCTTGAATACTTTGAAAGATGAAGAGATTTTGAAAGATTGATCTCTTTGATGAGTGTTCTTCAGAATTCTTTTTGACAGAAGATTTTGAATGAGTCTCTGTACTCTGTATTGTGTGTTCTCTTCTTGTTAATCTCTCTTGATTCAAAAAACATTCTGTCTTTTATTCTCTGTTCCTGAATAGAATATCATTCTCTGTCAAGGATAGCCGTTGGTCTGTATTGATTGCATCCTTAATTGCATAATCTCTTCTGCAGGAAAGTCCACAGAATTATTCCTTGAAAAGTCCCTTGAAACTTGGTCCAGAAGTAAATGAAAACGGCTAGCAAATCTTTGAATTAATTGCAGAATAACTCCTGACTGATTTGAATTTGAATTCTGGAAGTTATCTGAAATCGTCGAACTGAGCTCTGCTATCGTCGAGCTGAGCTCAGCGAACTGGAAAACTCAAGCAGCAAAATAATCGTCGATCTGAGCTCAAAGATCGTCGAACTGAGCTCAGAGATAAAGATCCAATACAGAGTCAAAACCGTCGAACTGAGCTCACCGATCGTCGAACTGAGTTCGACGATATTAAGAAGTTGAGCTCAGCGATCGTCGAATGGAGTTCGACGATCTGTCGAAGTTGAGCTAGACGATCGTCGACCGGAGTTCGACGAATCGTCGTGCTGAGCTCGACGATCAGACTAGGTCTCCAAACAGAAAAAACTTGGTCTTCAGGGCAGCTTCCAATCCTAGATTTCTAACCCTTAGACTCAATTATAATTGACCTATTAAGCTATACAGGAGGTCAAACAAAGGTTCCTAGAGACATAGTGATCCTGACCCAAAATAGTAATAGGGTGTTCCAACAATCTCCCCCTATTTGGGTTAGGATAACTATTTACAGACTTTGGAAAATTCAAATAACAACATACAATCAGAAAAGCATAAAAATAACAGCTAGACATTACAGAAACATCACAGATATATATATATATATATATATATATATATATATATATATATATATATATATATATATATGGCATCCAGATAGCAGTCAGAAAATCCAAAGATTGTCACCTTACAAAGTCACTTCTTCTCTTTGCCTTTAACCATCTTGATTTCTCTGTTAGGGTTTAGGGCTTCCTTGTTGGACCTGGTGTCATCTGCTGCACATAAATAGGTTTGCTTTGAAGACCTGGGAACTACAGCAGCAGGATGCAATTCCATATATCTGTCTGCATCAAAGAATTTTCTGGAGGCATATTTCTCTAGTTCCTTCTGTCTCTGCTCTGACATTGTAGAAATATTTGAAGAATCTAAGCCTTGCTCTCTGGCCTTCTTGATCTGGTCTAGTGCAGCCAACTCCTTCATCCTAGCAGTCCAAGCAGATGGATTCTTTTCAGGGTCCTCAACTTGTACAGGTGGCTCATACCTGTTGGAAGAATTGTCTTGAGGAGGCCTGGCAGACACTATCTCTTTGAGCTTGTAGGGGAAGGGACCAGAAGTAGTATCAGTAGGACTATGTCCTCCCCTGGAGTATGGGTGCTGCCTGGAATACCCTTTGGAATAAACTTGAAAATCTCTTTGATTGCCCCTGTATCCTCCTCTCCTAGAATAAGAACCCCTAGACTGGCTTTCCCTTTGGTAGGATCTGGCATGGGGTTGATAGGGAGCCTGGATTCTCGCTGGGGCTTGACTTGCAGAGCTGCCACCTGCACCTGCATCAGGAGGAGGTGGTGGAGGAGGATGAGGGTGCTGGAACTGGGATGAGCCCTTTTCATACTTTCTCTTCTTCTTCATGGCCTTGAGCTGATTTTTAGAATATTGCATCCAATGTTCTGTGATAGGGTAGTTATGCAGAATATAATAAGGAATATCATTATTATCCTTGACTTTTGCAGGAGGAACCCTTTTCATTGCCTTGCTCCTTGCCTTCCTCTTCCTGGCAATAGTGGCAGATGAATCATCAGAGTCTGTTTTGTATTCATCAGATTCAGAGCTCTGATCATCATATAAAGCATCTATTCTTTTCATCAAGTCTTTCTTCAGCTGAGCAGAGGCAGAAGAGACAGAAGCTGAAATAGCAACAGCAGGGACAGCAGCAGAGACAGCAGCAAATACAGCAGCAGATTCAGCAGCAGATACAGGAGGAGAAGCAGAACCAACAACAGTAACAGCAGGAGTGATGGCAGCAGCAACTTCAGTAACATCAACAAAAGCTGCAGCAGGCTTAAAATCAGTGGCCTCTGTCATCAGAAAATCCTTGGATATCTGCTCATCAGAGGCAGTTGGGATTTCAGCAGCAGTAAGAATATTTTCAGCAGCAGCAAAAACAGTCCTTTCTTCAACAGCAGCAGTAGCAGCAATTACTGAGAGTACAAAAGAAGATATAATGCTGGGGTCACAGCCAGAGAAAGGCACCAGTGCCTTAGACAGGTCTTCTGAGGGCTGGATAACATTACTCTTAGGCAAACAACTGAAAAAGGCAGTATCAAAGGCTGAGAGCAAGGACTTTAGGTCTACTGCCAGAACTAGAGTAGGAGGCACAGCAGCAAGAGCAGAGGTAGCAGAAACAGAAACATCAGCAGCAGCAGCAGTATCATCAACAGCAGGAGCAGAGACAGCAGCAGCAACAACATGAAAGCTTGCTTCATATGGCATCTCCCCCTGCCTAGATGCAGATACATCTGTATCAAGGCACACTGCTGGAGGTGCTGCCTGATGAAGGAGGGAGGAAAGCCTGGCAGAGAGAGCTGCCACTGACTATTGTAGAGGAGCTAAGGAGATCTCTAATAATAGAGAGAGCCTGGGGGCAATTAGCTCATACAACCTGTCAGCTAGGGCTGAGAGGTCTACTTGCTCAACCACAGGAGCAGAGGTAGATGGAATAGGGATAGCTGAGGATGCTAGAAGTGGAGGGCTGGAGAGTGGAGGGATGGATGGCTGAGGTGTGGGGATGGTGGATATGGAGGACAAGGGGATGTATATGGATGGAGTGAATGTTGGTTGGTCAATGATGTGGAGGAGGAGATCTTGAAAAGATGTGGAGGAGGAGGGTAACTCAGGAGGAGATGAGGGGGAATCATCCATGTAGGAGTCAGCCAGAAGGGTGAAAGATGGTATGGATGGTGATGATGTGATATCTGGTGGGGGTATGAAAACAATGGGTGGAAGTGGTCTGCTGGTGGAGGTAGAATTGGGTCTGAAGATGGAGTTGAGGTTGGAGATGGGCTGGATATGATAATGAGGGATGAAGCTGGAATGGTGGATGGAAGAGGTAGGGTTGGAATTGGAGGAGGTGAAGAGGCAGCAACAGCAACAGCCAGGTCTTCTGCAGGAGCAGAGACCTGTGGGAGAGTGACTCTGTGAGTCCTAGTGCCTGAAGGAGCACTAGAGGAGGGCCTGCTGGGCTTGCTTATTTGCCTGTCCCACTTGCCAAAGAGGGCACAGGTAAGTCTCTTGGAGGCATTAATGTGAACTCCAGAGGAGACCAGCAAGGCAGGGCACCTTGTCTGCAGGAAGACTCCAAGAATCCTTCCAAAATTAACAAAGCTTTTGTTGATTTTCTTCTTGATTAGGTCAAAGAAGACCTCTCCCCAGTTCAAACTTTTCTTATCTACCAGAGCTCCCATGAGACAGAGCTGATGTCTGGAGATAGTATCATGAGCTGAGTGCTTTGCCAGCAGCACTTTTCCTACTATATCTGCCAGGAATCTGTATTCAACAGATAGATTCCTCTTGAAGAGCTTGCTAGGGTTTCCCCCTGGATGACCCATCCTGGCAAGCATGGCAGAAAACTCCTCCCCAGATAACTCAGCAGTTTCTTCTCCATTTCTCAATCCAAAAACCTCTGTTAAAACTGTGGGGGTCAAGGGTACCTGGTTTCCAGCAATGGAGCCAACTATAGTAGAGTTGTCCAGATTATGAGCAGTGTAAACCCATTCCTTGATTTCATCTGAGGACAGCTTTATCATGGTGGTCATGAGGGCAGACAAGTTCTGATCCTTGAATAAACTCAGAATGTCTTGGAATATTTGATCAGTAGTGTTGAACGATTCCAGATCAATGTCGAATCCAGCATCGAACTTCATGGCGGCTAGAACTGCAACTGACACAACCATTGTATCTGCAAGAATTCAACAAACAAAACGACCAAGCGTAGAACTGTTTGGAGGGAAGAAAGTTCTTGCAGAGAAATTGAAAGCGCAAGAGAGAACGACGGCGAAAAATGAGTTTTATATTAGGGTTCGACGCAGAATTGGAAAGATCATTGAACACAGTTCGACGATCGAGGCTTCTAAAGGAATCTGAAGAGACTCCAACATCGTCGATCTCCGTTCGACGATCTTGGAAAGCATCGAGCTCCGTTCGACGATCGTTCAGTGAACATAATCGCCGAGCGCCGTTCGACGATCGTTGACCGGAAGAGATAGTTCATACTATCTGAGAGGCGCTGAACCCAGTTCGACGATTCTGGAAATCGTCGATCTCCGTTCGACGATCTTAGGGGAAATCGTCGAGCGCAGTTCAGAGATAAAGATCCAATGCAGAGTCAAAACCGTCGAACTGAGCTCACTGATCGTCGAACTGAGTTCGACGATATTAAGAAGTTGAGCTCAGCGATCGTCGAATGGAGTTCGACGATCTGTCGAAGTTGAGCTAGACGATCGTCGACCGGAGTTCGACGAATCGTCGTGCTGAGCTCGACGATCAGACTTGGTCTCCAGACAGAAAAAACTTGGTCTTCAGGGCAGCTTCCAATCCTAGATTTCTAACCCTTAGACTCAATTCTAATTGACCTATTAAGCTATACAGGAGGTCAAACAAAGGTTCCTAGAGACATAGTGAGCCTGACCCAAAATAGTAATAGGGTGTTCCAACACGCGTCTTTGAAGAGAGTGGGCCAAAAGTAGCCCGCCTCGAGCGCCTTCCGAGCGGTCCGGTTGGATTGATAATGCCCCCCGGCTGGACCCTCGTGGCAGTGCTTAAGAATTTGTAAGCACTGCACACCCGCAATGCATCTTTGGACAGCTTGGTCCGCGCAGATACGAAAAAGAAATGGGTCCTCCCAAAAGAAATTTTTCAAGTCAGAAAAGAATTTCTTCTTTTGATGACTTGAAAATTCTTTCGGAAGCACCCGCGCTACTAAAAAATTTGCAAAATCTGCGAACCAAGGCGAAGATGACGAAGATTTATTAATGGCAAGAAGGAGTTCCTCGGGGAATCTGTCATTTATTTCAGATTCGACGAGCGCTTCCGCACTCGGATTTTCTAAACGGGAGAGGTGGTCCGCCGCTAGATTTTCCGCTCCCCGCTTATCTCGGATCTCCAAATCAAACTCTTGTAGGAGGAGAATCCATCGAAGAAGGCGGGGCTTCGCATCATTTTTAGCTAATAAATACTTAAGCGCAGAGTGATCGGTAAAAACGATAACTTTAGATAGCGTTATATACGAGCGAAACTTATCAAAAGCGAAAACGACGGCTAAGAGTTCCTTTTCCGTTGTCGTTTAATTTACTTGTGCGGAAGTGAGCGTCTTGCTAGCGTAATAAATAGGATGAAAATGTTTTTCTACGCGTTGGCCAAGAACGGCACCTAAGGCAATATCACTAGCGTCGCACATAATTTCGAACGGAAGGGACCAATTAGGAGCCACTAAAATTAGTGAAGTGATAAGTTTTTGTTTTATTAAATTAAAGACGGACTCGCATTCGCTACTAAAGATGAAACGTGATTCCTTTTCCAAGAGGTGAGTTAGCGGCTTTGTTATTTTTGAAAAGTCTTGAATGAAGCGTCGATAAAAGCCTGCATGGCCTAAGAAACTCCTAATAGATTTTACGTTTGTTGGATGCGGAAGTTTTTCTATAATTTCTATCTTGGCCTTATCCACCTCTATCCCCTTAGACGAAATCATATGGCCGAGGACCAAACCTCCTCGAACCATAAAGTTGCATTTTTCCCAATTTAAAACAAGACTTTTGTCCTCGCACCGTTGAAGGACACGATCTAAATTGTGAAGACTATCGGGAAAAGAGCGTCCGAAAACAGAGAAGTCATCCATAAAGACTTCCATAATGTCTTCTACTAGCTCGCCAAAGATCGCTAGCATACATCTTTGGAATGTAGTCGGCGCATTGCAGAGTCCAAATGACATTCTTCGATAGGCGAAGGTGCCAAACGGGCAAGTAAAAGTTGTTTTCTCTTGATCATCGGGGGAAATGGGGATTTGGAAAAACCCCGATAAACCATCAAGAAAACAATAATACGGATGACCGGATAAACGCT
Source organism: Platanthera guangdongensis (assembly GCA_039583875.1). Classification (NCBI taxonomy): domain Eukaryota; kingdom Viridiplantae; phylum Streptophyta; class Magnoliopsida; order Asparagales; family Orchidaceae; genus Platanthera; species Platanthera guangdongensis. The sequence goes on along the minus strand of CM077158.1, from coordinate 101,080,073 downwards.
CTAAAATCTGGTCTAGAAATGGCAGAGGGAAATGGTCCTTGCGGGTGGCGTCATTAAGTTTTCTATAATCGATGCACACTCGCCAACCCGTAACAGTACGAGTTGGGACGAGCTCGTTATGCTCATTCGCCACTACGGTAAGACCACCCTTCTTGGGCACGACATGCACGGGACTAACCCATGCACTGTCCGAAATAGGGTAGATAATCCCCGCATCTAATAACTTAATGATTTCGGCTTTAACGACGTCTTTCATGTTTGGGTTAAGACGACGCTGCGGCTGAATCATTTTGCGGCAATTATCGTTAAGGAAAATCTTATGGGTGCAAAAGGAGGGGCTAATCCCCTTTAAGTCAGAGATTTGGCACGCAATTGCGTGGAGATGTTTAAATAAAACTTCCAATAAATCGGAAGTCTCCGAATCACTCAAGTCCGAAGAAATAATAACGGGAAGCGTATCACCTTTTCCCAAAAAAGCGTACTTGAGCGATGCGGGTAAGGGTTTGAGGTCTAGGATGGGTGATTCTTCTAGGGAGGTTTTAATGCCTATGTCTTTCTTACTGATGAACTGTAAATATGCGTATTTTTTATGCACATTAATTTAGTCATTTTCATTTATTTTCGTCGTTTTTACTTATTTTTGTTCAAAAAAATGTTCCTATTCTTGTAAATTTTCTCCTAACTTGTTTTATTTTATTTTGCAGAAAAATTCCAAAATCTGCCAAAATTTGGGAAGTATACGGCCGTGAAACATGGGTCACGCCCGTGACCGAGCCGTGACTGTGCATTTCCCGTGAAATTACAAAATTTCTGAAGTTAAAGCTTGACACGCCTGGCGACACGCCCGTGTCACCCGACACGGGGCGTGACCCAAGCCCGTGTCCTCTCCTCTCGACGAATTCCGCTCGACGATCGTCGAGTGTCGACACCAACAGTCACGCCCAGTGTCACGCCCGTGACCAAGTGCGTGACCCAATTTCAGCTCAACGATTTCCTCTCGACGAATTCCGCTCGACATTCGTCGAGTGTCGACCCCAACTGTCACGCCCATAGTCACGCCCGTGACATGGGGCGCGACCTTTCCAGCTGGCCCGACAAGATGCTGCCAAGGACATTTGACGCAACCCGCGCCCGGTTCTACCTCCCCGACACGCCCATAGTCACGCCCGTGAACTAGGGCGTGACTGCTGCGAACTCAGCCCGAAGTCAACTTTGCTGTCCAATCGCCAGCCGCCTTCATGAATAGTACTGTCACGCCCCCCCTACACGCCCGTGACCGAGGGCGTGTACTTAGAAATTTTTTCCTATAAATAGCCCAGTTCTGTAAGGTCCAAGGGTTCAGATTTTTGGGCCAAGTTAGAGTCTTTTTGTGGGCTTAATCCGTGGATTCTAGTGCTATGTAAGGAGATTTCTCCCTTCTTATTTCATGTTTTGTTTTGCTTTACCTTTTAGCTTTGTAATAGCTTGAAAATTTTAATAAAAATGTTAGAATTTCTCTCTTTATTTAGCATGAAAAATTCATTTGGATGGCTCACCTCTTTCCCTTTTTATCCTTGGTTTTATCTTTGTTCTTCACTTGTTCTTCATTTATGAAAAGTGTGTGTGTGTGTATGAGTGTAACATGCTTAATATTCATGTTTTTAACTTTTTTTCATGCTTAGGAATGTTAGGTTTTCCTCTTTACATGCCTTTGATTTTTCAAGTTAGGTTTTGTTTGAAATTCATGAAATGATGAATTAGGTTTTTCTTTTTTTTTTCTTGTCTTCTTTTAATTTCTTCAACATCTTCACTCTTATGAGTGTGTAAAAGAGTTACTAAAGTTTCTTTTGTTTTTTTACTTAGCTTTATTTTAGGATGAAAACTTTTTTTCTTCTTTCTCTTTTATTTCAACTTTTTTAGCTCTTTTATGAAATCCTAGGAATGAAAATGTTGAAATTTTTATTTTCCAAAAACTTTGGTTTTTAATTTGTTTTGAAAAACTTTTGTCTTCTAAAATTATAATTTCTTCTTTTTATTTGTTTTTGGCAAAACCTATGCTTGAAATAGTTAAAGTTTTAATTTTTAGGTAACTTTGATTTTTCTTTGTTATTAGTGTGTGTGAGTGTATGAGAATAAACTTTCTTTTGTTCTTCTTAAATTTTCATGAAGTGTGTGTGAGTGTAGGTGTATTAACTTTTATGCTTTGATTCAAATTATGTAGAGTGTGTGAGTGTAGGTGTATAATTTTATTGCTTTCTTGAATTTCATATGGAGTGTGTGTGTTCGTGTGCATTTATTTCCGCCTACTCGTTAAAAGTTAAATGGCGCATCGTTTTCATTTTCAGTCCTACTCGTTCGAGTAGGACTTGTAATTTTTCTTTCTTTATTTTTCCGCCTACTCACTTGAGTTTAAGTGGCCGGACCTTATTTCAGTCCTACTCGTTTGAGTAGGACTTGCAATTTTTCTTTCTTTATTTTTTTTCCGCCTACTCACTTGAGTTAAATGGCCGGACTTTTTAGCCCTGTAATCGCATTTATTTTCTCCTACTCATTTGAGTAGGACTCGCTTTCATTTCAGTCCTACTCGTTTGAGTAGGACTTGCAATTTTCAGCCTTTATTTACCGCCCCCACTCGTTTGAGTGGGACTCGCAAATTTAAATTATGCAAATTTCATTCATGTGTAACTTAGTTTTTGTTTAATTTATAATTTGGAGTGTGCGTGAGTTCTCGTTTAGTTAACTTTTTAGCTTTCTAAATGTTGTTATTTTTCTTTTGTCCCTTTCTTATAAACGTTTAGTGTTTAATTTCGAACTCGCGCCTCACTAAATTATAAGCCGTCCCCATACCGATGTGTGGCTAATCGCTATTAGCCTCGGCATCGAAGAGCATTGGGACATTTAAAATGATTTATAATAATTAAAGTTCTTTATTTTCATTTTAATTTAAGCACTTAGGGTTTACCCCGGGTTTACGACGCGTAGGACCACATAATCGATGTGTGGGCCCTATTTCCGTAGTCCATATGCTAGCTAGCCGAGAGGCCGTGCATATGGACCGATCACCCCTGGGTAAATAGAGTTGCGTGCATACCCTCGAGAGAGGACTAGCGTAATTCTACCGGATTGGGTCCCCCACCCAATAGCGGGGTTCTTAGCGTAAAGCGGGCGTTAAGAGGAATCCTTCGTCGGACTAACGTTCGGTCGAATAGTCTTAACGTTTAGGTGAGCGATATCCCTATAGCTAGGTGAGCTCACATTTGTGGAACCTCCACGGCCAAGTTGCCTTATTATTAATTTGAAAACTAAGTCTTTTTATTATTAAAAATTGTTTTAGTCTTAATCCGATTCGATGCCGAGCGTTAACCCTTCATCGAATATTGTCTAAATCGTTTTTTCGCTCCTTTGCTTTTCCGTTTTTAGTTAATTAAAAAAATCCATCTTTCTTTCAGTAAAATAATAGTCCTCCCGGAGGAGTAAGAATAGTCAACGCGACCCCGAGAATAATACGACCTCGGTATTCCCCCGAATATCGAGTACTACTTGCGATAGGTGCACTTGCCTACCCGAGCAAGCCCGCGGCGATCGACTCACCGAACCAACCACAGTAAGAGTCTGTTCGCGGGCACATCAAGTTTTTGGCGCCGTTGCCGGGGAATCTCTTTTCGAGTTGCTATTTCGAATTCCGGAGTCTATTAATTTTACTTATTTTCTAAAAAACAAAAAAAAAAACTAAAAACTTTATTTTAAAAAAAAACAAAAAAAGTTTATTTTTGTTTTATTTTTGTTTGGGTGTATGACCCGAGGACAACCCTCAGAGTCTGAAGATTTAGACTTCGACCGTGAGATCGAACGCTCTCTTGCGCGTATCCGATCTCATCGCCGAAATCCTTCTTTAGATCCCGAGGAATCTATCGGAGAACCCACTGGTGTAGTTATGGCCGCCCCTAACCTTCCCCCGGCGGCCGAGCGTACTATGTCTTATTACGCCCGGCCTAACCTGGATGATTCTGGGTCGAGTATTGTTCGCCCTGCGGTGGCCAATAATAATTTTGAAATAAAGTCAAGTGTCATTCAAATGGTCCAAAACGCCGTGCAGTTCGATGGACTGTCGGATGAGGACCCGAATGTCCACTTGTCCAATTTCTTGGAGATATGCGACACCTTCAAGATCAATGGCGTCACTGATGACGCCATTCGTTTGCGCTTATTTCCTTTTTCCCTTAAGTCCAAAGCCAAGGCGTGTTTGAATGCCCTCCCGCGAGGATGTATCACCACGTGGGCTGAGTTGACGGAACGGTTCCTAACGAAGTACTTTCCGCCCGCCAAAACTGCAAAGTTGCGGGCGGACATTTCTTTGTTTGTGCAGAACGATCCTGAGTCTCTATACGAGACTTGGGAATGGTTTAAGGAATTCCTCCGCCATTGCCCGCACCACGCGCTGCCAACGTGGTTGCAAGTTCAATTTTTTTATAATGGGCTGAATTTTCAGACGCGTCAAATGATTGACGCGGCTGCCGGGGGTACGCTTAACAACAAAACCCCCGAGGCCGCCCAGGCTTTATTCGAAGAGATGGCTATGAACGCCTATCAATGGAACGTCCCGCGGGGACGGCCAAAGCCGGCGGCTGGTCTTTTTGAAGTGGATGACACTGCTCTCTTGACCCTTCAAGTTGAAAGGTTAACAAAGCAGGTGGCAGAGATGTCTGCTGCCTCCTCCACTCCGCCTTGTTTTATCCCCCCTAACGTCTGCGTAGCTGAAGAGTTCGTGGACTTCATGGGAAATTCGGGTCGTCCTCCCTTCAACCCCAACAACAACCCTTATAGTAATAACTATAATCCGGGTTGGAGGAATCACCCCAACTTCTCGTGGAGCAACCCGAATAATGCTCAGCGTCCCCCTATTTCTTATGCGCCCGGATTTCTTCCTCCCCCTCCTCTTCCGAAACCCTCCCCGATGGAGGAAAATTTTTCGAAGTATATTGCGTCCAACGAGTCAAATATCCGGAACATCACCGGATCGCTAAAAACACTCGAACAACAGGTTGGACAGCTGGCGAGGATGATGTCCGAGCGCGCGCTCGGGGCACTGCCGGGAAACACGGAGCCCAATCCGCGGGAGAACGCCAACGCTATAACCCTCCGTAGCGGAAAGGAGGTGGTCGATCCAAAACGGACCGACCCTCAGGTACATATTTCACCTCCGACCCCTCTTCCTCTTTCTTCGCTCACGCCGCCTTTACCTATTATAAAAGAAAAAATTATTTTAAACAAGGCTCTTCCGTATCCGCATAAGTTAGAAAACGAGCGTAAGGACGCGCAATATGAAAAATTTATTTTATTATTAAAACAAATTCACATTAATGTTCCTTTTTGCGAGGCTATCTCGCAAATGCCCAAATATGCGAAATTTTTAAAAGAACTACTTTCTAATAAACGCAAATTAGAGGATATTTCGCATGTATCTCTCAACGCTGTCTGCTCGGCGGCCCTTACTAATAAATTGCCCGCAAAACAAAACGACCCGGGACGGTTTTCCATCCCGTGCCTTTTTGGCGATATATTAGTAAAGTACGCCTTAGCTGATTTAGGGGCTAGCATTAATCTGATGCCGTTCTCGCTTTTTCACGTTTAGGTTTGGGTACTCCTAGTCCTACGAATATGCGCATCCAATTAGCGGATCGCTCGGTTAAGTTCCCTATCGGGGTAGTGGAGGACGTCCTTGTCCGAGTCGACAAGTTTACCTTCCCGGTAGACTTCGTCATCTTAGATATCGAGGAGGACGCCGAGGTACCAATAATACTCGGTCGCCCTTTTCTCGCCACCTCCCGCGCACTAATAGATGTTAGTAATGGTAGCCTTCTCCTCCGAGTAGGCGATGACCACGTTACTTTCTCTATTAATCCCTCGATGGACAATTTGTCATCGAGCGACGATTTCTGCTATTCTTTAGATACTTTTTTCGGAGATCGTTCTTCTCCCATTTTCGAGTCCGTATTTTTAAATGATTATATTTATGCGCTCGAAAATTTTAACTGCGATGAGGATACGTCTATAGACTTGCCTTTCGAACCAATTGGTAAGAAAGACATAGGAATTAAAACCTCCCTTGAAGAACCGCCCATCCTAGACCTCAAACCCTTACCCGCCTCGCTCAAGTACGTTTTTTTGGGAAAAGGTGATACGCTCCCCGTTATCATTTCTCGGACTTGAGTGATTCAGAGACTTCCGATCTATTGGAAGTTTTATTTAAACATCGCCATGCAATTGCGTGGAAAATCTCTGACCTAAAGGGGATTAGCCCCTCCTTTTGCACCCATAAGATTTTCCTAAACGATAATTGCCGCAAAACGATTCAGCCGCAGCGTCGTCTTAACCCAAACATGAAAGACGTCGTTAAAGCCGAAATCATTAAGTTATTAGATGCGGGGATTATCTACCCTATTTCGGACAGTGCATGGGTTAGTCCCGTGCATGTCGTGCCCAAGAAGGGCGGTCTTACCGTAGTGGCGAATGAGCATAACGAGCTTGTCCCAACTCGTACTGCTACGGGTTGGCGAGTGTGCATCGACTATAGGAAACTTAATGATGCCACCCGCAAGGACCATTTCCCTCTGCCATTTCTAGACCAGATTTTAGAGCGTTTATCCGGTCATCCGTATTATTATTTTCTTGATGGTTTATCGGGGTTTTTCCAAATCCCCATTTCCCCCGATGATCAAGAGAAAACAACTTTTACTTGCCTGTTTGGCACCTTCGCCTATCGAAGAATGCCATTTGGACTCTGCAACGCGTCAGCTACATTCCAAAGATGTATGCTAGCGATCTTTGGCGAGCTAGTAGAAGACATTATGGAAGTCTTTATGGATGACTTCTCTGTTTTCGGACGCTCTTTTCCCGATTGCCTTCAAAATTTAGATCGTGTCCTTCAACGGTGCGAGGACACAAGCCTTGTTTTAAATTGGGAAAAATGCAACTTTATGGTTCGAGGAGGTTTGGTCCTCGGCCATATGATTTCGTCTAAGGGGATAGAGGTGGATAAGGCCAAGATAGAAATTATAGAAAAACTTCCGCATCCAACCAACGTAAAATCTATTAGGAGTTTCTTAGGCCATGCGGGCTTTTATCGACGCTTCATTCAAGACTTTTCAAAAATAACAAAGCCGCTAACTCACCTCTTGGAAAAGGAATCACGCTTCATCTTTAGTAGCGAATGCGAGTCCGGCTTTAATTTGATAAAACAAAAACTTATCTCCTCACCAATTTTAGTGGCCCCTAATTGGTCCCTTCCGTTCGAAATAATGTGCGACGCTAGTGATATTGCCTTAGGTGCCGTTCTTGGCCAACGCGTAGAAAAACATTTTCATCCTATTTATTACGCTAGCAAGACGCTCACTTCCGCACAAGTAAATTACACGACAACGGAAAAGGAACTCTTAGCCGTCATTTTCGCTTTCGATAAGTTTCGCTCGTATATAATGCTTTCTAAAGTTATCGTTTTTACCGATCACTCCGCGCTTAAATATTTATTAGCTAAAAATGATGCGAAGCCCCGCCTTCTTCGATGGATTCTCCTCCTACAAGAATTTGATTTGGAGATCCGAGATAAGCGGGGAGCGGAAAATCTAGCGGCGGACCACCTCTCCCGTTTAGAAAATCCGGGTGCGGAAGCGCTCGTCGAATCTGAAATAAATGACAGATTCCCCGAGGAACGCCTTCTTGCCATTAATAAATCTTCGTCATCTTCGCCTTGGTTCGCAGATTTTGCAAATTTCTTAGTAGCGCGGGTCCTTACAAAAGAGTTTTCCAGTCATCAAAAGAAGAAATTCTTTTCTGACTTGAAAAATTTCTTTTGGGAGGACCCATTTCTTTTTCGTATCTGCGCGGACCAAGCGGTTCGACGATGCGTTGCGGGTGTGGAGTGCTTGCAAATTCTTAAGCACTGCCACGAGGGTCCAGCCGGTGGGCATTATCAAGCCAACCGGACCGCTCGGAAGGCGCTAGAGGCGGGCTACTTTTGGCCCACTCTCTTCAAAGACGCGCATAATTTTGTGAGCGCATGCGATAGCTGTCAGCGGTCGGGTAACATCTCTCGCCGCGACGAGATGCCCCAAATCATGTTTTTAGAGTGCGAAGTCTTCGATTTGTGGGGCATAGATTTTGTTGGCCCCCTACCTCCGTCTTTCAAAAATATGTATATTTTAGTGGCGGTCGACTACGTATCGAGGTGGGCGGAAGCGCAAGCTCTCCCCACCAACGATGCGCGAGTCATCGTTACATTTCTTAAAAAATTATTTTCTCGCTTCGGCACGCCTCGCGCAATTGTTAGTGATAGGGGAACGCATTTCTGTAACGCTCTTATGGCTAAGACGTTAGCTAAATACGGAGTCACGCACAAGCTTGCCACCCCCTATCACCCGCAAACAAGTGGCCAAGTCGAGGTAGTAAATCGAGAGATTAAGCGAATTTTAGAAAAAACCGTTTCGCTAAATAGGAAAGATTGGTCTGTTAAACTCGACGATGCGTTGTGGGTGTATCGGACGACATATAAAACCGCTATCGGATGTACGCCGTTCCGGTTAGTCTACGGCAAAGCGTGCCATTTACCCGTAGAATTAGAACATCGCGCACTTTGGGCTTTAAAACTCTTAAACCTCGACTCCAACTTAGCCGCTCAGAATAGAAAACTGCAACTAAACGAGCTCGATGAATGGCGTGCGAACGCTTACGAGAGCAATAAATTCTATAAGGAGCGCTCTAAGTTATATCACGATCGAAAAATCAAGTCCCAAAAATTATTTTCTCCGGGCGATCTTGTCCTTCTTTACAATTCACGTCTTAGGCTTTTTCCAGGTAAATTAAAATCTAGATGGTCCGGTCCCTTCCTAGTTGAAGAAGTTTTTCCTTATGGAACCGTACTCGTCTCCCACCCGGACAAAGGCTCTTTTAAAGTAACGGTCATCGGTTAAAGTCTTACATCGCGGGCGACCCAGTGATCGGTTTTAGCGAAACCATAACTTTCCTCCACATTATAAACCCGCCAAAATAGTCAAGCTACACGACTATAAACAAAGCGCTCCTGGGAGGCACCCCTCGCTTATCTTTTTCGCCCTTTCCTTATTACCTTTGCTGCTTTTTCTAATAAACGCAGGGTTTCTGATCGGCCTCCCACTCCGCATTTCAGGGAAGCTTCTACCCCCTTCCCTTTCTTTTCTTTGTACATATTGTTTTTCCATTCTATTCTGCATACTTACGATACAACATTGGAGACAATGTTGGACTTAAGTATGGGGGTATTTTCGTGCTTTACTTTTTGCACTTCAATTTTTCTGCATCTCAAAAAAGAAAAATACAAAAAAATACATATAACAACAAAACAAAAACAAAAAAATTAAAAAACATCTTAAAATGAAACAAAAAATTTTAAAAAAAAAACAAAAAAAAATTTAAATGAAAAAACAAAAATCCAAAAAATTTGTTTCTTGTTTTGTTCTCTTTCTCTTTTCCAAAAACTCAAAAAAAACAAAACAAAAAAATTATTTTGTTTAGTTTCACTTTGTATATATTTTTTGTTTTTTTCTCTCTCCCCCTTCCTCATTCTTGTACAAACCTTTTTCCTTTTCTCCCTTATTTTTGTACATATTATGAAAATTCTCTTAAAAAATACAAAAAAAAAGATAATAGTTCAAAAAATTTTTTCAAAAAAAATTGCGAAAAACAAAAATACAAAAAAAAAGGATAATAAATGAAAAACAAACAAAAAATGATAACAAAAACTATAAAAATCAAAAAAAAAATGTTTTGAAATAAATAAATTAAATATTCCATACTTAACTTTTCTGCTATCCAAAAATTCTGTTCTGAGTTTATTTATATGTGAATACTATTAATTCTCTGTTTGCAACCCGTTTGTTAATTATTGATTGAAACATTTAAATAGCCGGGGTTAAGTTTTAAAGAATTCATTATACTTTGTTAAAAATAGCGAACTCGTTTTAGGCACTACTTCTAATTTTTCATTAATAGGAGCACGTATATTATGTTAGGAAATAACGACTATAGAATTCAATTATACTTACTTTTAGCTTTCTGAAAAAAATTGGAACGTACAAATTATTAAGGTTGCTCTCAAAAATTTTTAGGATTACAATCTAGTTTTCCTTTCTCCCCTCACTTTTCATGACCTACTTGGCATGAAAAATTTTACCCTTAAAAGATCTTATGTCAATGGGAACAAGATTTCGTTCCGTAAACATAGGCACCCAATAATTTTAAAAAGATTATATAGGGAGTAAGAGGATAAAATTCATTACTCCTACATATATACATTGGGTTAATTTTATTATTATGAAGTTGAAAAATAAAAATCATATTAGGAAAATAATATTTCGTTTTCCTAATAATCCAAAAAAAACATGGAGGTTCGAGAAAAAATTACCTCACCTCAAATATCAAAACCCTCTTCATAAACCACACTACCCCCTTAGCCAATTACACGATTCTAGAATTAATTCAAAAATCTTTTTGAGAGCATAATTAGTAAATTGTATTATTTCCGGTAGCACTCGTATAAGCTAGAGTTCTTATAATTCCAAACTATTTTCGTTAATCTAACCATTACAAATGTTGCCTTCTATTTGATTACATCAAGAAGTCTTTTGGCCAAAACTTTTGCGCTATTTAAATCATCTACATAATTTTAGGACTTAACTCTTACACCCCGTATATTTATTTCGATCTCTCTTATAATTGATTAAGCGGTAACTAAAACTTAGAGTTTTTTTTATTCCTTATAGATTCACCTCAAACTTTTGCTCTGGAATAGCAAAAGCCTAAGTATGGGGGTATTTGATGAACTGTAAATATGCGTATTTTTTATGCACATTAATTTAGTCATTTTCATTTATTTTCGTCGTTTTTACTTATTTTTGTTCAAAAAAATGTTCCTATTCTTGTAAATTTTCTCCTAACTTGTTTTATTTTATTTTGCAGAAAAATTCCAAAATCTGCCAAAATTTGGGAAGTACACGCCCGTGACACATGGGTCACGCCCGTGACCGAGCCGTGACTGTGCATTTCCCGTGAAATTACAAAATTTCTGAAGTTAAAGCTTGACACACCTGGCGACACGCCCGTGTCACCCGACACGGGGCGTGACCCAAGCCCGTGTCCTCTCCTCTCGACGAATTACGCTCGACGATCGTCGAGTGTCGACACCAACAGTCACGCCCAGTGTCACGCCCGTGACCAAGGGCGTGACCCAATTTCAGCTCAACGATTTCCTCTCGACGAATTCCGCTCGACATTCATCGAGTGTCGACCCCAACTGTCAGGCCCATAGTCACGCCCGTGACATGGGGCGTGACCTTTCCAGCTGGCCCGACAAGATGCTGCCAAGGACATTTGACGCAACCCGCGCCCGGTTCTACCTCCCCGACACGCCCATAGTCACGCCCGTGACCTAGGGCGTGACTGCTGCGAACTTAGCCCGAAGTCAACTTTGTTGTCCAATCGCCAGCCGCCTTCATGAATAGTACTGTCACGCCCCCCTACACGCCCGTGACCGAGGGCGTGTACTTAGAAATTTTTTCCTATAAATAGCCCAGTTCTGTAAGGTCAGAGGGTTCAGATTTTTGGGCCAAGTTAGTGTCTTTTTGTGGGCTTAATCCGTGGATTCTAGTGCTATGTAAGGAGATTTCTCCCTTCTTATTTCATGTTTTGTTTTGCTTTACCTTTTAGCTTTGTAATAGCTTGAAAATTTTAATAAAAATGTTAGAATTTCTCTCTTTATTTAGCATGAAAAATTCATTTTGATGGCTCACCTCTTTCCCTTTTTATCCTTGGTTTTATCTTTGTTCTTCACTTGTTCTTCATTTATGAAAAGTGTGTGTGTGTGTGTATGAGTGTAACATGCTTAATATTCATGTTTTTAACTTGTTTTCATGCTTTGGAATGTTAGGTTTTCCTCTTTACATGCCTTTGATTTTTCAAGTTAGGTTTTGTTTGAAATTCATGAAATGATGAATTAGGTTTTTCTTTTTTTTTCTTGTCTTCTTTTAATTTCTTCAACATCTTCACTCTTATGAGTGTGTAAAAGAGTTACTAAAATTTCTTTTGTTTTTTTTACTTAGCTTTATTTTAGGATGAAAACTTTTTTTCTTCTTTCTCTTTTATTTCAACTTTTTTAGCTCTTTTATGAAATCCTAGGAATGAAAATGTTGAAATTTTTATTTTCCAAAAACTTTGGTTTTTAATTTGTTTTGAAAAACTTTTGTCTTCTAAAATTATAATTTCTTCTTTTTATTTGTTTTTGGCAAAACCTATGCTTGAAATAGTTAAAGTTTTAATTTTTAGGTAACTTTGATTTTTCTTTGTTATTAGTGTGTGTGAGTGTATGAGAATAAACTTTCTTTTGTTCTTCTTAAATTTTCATGAAGTGTGTGTGAGTGTAGGTGTATTAACTTTTATGCTTTGATTCAAATTATGTAGAGTGTGTGAGTGTAGGTGTATAATTTTATTGCTTTCTTGAATTTCATATGGAGTGTGTGTGTTCGTGTGCATTTATTTCCGCCTACTCGTTAAGAGTTAAATGGCGCATCGTTTTCATTTTCAGTCCTACTCGTTCGAGTAGGACTTGTAATTTTTCTTTCTTTATTTTTCCGCCTACTCACTTGAGTTTAAATGGCCGGACCTTATTTCAGTCCTACTCGTTTGAGTAGGACTTGCAATTTTTCTTTCTTTATTTTTTTTCCGCCTACTCACTTGAGTTAAATGGCCGGACTTTTTAGCCCTGTAATCGCATTTATTTTCTCCTACTCATTTGAGTAGGACTCGCTTTCATTTCAGTCCTACTCGTTTGAGTAGGACTTGCAATTTTCAGCCTTTATTTACCGCCCCCACTCGTTTGAGTGGGACTCGCAAATTTAAATTATGCAAATTTCATTCATGTGTAACTTAGTTTTTGTTTAATTTATAATTTGGAGTGTGCGTGAGTTCTCGTTTAGTTAACTTTTTAGCTTTCTAAATGTTGTTATTTTTCTTTTGTCCCTTTCTTATAAACGTTTAGTGTTTAATTTCGAACTCGCGCCTCACTAAATTATAAGCCGTCCCCATACCGATGTGTGGCTAATCGCTATTAGCCTCGGCATCGAAGAGCATTGGGACATTTAAAATGATTTATAATAATTAAAGTTCTTTATTTTCATTTTAATTTAAGCACTTAGGGTTTACCCCGGGTTTACGACGCGTAGGACCACATAATCGATGTGTGGGCCCTATTTCCGTAGTCCAAATGCTAGCTAGCCGAGAGGCCGTGCACATGGACCGATCACCCCTGGGTAAATAGAGTTGCGTGCATACCCTCGAGAGAGGACTAGCGTAATTCTACCGGATTGGGTCCCCCACCCAATAGCGGGGTTCTTAGCGTAAAGCGGGCGTTAAGAGGAATCCTTCGTCGGACTAACGTTCGGTCGAATAGTCTTAACGTTTAGGTGAGCGATATCCCTATATCTAGGTGAGCTCACATTTGTGGAACCTCCACGGCCAAGTTGCCTTATTATTAATTTGAAAACTAAGTCTTTTTATTATTAAAAATTGTTTTAGTCTTAATCCGATTCGATGCCGAGCGTTAACCCTTCATCGAATATTGTCTAAATCGTTTTTTCGCTCCTTTGCTTTTCCGTTTTTAGTTAATTAAAAAAATCCATCTTTCTTTCAGTAAAATAATAGTCCTCCCGGAGGAGTAAGAATAGTCAACGCGACCCCGAGAACAATACGACCTCGGTATTCCCCCGAATATCGAGTACTACTTGCGATAGGTGCACTTGCCTACCCGAGCAAGCCCGCGGCGATCGACTCACCGAACCAAACACAGTAAGAGTCTGTTCGCGGGCACATCACTTACCAATTGGTTCGAAAGGCAAGTTTAAAGAAGTATCCTCATCACATTTAAAATTTTCGAGCGCATAAACATCGTCGTTTAAAAATACGGACTCGAAAAAGGGAGAAGAATGATCTTCGAAAAAGGTATCTAAAGAGTAGCAGAAATCGTCGCTCGATGACAAATTGTCCATCGAGGGATTAATAGAGAAAGTAACTTGGTCATCGCCTACTCGGAGGAGAAGACTACCATTACTAACATCTACTAGTGCGCGGGAGGTGGCGGGAAAAGGGCGACCGAGTATTATTGGTACCTCGGCGTCCTCCTCGATATCTAAGATGACGAAGTCTACAGGGAAGGTAAACTTGTCGACTCGGACAAGGACGTCCTCCACTACACCGATAGGGAACTTAACCGAGCGATCTGCTAATTGGATGCGCATATTCGTAGGACTAGGAGTACCCAAACCTAAACGCGAAAAGAGCGAGAACGGCATCAGATTAATGCTAGCCCCTAAATCAGCTAAGCCGTACTTTACTAATATATCGCCAAAAAGGCACGGGATGGAAAACCGTCCCGGGTCGTTTTGTTTTGTGGGCAATTTATTAGTAAGGGCTGCCGAGCAGACAACGTTGAGAGATACATGCGAAATATCCTCTAATTTGCGTTTATTAGAAAGTAGTTCTTTTAAAAATTTCGCATATTTGGGCATTTGCGAGATAGACTCGCAAAAAGGAATATTAATGTGAATTTGTTTTAATAATAAAATAAATTTTGCATATTGCGCGTCCTTACGCTCATTATCTAACTTATGCGGATACGAAAGAGCCTTGTTTAAAATATTTTTTTCTTTTATAATTGGTAAAGACGGCGTAAGCGATGAAAGGGGAAGAGGGGTCGGAGGTGAAATATGTACCTGAGGGTCGGTCCGTTTTGGATCGACCACCTCCTTTCCTCTACGGAGGGTTATAGCGTTGGCGTTCTCCCGCGGATTGGGCTCCGTGTTTCCCGACAGTGCCCCGAGCGCGCGCTCGGACATCATCCTCGCCAACTGTCCAACCTGTTGTTCGAGTGTTTTTAGGGATCCGGTAATGTTCCGGATATTTGACTCGTTGGACGCAATATACTTCGAAAAATTTTCCTCCATCGGGGAGGGTTTCGGAAGAGGAGGAGGAGGAGGAAGAAATCCGGGCGCATAAGAAATAGGGGGACGCTGAGCATTATTCGGGTTGCTCCACGAGAAGTTTGGGTGATTCCTCCAACCCGGATTATAGTTATTACTATAAGGGTTGTTGTTGGGGTTGAAGGGAGGACGACCCGAATTTCCCATGAAGTCCACGAACTCTTCAGCTACGCAGACATTAGGGGGAAAAAACAAGGCGCAGTGGAGGAGGCAGCAGACATCTCCGCCACTTGCTTTGTTAACCTTTCAACTTGAAGGGTCAAGAGAGCAGTTGCATCCACTTCAAAAAGACCAGCCGCCGGCTTTGGGCGTCCTCGCGGGACGTTCCATTGATAGGCATTCATAGCCATCTCTTCGAATAAAGCCTGGGCGGCCTCGGGGGTTTTGTTGTTTAGCGTACCCCCGACAGCCGCGTCAATCATTTGACGCGTTTGAAAATTCAGCCCAATATAAAAAATTTGAACTTGCAACCACGTTGGCAGCGCGTGGTGCGGGCAGCGGCGGAGGAATTCCTTAAACCGTTCCCAAGTCTCGTATAGAGACTCAGGATCGTTTTGCACAAACGAAGAAATGTCCGCCCGCAACTTTGCAGTTTTTGCGGGCGGAAAGTACTTCGTTAGGAACCGTTCCGTCAACTCAGCCCACGTGGTGATACATCCTCGCGGGAGGGCATTCAACCACGCCTTGGCTTTGGACTTAAGGGAAAAAGGAAATAAGCGCAAATGAATGGCGTCATCAGTGACGCCATTGATCTTGAAGGTGTCGCATATCTCTAAGAAATTGGACAAGTGGACATTCGGGTCCTCATCCGGCAGTCCATCGAACTGCACGGCATTTTGGACCATTTGAATGACACTTGACTTTATTTCGAAATTATTATTTGCCACTGCAGGGCGAACAATACTTGACCCAGAATCATCCAGGTTTGGCCGGGCGTAATAGGACATAGTACGCTCGGCCGCCGGGGGAGGGTTAGGCGCAGCCATAAGTACAACAGTAGGTTCTCCGATAGATTCCTCGGGATCTAAAGAAGGATTTCGGCGTTGAGATCGAATACGCGCAAGAGAGCGTTCGATCTCAGGGTCGAAGTCAAAATCTTCAGACTCTGAGGGTTGTCCTCGGGTCATACACCCAAACAAAAATAAAACAAAATAAATTTCTTTTTTTTTGTTTTAAAATAAAGTTTTTAGTTTTTTTTTTTTTTTTAGAAAATAAGTAAAAGTAATAGACTCCGGAATTCGAAATAGCAACTCGAAAAGAGACTCCCCGGCAACGGCGCCAAAAACTTGATGGGCCCGCGAACAAACTCTTACTGTGGTTGGTTCGGTGAGTCGATCGCCGCGGGCTTGCTCGGGTAGGCAAGTGCACCTATCGCAAGTAGTACTCGATATTCGGGGGAATACCGAGGTCGTATTGTTCTCGGGGTCGTGTTGACTATTCCTACTCCTCCGGGAGGACTATTATTTTACTGAAAGTAAGGTGGATTTTTTTTTACTTAATAAAAGACAGAAAAGCAAAGGAGCGAAAAAACGATTTAGAAAATATTCGATGAAGGGTTAATGCTCGGCATCGAATCGGATTAAGCCTAAAATAATTTTTAATAATTATAGGACTTAGTTTTCAAATTAATAATAAGGCAACTTGGCCGTGGAGGTTCCACAAATGTGAGCTCACCTAGCTATAGGGATATCGCTCACCTAAACGTTAAGACTATTCGACCGAACGTTAGTCCGACGAAGGATTCCTCTTAACGCCCGCTTTGCGCTAAGAACCCCGCTATTGGGTGGGGAACCCAATCCGGTAGAATTACGCTTGTCCTCTCTCGAGGGTATGCACGCAACTCTATTTACCCAGGGGTGATCGGTCCATATGCACGGCCTCTCGGCTAGCTAGCATATGGACTACGAAAATAGGGCCCACACATCGATATGTGGTCCTACGCATCGTAAACCCGGGGTAAACCTTAAGTTCTTAAATTAAAATGAAAATAAAGAGCTTCAATTATTAGAAATCATTTTAAATGTCCCAATGCTCTTCGATGCCGAGGCTAATAGCGATTAGCCACACATCGGTATGGGGACGGCTTATAATTTAGTGAGGCGCAAGTTCGAAATTAAACACTAAACGATTATAAGAAGGGGACACAAGAAAAATAACAAACATTTAGAAAGCTAAAAAGTTAGCTAAAACAAGAACTCACGCACACTCCAAATTATAAATTAAATAGAAACTAAGTTACACATAAAAGAAATTTGCATATTTCAAATTTGCGAGTCCCACTCAAACGAGTGGGGGCGGTAAATAAAAGCTGAAAATTGCAAGTCCTACTCAAACGAGTAGGACTGAAATGAAAGCGAGTCCTACTCAAATGAGTAGGAGAAAATAAATGCGATTACAGGGCTTAAAGATCCGTCCATTTAACTCAAGTGAGTAGGCGGAAAAATAAAGAAAGAAAAATTGCAAATCCTACTCAAATGAGTAGGCGGGAAATAAAGTCCGGCCATTTGACTCAAGTGAGTAGGCGGAGAAATAAAGAAAGAAAATTACAAGTCCTACTCGAACAAGTAGGACTGAAAATGAAAACGATGCGTCATTTAACTCTTAACGAGTAGGCGGAAATAAATGCACACGAACACACACACTCCATATGAATTTTAAGAAAGCAATAAAGCTAACACCTACACTCACACACTCTACAAAATTTGAATCAAAGCATAAAAGTTATACACCTACACTCACACACTCTACATAATTTGAACAAAGCATAAAAAATTATACTCATACACTCACACACACACAACATGAAAATTTAAGAAGAACAAAAAAAAATTTATTCTCATACACTCACACACACTAATAACAAAGAAAAATCAAAGTTGCTTATAAATGAAAATAACAAGATTTCTACTCCTAAAACTTACCCAAAACACATAAAAAGAACAAATAAAAAGAGAATGAGCAAAAAGTTTTACAAAATAAAGTCAAAATCAAAGGTGCTCAAAAAATTAAAATTAAAACTTTTTCATTCTTAAGAATTTATAAAAGTGATAAAAAAGGTGAAGAGAAAATGAAAAGAACAAAATATGTTTTACAATCCTAAAAGAAAAACTAAGTAAAAAAAGAACAAAATCACTTTTCAAACCTCATTTATAAATTCATAAGAATGAAATCCTATTACTTTCAAGAAAAAGACATGGTGAAAAAGAGGAAAACCTATCATCCCTAAGCATGAAGACAAGTTAAAAACATGTAAAGTAAATAAGTTACACTCATACACACACACACACACTTTTCATAAATGAAGAACTAAATGAAGAACAAAGATAAAACCAAGGATAAAAAGGAGAAGGAAAGTTGGCACAAGTGTTCATTCCAAAGCTAAATATGAAGAGAAAATCTAACATTTTTATTGATTAAAGAAAACTATTACAAGCTATTACAAGAGCTAAAGCTAAAGAAAACACAAACATGAAAGAAAAGAGGGAGAAATCTCCTTACATAGCTTTAGAAATCACGGATGCAGCCCACAAAAAGACACTAAATTGCCCCAAAAATCTGAACCCTTGGACCTTATAGAACTGGGCAATTTATAGGCAAAAAATTCTAAGTACACGCCCTAGGTCACGGGCGTGTAGGGGGGGCGTGACAGTACTATTCATGAAGGCGGCCGGCGATTGGACAGGAAAGTTGACTTCGGGCTGAGTTCGCGGCAGTCATGCCACAGGTCACTGGCGTGACTCTGGGCGTGTCGGGGAGGTAGAACCCGGCGCGGGTTGCGCCGAAAGTCTTTGGCAGCATCTTGTCGGGCTAGCTGGAAAGGTCACGCCCCAGGTCACGGGCGTGACGCTGGGCGTGTCAGTTGGTGTCGACACTCGACGAATGTCGAGCGGAAAGTGTCGAGTCGAAATCGTCGAGCGGAAATTGAGTCACGCCCCAGGTCACGGGCGTGACGCGGGGCGTGACTGTTGGTGTCGACACTCGACGATCGTCGAGATGAATTCGTCGAGTGGAGTGAACACGGGCTTGGGTCACGCCCCGTGTCGGGTGACACGGGCGTGTCGCCAGGCGTGTCAAGCCTGTACTTCAGAAATCATCCGATTTCACGGGAAATGCAATGTCATGGCCCGGTCATGGCGTGACCAAAGTGTCACGGGCGTGTACTACCCAATTTTGGCAGATTTTGAAATTTTTCTGCAAAATAAAATAAAACAAGTTAGAATAAAATTTACAAGAATAGGAGCATTTTATTGAACAAAAATAAGTAAAAACGACGAAAATAAATGAAAATGACTAAATTAATGTGCACAAAAATACGTATATTTGCAATTCATCATTTATGATGATTTTGTTTGCTGCCTCCACCTGGCCGTTGCTCCTGGGGTGATGGACGGAGGCGAACCTGAGGTCTATCCCAGGTTGGGTGCAGAAGCTGATGAACTCTTCGCTGGCAAACTGGGGGCCATTGTCTGTAACTATTGCCAGGGGCAACCTACGTCTACATATGATCTCCCCCCAAACGAAATTTCTGAGGACTTGGGAGGTGACATTGGCCTGCGCCTTGACCCCCAGCCACTTTGAAAAGTAGTCAATCATGAATAGAAGAAACCTTCTCTGCCCACTAGCTAGAGGGAAGGGCCCGATTAGATCCATCCCCCAGATGGCGAAGGGCCACGGTGTCGTGATACTTCAGAGCCTTTGAGAGGGTAAGAGGTGGAGGGGGGCGTATAGCTGACACTTTCGGCACCTACTCGCAAACTTAGCTGCATCCTTCCTCAGGGTCTGCCAGAAGTACCCTTGCCTTATCAACCTTGTATCCAACGTCCTGCCCCCCGAATGACTGCCGCATTCGTCGGAGTGAAGCATAAGACAACTCTCTGATCATGGCTATGTTATTGTCTTCCACAAGGCTGAGTGCCTTATTAAGAGGTCAAGTAACTAAGAGGTCATCTTGATAGTTACAAGCAGTGGAAATATTTATTGCTTAAACTTTCTATGTCTATATTAAGATTCTCCTATCGGTCTAGTAGCAAATGAGAAAGTCACTTATTGTGTCCAATGACACAAGATAATAGCTCACTTGAATTACAAGACTATTGACAAGCTTTCTATCCAAAAGCTAGTTAGGAATTTTCCTTATGTGAAATGCTCCAAGGCGGGCATTTGCTCTGCTTGCCAAAAGGTCAAGCAGACCAAAGCCTCAATTAAGGGCATTGAGACCAAAGATTCTGTTGGATCCCTAGTTTGATTTGGGCTTGGTTCACTAACTTAGGATCTTTTGACCACAATGTATAGCCAGTGTCATAGTCGTGTCCTAGAGTCTAGGCCAAGTCCTTAGATTCAACATCACATGGACCAGCTATCAACAAGGCTGCCAGAGACTCAAGACCTAGATGATTTCAAGGGTCTGTAAAGTGAGTTCGACGTTCGTCGAACTCGGGTCGTCGATTGTCGTGCTCAGCTCGACAATCTCAGAGAAAATTCTCTGAGCTGAGCTCGACGAACTTTATTCTATGGTCGACGAATCTTTGGACTACTACAACATTCTGTCAAGACTATGTTCTCTAGTCTCAGGTCAACAAACTCAGTTCTCTTCCCGACGAATTCTAGATTATCCTCTTCAACAACATAGAACCAGAAGACTTGTTTCGACACTCAAAGTATATGTCGACACCAACTGAGTCGACACTAGAAGAACTTGTGTCGACACCCAGATCATCAGTCGACAATTTGGAAAGGTTGTGTCGACACCACACAGAAGACTTGTGTCGACACACAGGATATCAGTCGACACCACCTGTGTCGACACCAGGAGTAATTGTGTCTACACACAGAATATATGACAACTCCAGAAACTCAGCTCGACGAACTTCAGACACAGAGAAGGCAAAGTTTCTGAAGCATACAGTTCTGTTATCAGATCGACGATCTAGGAACTCAACTCGACAAAAAAAAGTTATCTGATCGACGAACACAGCAACTCAGCTCGACGAACTGTGAACTCAGCTCAACGATTTCTGTCATCTGTTCGACGATTCCAGACTAAGTAATTTCCAGCCATATCCCCATTATTACTACAATAATTCCTGTGTAATCAATGTTCTAACATTCTCTGAATATAACCGTTAGAGGAGCATTGATTAGGATATTCTCCAAGATTATTTCTTGCCATTTTTCAACGGGACAGTTGGGGAAATTATTCAATGCTGCTTATTCTCTAGGCCGCCAGCATTGAATGTAGAAGGAATTCAAAATTCGAAAGACCAATTTCCCCAGAAAATATAAAAAGAGATTTCTCTCTTTTCTTATAGAGACAGAGAGAAAGAAAGTCAGAAAATATATAGAGTGAAGATTACTGAATCAGACAAAAAAAACACAACCCGTCTGCTCTCAGTCTCACATAAGATTTTTGATATAGAAGAAAGCCCTAGACCGGAACATCATCTGTCATCTGAAGAAGAAGAACAATCATTAAAATATCAAGAGTCTTCATACTTCAAACTCTCCAGGACACTTCACAGGACCTCATCATTCTCCTATCCCCACCTCTGTAAAGGGTTTTAATCCCCTTCAAAAATATTCTGGTTCCCAAGTCTCCTTCCAAAAGACTTGTGGTTGGTTTTTGAGCACCTGATCAAAAGCTCATTGGTGGCAGTCACCTGATCAAAACCTGTAGTGGATTCCTATCAGGGTGGTAGAAGAGTGGATTTACCCAGGTTGGGGAACCACTATAAAATTTCTTGTGACGTCTGGTTGCCCCTTTTCTTTTTGTTCTTGCTGTGCTTGTGTTTTTAGGACTGCTATGTGCTTATTAATTTTATTTTAATGCTGCACCTTTTAATTACAACAGAAGTTGTAATAGTTTTATAAGGACCTATAAATACTCTATTCACCCCCCCTCTAGAGTATGTTAGATCTAACACATCACTTTCAATTGGTATCAGAGAAGGTTCCTTTGGTTGTACAAGCTAAACCTTGAACCAAAGATCTCTTGTTAGATCTGAACATTATTTCATTTTCATTTAGATTATAAACACAGCCATGACACATAACAAAGATTATGCAAGCACCAGACCTCCAGTTTACAACCTTAATAGGTTTGCCAGTAACAATACAGTCCCCCACAGGCATCTACATCTACAACATCTTCCAGTAACAATACAGTCCCACCACCTGAGTGGACTGAAGCACAGAAGAAAGCAAAGATTGCTAATGCCGAAGCCATGAATATATTGGCTCACACTATGTTAGATGACATCTTTTAGAAGGTGGCTGAGTGCACCTCTGCAAAAGCATTCTGGGATTCACTCAGTCAAATGGTTGCTGGCTCTACAGATGAGAGGAAATATAGAAGATCAAACCTCATCACACAATATGAAAACTTCAAGAAGGATGAAGCAGAAATAGTTGAAGTGTTGTACAACAGGCTTAGCTCCATCATCAGTGAGCTAAGGACCTTAGATAAAGAAATCACCTTGACTGAAGTGAATGACAAGATCCTAATGTGCTTCCCAAGCTCATGGGACACTAAGATCTTGCCAATCAAAGGGGCCAGAAGCTTGAATGAGATTTTAACTAAATCTCTCCTGAGAAAGCTCAAATCTTATGAGCAGCTAATCAAGTATAGAGAAACAGTGGAACACAGGACTCCTCCTCCAGCAAGGAAAGAACAATCCATTGTATTCAAGGCTGCTGAAGAAACTGAAGCCCCAATAGTTAATGAAGAGCTAATGAGTCTCTTTGCCAAGAGATTCTTCAAAATGGCAAGGAAAGACTTCAGAAGGAAGTCATCCAAAAATGACAGCCAGCCAAGGTATGATAAAACCCCCACTAAAGAGGTAGTGTTTTTTGGGTGCAGGAAACCAGGACATTTCATGTCTGAATGTCCTGAAAATCAAAAGAAGGAAAGAAGAAGAGAGAAGGAATCAAGAAGCAAGCATTACAGCAAGCCCTCTTCCAGCAAGCACAAAAAAAGGACAAAGGATTTATGGATGAAACATGGAGTGACATAGAATATGAATCCATAGCTTCCAACTCCAGTGAAAAAGAAGAGGAGGCCAAGGCGAAGGGAGTTTGCCTCATGGCAATTGATGCAAGCAGTAGCAGATCAGATACAGATGAATCTGATAATGATGAAAACCTATCAGCTGAAGATCAGGTAATAACATCTTATGATTTTGAATCTGATGAATTTAAATTTGAATTTAAAAACCTATGCTTAGATATGATAAGCTCTGAGAAGGAAATCAAACTTCTCAGAGATAAATTGAATGATCTAGATAAAATCACTTCTGAAAATGTAAATCTATCAAGTGAACTAAAATCTGCAAATGAACAAATTACTTTTCTGAAATCAGAACTTAGCAAAGCTAAGATATTAGAAGAATCATTAAATGGTAGAAGTTTGAAATTGCTAGATATAAGTAGCACAGTAAATGCTAGAACAAATAACTGTAGATTAGGATTAGGAGTCACATCTAGTGAACTAACCCTAATCCAAAGGAATCATCTTTCAAAACCTGTAAATTTTATCTCTGATAAAGGAAAGAAAAACACTGAACAAATAAATAAGGTTAATAAAATTCTAGAACAAATTGAAGCTAAGGACAAAATTAAAAACCAGAAGAATGATAACAATAACAATATTCAGCAGTTATCGTCGAACTCAGATCGACGATATATGAACTGATCGTCGAACTCAGAATGACGATCTCTGAACGCAAACCTCAATAATAATCACTCGTCTAACTACGATCAACTAACTTTGTGTGGTTCGTCGAGAAGAGGTCGATGAACGTGGGACATAGAAAATGAATATGTTCATTCTCTGGGCAGAGATCGACGATCTCAACCCAATTCGTCGAACTCTGGTCGACGAACTTACAGAAATTCATCGAACCCATAAAGAGTTAACCGAAATTTTAACTATAACTGCAACTTAAATAATTCTAGAAAAGCTGTTAATCCTCTACCGTATTGGGTTATACCACCTAGAAGATATCACCCTCTAGAATATAAATCCCAACCAGAATTTTCAGTTATTTCCAGCTTTTCATATCGACAAAAGAAAGGACCCAAGGTAACCTGGGTCAAGAATATTTAATTGCTTTCATTGCAGGAGAAGAGCTGTCCAAGAGTGAATCAGCCATGGTACCTGGACAGTGGATGCTCCAAACACATGACAGGTAGCAAGGATAATCTCACCAATTACAAGTCTAAACTAGGGCCAAATGTGATCTTTGGTGATTCAAAAAGTGGCAAGTCTGAAGGATATGGAGCAGTGAAGATTTGAGCAGTTACATTCAAGAAAGTAACATATGTAAGAGGACTCAAACATAACCTCATCTCAATAAGTCAACTTTGTGATGAAGGTTATCAGGTAACTTTTAACTCTAGCTCTTGTATTATTTCATCTAAAGGAAACAAACCTGTTTTAATTGGAAATAGACAAGTCAACATATACTTAGTTGATTTTCTATCTGCCACTTCTGATATTTGTTTACTTAATTCAATTAGTAACCAGAATGTTTTATGGCATAAAAGACTAGGTCATGTAAATCTGAAAAACATTACTAGGCTATATAAAGACAACCTTGTTAGAGGTCTACCTCCTGGTCCCTACAAGAAGGAAGGTCTTTGCAGGGCTTGTCAATTAGGTAAGCAAACTAAATCTAGTTTTAAATTTGTTAATAAAAATGATTCAACTAGGATTTTGTATTTGCTACACATGGATCTTTTTGGACCTATAGCTGTACAAAGCCCAGGAGGGAAATCCTATACCTTAGTCATAGTGGATGACTTCTCTAGGTTCAGTTGGGTATTATTTCTGAGATCTAAATCAGATACCTTCAAGGTTCTTACAGATTTCTGTAAGTTCAGGTTGTTGGTTTCTGCAAGAAGACTTCTTATTGTTTTTGCTTCTAATTGCTCTATGTACTTCATAGCTTGTTCAGTTTCATTAGGTCAATTTTACCAATCAAATTCAGCAAAGGAATTTTCGTAATTTGTTTAAGTTCACGTGTTCAACAAAGATTTGAGCTGTTAAAAATTTTGAATTTTCTCAAGTCATTAGTTTCTATGTTTGTAAAAATTGAGTTTTCTCGAGCACCGATGAACTCGACAATAAGGATAAGTTAACTCTAATATAAATAGCCTGAAAATTAGCTGATAAGATTCACAAGGCCTTGATCCTCTTGTCTACCGTGGTCTACATGCACCTTGGTTATTTAGTGTCATGTGCACAAATCCCATACTTGAACTCTTGGTGCTTGTTCACGATTCAAAAGTTCCTGTGCGTAACTCTATCTTCCATTCCCTCTCCTTTTACACCCATGCGTGTTTGCTTGCTCTTCACTGCACGGTGGTTGTGATGCAACTAAAGATGCACCCTTACTTTGTTTTATGTACTTTATATTATATACATCACATGACTTCATGCATTTCATATTTACTATATGTGCACGCTAGTCGCTCTCATGTATCCATATTTGCATCACACATTTCATTCACACTCATTATTGCGGTTTTCTGGCGGGACCCACCAATAAGACCTAGAATAAAAAATGGGTTCGTCGAATTAGCTTTAGCAATACTTTTGTCAAACAATGAAATTAAAATTTAAAGGGAAGTATTTATAAAATCAAGTAATTCTAAAAAGAGAGAAAAATTAAAAAAAACAAAAAAATCCTTTAATATTATAAATAATTAACAAGAAAAGTAATGAGGATCCCTACAATGACTGCTCATTTCATTTGTTGGTAAGAAATCAGTTCAGTGATCTCCATCCATTAATTTTAATTCAAATTAAAGCTGAACCTATTTCCTTTAAAAACCCAACAACCTGATTTTGGTTGCTTGGAAATCCTATAACATACAGATTGAGTTCTCTACTCATGTTTCGATGATCAGAAGTGATCATGGCACAGAGTTTGAGTCTCTTCTTATGCATGAGTTCTGTGAGAAGGAAGGTATCAGGCATTGCTTCTAAGCTACTAGAACTCCTCAACAAAATGGGGCAGCAGAAAGGAAAAATAGGACACTCATTGAAGCTGCAAGTACATTGCTTGCTGATGCATACATGCCACTAACCTTTTGGGAAGAGGCTGTATATACTACAAACTATATCCTGAACAGAAGCTTAATTCACAAACTAAAGAACAGGACTCCCTATAAATTGCTTAAAGGGAAGAAACCTAAAATCAACTATTTTAAAGTATTTGGTTGTACCTGTTATATGTATAATAACAAGAAGAAATACGTTAGAAAGTTTGAGGCTAAGGCTGAAGTGGGAATTTTCTAGGATATTCCCAAGTAAGCAAAGCCTATAAGGTCTTTAATAGATCATCACTGAAATTTGAGGAATCAATTCATGTAAGCTTTGATGAGACTAACATGTATTGCAAGGAGAAAAAAGTTTCTACCAGTAACTCTTTGCAGGTACCTCACTTGTGTGAGAAGTTGGATGACATAAACCTTACCCAAGGGGTTCCAACTCATCCCTCTCCACAAGTCAATGAAGATAGTGAAGAAGAAAGCATTGAAGGGATTGACTCTCCTCCAACACCAACATAATTCCCCAAGAGGAATTGGTTTGAAATGTTGTTGCACAACCAACTCCACCCAATGATCTTGTCACACTTAGGAATCACCCCAGATCTCAAGTGATTGGAGACATATCAGCAGGTGTACAGACAAGGCATCAAATCAATCAAGATGTGATGCATGCCTGTTTTCTCTCTCAGATTGAACCTCAATCCATTTATGATGCAGAGCAAGATCCCCACTGGATCATTGCAATATAGGAGGAATTAAATCAGTTTGAGAGATGTAGAGTTTGGGATTTGGTTCCAAGACCACAAAACTACCCAGTTATTGGAACTAAATGGGTATACAGAGATAAGCTTGATGCCCAAGGAGTTATTGTGAGAAACAAGGCTAGGCTTGTTGCTCAAGGCTACAATCAAGAGGAAGGAATATATTATGATCAGACCTTTTCTCCTGTTGTAAGGTTAGAAGCCATAAGAATATTCCTAGCCTATGCAGCCTACAAGAAATTCAAGGTCTACCAAATGGATGTGAAGAGTGCATTCTTGAATGGAGTATTAAAAGAAGAGGTTTATGTTGAACAACCTCCAAGTTTTGTCTCTCCAACTCATCCTTTGCTTGTACTCAAGTTTCATAAATCCCTCTATGGTCTAAAACAAGCTCCAAGAGCTTGGTATGAGACCCTAGCAAGCTTTTTATTAGAGCATAAATTTATTAGAGGAATAGTAGATAAAACACTTTTCAGTAGACATCATAAGGACCAAATCTTGTTAGTACAAATATATGTGGATGACATCATCTTTGGGTCTACTGTTTCAAAATTGTACAAGAGGTTTTTTGACCTCATGCATTTCAAATTTGAAATGAGTAGCATGGGTGAGCTTTCCTATTTCCTTAGTATCTAAGTGAAACAGCTCACTGATGGCATCTTCATCTCCCAAGCTAAATATGCTAAAGAGCTAATAAAGAAGTTTGGGATGGTTGATGCCTCAGCAAAGAAAACACCTATGGCTACAAATGTTGTGATTGACTCTGATGCATCAGGGAAACCTGTAGATCAGAAACTATACATGGGAATTGTTGGGTCCCTACTATATCTCACAGCTAGCAGACCTGATATCATGTTTGTCACATGTCTTTGTGCTAGGTTCCAGGTGAACCCTAAAGAATATCACCTAATTTTTCTAAAAAGGATTTTGAGATATATAAAGAGTTGTCCAAGTCTAGGCCTATGGTATCCAACAGAGTCATAATTTGATTTAACTGGATATTCTGACGCTGACTTTGCTGGATGCAGGGTGGACAGAAAAAGTACCTCAGGAACTTGCCAGTTCCTTGGTATGAGATTAGTGTCCTGGTTATGTAAAAAGAAATCATCTGTATCAACCTCCACTGCTGAGGCAGAATACATTGCAGTTGGTAGCTGTTGCTCACAAATGCTGTGGATACAAAATCAATTACTAGACTATGGTCTCACCTTAAATAATTCAACTCTACTCTGTGATAACACAAGTGCTATAGCAATAGCAAAAAAACCAGTCCATCACAGTAGGAATAAACATATAGACATTAGGCACCATTTCATTAGAGAGTGTGTAGACAAGAATAAAATTAATCTTGTCTATATCTCCACTGATTTACAAAAAGCTGATATATTCACCAAACCTATGGATGACAAAAATCATGTATTCTTTATATATCAGCTTGGATTGATAAATGGAGAAGATTTATTTTAAGTTCTGTCTGCACTCGACGAATTTTCCAAAGTTCGTCGAACGGAGTTCGATGAACCGGGGAAAGTTTGAGAGATCTTCGTCGAACAGAGGTCGACGAACTCTCTGTAAGTGAAATAATATTCGTCGACCGGAGATCGACGAACTTGCTTTAATAGATATTCGTCGGACGACGCTCGACGAAATGTCTTCAATTCTTCAGGATGAGATCGACGAATTATTTACTTCTAAATCATTTCGTCAAACTCAGTTCGAAAAATTGTTTTTGTTTTCGTGGAACGGAGTTTGTCGGTTCATATTCTGGAAAATCTTACATCTAGGTTTTCTTCAACCTCCGTCCCGCGCTTTCTGTTCTCTTGCACTTGATCGCCATTTCTCTCTTTTGCAGGTGATTACATGGCGATTCAAGCAGGAGCTCTAGCCGCTATGAAGTTTGACACCGGATTTGATGTAGACTTCGAATCGTTCCAGCACTCGGATCAAATCTTTATATATATTCTGGAACTTCTGGAAGAACAGAATTTGAAGAACCGGATGACTACAAGGATAAAGTTGGCAGGAACAGAAATTAGAGAATGGGTCTATACTTCATCCACATCTAAAGACAATACAATGACAGGATCAATCGCGGGTAACACTGTTTCCTTAACTCCCACAGTGTTAACTGAAATCTTTGGTTTGACAAATGGATAAGAGGAAATAGAAATTGATTCTGAAGAGTTTGATATGATGCTAAGTCTGATGGGTTATGCTGGTGACAACCCAAATAAATTGTTTAAGAAACATCTGTCTACAACATAGAAGATTCTGGCAGACATTGTTGGGAAGGTCTTGCTTGGCAAGCATACTGCCCATGACTAAATCATAAGGCATCAGTTCTTGGTCATGTGTGCAGTGATAAATAAGAAGCAAGTGGATTGGTCTCAGATCATCTTTGATTTGATAAAGAAGTGTGTTTTGGAAGGATCCTAGGGATCTTCCTAAAGGAGAAGGCTGTTGAATCCCTGGTCTCCCAGACCATATTCATTAATGCTAGCAAAAGGCTTACCTGTGCCTTATTTGGCAGGTGGGAGAGGACCATAACTAAGCCCTCCAAGGCTCCTACCTCTTCCACCCCAGCTTCTGAAGGAACCAGGGTTGTTAAAGCCACTCCCCAACCTACTGAAGAGATTCATCCAACACCACCATCTCTTCAAGACCACCTTCCAGCAACACAAATCCATCCCTCTCCCACACATCCATCATCCCCTACTCAACTTCCTACTCCACTAGAATCTCCACATGCCTCACCAGCACCAACTCCTCCATCATCTCCACTTCCCTCTCATTTATCCTCCAAACCATTTTTCCACATACCTCCATCACCTCCCAATTCTCCTTTTCCTCCAAACACCCACATAGAAGATGCCACACATCCATCCCCATGAACATCCACCAACCCTCAACATGAATCCCCTCCAGATGCTCACATACCAGATGCTCCACCTCCTATCCCTCCCACAGTTCCCACTTCTATACCTTCTGCAACACCATCTACCACTCCACCATTGGACACCTCAATAATTACTTCTCTCATTGCCATCCTCACTCCCCTTCTCAAAACACTAATAGCAGAGGCCATTACACCTCTTGCAACTTCAATTACTACCCTATCTGAACAGATCACTGCCCTCACTACTGCCCCTTTTTCAGTCAGGGGCCTGACTTCAGGTCTTACTGAAACCATGCAGGGGGAGATGTCTGATGATAAATCTGTAGTAGTTCTAGCAGTAGCAGCTCCAGCAGCAGAGGCAACAATAATAGCAGCAGATTGAATAAAGTATATTGATACAAATGATTTTGATTTTATTAATTTTATTGATACTGACATGGACTTGGAAGAGTCAGTCTCTGAGAAAATAATTACTGGTGGTGATTTCATTATTAATCCCACAGTTGATTTAGAGAATTTGTTGAAGAATTTTGAATTTGCAGTTTTGAGATGTCTTACATCAGAACATACTACTAATCCATCCTTGGCTATTGTACCATATACATCCCTAGTAAGTCCACAAGTTGCAAAGCAACTTAGTGATAGTTTTTCTGTTCCTGAGCCCATATTTATTCCAGCTCCTTCAGCAATTTCTTCTGCTCCTATTTATGTCATGGATGACTCTCCATTGCCAGATCTGGATGATGTGATCTTGGCTGACATTCAACAAGAGGAAAAGACAGCTGCTGAAAGCACTGTCAGAGTTGACGACACACCAGCTTTTTCTATGGCTTCTCCTCCAGCACCTGTTGATATTCCTGCTCAAGCTCCTTCTCAACCTGATAAGCCTATCATTTCTGCTGAGGTACTGAAGGCTATGAATGATTTATATGATAATCCTCAAAGATCTAATGATGAGGATAGTGATGATGAGGATTATGATGATGAATCTGATGATGAACCAAAGAGGAAGCCAGTATCCAAGAAAAGAAAAACTCCTCCTCCTCCTGCTCCTAAGCCAAATCCAGCCAATGACACTCCCTACTACATTCTTCAAAAGGTAACACCATATAAAGGGATGCCAACTTGGATGTGGCTGTCCAAGAATCAACAGAAGGAGTGGAAGAAAAGCAGAAGGTACCCTCCTTCTCCAGTTCAAAGATACAGAAAAGATCCACCTCCTCCCCCTCCTCCAGCTGCTGGTGCTTCAGATTCTAGTTCTCAAAGATCTGCCCCTATTCAAACATATTATATACATCAAGGGAGATCTCATTATGGAAGAAGCCAGCATTGACAGCATTATTCTTCAGGCAAGCAGCAGCAACAACAATATCAACATCAACAATAGCAGCAATAATTCTCTGTAGATCAAAGAGCTGAAATTCCTAAAAGACCACCCTCTCCTCCTGTTCCTTTTGAAGATCCTGAGACAGCTAATGTTGCTAGAATTGCCAGGTTCTAGGAACTGGTATGCCTTTATATGATCAACAAAGCCAAAGCTGAGGGAAAGGATCCTTCTGAATACTCAACAATGTCAAAGTATATAAAAGAGGAACTCAAAAGATTTGAGAAGGCAAACAAGCTCTTTAATGTAGATGACTACATGAAGTTGCACCCAGAAGCAGTTGTCGCCAGGGCTACATCTCTGAAGTTTATATGGGCTTCTGACATGACCATGACCAGTGTGCAAGCTTCAGATCCTAACAGAGAAATAATATTTACAAAGCCAGGAGACAAGAGCAAGGATGCAATGCCATAGGAAAAGAAGTAGAAGAAGTGATTTTGAACTCTCTTTATCTTTCTGCATTATTTATAAATGTTTTATATTTTATGAACAAAGCTCATGTATATATATATCTGCTGCATATGTTATCTATCTATGCCAGATATATGCTTTTTCTGCTTTGTTTATTTTCAATTTAAGTCTGAGTCTGTGGTTAGTAACCTCACCCAAATAGGGGGAGATTGTTGGATCACTAGTTTGATTTGGGCTAGGTTCACTAACTTAGGATCTTGTTACCCACAATGTATAGCCAGGGTCATAGTCGCATC
The DNA here is from genome assembly GCA_039583875.1 of Platanthera guangdongensis. Taxonomy (NCBI): domain Eukaryota; kingdom Viridiplantae; phylum Streptophyta; class Magnoliopsida; order Asparagales; family Orchidaceae; genus Platanthera; species Platanthera guangdongensis. The sequence goes on along the minus strand of CM077158.1, from coordinate 101,048,238 downwards.
CTAGAGTCTAGACCAAGTCCTTAGAGTCAACATCACATGGACCAGCTATCAATAAGACTGCCAGAGACTCAAGACCTAGAAGATTTCAAGACTCTATAAAGTGAGTTCGAAATTCGTTGAACTCAGGTCGACGATTGTTATGCTCAGCTCGACGATCTCAGAGAAAATTCTCTGAGCTGAGCTCTACAAACTTTATTCTTTGGTCGACGAATCTTTGGACTACTACAACATTTTTTCAAGCCTATATTCTCTCGTCTCAGGTCGACGAACTCAGTTCTCTGCCCGACGAATTCTAGATTATCTACTTCAACAACTTAGAACCAGAAGACTTGTGTCGAAACTCAGAGTATATGTCGATACCAACTGAGTCGACACTAGAAGAACTTGTGTTGACACCCAGATCATCAGTCGACACTATGGAAAGGTTGTGTCAACACCACACAGAAGACTTGTGTCGACACATAGGATATCAGTCAACACACAGAATATTTGACAACTCCAGAAGACTTGTGTCGACACACAGAATATTTGACAACTCCAGAAACTTAGCTCGATGAACTCCAGACACAGAAAAGGAAAAGTTTCTGAAGCATACAATTCTGTTATCAGATCGATTATCTTGGAACTCAACTCGACGAACAGAAGTTATCTGATCGACGAACACAACAACTTAGCTCGACGAACTGTGAACTCAGCTCAACGATTTCTGTCATCTATTCGACGATTCCAGACTAAGTCATTTCCAGCACTATCCCCATTATTACTGCAATAATTCCTGGGTAATCAATGCTCTAACATTATCTGAATATAACTGTTAGAGGAGCATTGATTAGGATATTCTCCAGGATTATTGCTTGTCATTTGTCCACGGGACAGTTATGGATATTATTCAATGCTGCTTATTCTTTAGGCCGTCAGCATTGAATGTAGAAGCAATTCAAAATTCGAAAGACCAATTTCCCCAAAAAATATAAAAAGAGATTTCTCCCTTTTATTATAGAGACAGATATAAAGAAGTCAGAAAAATATACAGAGAGAAGATTAATGAATCAGACAAGAAAAAAACAACCTGTCTGCTCTCAGTCTCACACAAGATTTCTGATATAGAAGAAAGACCTAGACCAGAACATCATCTGTCATCTGAAGAAGAAGAACAATCATTCAAATACCAAGAGTCTTCATTCTTCAAACTCTACAGGACACTTCATAGGATAACAAATTTTCCATCTGTCAAAGAAGTTCCTGAAGATCTCTCTGATCAAGGCTGAAAGCTTGAGGGCCTATCAACCTGTACAAAGCTCCAGTTCTCCTGAACTCTTCTACATCTCAGGGGCAGATTTGACAACATCACTGAATCCACTTAAGTCTTCTCAGTTTATTGAGAAAGAGAAGACCTCATTACTCTCTCATCCCCACCTCTGTAAAGGGTCTTAATTCCCTTCAAAATTATTCTGGTTCACAAGTCTCCTTCCAAAAAACTTGAGGTTGGTATTTGTGCACCTCATCAAAAGCTCATTGGTGGCAGTCACCTGATCAAAACCTGTAGTGGATTCCTACCAGGGTGGTAGAAGAGTGGATGTACCCAGGTTGGGGAACCACTATAAAATTTTTTGTGTCGTCTGGTTGCCCCTTTTCTTTTTGTTCTTGCTGTGCTTGTGTTTTTAGAACTGCTTGTGCTTATTTATTTTATTTTAATTCTACACCTTTTAATTACAACAGAAGATGTAATAGTTATATAAGGACCTACAAATACTCTATTCACCCCCCCCCCTCTAGAGTATATTAGATCTAACACATCACTTTCAAATTCTGTGAGATGCCTATATCTCTTACAAATGAACTTGTTTGGTCCTATGCCAGTTCACAGTCTTGGTAGGAAGGTCTACACACTTGTAGTGGTTGATGACTTTTAAAAGTTCACTTGGGTGTTCTTTATCAAGAAAAAGAATGAAACCCTTGTCTTCATATAGTTTTTCAAGCAAATTCAGAATGAGCTAGATAGTTCTATGGTCAAAATCAGAAGTGATCATGGGTCTGAATTCCAGTCTTATAGATGACAAGGTTCTATGCAGGGCATGGGATTCATCGCGAATTCTCTTCACCTAGAACAACCCAGAGAAATTGGAATGTTGAGAGAAAAAATAGAACTCTCATAGAGGCTGGAAGGACTTTATTGAGTGATACCTCTCTCCCAGAATATTTCTGGGCCTCAATAACCCGCCTGTGGATAGAGAGGAGTTGGGGACCATGGTCGGCAAACTTGGTTAGGCTGAACCCTTTCGAACGTGGTGCTAGGGGCACTAGCGACCGTACTTGCAAGCGTGGTGCTAGGGAGGCTCTTATAAACTCTCTGATCTTGGCTATGTTATTGTCTTCCACAAGAATGAGTGCCTTAATAAGAGGTCAAGTGACCAAGAGGTCATCTTGACAGGAACTAGGAGTTGAAATGTTTACTGTTTAAACTTTATATGTCTTGATTGATACTCTCCTATTTGTTTAGTGGCAAACAAAAAAGTTTTATATTGTGTCCAATAGCATAAGAGACTAGCTCACTTGAATTGTAAGACTATTGGCAAGGTCTTTAGCCAGGAGCTAGTTAGAAATGTTCTAAATATGAAGTGTACCAAAGAGGAAATTTGTTCAGCATGCTAAAAGGTCAAGCAGACCAAATCTTCCTTCAAGGGCATTTGGACCAAAGACTCTGTGAGGTCTCCATACCTCTTGCATATGCACTTGTTTGGTCCTATGCTAGTTCACAGTCTTGGTAGGAAGGTCTACACCTTTGTGGTGGTTGATGACTATTCCAAGTTCCCTTGGGTGTTCTTTCTTAAGAAAAAGGATGAAACCCTTGATTTCTTCAAGAACTTAATTAAGCAAATTCAGAATGAGCTTGATAGCTCCATGGTCAAAATTAGAAGTGAGCATGAGACTAAATTACAATCTGATAGCATGACAAGATTCTTTAAAGTGCAAGAGATTCATCATGAATTCTCTTCATCTAGAACAACCCAGCAAAATGAGATTGTTGAGAGAAAAAATAGAACTCTCATAGAGGCTAGAAGGACTTTGTTGAGTGACACCTCTCTCCCAGAATATTTCTGGGCTGAGGTAGTTAATACTGCATGTCATGTACTTAACAGAGCCTCTATCACCAAAAGCCATAAGAAAACTCCCTATGAGATCTTGAAAGGAAGAAAACAAAAGCTGAGCTATCTTAGAATCTTTGGTAGTAAATGCTATGTACTTCATAGTCGAAAGTCCTATGTGACTAAATTTGTTGACAATGATGGGCTAAAACTCAAACAAGCAAGTGTACCTGTCAAATTATAGTACCAAGGTCGTATTAAAACTCGGGGCTGTCAACTACTCTTACACACGCTTCCACTATTATCCGACTGAAAGATTGTTGGATTTTTGAGAATTTTTAAATTTAAACTAAAGATAATTTTTAGACGGAAAACTTATAATAAAAAACTAGCATTTGATCGAAGATTCACCATGAAATGAGATGAGGGAGATAAAAAGTATAGTTTTAAGCTTGCAAATCAAACTCGACCGTGACAGGTCCGAAATTAAGACAAAATCTCGCTAGAGCATTAAGTCTCCTAACTTATAGACGCTTTGATCGAAATCTCTTTACAAATCAAAAGGTCCTAAAGTTGTATTATCGAGGTGACCCGCACTATTGGATTTGACTACAATCCGGAAGATTTATGTCATCCTATCTCTAGGGTTGCGTGCAACTCCTTCCTTCGTTGAGTGATCTTTCAAATCAACGAGTCTCTCGACTTCTATGAAATGAGATCAAATTGCCTACTACCGTATACCGGAAATACGGAGTCGACACGAGAAAAATCAAAGAAGGATCGAGAATAATTTAGACAAAAATAAAACTAAAAAAAATAAAGGAAAACCTCATCTCATTTGATGGATCCTCATGATCGAATGCTAATGAAAAATTAGCTACACATGTTTGAGAAAGAAAGCACAAAAAGATAAAAGAAATTCATTTTCATTGCTTGATAAAAAGAGAAGTACAAAATAATAAAAGAGACAAGTTATGCTACCAAAGAAAAGATTACACTAACAAGAAAAGAAAAACAACAAGTAAAAAAAGGAAGAACTCTCTCTTGAACTAGCTATCTCACTTGCTCTCCCTCCAATTCCAACCTTTCAATGCATGAGACATGGGTTCCTTTTATAGGAGAGGGAGAAGGTTCTAGAATGAAATGAAGAAGAGGGGGCACGGGGGGTGGCCGGCCATGTAAAGGGGAGAGGGTGCATGCATGAATTAAATGAAGTGGAGAGAATGCATGCATGATATTTAATGAGGTGGAGAGAGAAAGGACGTTCATTGTATTTTATTTTTAAGGAAATAAAATAGAGAATATAAAATGAAGAGGGGGAGATGAATGAGAAATAAATAATAGAAAGAGAGAGGTGGCCGACCATGTATGGTGGGGGAAGTGCATTAGTGAAAATAAATTGATGAAAAGGAGGGAGGGGTGTCGGCAATGCATTAAATGGGGAAGCCATGCAAAGGTGGCTCATGGTTTTGGTCTTGAAGAGGAGCTCGGGCTGCTTGCATCTTTGAAGTGGGCTACATTATTGAAGTAGATGGGAGGCCGGGCTGCACCAAGGAGAGGCATGGGCTCGGTTTGGATCAATGAAGGAGGGGTCGTGCTGCTCCATGTAGGCTGCACCATGACTTCAGGGCTGCACCAATGAAGAAGGCTCGGGTACGGGCTGCAAAACAAAATAAAATATAACAAATTAGACACATATTTTATATCAAAACATTAATTATTATAACATAACCTAACATAACGTAAAATAAAAATAAAATTGAACATAACATAAACATAACATAACATAAAAAAAATTATATTCATAATAAAACAAATAAGATATGAAAATAAACATAACAAGAATAAAGTAAGCAAAAATACCAATAAACTTAGGAATTTCTTAAACTAAACTATACCAAAAACGATGACTAAAAGTAGTCATCAAATTCCCCCAGGCTTAGGCTTTTGCTATTCCAGAGCAAAAATATGAGAAATATTTATAAGACATTTATAAAGTTTTCAATTAAACTAAAAATTTATTTACACCAAAGTCAAGCCAAAAATAAAATTTAGGGATTTACAAATTAAGTCCTAATTTATGGAATTAAAGTGAAAAGAGAGAAATATTTAGCCAAAAATTCTCTAATAAATTAACTAGCACTCAAAATTGAGTAAATTGGAAACAAGGTTAGATTAAAATTATAAAAAACATAACTTAAAAGAAACTTAAGGAAGAATGAAACCTATTACTTATGCTCTCCCAATATTTTAATTTAAAATCTAAGACAATTATATTGGCTAAGGGGTTTGGGGAGGAAATAAACATGAAGAGGTCTTTGATTGGAGGTGATCATCATTATTTTTTTCACACCCCACCAAAATTTTTAAATAAAATATATATGTAATACGAGAAAATGATAGACTAACATCCTATCACTTCCCACGACATATATGAACTTTTGAATAAAATATATATGTAATACCAGAAAATGATATACTAACATCCTATCACTTCCCACGACATATATGAACTTTTAAATAAAATATATATGTAATACCAGAAAATGATAGACTAACATTCTATCACTTCTCACGATATATATGAACTTTTAATTCCTCTCTTCATCTGGGTTGCATATGTTTACCAGATAATGAGGAACTAACATCTCCTTATTTCCATGACATATGATATAACAATAAACAAAAAAAAGAAGGATTTAAACAAAATTTTAGAAACTAAACTAAATTACAAGAGAGCAACTGCTAGTAGATTGAGATTTCCTAAGAATCTAAAAGCATGATGTAATAATAATTAGAATCCAAAATTGCTAAGCAAAATTACTACAAACTTGAAACTATTTAAAATAAAAGAGAAAAAGTGCTAAATTAATTACTCTAAGCAAAATAAAACCATAAGATAATTCTCAAAACTAAATCACTAAATATTATATTTTACTAAACATGATGAAACAAAAGATTAGCTAATCAAAAATAGTAAAAATGCTTATAAACAAACTCAAACAAAATTTCTAAAAACAACAAAAAGATTAAGCAAGGAGTTTATTATATTTTTGGATTTTTCTAAGATTTTTCATTTTTTAAAATTTTGAAATCTAATATTTTGGAATTTTTGATTTTTTTAGGTTTTGCTTTTTCTAGATTTTTTTTTGGATTTTTTGATAAAGATAAAGTACTTAAAAACAAACATTTTTTTTTAAAAAACTTAAAAAGAAAAGAGATTTTTTTTAGTTTTTTTTTGGAAAAAGAGAAATTAAAAAGAAAAGAAAAGGAAAAAGAGCGAAGTCCTCCCTCATGCTTGGATTTTTCATTGGCCTCAATGAAAAACAAAAAAGAGAAAGAAAAAGGATGAAGAAAATGGGGGGGGGGGATGCAATAAAGTAAATACTTAAAAAGAAAATGACTTCCCCGGATTCGTAAGGCCGAATGCAGATGTCACTCCCCCATGCTTAAGCTGGACACCGATGCAGGCCTAAGGAAGAGAGGAAAGTATGGAGCCAAACGAACCGCCGGAGGTTTTATTCCTGCAAAACATAATAAACAAACAAAAAGAAAAAGAAATAACAAAAAGGATAAGCAAGGGGTGTTAAATTTTTCTCAACGTGGTCAGCAAGATAGCCCAAACGCCAAATTAATATCTTCAGAACTACCCAGTTCTCACGTTGAACCAGCGGAAACCAAGGAACAAAGGTTAATCCCAACAAACAATGGAAGCACAAGCAGGTCTTTTATTCATTCACTTCTTTATAACATGAGGCATACATAGCGAGATATGATTTCGCTAGTATAACAGCTGTAAACAGAAAGCACCAAAATCTAAGCCGGGCGGACAGCACCGGAGTCCGCCGAGACCGCGAGGTCGCTGAGGTCACCGAGTCCGCTGAGATCGCCCGCACTTAGCTGTAGTCCGCCGAATCACCACGGAGTCCTCCGAAGCCGCGAGGCCGCGCGGACACACCGTTATTCGTCTCATGCTGAAGCTGAACTGAGGAACACCCCCTACCCGCCTGAAGCCGGCGGACAGTTTATTGAAGCTGGCAAAGATGAAACAGAGCTGACAAGCCGCAGAGCGACCTCCTGCTGAGTCCGCAGAGACCGCACAATTCCAAGTACTTGACCAAAGTCACAACCAAACTCCTGGCTCTTTGAAGCTACCCGCGCGACCTGCATACAGTAAACGTCAGCACTGAATCAATCCATGAGGACTGTCAAATGGAGACCGCAACACTTCACCCAACCCAACTTACTGTTCACTCAAGTTACTATAGACCTGCCAGGGGGGGTCCTATTTATAGGCGAGGTGAGGAGTGTGGTCACCGCCCTAGAGATAGAGACACCGCCCCAGCCCGCGCGATAGCAAAACAACGTCCGCCGAGTCTGCAAGGACTTAGCCGGATACCAAGGAAAACCGCCAGGAGCAAGGCAACATTGGCGAACCCTCTCCAGTCCGCCCAAGCTATGCGGACAACGCATCAGCCCGCAAAGCACCAATCACTGCAGGACAGCAATCCCCCTTCAATGGCAGTCCGCACAAACCCGAGGCAGTCCGCAAGACTCACACCTCAATCCGCCACAAGTCTACGACCAAAGGCAGATAATAACAGTCCGCCCGTTCTCAGCGGACTTGGCGGATACCGTGGACACTATGGTCATGGCACAGAGTGTGACCAAGTCTAAAACCATCAAAGGCCAATGTGAGCACGGTGGACACAAACTCCCATCCGCCAAACACCGCTGCACAGACCGCCACCAGTCCGCAATCTCCTCGCACTCCTGTCCAATACAACAACCAACACCGGACTACAAAACCAGTCCGCCAATCGATCTCCACAGCAAAGCACCTGTTGTAACACCAGAGCTCGATAAGGCCTCAGCCAAGCTCTAAGCTCAGTCCGCAACAGCCCACACCGCGGTCACATCAGTCCGCAAGCTTCCCGCGGACAAGAGCCAAACCGCCTATCAGCACAAGCTTGCACCACGGCCACTAAGCAATGCACCAGTCCGCAGCAGCCTCTCTATCCGCAGATACCAGGCCGCATAGTCCACGGACTCCATGCAAACAACCCGCTCAAAAGACAGCCGGCTTTTCACTAGACCTTCCACCAGGCCGCACATCACAGTCCACCCAGTCCGCCTAGTCCGCCAAGGCTGTCCGCCCAGGCCGCCCGGCCTGTCCCGTCAACCACTTCCACTTCACAAAATTCAACACTCCCCCTTGAAGTGGGAAGTGATGACCAAGCCCAGCAAGCTGCGCAAGCGTTCAAAGGGCCCCTTCGACAGTGGCTTCGTGAAGATGTCAGCAAGATTATCTTCACTCCGAACATGCCCGACCAGCAGAGATCCTTCCAACACCTTCTCTCTGATGAAGTGGTGATCAATCTGTATATGCTTGGTCCTAGCGTGACACACTGGATTGTTAACCAGTTTGAGAGCACTCTCATTGTCACCCCAGAGTAAAGTAGGCTCTTGCACTTCTTCATGAACATCCTCTATAAGCCTCCTCAACCAAACGGCTTCACGAGCAGCCAAGGCCGAAGCCTTATACTCCGCCTCCGTGGTTGAAAACGACACCGAGTCCTGCTTCTTGCTACACCACGAGATGCTAGCTGAACCGCAAGTGAACACATAACCTGAAGTAGACCTTCGATCATCTGAATCACCTCCATAGTCAGCATCCGTGTACCCGAGCAACGCAAACTCCGAGTCCCTTCCATAGAGGAGTCCCATGTCAGAAGTCACCTTGACATACTTCAGAATTCTCTTTGCCGCCACTAGATGAGATTGCCTTGGTTCAGCCATATACCGACTTACTCGGCCAACAACATAAGCAATATCCGGCCTTGTAATCGTCAGGTAAATAAACCTCCCAACAAGAGCCCTGAACACCAAGGGATCATGAAGAACCCTTCCCTCATCTCGTCGATGCTTCAGCCCAGGTTCCAGTGGAGTAGAGCACTTCTTCCCTTCGCCCATGCCGAACCGCTTCACAATGCGATCAGCATACCATTTCTGGCAAATGAGAACCCCACACTCCTTCCTCTCAACTTCTAGACCGAGAAAGTGATGCAACTCTCCCAAGTCCTTCATCTCAAAGCGTATAGCAAGCTCAGCCCTGAGCCTTGCTACTTCCCCCTCCGAATTCCCTGTGATCATCATGTCATCCACATACAGCAGGACCAAGACTCGTAGCTCTCCCTTCTTCTTGACGAACAAGCTTGAATCCGAGTTAGAAGCAAGGTATCCACAGAATTTCAAGTACTCTACAATCTTCCCATACCATGCTCTAGGAGCTTGCTTCAACCCATAGAGAGCCTTCCTGAGTTTGCAGACATAGTCCGGATGCCTTTCAGAGACAAAACGAAGCGGCTGATCCATGAAGATGTCCTTGTCAATCTCTCCGTAAAGAAAAGCATTCTTCATATCGAGTTGCCACAACCTCCATCCCTTGCTAGCAGCCAAGGCGATCACCACTCTAACTGAAGTCATCTTCGCAACTGGACTGAATGTCTCCTCATAGTCTTCTCCATACTGCTATGAGAATCCTCTATCGACCAAGCGAGCCTTGAACCTATCAATGATCCCATCAGCCTTCTTCTTCAACTTATACACCCACTTGCAAGTAACCGGAGTAATGCCATCAACCTTGGGCACAAGATCCCAGGTTTCATTCTTCTTCAGAGCATCAATCTCTTCTTTCATGGCACCTTCCCACTCCTTCACTCCAGTGGCCTCGTTGAAGTTTGCAGGCACTCGCTCATCCAGAGGACCTGCAAAGAAGCAGGAGACAAAGCTCACTGCATTCCCATCACAGTACCGAGCCGGTGGCTTAACCACCCTCTTCGATCTCCGAAGAATCGGCTCCTTGCTCACGGCTTCCGTTGCTTCTTCGGGCTCCACTCCTACCTGGGACAAGCATTGAGCAGTGTTCCCCCTGCTTCCTGAGCCAAAAGGCTCAGCCTCGGAGTTCGAAGCAACAAGTGCTGCTGGTGAAACAGCAAGCTCCTCTTCCAAGCATTCAGCATCCACCACAGGTGCTTCATCAACCTTGATACTTCCGGTTAGCTCCACCGAGCCACCTCCATATGACGTCAGCTCATCAAAGACAACGTCTCTTGATACCACGAACTTCTTCGTCACAGGGTCCATGCATTTCCATCCCTTCTTCCGCTCATCGTAGCCAAAAAAGACAAGTTTCCTTGCCTTCGCATCCAGCTTTGTCCGTGAACCATCCGGGACATGTACGTAGCAAGTTGAACCGAACACCCTAAGGTGTCCAACACTCGGCTTCTCCTTCAGCAACAACTCAATAGTAGTCTTCATGTTGATAGGGCTGAGTGGCATCCGGTTGATAACATAAGCAACACAAGACATTCCCTCCGCCCAAAAGGACCTTGGGATATCTTTCGCATGAAGCCAGCATTTGCAGGTCTCCGTCAGATGACGGATCTTCCGCTCCACTACCCCATTTTGTTGTGGAGTGTGAGCACAAGTAAGCTCTCGTTGGATCCCATGCTTCCTACAGAAGTTAGAAAACTCGGAGGAAACAAATTCACCCCCGTTATCAGTTCTAAGCTTCTTAATCCGCAAGCCAAGCCGGCCTTCTACCAACTCCTTGAACTCCACAAACAAACGGAAGGCTTCCGACTTCTCCTTTAACAAGTACACCCAAGTATATCTTGAGTAGTCATCAACCAAGACAAGCATGTATTTGATTCCGCCAAGGCTGGCAGTAACCGTCAGTCCCATCAGGTCGCCATGAATGCACTCTAATGGTTTCTTGCTCCTTATTTGTGATTTATCAAACGGAAGGCGATGTGCCCTACCATATTGACAGCCCGCGCAAACATGCCCATCACCAAAGGAGGACAACTTCGGCAACCCCCTCACCAAACTTCTACTAGCCATCACCTTCAGCTTGTCCATGCCAACATGCCCCAGCCTCTCATGCCAGATAGCAGCACTATCATTGGCTCTCATTATATCAACATAAGCATTGGTGGAAAGAACAAACAAGTTCTTCACCCTCCTCCCAACATGAGCAACATCAGCTTTCACCGCTGATACGTTGCAAAGGAACCTCACGTCTGTTGGCCCAAACAGAATGTGATACCCAGCGTCCACCGCATTGGTCACTGAGAAGAGGTTCTTCTTCATGTCCGCCACGTGATACACACTCCTTAACGTGAGTGGCCCCTGATCACTACCCAAAGACACGACCCCATCTTTCTCTACTGCATAAACAGTATTATCAGCAGTGATAATAGCTTCATTACCTGAGTACACCTGCATGGAGGTGAACTTCGACTTGTCACCGGTGAGGTGATGACCACACCAGGAGTCCACGATCCACTCGCCGTTGAAGTCCTCAGCAGACAAGGCCCGGACACAACTGCCCGTCATGAAAGCTCCGCCCCATCCTGCTTCTTCACTTCTCGAGCAAGCTTCCTCCTTTCCTGCAGCATGCCCAGGCTGTATTTTGACCTTGCAGTCCCACTTGAAGTGCCCTCGCTGATGACCCCGGTAGCACTTCAGATTCTTCTTCCAGTCCTTAGGAGCATTGCACCTCTCCGGCGGATATGAAGTTGAAGTCTCCTTCTCACCAATGACCTGCACCTACTTCTTCTTCTTCCCTTCCTATCCTTTCTTCTTGCCTGAGAAGACAGCTTCGCTGCCTTCCTGATTCAGATTCACTCCAGCCATCTGCCTTGCCAAGCTCTCCTGTGATGCAAGCAGATTCTCCAGCTCCAACAAAGACGGCTAAGTAGCCCACCCTTGAACAGATGTAACAAAGGCCACATACTCCTTCCGCAAGCCGCGGATAATGTGCCTTTTCATCTTAGCCTCAGAGATAGGCTCATCAGGATCCAGTGCTGACAGCTCAGCGCACAAGCTCTTCATCTTTAAGAAGTACCTTGAGATGGAAAGGTCTCCCTGAGTTGCCCTGGCCAACTCATTCTCTAGGAACTGAAGCCGCGCCACATTCTTCCTATTGAACAACTCATCAATGGTTGTCCAAATATCAGCAGCCGACTCACATTCAACGATGTGATCAAACAGTTCCAAAGACACGACTCTCTTCAGAATGAACTCCGCCTTAGCATTTGTTCTTATCCAGAGCCTAACCTGCTCAGCAGTATCAAACGCAGCAGTCACTTCCTGTCTGTCGTCACCACCGACGACTTCCCACAGCTCCTCGCCAAGAAGATAACTCTTCATGCACGACTTCCACTTCTTGAAGTTAGTCGGCGTTAAGAGTTCAATGCCCAGACCTCTTGCAAAACTCTCTTCAATTGCAACACCTGTTGGCACCCTTTCAGAAGCTCCGAGCAACAACACAGGTTGATCACCACTCAATCACTGAGTAACAACACTGGCTGACTTCCGCTCCCGCAACTGAACCTGGCTCTGATACAATGTTAAATTTTCTCAACGTGGTCAGCAAGATAGCCCAAAAGCCAAATTAATATCTTCGAAACTACCCAGTTCTCACGTTGAACCAGCGAAAACCAAGGAACAAAGGTTAATCCCAACAAAAAATGGAAGCACAAGCAGGTCTTTTATTCATTCACTTCTTTACAACACTAGGTATACATAGCGAGACATGATTTCGCTAGTATAACAGCTGTAAATAGAAAGCAACAAAATCCAAGTCGGGCGGACAGCACCGGAGTCCGCCGAGACCGCGAGGTCGCTGAGGTCGCCGAGTCCGCTGAGATCGCCCACACTTAGCTGCAGTTCGCCGAATCACCACAGAGTCCGCCGAAGCCGCGAGGCCGCGCGGACACACCGTTATTCGTCTCCTGATGAAGCTGAATTGAGGAACACCCCCTACCCGACTGAAGCCGGCGGACAGGTTATTGAAGCTGGCAAAGATGAAACAGAGCTGACAAGCCGCACAGCGACCTCCTGCTGAGTCCGCAGAGACCGCACACTTCCAAGTACTTGACTGAAGTCACAACCAAACTCCAAGCTCCTTGAAGCTACCCGCGCGACCTGCACACATCAAACGTCAGCACTGAATCAATCCGTGCGGACTGACAAACGGAGACCGCAACACTTCACCCAACCCAACTTACTGTTCACTCAAGTTACTGTAGACCTGCCAGGGGGGGTCCTATTTATAGGCGAGGTGAGGAGTGTGGTCACCGCCCGAGATATAAAGACACCGGCCCAACCCACGCGATAGCAAAACACCGTCCGCCGAGTCCGCAAGGACTTAGCCGGATATCAAGGAAAACCGCCAGGAGTAAGGCAACATTGGAGAACCCTCTCCAGTCCGCCCAAGCTATGCGGACAAGGCATCAGCCCGTAAAGCTCCAATCACTGCAGGACAGCAATCCCCCTTCAATGGCAGTCCGCACAAACCCGAGGCAGTCCGCAAGACTCACACCTCAATCCGCCACAAGTCCACGACCAAAGGGAGATAGCAACATGTTGAATTTTTTTAAGTGGAAGTGGTTGACGGGACAGGCCGGGCGGCCTGGGCGGACAGCCTTGGCGAACTAGGCGGACTGGGCGGACTGTGATGTGAGGCCTGGTGGAAGGTCTAGTGAAAAGCCGGCTGTCTTCTGAGCGGGTTGTTTGCATGGAGTCGGCGGACTATGTGGCCTGGTATCTGCGGATAAAGAGGCTGCTGCGGACTGGTGCATTGCTTAGTGGCCGTGGTGCAAGCTTGTGCTGATAGGTGGTTTGGCTCATGTCCGCAGGAAGCTTGCGGACTGATGTGTCTGCGGTATGGGATGTTTCGGACTGAGCTTAGAGCTTGGCTGAGGCCTTGTCGAGCTCTGGTGTTACAGCAGGTGCTTTGTTGTAGAGATCGATTGGCGGACTGGTTTTGGAGTTCGGGGTTGGTTGCTGCGTTGGACAGGAGTGCGAGAAGCTTGCAGACTGCTGGCGGTCTGTACAGCGGTGTTTGGCGGACGGGAGTTTGTGTCCTCCATGCTCGTATTGGCCTTTGATTGTTTTGGACTTCGTCACACTCTGTGCCAAGACCATAGTGTCCGCGGTATCCGCCAAGTCCGCTGAGAGCGGGCGGACTGTTGATATCTCCCTTTGGTCGTGGACTTGTGGATTGAGGTGTGAGTCTTGCGGACTGCCTCTGGTTTGTGCGGACTGCCATTGAAGGGGGATTGCTGTCCTGCAGTGATTGGAGCTTTGCGGGCTGATGTCTTGTCCGCATAGCTTGGGCGGACTGGAGAGGGTTCGCCAATGTTGCCTTGCTCCTGGCGGTTTTCCTTGGTATCCGGCTAAGTCCTTGCAGACTCGGCGAATGGTGTTTTGCTATCGCGCGGGCTGGGGCGGTGTCCCTATCTCTAGGGCACTGACCACACTCCTCACCTCGCCTATAAATAGGACCGCCCTGGTAGGTCTACAGTAACTTGAGTGAACAGTAAGTTGGGTTGGGTGAAGTGATGCAGTCTCCGTTTGTCAGTCCGTACTGATTGATTCAGTGCTGACGTTTGTTGTGTGCAGGTCGCGCGGGTAGCTTCAAGGAGCCAGGAGTTTGGATGTGACTTCGGTCAAGTACTTGGAAGTGTGTGGTCTCTGCGGACTCAGCAGGAGGTCACTCTGCGGCTTGTCAGCTCTGTTTCATCTTTGCCAGCTTCAATAACCTGTCCGCCGGCTTCAGGCGGGTAGGGGGTGTTCCTCAGTTCAGCTTCAGCAGGAGACGAATAACAGTGTGTCCGTGCGGCCTCGCGGCTTCGGCGGACTTCGTGGTGATTCGGCGGACTGCAGCTAAGTGCGGGCGATCTCAGCGGACTCGACGACCTCAGCGACCTCGCGGTCTCGGCGGACTCCGGTGCTGTCCGCCTGGCTTGGATTTTGGTGCTTTCTGTTTACAGCTGTTATACTAGCGAAATCATGTCTCGCTATGTATGCCTCGTGTTGTAAAGAAGTGAATGAATAAAAGACCTGCTTGTGCCTCCATTGTTTGTTGGGATTAACCTTTGTTCCTTGGTTTCCGCTGGTTCAACGTGAGAACTGGTTAGTTCCGAAAATATTAATTTGGCATTTGGGCTATCTTGCTGACCACGTTGAGAACTTTCACAAGGGGTGCCTCCCAAGAGCGCTCTTTGTTTAACGTCGTCTGAGCCCGACGTTATTGGTTAGCTAAATGGAAAATAAAAACTAAAGTGAAAAGGTAACTCCCTAAGTATGCGCTTAGGAGAGTACATAAAAAAAGAGAAAAATTTAAGAATTACACCGACATGGGTTGGAATCTTCAATGGAATTACGCCCGAAAATGATCGGACGAAGTTATAGAAGAACTCCGCCGTATGTAAAATGGGAAAGAAGGGGTCATCAAAAGAAGAAGAAGAAAAAGAAGAAGAAATAGAAAGAGGAATAAAAGAAATAGAAAAAAAAATTTCATCAACGGAAATTTCACAAGGATAAGGAGGGACTTGTGAAATTTCGGGAGAAGGAGGGGTAGAAAGAACGAAAGAAGAATTATCTAAAATAGAAGAAGAAGATTCGCTAAAAATAGAAAAATTTGGAACAGTTGAAATTTGAAGCGAAATGGAATCACAAACGTCTTCAGAAGGAGAATTAAGAGACATCTCATTATCCTCAAAGGGTAAGAAGCACGCCGGAATATCCATAGGGGTGTCATCCAAAGGAGGAAGGAAACAATCTGGAATATCTGAATAGTTATCCTCCCCGAGAGGAAAAAGACAAGCCGGGATATCCGGTGACTCATTACACGATGAAATTGGAGGAGACGGAGAAGAAGACGAAGAAAACGAAGTGGCCTCACGAGAAAAATAATCCATAATAGTTTTGAAATACGAATTAATATTATCAAGAGAAGTTTGCAATTCAAAATACCCATTATCGATAGAATTAAAATTTAGAGGCACGACGCTTTACAGAGCAAAATCATGCGAAAAATAATACGGGTTCCCCACCTCCCAAGTAGGATAAAAATTTGAGTAAGGGTCAAATTGGCCACTTTGACCTGCTCCGGAAAAATTGAAATCAAAAGAGAGATGGGTTCCCGAAAGACATTCAGAATAAAAGTGGTCGGGCGACCCGCAAAAATTACAAAATGCACCAAAAGAAGACGATTTCATAAAAAAAACTGTTACAAAAAGAAAGAAAAAATTTAAATTTTTTCTTATTTTTGCAGAAGGTTTTTAAATTTTTTTTGATTTTTTTTTACAGAAGTAATAGCAAAAGCGTTTTCCTAATATTGACGAAAAAGAGTACCCGACAACGGCGCCAAAAATTTGATGGGCTAAAACCCGAACAGGCAAGTGTTCCTGTCGAATTGTAGTACTAGGGTCATATTAAAACTCGGGGCTGTCAAATACTCTTACTCACGCTTCCACTATTATCCTACCGAAAGATTGTTGGATTTTTGAGAATTTTTAAATTTAAACTAAAGATAATTTTTAGACGGAAAACTTATAATAAAAAACTAGCATTCGATCGAAGATTCAGCACGAAACGAGATGAGGGAGATAAAAAGTATAGTTTTAAGGTTGGAAATCAAACTCGACCGTGACAGATCCGAAATGAAGACAAAATCTCGCTAGAGCATTAAGTCTCCTAACTTATAGGCGCTTTGATCGAAATCTCTTTACAAATCAAAGGGGCCTAAAGTTGCAATATCGAGGTGACCCGCACTATTGGATTTTACTCCAATCCGGAAGATTTACGTCATCCTATCTCTAGGTTTGCGTGCAACTCCTTCCTTGTTTGAGTGATCTTTCAAATCAACGAGTCTCTCGACTTCTATGAAATGATATCAAATTGCCTACTACCGTATACCGGAAATATGGAGTCGAGAAGAGAAAAATTAAAGAAGGATCGAGAATAATTTAGACAAAAATAAAACTAAAAAAAAAAGGAAAACCTCGTCTCATTTGATGGATCCTCATGATCGAATGCTAACGGAAAATTAGCTACATATGTTTGAGAAAGAAAGCACAAAAAGATAAAAGAAATTAATTTTCATTGCTTGATAAAAAGAGAAGTACAAAATGATAAAAGAGACAAGTTATGCTACCAAATAAAAGATTACACTAACAAGAAAAGAAAAACAACAAGTAAAAAAAGGAAGAAATCTCTCTTGAACTAGCTATCTCACTTGCTCTCCCTCCAATTCCAACCTTTCAATGCATGAGACATGGATTCCTTTTATTGGAGAGGGAGAAGGTTTTAGAATGAAATGAAGAAGAAGGGGCAGGGGGGGGTGGCCGGCCATGTAAAGGGGAGATGGTGCATGCATGAATTAAATGAAGTGGATAGAATACATGCATGATATTTAATGAGGTGGAGAGAGAAAGGAGGTTCATTGTATTTTATTTTTAAGGAAATAAAATAGAGAATATAAAATGAAGAGGGGGAGATGAATGAGAAATAAATAAGAGAGAGAGAGAGGTGGCCGACCATGTATGGTGGGGGAAGTGCATGAGTGAAAATAAATTGATGAAAAGGAGGGAGGGGGGCCGACAATGCATTAAATGGGGAAGTCATGCAAAGGTGGCACACGGTTTTGTGCTTGAAGAGGAGCTCGGGCTGCTTGCATATTTGAAGTGGGCTGCATTATTGAAGTAGATGGGAGGTCGGGCTGCACCAAGGAGAGGCATGGGCTCAGTTTTGATCAATGAAGGAGGGGTTGGGCTGCTCCATGTAGGCTGCACCATGACTTGAGGGCTGCACCAATGAAGAAGGCTCGGGTATGGGTTGCAAAACAAAATAAAATATAACAAATTAGACACATATTTTATATCAAAACATTAATTATTATAACATAACCTAACATAACAAAAAATAAAAATAAAATTTAACATAACATAAACATAACATAAACATAACATAAACATAACATAACATAAAAAATTTATATTCATAACAAAACAAATAAGATATGAAAATAAACATAACAAGAATAAAGTAAGCAAATATACGAATAAACTTAGGAATTTCATAAACTAAACTATACCAAAAATGATGACTAAAAGTAGTCATCAGGCAAGTCCTTTGATGGAATTTTTGTTGGGAACAACATTCATAGCAAAGCCTATAGGATATATAACTTAAAAAGATTAGTTGTAGAAGAATCTGTACATATGGTCTTTGATGAGTCTAGTATGATTAATAGGGGGCTGCCAAGCTCCTCTTCTAGTACTGCAGGTATAGAGATGCTGATGGAAAAGCTAACCATCAAGGATGCAGCTCCAGTTATGCAAGCTGAAGTGGACATTCCAGAAGGTCTACCAGATGCACTGGGAACAGATGAAGTTCAACAATAGGGTGCTATTAAAGCTATTGCTGAAATAAGATTTCCTCCAACAATTGGGCATTCAAGAGACCATCCTGCTCACCAAATCATTAGTGAAGTAAGACATGGAGTAGTGATAAGAAGCAATATCCTTAACACTACAATGTATGTTAGTTTCCTGTCACAGAATGAGCCAAAGAAATTTGAAGAGGCCAATATAGATCAGTTCTGGATTGTGGCTATGCAAGATGAACTGAACCAGTTTAAAAGGTGTAAGGTCTGGAAATTGGTTCCCATACCAGAAGGACATAATGTCAATGGAGTCAAGTGGATTTATAAAAATAAACTTGATGAAAATGGTGTTATAATAAAAAACAAAGCTACACTTGTAGCTAAGGGGTATAGGAAAGAAGAAGGTATTGACTTTGATCAAATCATTGCCCCTGTAGTAAGATTGGAAGACATCAGACTGTTCCTTGCATTTGCTACACACAACAGATTCAAAGTCTACCAGATGGATGTAAAGTTAGCCTTCTTGAATGGTGACTTAAAGGTAGAAGTTTATTTTGAGCAGCCTCCAGGTTTTGCTGTTCCTAACTCTCCTGATTCTATTAATAGACATAGGAAAGATCTATACGGGCTGAAGCAAGCCCCTAGAGCATGGTATGAGACATTTTCTAGCTTTCTCATAGAGAACAAATTTTCAAGTGGGAAGATAGAGAAGACCTTATTCCTAAGGGAATCTAAGGGTAAGATTATCCTAGTCCAGATCTATGTAGATGATATCTTTTTTGGATCAACTGATGACAACCTCTGCAGGAAGTTTGCCTAACTTATGCATGGGAAATTTGAGATGAACAGTATGAGTGAACGTAAGTTCTTCTTGGGTCTCCAAGTTAGACAAACTGATGATGGCTTGTTCATATCCCAATCTAAGTTCAGTAGGGAGCTAATCAAAAAGTTTGGTATAGAGAATTCCCCAACCATTAGAACACCCATAGGGTCAAGTATACCTATAGGCAAGGATGAAGTAGGGGAACCTGTTGATGAGACATTATATAGAGGGATAATTGGCTCCCTTCTATATCTTACTGCAAGAAGGCCAGACAATATATATGCTACATGTGTTGGTGCTAGGTATCAGGCTTCCCCTAAAGAATCTCACTACACTACTATAAAGAGAATTTTGAGGTATCATAAGGGCACACCAGATCTTGGTCTATGGTATATTAGGAATGGGGAGTTTGAACTGACAGACTCTTCAGATGCAGATTTTGCAAGCTGTGAAAAGGACAAGAAGAGCACTTCTGGTGCCTGTCAATTCACGGGTGGAAGAATATTGTCTTGGAGCAGGAAGAAGAAAACAAATGTTGCAATCGCAACTGTAGAGTCAGAGTACATCTCAGCAGGTAGCTGCTATGCTTAGTTGTTATGGATCCAACATCAGCTCCAGGACTACAACCTCCAGATAAGTAGAAGACCTTTATTTTGTGACTCTACTAGTTTTATATCAATTGCTATGAACCGTGTTTCTCATATTAGGGCTAAGCACATTGAGATAAGATACCATTTTATTATGGAACATGTGGAATGTGAAGATATCCACCTTGAGTTTGTCCCAATAGACAAGCAAGAGACTGACATCTTCACTAAGCCACTTGATGAAGCAAAGTTTAACACCTTCAAGTTTGAGTTGGGAATGTTAAACCTAGTATAGCTTCAGTTGCTTCTTATGTAGTTGCAGGTTTTATTATGTCTTGTAGGTGGAATTGTTGATCAGAAGAATGAAGATTTTCAAGTAATATACCTTCAGTGGCATCATGTTCAACTAATGTCTAGATTGGTATAGACTATATTGTCTACCAAGAAATATGATAAATGATGTATCAGTTAAGGGGGAACATGTCCAGAACTACTCCAACACTCTCATGTGGATCATCTGCTACCTATTTGTAATCAAAAAAAGAGAGGAGCAGATGATCAGAATCTTGCTGGCTATTTGTAGAAGTCAAAAAGAGGGAGGATAGATATGACATATCTGTAGATAGGAGGAGAAGGACAACCATGAGAAGAACACACTGCAGAACTAGTTGAAGATCAATGGTATTAATTTCTAAATATGATCAAAATTATCGTATGTTACAACATCA
Organism: Platanthera guangdongensis; assembly: GCA_039583875.1. Taxonomy (NCBI): domain Eukaryota; kingdom Viridiplantae; phylum Streptophyta; class Magnoliopsida; order Asparagales; family Orchidaceae; genus Platanthera; species Platanthera guangdongensis. The sequence goes on along the minus strand of CM077158.1, from coordinate 101,027,773 downwards.
TAGCAATTCATGGGGAAGGTGTGATTAGGTTCACCCAGCAGACTGTAACACCCCCTATCCGTCGCATAGCATATAGCAGTAGGTCTGATCGGGGCCCGACGCCATATACTACAGACAGACCGGGTGGTTACTCAATGGAAATCATCCAACTAATCCAACGTCCTACACAGAGCATTCTAGCGGAAGCACTTTTATAAGTTGCAAATAAAGAACCCAGCACAAAGAACACGAATGTTTACTAATACACCAAAGAGGAATGTAGCACATACACAAGTACTGGCCTTAAGGCCTTATAGATGGTTTACTTCACATTACATGTTTTACAAACCACGACACGTAGGTCGGTCATACATGAACAAAAGCAAGTAAACACTTCAATTAGGCCTTCAAGGGCCGGCTTCGCAATTTGGGCTTTAGCCCGCTATTGACCGCTTGGTCCACCAGCACCTGCAAGCAACAAACCACCGCACGGTGGCAAACAAATGCAACGGTTAGCAATGCTGACCAAATTATAACGATCCCGCCCCCAACTCGGGGCGGCGATGCTCCTTCCCTGCATTTATTAGAATAACAAGCAGTGTATAAAATATATATTTCATCACAGGCGTAGGTTCGCACGGCCACACACCCCGTGCTCTCAGGGCACATTCTCGGTGATCACAGTCTAAGTCTGCCGACTCACCACCATCCCATTGGACGGCCAAACAATGAGCACTTTGTCTTCCCGGCATGGGTCACGGTAATTAAAACCATAGACCGCCAAAGACCCTCATCTATGCCAACGGCAAGTGCCACGTAACCTTAGGTCTCTTTAACCGAACGACATAGAACGGGTACGGTTCCATCTATCCCGTGCTCACATCGCAGCGGTAATTTAAACCATATGTGCAAGTCAAACTTCTCCCGAGTCCCGTTTCCATCACAAAATCACATAACCCGGTTATGTTCAAGTTGGCTCTCAGGCCACCAAGTTGGCAAGATCACGCATCCGCCCAGTTTTTCGGGTGCACCTTAGGGTTAATCCCCAAAGCTCCCTGTTGCAATCTACCACGTAGAAAACCCGAAAACAACAATCGCACGGAGTCTTCTCTGGCATTTATGCAATGCAACATCACCGATCCAGACCAATAAGTCCGGATAGGCTTCACACATCATGTCTATGTCCGTTCTTGAATACGGACTCGAAACAACGGGGACTTTACATATCTACCCGAAGGAACGCCTCCAACTCACCGCAAACTCGCGAGAGAGGGCTTCCTATGCAAATAATGAGAGCTTCATATGCTCAAGAAGAGAATCGTTACCCTAGCGTTCTTCCCCTACGCCATGGAAATGTAAGCGGATGAAAAGCACCGCACTCTCTTTGCCTCCGTAGATCCGAAGTCAGCTCGCGATTTGGAGCTTCGAAGCTCCTCCAATGGCCGGATCTAAGCTTCTTCTTCCTCCTTCGCTCTCCTCTCTCTCTTGACTTAGAAAGAGAACCACTCAAAAGAAATGAGGGTTTCAAGGGTCCAATCCCCTATATGTCCCATCAGGAACAACCCCAGCCGTTGGATCCCAAATTAAAGAAACGAACGACCTTGATTCGGGCCTGAAATGCTAAAACTGGGCCGAACACAGCCTGCGACATGCCCGTGTCCAGGGTCGTGTCCCCCATTCGCCGTCAAAATCGACGCGCCTGGAACAACACACAGGCATCCGACACGCCCGTGTTCGACCTGACACGCCTGTGTTCCAACTGACATGGCCATGTGGTCGGACGTGTACCTCCATCGACACAGCCCCGAAAATAACCCGAGACTCACACGGGTATTGGACCTGCCTGTGTCCTAACCCGTGTCTAACTCGAACACGCCTGGGCTCCAGGCCGTGTTCACTGTCTCGACACTTCGTCGAGCGAAGTTCGTCGATTGCCTGACACGGCCTTGGACACACCCGTGTCATAGGCCGTGTTCCTTGTCTCGACATTTCGTCGAGCAAAATTCATCGACTCCCCGGGCCGATCGTCGATAGGGGCTCGACACGCCTTGAGACACGCCCGTGTCTCAGGCCGTGTTCTCTGCTCGACGATCGTCGACTTCAAAATCGTCGACCTCTCGACCAAATCGTCGACTGGAGCCTGACACGCCCTGGGACACGCCCGTGTCCCAGGCCGTGTGCCCCCTGCCAGAATTCAATTTTGGCCCAAAATGCCTCACGTCACTCTTTTGAGTTTCGGGGCGTTACAACTCTCCCCCTCTTAAAAGAATTTCGTCCTCAAAATTTCGTAAAGGAAAGAAACATAAAACTAAAATTGTACCTGAGCGGAACAACTCCGGGTACTCGTCAAGCATAGTCTGCTCTCGCTGCCAAGTGAGCTCCTCACGACCGCAATTGTCCCAACGGACCTTGACAATCCTGATCTCTTTATTGCGTAGCCGCTTGACCTCCGATTTCTCAATCCGCACGGGCTTGACTTTTGTCGTCAACCCACTATCCACCGGCACTTGATCAACCGCGATCACTTGTGAAGGCTCTTGCACCGCCTTCCGTAGCACCGAAATATGGAATACATCATGTAAACCACTAAGCTCCACCGAAAGCTTCAGCTGATAGGCTGCTTCACCAACCCAATCTAGAACCTCAAACGGCCCAAGGTACCTCGGGCTTAGCTTTTTCAATCGCCGCACCAGCGAGACACCCTTGAACGGCTTGATCTTTAAGTACACCCAGTCGCCCACAACGAACTGTACATTCCTGTGATTAGCATTATAGTACTTCGCTTGCCGGTCCTGAGCAATAAGCAACCTCTCCCGAATGGTATGAACCAAGGACGTAGCATCTTCCACCTCTTGGCGCTTGTACAACTTTGACTCACCCATTTCTAACCAAGACAATGGCGTGCGACATTTTCTACCATATAGGGCCTCGAAGGGCGCCATTTGAATACTCGCCTTCTACCTATTGTTGTACGCAAATGTTGGAGTTACCATGATGATCTGGAAGTGATCAAACATGTAATCTCACTGCCAACGCGATATGAGCCTGCAGGGTCGCACATAAGAGATGTGGAGAAGTTGGATGATTGACTGTGTTGGTAAAGGTTACCAATCACCGACCTGAATGGGGTTTTGGGCAAAGTGTTGCCTTAAAGGATCGTCGGGTTGGGCAAATGTTGCCTTGGAGGGATGGTAAGATTGTCGTCCGAGGGTCGATAGCATTCGTCGCGAATCGTCTTTCTGATTCCCGCCGATCGACGAGAATCATCTCTTTGATTCTCGCCGATCGACGAGAATCGTCGAGAATCAATATGTTGATTCTTGACGATCGACGACTTCGACATGTATCGTCGACCGCGGCTCGACGGTCGACAAGATTCGACGTGTATCGTCAAGTGAAGCTCGACGATCGGCGATAATCGTCGAGTATTGTACTCTGATCCTCGCCGATCCATGATGATGCTCGCCGATCGATTCTCGCCGATTCTCGCCGACTCTCGCCGATTGATACTCGCCGATTCTGAACCTTATTCTTGGGTGGTCTGCGGATAGCGATAAGCCTAGGTTTATTAATACCTTTGGTATAAATACAACACTTAGGGTTTTCGGGTGCTTGCTGGATTTTCTCATGTAGCGAATCGAACCCGACGGAAGAGTTCCGCTCGTTCGCTCCGCCGATCCCGATTCCCGCCACCGGAAGAGTTCCGCCGCCGTGTTCGCTCTGTCTACCCCCTCTTCTCCGGCGATCGTCGCTGGCGTTGCAATCCCTGGCGCGGACCTAGCAGTCCAAGGGAAAGCAAGGTGCGGTCTTCTCCTTTCCGATAATCCGTGCGACGGATATTTCGGCGTTCTCCCGCTCGTGTGGACTTCTGCAGAAACGTGGACATTTATCTACGTAGAACTCGCCTCTAGCACGCAGTAGAAATTTGGAGCATCACCGTTGAGTTGTGACTCAACGCCACCGAGGTAATTTTTGCCTAATTTTTGCTAACTTCTTGATTCAACGTTCATAGCCCGATCCACATCTCTTTGGGTTTTTCTTGATGTTTTTCCTTCCGCTGCGTGCACAAGCGTTGTGTCATCCTCCTAGAGAAACCCAACAGTGGTAGCAGAGCCAGGTTCGGCCATGATCGTTGTTTTGGAAGTTTGTTATTCCAGTGCGTGTAAACCTAGAGATTTAGAAGTGTTCTAAATGTCTAGATTTAGTCTTGGTTCCCCGCTAAGAACCTCTGGAATTGCGTGGAATTTCTAAGTGTTAGAAATTGTGATCTCCTTGACAGTAACCATCCCTCGATTTTGTTTTGGATTTTGAATCCAACAAAGAGAGATGAGCTTGTCTACTGCTTTAAGTTGAGCTGTCTTTGCCTTTGTCCAATGCATGTAAATCTGAGGATTTGGAAATTTCCGGATGTTCAGATTTAGCCCTTCCTTCTGTCAGATGTTGATGGTGTTAGGATGTGCACATAAGGGATGCATGTGGTTTAGGATTGTTTTTCTTTGGATGTGCACATTGATCAAATGTTGATCATGGTTAATTGTTATCCTATAATTGAAAAATCCATTCATCAAATATTAAGTGTTCAGATGCCTTCCGATGGATGGCACTCTTCCTGCCTCGATCGATGAAGTGTGGGCTTGCCAAAGCAAGGTGCATTAATCTATCTTGGTAAGGGTGCGAGCGGATAATTGTGATATCCCACTGTCGACATCGGGTCATACTTAACTAGGTGACCTCAAAGGTTGAGTGCCTAGAGGCATAGGGTTGGCATGCACCATATGATGGATACGAATAAGGAGTTATTCACCAACCATACAAGAATTGCATGAGGATGCAATTGGCAAGCGTTGCCTACCTAAATAACCGCATCGTGAGAGGAACGCCAAAGCGGACTCATAGTGTTGGTGAAATACGGATCTTGTCCACTAAGAGAGCAGCTCGCATGAACTCTCCGAATTGTTAGTGAGGGCTATCATTTCGAATAAAATAGTGGGAGTATTTTAATTGAAGTCCAAATTAAAATAAATTGTATTTGAAATTTTGGTACTGATTTTATTCTGCATAAATTCTTGTAGAATTACATGGCAAGTGTTTCACACTCCACGTTGTCTCTGAGAGCCATCCTTGAGAAGGATAAGCTCAGTGGGACAAATTACATGGACTGGTACAGGAACCTGAGAATTGTTCTCAGGCAAGAGCGAAAGCTCTATGTCTTGGAAGAAGAAGCCCCCGAGGTGCCGACCGGGAACTCTTCCCGTGCTGAGAAAGATACTTATAAGAAGTATACTGACGATGCTTTAGATGTCGAATGCCTTATGCTTGCCACTATGAACTCTGAGCTTCAGAAGCAACATGAGAACATGGGGTGCAAGGAGATTGACGAGCATCTCAAGAAAATGTTTCAAGGGCAGGCTCGCCAAGAGAGGTTCGACATCACAAAAGCATTGTTTCAGTGCAAGATGGGAGTTCGAGACTCAGTAGGGACTCACGTACTCAAGATGCTTGGGTATATAGAGAACCTTGAAAGGCTGGGTTTTCCTCTTGGTCAAGAGTTGGCCACGGATCTGATCCTGCAATCGTTGCCGGATAGTTATGAGCAGTTTGTCTTGAACTATAACATGAATGAAATAGACAAGACACTGCCCGAACTCCTAGGCATGTTGAGAACTGCCGAAATCAATATGAAGAAGGCCAAGCCTGCCAGCCCCATACTGATGGTGCATAAGGGCAAGGGCAAGGCCAAGGGTTCCAAGAAGATGAAGGTGGGACCTAAGTCATTTCTTGAGCCCAAGTCTTCTGCACTGATAAAGAAGAAAAGCACGGTGAAGGAAGGGAAATGCCACCACTGTGGCAAGGCTGGTCATTGGAGGAGGAACTGTCCTTCGTACATTGAAGGTCTACAGAAATTGAGGGGAGGTATGACTTCCGCTTCAAATGTTTACGTTATAGAGATAAACCTTTCTGCTCCTTCATCTTGGGTATTGGATACCGGATGTGGTTCTCACATTTGTACAAATGTGCAGGAACTGGGAAGGAGAAGATTGCTGAGTAAAGGGGAGGTGGACCTCCGCGTCGGCAATGGAGCAAGAGTTGCTGCTGTAGCCGTAGGGGTTTATCGTCTTTCTTTGCCCAGTGGGCTTGTAATAGAACTTGATAATTGTTATTTCGTTCCGACCATAACTAGAAACATTATATTTATTTCGTGTTTGGACATGATTGGATTTTCTTTTATAATTAAGAATAATTGTTGTTCTATATTTAAGAATGATGTTTGTTATGTTGTAGCCCAATTGTTTAATGGTCTTTATGTTTTGAACTTGGACCATCTGATCTGTAATGTAGAAAACAATAAAAGACTAAGAACAAATGACTCAAACCCTACGTATCTCTGGCATTGTCGTTTGGGCCATATCAACGAGAAGCGCATATCCAAGCTCCACAGAGATGGACTTTTGGACTCATTTGATTATGAATCATTTGAGCGATGCGAGTCTTGTTTGTTAGGCAAGATGACTAAAGCTCCTTTCACTGGTTATACTGAGAGGGCTGAGGATCTCTTGGGTGTTGTACATAGTGATGTATGCGGACACATGAGTTCCATGGCTAGAGGTGGGTATTTCTACTTTGTTACATTTACTGATGATTTCAGTAGATACGGATATGTGTATCTTATGAAGTGCAGATCCGAGACCTTTGAAAAGTTCAAAGAGTTCAAGAATGAAGTAGAAAACCAGTTGGGTAAAAGGGTTAAAGCACTCCGATCTGATCGAGGTGGCGAATACCTAAGTCATGAGTTCCGTGATCATCTGAAAGAGTGTGGTATTGTATTACAACTCACTCCACCTAGAACACCACAACATAATGGTGTGTCTGAGAGGAGAAATCGTACTCTGTTAGACATGGTACATTCGATGATGAGTCATGCAGACTTGCATGTTTCCTTTTGGGGTTTTGCTTTAGAGACTGCTGCAATGACATTGAATCGCGCTCCAACGAAAACGGTTCTGAAGACACCATATGAGATATGGACTGGGAAGCGTCCTAGTATGTCGTTCATTAAAATTTGGGGCTGTGAGGCATACGTGAGACATCAAATGCCTGACAAGCTGGAACCCAAATCGGATAAATGTTATCTGGTGGGATATCCTAAGGAAATGAAAGGGTATTACTTTTACCTACCGTCTGAGGGAAAAGTGTTTGTCGCAAGGACTGGTGTCTTCTTGGAGAAAGAGTTCTTATCAAGAAAGACTGAAAAGGTAGAGCTTGAAGAAGTTCAAGAACCACATGTAGTGAATGAACCGGAATTGGATTCTGAGACAGGACTACAAGATATTGTAGCTAGAGAACCTGCTCAGGGAACACAAGTCCTACGTAGATCTGGTAGACCGAGGTTTGAGCCTGAGAGATATGGATTTCTCATGTCTCAAATAGGTAACGTGTTGCTTATGGATCATGATGATGAACCAGCAACCTACCAAGAGGCTATGAATGGACCGGACTCCGACAAATGGCTTGAGGCTATGAAATCCGAAATGGACTCCATGTATGCAAACCAAGTTTGGAACTTGGTGGAACCACCTGAAAGGGTACGACCCATAGGGTCCAAGTGGGTCTTCAAGAAGAAGACCGACATGGATGGGAATGTACAGACATTCAAAGGGTGACTGGTGGCTAAGGGTTTCAAGCAAATTCATGGTATTGACTATGATGAGACCTTTTCCCCTGTTGCCATGGTAAAGTCCATTAGGATATTGCTTGCTATTGCTGCGTATTATGACTACGAGATCTGGCAGATGGATGTCAAAACGGCTTTCCTTAATGGAAACCTCCTTGAGGAAGTGTATATGACACAACCCGAGGGTTTTGTATCCCCAGATGAAGCCACTAAAATATGCAAGCTGAATAAGTCCATTTATGGACTGAAACAGGCCTCTCAAAGTTGGAATCTTCGTTTTGATGAGAAAATCAAAGAGTTTGGTTTCATCAAGAATGAAGATGAGCCTTGTGTTTACAAGCGAATCAGTGGGAGCATTGTTGTCTTCCTGATATTGTATGTAGATGACATAATGTTGATTGGGAATGACATTCCTACCCTGAAAGTTGTTAAGAACAACCTAGGGAACTGCTTTTCAATGAAGGATTTGGGTAAAGTGATTTATATACTCGGTATTAAGATCTATAGAGATAGATCGAAGAAGTTGCTGGGTTTGACCCAGAGTACGTACATCGAAAAGGTGTTGAAGCGGTTCAACATGCTTGAGTCCAAGAAAGGATTTTTGCCCATGTCTCATGGTGTGAATCTCTCTAAGGACCAGTGTCCAAAATCTTGTGAAGATAAGGACTGCATGAAGTTGATTCCATATATTTCGGCAATTGGATCAATCATGTACGCGATGTTATGTACTCGACCCGATGTCTCCTTTGCTTTGAGCATGACTAGCAGGTATCAGTCAGACCCCAGTGAGTGTCACTAGATTGCAGTCAAGAATATCCTGAAGTACTTGAGAAGAACTAAGGATGTGTTCTTGGTGTATGGTGGAGAGGAAGAGCTCGTTGTAAGTGGTTACACGGATGCTAGCTTCCAAACTGATAGAGACGACTCCAATTCTCAGTCAGGTTTTGTGTTTTGCCTGAATGGAGGAGCTGTGAGCTGGAAGAGTTCCAAGCAAGAGACAGTTGCTGATTCTACAACAGAGGCCGAGTATATCGCAGCAGCTAATGCGGCAAAGGAGGCTGTATGGATTAGGAAATTCATCGGCGAGCTTGATGTAGTTCCTAGCATTGTTGGTCCCGTAGTTCTCTACTGTGATAACAATGGTGCAATTGCACAATCTAAGGAACCTAGATCTCATCAGCGCTCCAAGCACATACTTCGGAGGTTTCATCTTATTCGTGAGATTGTCGAACGAGGAGATGTGAACATCTGCAGAGTGCCGACTGAGGAGAACATTGCGGATCCACTGACAAAGCCTCTCGCGCAGAGAAAGCATGATGGTCATACTAGATCGATGGGTATACGATACCTAAATGATCAACTCTAGTGAGAATCTTGTGGATTGCATGTAAATATGTATTTTGTTGGCTATTTGTTCATATGATGAACAATGTACCTAGTTTTTCTCTTACAATTAATGGCAAGTTCTTTTATTACGAGTTTTTCTATTTTATAGTTAAATGTTAACATAATAGATACCCTTAGAATGTTCGCTTCCATCGGACATCAAGTACGTGACTTGAATGTGAGAGCCTATGATTTATTTGAAGCTTCATTCTTAAAAGGTCTCTGGTCGAGTATCATCATAGAAACTAAGGGTGATGATGGTACATGAAGGCTAGCACGTGCGTTGACTGATGACCGGTTCTCACAGGTCATGATATTGTGATATCAAGTTATCACGTAGGTACTTGTTAGTGAACAAGTTGTACTGGACAGACCCAACCTGAGACTACTCTGTGGATTGTCATCCAATCGTGTCACGAGTAGGTCTCAATTGACAATGGTGTTGTGATCCTTTGACCTGAAGTCACAGCATTCATCAAGTGAGGAAGAGCGTGCTTTGATGCCATCTAAAGTCTTCCTTGAGAAAGGTTGATGATAAGGGTGGTTGTTGGGCATGTTACGAATCATTTGGGTGTTTGTGTGTGAGTAGATATGGGATTTGTCCTCCTGTATGACAGGAGTTGCATCCATGGGCCCCTTGATGGAACTGGACTGAGAAATGCATGGCCATGCTTGGTTGAGTCAATATGTGATATTGGACTCACCATTCTCTGGAAGTCCGTCCTGGATCAAGAAACTTGGATTGAGCTATTACGAGGGTGACACGGTCCATGCCTCTAGTTCTTTCCGGATGTAAGGGACAAAGGGACAAACACAACGCTGATACATTAGTCATAAAGGCTTATGAGTTATGAACTCTTATTGCTTGGGGAGCAATGATGCATTGCTAGATGCCGCTCATTGTTTGTGAGGTTTTTGGTTTGATACTTTCAAGATCAAGTGGGAGTCTGTTGGAGTTACCATGATGATCTGGTAGTGATCAAACATGTAATCTCACTGCTAACGCAATATGAGCCTGCAGGGTAGCACATAAGAGATGTGGAGAAGTTGGATGATTGACTGTGTTGGTAAAGGTTACCAATCACCGACCTGAATGGGGTTTTGGGCAAAGTGTTGCCTTAAAGGATCGTCGGGTTGGGCAAATGTTGCCTTGGAGGGCTGGTAAGATTGTCGTCCGAGGGTCGATAGCATTCGTCGCGAATCGTCTTTCTTATTCCCGCCGATCGACGAGAATCATCTCTTTGATTCTCGCCGATCGACGAGAATCGTCGAGAATCAATATGTTGATTCTCGACGATCGACGACTTCGACATGTATCGTCGACCGCGGCTCGACGGTCGACAAGATTCGACGTGTATCGTCAAGTGAAGCTCGACGATCGGCGAGAATCGTCAAGTATTGTACTCTGATCCTCGCCGATCCATGATGATGCTCGCCGATCGATTCTCGCCGATTCTCGCCGACTCTCGCCGATTGATACTCGCCGATTCTGAACCTTATTCTTGGGTGGTCTGCGGATAGCGATAAGCCTAGGTTTATTTATACCTTTGGTATAAATACAACACTTAGGGTTTTTGGGTGCTTGCTGGATTTTCTCCTGTAGCGAATCGAACCCGACGGAAGAGTTCCACTCGTTCGCTCCGCCGATCCCGATTCCCGCCGCCGGAAGAGTTCCGCCGCCGTGTTTGCTCTGTCGACCCCCTCTTCTCCGGCGATCGTCGCTGGCGTAGCAATCCCTGGCGCGGACCTAGCAGTCCGTGGGAAAGAAAGGTGCGGTCTTCTCCTTTCCGATAATCTGTGCGACGGATATTTCGGCGTTCTCCCGCTCGTGTGGACTTCTGCAGAAACGTGGACATTATTCTATGGAGTACTCGCCTCTACCACGCAGAAGAAATTTGGAGCATCACCGTTGAGTTGTGACTCAACACCACCGAGGTAATTTTTGCCTAGTTTTTGCTAACTTCTTGATTCAACGTTCATAGAACGATCCACATCTCTTTGGGTTTTTCTTGATGTTTTTTCCTTCCGCTGCGTGCACAAGCGTTGTGCCACCCTCCTAGAGAAACCCAACAGCAAACGCCACCAAATAAAGATGGTCTTCCCATTGCTTTCCAAAGTCCAAGACACACATGTGGATCATGTCTTCCATAGTTCTATTGACCCTCTCGGTCTGCCCATCCGTTTGCGGATGGAAGGCTGTGCTGAATTTTAATTTTGTTCCCAACATTTGCTGCACTAGCCTCCAATCATTGGACGTGAACCGCCCATCTCGGTCACTCACGATGCTGCGGGGCACACCGTGAAGCCGTACTATATTATCCACATATAGTTTTGCCAACTTCTCCACCTTATCATCCTTTCTATGCGGAATGAAATGTGATACCTTCGTTAGCCGATCTACGACCACCCAAATGGCGTCGTTCCCCTTTTCGACCTTGGCAAACCGTGCACAAAGTCCATAGAGATGTCGTCGAATTTCCACTCCGGGATAGGCAAGGACTTCAGAAATCCTCCCTGTTTTTGGTACTCCGCCTTCACCAAACCGCAAGTTTGACACTTCACCACATAGAGTGCCACATCCTTCTTCAAACCCGGCCACCAAAATAGTTTCTTTACATCACGGTACACCTTCGTGCTCCCCGGGTGAATCGAGTACTTGGTATGGTGTGTCTCGTACAACAATACCACCCGCAAATTGCCCACACTTGGGAAGCACATACGACAGTCTTTCCAAAGCAATCCGTCCTCCACAACGAATTGGGAATTTGACCCATCCAGAGCCTCTACCATGAACTGCTTCATATGGACATCCATATCCAAAGCCTGCCGAATCCGATCAGCTAGGTCATATTGGACTCAGTCCAATTCAGTACTGCTTCAGCACTTGATTGCGTATCCACACAAACAATCTCCAATGCCTCCAACTCCCGAGCCAACCGCTCGTCATGGATCGACAGCCAATTGGCTTGAGCTGCGGCCCGGCGACTCAACGCGTCTGCAACCGCATTCCCTTTACCTGGCGCGTGGTGGATCTTGAATGTATAGTCCCCTAGGAACTCCATCCATCTACGCTGTCGTATACTCAGATCTTTCTGATCAATCAAATACTTCATGCTCTTGTGATCGGTGTAGATATCAATCTTCACACCGTACAAATAGTGTCTCCACAGCTTCAAGGAAAAAATCACGGCCGCTAACTCCAAGTCATGGACCGGATAATTCCTATCGTGCACTTTCAACTGTCTTGAGACATAAGCTATCACACTTCCATGTTACAGTAGCACGCAACCCAAACCGCTGCCCGAAGTATCACTGTAAATCTCATAAACTTCGGTCCCATATGGCGAACTCAGCACACACGTCGTGGTCAACCGACACTTCAACTCCTCAAAAGCTCGCGCGCACTCCGGCTTCCAAACAAACTTCTGCTCCTTCCTCATCAAAGTAGTGAGAGATAACGCTATCCGCGAGAAGTTCTCTATGAAGCGCCTATAATAGCCGGCTAGCCCCAGATAGCTCTAGACTTCCGTTACCGTAGAAAGCTCAGGCCACTCCCGTATCGCAACAATCTTCGTCGGATCCACTGTAATACCTTCTCCACTCACTATATGACCAAGGAACGTCACTGAGGATAACCAAAACTCGCATTTCGAGAACTTGGCATACAATTGATTCCTCCTTAGCGTCTCCAAAACCAAATTAAGATGCTTGAAGTGATCTTCCTCACTCTGCGAGTACACCAAAATATCATCGATGAAGACGATCACAAAATTATCAAAGTACTCCCTGAAGGTCCTGTTCATCAAATCCATGAGCACTGACGGCGCATAAGTCAGCCCAAACGGCATGACCGTAAACTCATAATTCCTGTATCCCGTACTGAACGCTGTCTTCGGGATAACTCTCCCTTATTCGCAGCTGATAGTACCCAGACTTGAGATCCAACTTTGAGTACACCGTCGACCCGACCAACTGATCAAAAAGATCATCGATCCGGGGCATCGGGTACTTATTCTTTTTCGTCAAATTGTTGAGATCCCGATAATCAATAAATAGCCTCAAGCTTCCGTCCTTCTTCTTAACAAAGAGGACCACCGCGCTCCAAGGAGAAGAAATTGGGCGCACATACCCTTGCTCCAACAACTCTTGCAGTTGAACCTTCAGCTCCGCCATTTCCTTAGGCGCTAGCTGATAAGGAGATCATAACACAGGCTTTGCACCTAGCACTAGCTCAATCATGAAATCTATCTCCCGTTGAGGTGGGGCTCCAGGAAGATCTCTAGGGAACACATCAGGGTACTCCGATACCACTGAAATACTATCCAACACAGGCTTTGGCTTTGCAACCTCCACTAGTGTAATGAACAGTTCTGCACTGGCATGAACCTCCTTCACCACCTGAAGAGCAGACAACAACGTCTTGCTCGACACCTTCAAGCCCGTAAAAGTCGTCTCACGACTTGCTCCCAACTTGACTTCCTTGCGACCGCAATCAATATAGGCTTGCTGCTCCGAGATCCAGTCCATGCCAAATATAACGTCGAACTCCACCAACGGAATAAACGACGCTTGCAGATCAAACTCCTGATTCCCAATACGAATCTTAACACCGCAGATTCTTTCCGCGCGCATCGAACACCCATTGGGCAACAACACATCCAACTTATCCTTTGCTATCGAATAAGGTACTCCAATGCGTGATATATATCCTTCAGGCAAGAAGGAGTGTGAAGCTCCAGTATCGAAGAGTGCTCTTGCCGGATTTTCACAAATAAAAAAAATCCTAAACAAGTAGTGGTAAGGTAACATGTGCATAACAAGTATTTAAAGAAATTAACTTGCTATTAATTAAACCGTACCTGTCACCACATTCGCTTGTTTTATGGCCTCCTGTTGGCCAAGATTATACACCCTTGGTTGGGCCGGAGCATAATGGGACGCGGTCAACTCCACCGCCTTGCCCTTTTCTTCATAAGTTGCTCCTGACTTCCTTTCAGACTTGGGACGTCCGCTCCCACAGTCACGGGAAAAGTGTCCCAGCTTCCCACAAGTAAAACACGCACCCAGCGTCCGACCGGTAGTCACCCTAGAAGCACCCGAAGAGGGAGTTAGACCCGAAGTCCTATGCTTCTTGAAGAATCTCTGATAGCCGGACTTTGAAGTAGTCGGCACTTTGAACCCAGTCTTCTTCTCACCAACGTTATTCTTCGCTTGAACATTCTTCATGTCCTTCTCCAAGGACCGGGCCGTGTTGACCAAGGTCAGGAAACCCTGCGTCATCGGCCCCGAGAGTAGTAACCTCAACTCATCTCTCAACCCTTCGTCGAATCGATTCGTCTTGCGCTCCTCATCCGCTATGGTGGAGCTAGCATATCGACTCAATCGAGTAAACTCGTGGAGATATTCACCCACGCTACTGCCCCCTTGTACCAACTTCAGGAACTCGTTCTCCAACGCTATCCTCTGCGTCGAAGGGAGGTATCTAGCCAAGAACAATCTCGAGAACTCCTCCATCGAGACATCAACAAGTTTCCAACCTCTCAATAGGTGCATCTCCAATCCTTCCCACCAAAATCTCGCTTCACCGTCCAAAAGGAACGTAACAATGGTGGTCATTTGCCACTCCTCCGTCTTCATTTCTGTCATGACTCTCTTCACCCTGGAGAGCCAATCTTCAGCTTGAGATGGGGTTCCCAACCCCGAGAATATCGGAGGATTAAAGATCATGACATGCTTGAGCTGTCTCTCGGTTTCCCTCCATGGCACCAACGACTCCACTACTACCTGCTCCACCGCAGGAGCGGGCTGCTGCATTTGCCTTGCAGGCTGCGCATTCATCATGGCAAGCACTGCTTCGGCCACCAATCGTATGGTCTCAGTCGATGGAGGTGTTGTAGGAGCAACATCTGGTGCACTGCTAGTCTCAGAAACTCGATGTTCCGACGGCCCGGCACCACTTCTGGTCACCTATAGTGGTAAAAAACATCGTTAAACGACCAAATAAAATTGCAAACAACAATTATAGTAACACACAGGTTCCCCAAACACGTGTATTTTCATTCCAAAGTGGACATTCATTGGTTCTTTTACTGTTATAACGATGACGCACACACATATGCTCACCACCCCTTAAAAAAATTCGCCCACGAATTCATTTTAAGCCCGACCAAAACCAGTAGTCTGATACCAAATTGTAACACCCCTATCTATCGCATAGCATATAGTAGTAGGTCCGGCCGGGGCCCGACGCCATATGCTACAGACAGACCGAGTGGTTACTCAATGGAAACCATCCAACTAATCCAACGTCCTACACAGAGCATTCTAGCGAAAGCAATTTTATAAGTTGCAAATAAAGAACCCAGCACAAAGAGCACGAATGTCCAGTAATACACCAAAGAGGAATGTAGTACATACACAAGTACTGGCCTTAAGGCCTTACAGATGGTTTACTTCACATTACATGTTTTACAAACCACGGCACGCAGGCCGGTCATACATGAACAAAAGCAAGTAAACACTTCAATTAGGCCTTCAAGGGCAGGCTTCGCAATTTGGGCTTTAGCCCGCTATTGACCGCTTGGTCCAGCAGCACCTGCAAGCAACAAACCACCGCACAGTGGCAAACAAAAGCAACGGTCAGCAATGCTGACCAAATTATAATGATCCCGCCCCCAACTCGGGGCGGCAATGCTCCTTCCCTGCATTTATTAGCATAACAAGCAGTGTATAAAATATACATTTCATCACAGACGTAGGCTCGCACGGCCACACACCCCGTGCTCTCAGGGCACATTCTCGGTGATCACAGTCTAAGTCTGCCGACTCACCACCATCCCTTTGGATGGCCAAACAATGAGCAATTTGTCTTCCCGGCATGGATCACGGTAATTAAAACCATAGACCGCCGAAGACCCTCATCTATGCCAACAACAAGTGCCACGTAACCTTAGGTCTCTTTAACCGAACGACATAGAATGGGTACGGTTCCATCTAACCCGTGCTCACATCGCAGCGGTAATTTAAACCATATGCGTAGGTCAAACTTCTCCCGAGTCCCGTTTCCATCACAAAATCACATAACCCGGTTATGTTCAAGTTGGCTCTCAGGCCACCAAGTTGGCAAGATCACGCATCCGCCCAGTTTTCCGGGTGCACCTTAGGGTTAATCCCCAAAGCTCCCTGTTGCAATCTACCACGTAGAAAACCCGAAAAAACAAACAATCGCACGGAGTCTTCTCCGACATTTATGCAATTCAATATCAACAATCCAGACCAACATGTCCGGATAGGCTTCACATGTGATGCTTATGTCCGTTCTCGAATTAGGACTCTAAACAACGGGGAGTTTACATATCTACCCGAAGGAACGCCTCCAACTCACCGCAAACTCGCGAGAGCGGGCTTCCTATGCAAAGAAGGAGAGCTTCACATGTTCAAGAAGAGAATCGATACCCTAGCATTCTTCCTCGGCGCCATGGAAATGTGAGCGGATGAAAAGCACCGCACTCTCTTTGCCTCTGTAGATCCGAAGTCGGCTCGCGATTTGGAGCTTCGAAGCTCCTCCAATAGCCGGATCGAAGCTTCTTCTTCCTCCTTTGCTCTCCTCTCTCTCTTGACTTAGAAAGAGAACCACTCAAAAGAAATGAGGGTTTCAATGGTCCAATCCCGTGTATATCCCATCAGGAACAACCCCCAGCCGTTGGATCCCAAATTAAATAAACAAACGGCCTTGATTCAGACCTGAAATGCTAAAACTGGGCTGAACAGGTCCTGCGACACGCCTGTGTCCAGGTCCATGTCCCCCATTCGCCGTCAAAATCGACGCTCCTATAACAACATACGGGCATCCGACACGCCCGTGTTCGACCTGACATGCCCATGCTCCAACTGACATGGACGTGTGGTCGGCCGTGTGTCTCCATCGACACAGCCCCGAAAATAACCCGAGACTCACATGGGTATTGGACATGCCCGTGTCCTAACCCGTGTCTAACTCGAACACGCCTGGGCTCCAGGCCGTGCTCACTGTCTCGACACTTCGTCGAGCGAAGTTCGTCGACTGCCTGACACAGCCTTGGACACGCCCGTGTCCTAGGCCGTGTGCCTTGTCTCGACACTTCGTCGAGCAAAATTTGTCGACTTGCCGAGCCGATCTTCGACACGGGCTCGACATGCCCTGAGACACGCCCGTGTCTCAGGCCGTGTTCTCTACTCGACGATCGTCGACTCCAAAATCGTCGACCTCTCGACCAAATCATCGACTGGAGCCTGACACGCCCAGGGACACGCCCGTGTCCCATGCCGTGTGCCCCCTGCCAGAATCCAATTTTGGCCCAAAATGTCACTCGTCGCTCTTTTGAGTTTCGGGGCGTTACACAGGCAAGGAAGGATACTTATCTTCTTGTTATATCTTTTCCAAATCATATTTGCTTTATTGCTGCAAATTGTTAGTGTATGTCATTAACTTAAATATTTGGATGAGAGTTTTGACTTCTTCAAATAGGGGAAGATTGTTGGTTCCATTGCCCAAAATGTCCTAGATTTGAAGAAATGAAATATGTCAATGAACATACACAATGGTGTATTTAATATATGTTCAAATTCATAAATGCAGGTTAGTCCTTATAACATCATCAGGACAGAAATTCCAAGTGATGTGACAGGTGGTCCCAAGGTGAAGATGCTGGATGGGCTGAAATTCATCGAAGCCCACACGCGTTGACAGAAATCTATTCACTCAATGCTAGGTGTGTGAAATAAGCTGTATATGGCCCGTTGATCAAGCTAAGTAATTGACACGACAAAATGTGGCCAAGTCCAAAGGAGTTGAGTGAAGTCAACTCACTCAATGGCATACAACAAAAGTCTGTCAGACAGGCTAATGTAGTAAAAGCCTAAGAAGAAAT
The DNA here is from genome assembly GCA_039583875.1 of Platanthera guangdongensis. Lineage (NCBI taxonomy): Eukaryota > Viridiplantae > Streptophyta > Magnoliopsida > Asparagales > Orchidaceae > Platanthera > Platanthera guangdongensis. The sequence goes on along the minus strand of CM077158.1, from coordinate 101,009,827 downwards.
CAGCAGAAAAGTGGCTAAGTCCACAGGCGTTGAGTGAGTATCACTCACTCAACGCCATAATCTATATTCGTTGTGTATTGACTTGTAAGTCAAAGCCCCCAAAAATATGTTCTTATATTTGACTAACTCCACAGGCATTGAGTGAGGAAAGCACACTCAATGCCATATGATAAAGAGTTGACTGACCATCATTCAGTCAGAGCCTGTGTTTTCAGGCATAGAAAATTCTCTAAGTACAAATGAGTTGAGTGCATCTTACTCACTAAACACCAGATAAACAGAATAATATCTGTTAAGAAGTTTGGCGTTGAGTGGAGCTTACTCACTCAACACCAAGGGGCAAAAAAAATTTGACTAAGGCAAAAACCGTTGAGTGAGACATGCTTACTCAACGCTCTCAACACCATGGTTTAGAAAATCTAGCTAAAGTAAAAAAGCGTTGAGTGAGCCATGCTCACTCAATGCTCTAAATGCTTAAGATGCTGAAGAAGTAGGAAATTATTTAAGGAAGAATGCATTGAGTTAGGAATGCTCACTCAATGCTCTCAACGCCTAGATAGACAAAATTCTATCTAAGTTCTTTAACATTGAGTGATGCTTACTCACTCAACGTCTATGCTAATGTTGCTTGATTTTGGCTAAGTCCACAAATGGTGACATCAGCAAGTCAACATTATTCAAATTGTTCTCTGGAAAGCTGCACAAAGCGACAAAAGGTGCTAGAAGCTACTGTACGTCTTCTTCCATTAAAGCATGGTGCAGTTGTACCCTGTAAGTGGGTCCCACTACTTCTTGGAGTCGTTGATCGGCGAAAGAAAAAAGGGGGGCAGAGCCTAGAGAATGAAGAGAGAACTTTTTGTGTTTTATCGATTTCAAAAGTTGCGGCTGGACTTCTTCTTCCTTGCCATTGCTGCTGAGAAAAAGCTTGAAGTCTACCTGCAAGATCTAAAAGTTCAGTGAGATGTTTCAACTCCATCTGCTACAGCATAATCAGAAGGTCTTTTGATAAAGAAAGAATGTAGTGCCATTATTCTTTAGCATGGCTTAGTTAGCTGATTGAAGAACTTTTCTTCTTCTCCTTCAGCAAGATAAGAATCTTCATTTTAAAATTCCTCTATCAGAAGCATAACTTCATCTTGCTGCTGTAAAGTAAGAAAGAGCTGAGATAACACAGGCCTAGTTGTTGACATAGAAAAATATTTTTGTGTCAAATAAATCAAATCACCCTCTTCCTGTAAGATACAAATGGATTTGAGTGTAGGGCTTTTCAACCTTATGGTAGGGCATGCTTGCCACAGCTATAGCAGAGTAAAACTCTCTAAGTTGTAGGATATGGCTGGATCTGAGCTGTAGGAGTTGGTTTCAAGTCTGATGTAGGTGACTCATTCTCACTGAGTTATAGGGAACTTGCGCCTGAGCTGTAGGATCCTTTGGATCTAAGGTAGGGAATAATAGCCTGAGCAGTTGGAGAGCCATTCTCTCTGAGGTAGGATCCCTAGTGGATCTAATGTAGGGCTGTCCTCCCCGCCTGAATGTAGGGCCTTTGTCCTAAGATAGGTGATCCGCTGATCACTAACTTATAGGCCCTAGTGGCTGAGTTGTAGGTCTTGGAGTAGACTGACAGATCCAGTGGGATCTGAGGTGTAAGCTCTTTGGAGCACTATTTTGGAGAAGTGCCTTGACTAATAGGAATTTGGCAAGGTGGGAGGAGAGTGGATGTACCCACAAGTTGGGGAACCACTATAAATCTATGTGTGCTTTTTTATGTTATTTTCCTTGTGTAGGTGATGCTTAAGATCACTGCAGTGAACCGGTCACACAAGTAATATAAAATGGTGGTTTTCCCAAGTATCGATCTCACAAGAAACACAGTAAGGTGGAGTTAATTTCGAGGAGGACTTGAGATTGAAGTCCTCAGGTCAGAGCTAACTAAGGGAGGTTTGGATTGTTGCTATAAAAAGAAAGTAAAAATCTAACAACTACTCCTATGCAACGCCGCTATGCGATGCTTCGCCAGGCGGGATGGAAGACTAGTTGGGCAGCTATGCACCGAATCGCTAGGCAGATGGGCGAGTAGGCTTGCGGATGAGGTGGTGAGAATGGCGGAATGAGGGTCGTGAGCACCTCTTAGCTACGCACGCCACTAGCAATTGCTAGTGCGGCAAGGGTGGATGGTGGTGGATGGAATATAGCGCAACTCAAGCAACGTAGGCAGTAAAATGAAATAGGAATCACATAGACATGATACACATAACATAAACAACCTCAGTGCACTTCATCAATATAAATAAAGTTAAACACCAATATTCAACAATAAAGCAAGAACAAGTCTAGAGATCGACCGAATCTGAAGTCTTGCTGAGGATTCACGGTTGGAATCGTCGGGTTGTCATTCCGCGTCCAAGCTCGGTCTTCAACTGTGTATGGGATAGAGAAGGACTGTCACCACCTTCGAATGGCCAGTCTTCTTCGTCTCACAATAGCGGACGAAGTTTGCTAGCTTTCCTTTGCTTGATGGCTATGGCATCAAACCCTACTTGAAGCTCACGGATGAAGGAGAAGGCCGAGAGGAAGCTCCGGCTTTGATTTTGCGGTGAAAGCTTGCCCGGAGCACCTCCATAGGGTGGAAGATGAAGGGGAACGGCGGAGAAGGCGGAAAACGGCGGAGAAATGTCGAGCTCCGGATCATCTTCTTGAATTAGGGCGAGACCTGCACTATATATACAAAGCAGAAATGAACAATGCGCACGATCACACGCGCACGACCAGTGGTCGTGTGCACTATGTCCGATGCTCGTGCGCACTGGCATGGAAGATCAGGAAGAAGAACTGGGATAACGCACACGAGTAGTGGCGCACGACCAGTGGTCGTGCGCACTAAGTCCAATGGTCGTGCGATTACCCCAGACAGGATTCCAGAAAAGAGGAATCAATGCACACGATCAGGGGCGCACTATATTCACTGGTCGTGCGCATTATGTCCAGTGGTCGTGCGCTTACCCCAGGCTGATTCTGGAAATTGTAGAGTAGTGCGCACGATCAGGGGCGCACGACCAGTGATCGTGCGCATTAGATCCCATGATCGTGCGCAGTATTCCTGTTTCACAACCATCCCGGAACACGCACATGACCCCTGTACCGATAGGAAAAACAAATCATTAATCTGTGCAGACATTCCAGACAATCACAAAAGGGAGTACAAACTATAAAAATAACAAAATACACAGCCAGGGGCATAAATGTGCACTTCCTATGGAAATAAAGATTAGATGAAATAAGAACGATAAAGAACTAAAAGTGAAGTGCAACCCTGTGAAAACTAGCCCAGATGAGTCCGAAAATAGGTATATAAAGTGGAGTCATCACACCCCCAGACTTAACTGTTTGCACGTCCCGAGCAAACAAAATCTAAGCAGATAGGGAAAAATACTAGTTAATAAAGAAATTGCGATACGAAGTACCATGCGAAGTCGCATGCTCACGCTCATAAAAATATAATAGAAGAAATTTCTAAGTATGCAGAATAGTTTATATTTTTCACAATGCATATAAAATTTTTATTATTACTCAAAAAATGGAATCACGGTGAATCATCCAGTCACGTGTAGGGAGAAAGTAGAATAATCGCTAGGCGAGCATTGCCAAAGATCGGGGCTCGGGATAACCTCCAAAGGAATCCACCAATGTCAGTGACCATATGCTTGCCCTTTCGCATTCTCTCCACGGCACAGGTTTTATTCACACACGAATCAGTAGGACTTTAGGTGAAGAGATGAGGCTTGGGTTTCGGTGAGGTAAACAAAGATAAACAGGAAGGCTATGCACCTAACCCAAATAAGCTAGTATAAAAGGAATCCAACAGCTAACCAAAATATATGAGGGTACACCACACCCCCAGACTTAACTTTTAACATATGTGTGTGTGCACCGCCTACTCCAAAAATACTCACATCTCAAATAGGATTTTCAATTTTACTTTTACTTTTCACTTTTTCACTTTAACATCATTTTTTTAAGTTTTTTTTTCTTTTTCAAATTACTTTTCTTTTAACAAATTCAGCAAATATAAGCTTTGGAGCACATCCACATTTTCACAAGAAAAATCACCACATCACACCCCAACATTAAAATGTAAACACTAAAGCTCAACTTGGTTGTGCGACTAGGATTAGCTATGAGGCTTTGGTGAAATCATGGTGGAGCTGAATCAAAAGGAGGGGTAGGCACAACGGGGCTAGCGAGGATAAGACGTCAGGAACGGTACAAAGCTCAACCGGGCCAAAATGATGGCCTACATCACGCTCATGCATGACTAACCTATACCCATGCTTCAAGAATAGCTTGAGGCAAGTTCTTAGCCAACGAGAAAGACTATCCATCCTCCCGACTCGAGCAATACGAACCTAACGGACACACATCCCTAAGCTACCGTCGGATTCACGCCGGATTCACCAACTTTTGAGTAGAATAAAAAGTCTTTACGCAAATAGAAAGATATAAAACTATAAGCATACAGAAAAATTAAATCTACTCAAATTTCTACACGAGACGAGAGTAGTTGACTAGGAGCACAACAAGGTCAACATTTTACTCTGTCTCACAATCCTATGTCAGCACCATAATTTTCTCAAATCTAACGAAGAAATGAGTTTAACTCGCAGCATGCAAAATGCTAAGCACACGCTCAGGTGGGTGTAGTGGTGTGTGATGCAATGAACTAAGCAAAATAAAACTATGAAAGCTTCTAGTATGCACATGAAATGTGCACGTGCAAAAGGTAACAACACTGGCTCTCCCCCAGAATTAAACTAAACAACACAACATATGATATAGAAATTAAAATCATAAAGAGCTAAGGGAAGAGGTTACCCAATGCTCAGCTAGTGAGCATATCAGAAGATGCGTAAAAAACCGAACCAGGTCCGCCATACAAAGAATCACAACCCCGCAAACACGAAGTTGTCAAGAATACCTGCAGGGGTGAGCTCGCAAAAACAAAAGAAATATATACAAAAAGAAATGCTAAAACAAAAATAGACATGAAAATAAAAATGCAGGAAATGAAAGATAAGTACTGGGGTTATTGTCATCCCAGCACGACTTATTCGGCTACGAAAAGGTTCTAGCTAATGGGCCTATGAAAAGAAAAAATGCACAGGTAACTGTTCTAAAATCCATTTCGGTAACGGATACTGATATGGTGATAGAATAGTTACCCCTCTACCTAAATAGTAATACCTGCCCAACACAGGTAGAGGAAATAGGAAGTAGGATGAGGAGGAGGCCTGGTCGTCACTCATCTCACCACAAAATAAATCCTTTCCTAGCAAGGTTTCGTCCACCACAAGTTCGCTAGGGGCGAAGGTGACGGCAGGGGCTTCCACTGTGAAGGAGGTAGGAACCTCCTCATACAAGAGGATGCACTCGTCAACAGTGTGAGCGCAAGGCTCAACGTCAACCCAACTTACCTGTAGAGATTCAACCTGCACAGGCTCAGATAAAGAAGAGGGATCAAGAAATAAAGCAGAAGAAGAACTAAAATAATCAGAAAATGGGAGAGTTATCCCGGTCTAACTCTCAGCAGGATCCAGGTAGAGATCATCGTCGGTATCATACGAGTCGTACCGAGGGGAATCCGAGAACTTAAGGTCCACGGTGGTAAGAGGAACGTCCTCATCCAATAAGGAGGTGCAAGCCTCCGCATCAGAAAGGGGATATTCCTCATCCCACCGGGGTGCGTAAAAGTGTTCCGAAGATCCACCTTCTCCGTCGGAGATAGAGGAATCATCATCCCACTTCGACGCAACCTCGGGCACCGAATCATCAACAAATACGGCATCATCAACTGACTCACAAGAAAGAGGAATAGCACAATCCGGCAAAAATTGCGGAGGGGCAAGGCTGCTCTCAAAATCAAGCACTGAATGAGCAGGCCCCATCGCAAAATCATTCGCTGACGCCACCCCGTCGACGACCGGAACAATCTCATCGTCTCATACAAGAGCGTCCATGAGTTCCTGGTCCTCTTTTTGTTGGCTAACACCAGAGTGATCATCATCACTCGAGGAAAGCTCGTAAAAAGGGATCGAGGGACCCATGAAAGAGATGTATGCGGCCAGAGATTCTTCAGTAATCTCAACGAGTAAAGAATGAACAAAGTGCATTATATCAGTGTATGGGACAGGAAACACCCTGGTAGGCCTGTCCACAACCATCTTCCGCGAACGGGAGGTTGTTGTGCACACACCCTCAGAGGGAGAAGGCTTGCACAAACGAGGGCAATCCTTCAACATGTGGCTCACACCTTGACATAACAAACACCGAATGCATTGCTCGGCATTCATAACAGCAATGGCATCGATGGATCGACGCAAAGTGTCAAGGATACGGCACTCAACATCAGGATCCATCACGAACAAAAATAATTGCTGAAAAAGTGCTACACAGCTAAAATAAAAAAAAATAGCACGGATCTGCTATCTAAATCAAAAATCAGAAAAGGGTAAAAAGAAATAAGCAAAATAAAAATTCTAATAACAAAAGCAAATAAAAAAAATGATATGCACAAATAGAAAAGGGCTTCAATCTATTATCTCCCTCTCCACAAACTCACACGACTGTGTTCCCCGGCAATGGTGCCAAAAACTCGATGCTTAAGATCACGACAGTGAACCGGTCGCACAAGTAATATAAAATGGGGGTTTTACCAAGTATCGATCTCACAAGGAAAACAGTAAGGTGGAGTTAATTTCGAGGAGGACTTGAGATTTAAGTCCTCAGGTCGGATCTAACTAAGGGGGTTTGGATTGTTGCGATAAAAAGAAAGTAAAAATCTAACAACTACTCCTATGCAACGCCGCTATGCGATGCTTCGCCAGGCTGGTTGGAAGACTAGTCGGGCAGCTATGCACCGAATCGCTATTCGGATGGGCGAGTAGGCTTGCGGATGAGGTGGTGAGAATGGCGGAATGAGGGTCGTGAGCACCTCTTCGCTACGCACGCCACTAGCAATTGCTAGTGCGGCAAGGGTGGATGGTGGTGGATGGGATATGGCGCAACTCAAGCAACTTAGGCAGTAAAATGAAATAGGAATCACATAGACATGATACACATAACATAAACAACCACAGTGCACTTCATCAATATAAATAAAGTTAAACACCAATATTCAACAATAAAGCAAGAACAAGTCAAGAGATCGACCGAATCCGAAGTCTTGCCGAGGATTCATGGTTGGAATCGTCGGGTTGTCATTCCGCGTCCAAGCTCGGTCATCAACTCTGTCCGGGATAGAGAAGGGCTGTCACCACCTTCCAATGGCCCGTCTTCTTCGTCTCACGATAGCGGACGAAGTTTGCTAGCTTTCCTTTACTTGATGGCTATGGCGTCAAACCCTACTTGAAGCTCACGGATGAAGGAGAAGGCCGAGAGGAAGCTCCGACTTGGATTTGGCGGTGAAAGCTTGCCCGAAGCCCCTCCCTAGGGTGGAAGATGAAGGGGAACAGCGGAGAAGGCGGAAAACGACGGAGAAATGTCAAGCTCCGGATCCTCTTCTTGAATTAGGGTGAGACCTGCACTATATATACAAAGCAGAAATGAACAATGCGAACGATCACAGGCGCACGACCAGTGGTCGTGCACACTATGTCCGATGCTCGTGCGCACTGGCATGGAAGATCAGGAAGAAGAACCGGGATAATGCTCACGAGTACTGGCGCACGACCAGTGGTCGTGCACACTAAGTCCATTGGTCGTGCGATTACCCCAGACAGGACTCCAGAAAAGAGGAATCAATGCACACGATCAGTGGCGAACGACCGGCGGTCGTGCGCAATATGTCCAGTGGTCGTGCGCTTACCCCAGGCTGATTCTAGAAATCGTAGAGTAGTGCGCACGATCAGGGGCGCACGACCAGTGATCGTGCGCATTAGATCCCATGATCATGCGCAGTATTCCTGTTTCACAACCATCCCGGAACACGCACACGACCCCTGTACCGATATTAAAAACAAATCACTAATCTGTGCAGACATTCCAGACAATCACAAAAGGGAGTACAAACTATAAAAATAACAAAATACACAGCCACGGGCATAAATGTGCACTTCCTATGGAAATAAAGATTAGATGAAATAGGAACGATAAAGAACTAAAAGTGAAGTGCAACCGTGTGAAAACTAGCCCAGATGAGTCCGAAAATAGGTATATAAAGTGGACTCATCAGTAGGTTATTGAAAGCTAACTACTGCCAACATACTAAGTGCTAAAGGAAAATCTACAAAAATAATAATTACAGTGAGACAACTTATTCACCCCCCCCCCCCTTAGGTTATAAGCTATCTTGAAATTAAAGACTTTCAATCCCACTAACCAGGCTCCCATTAGTTGGCAGGGCTGGAAGTCACTCAGAGATATAATGAAATGTTGTCCCGAGAGGATCCTGTTGACCAGGTTCCGACTAAGTGACAAGACTGGATGTGACTTGGAGATATAATGCAATGTTAGCCTGAGAAGATTCCGCAGATCCGGCTCAGACTAGCTGGCAGGGCCGGAAGTCACTCGTAGATAAAATGAAATGTTGGCCTGAGAAGATCCCCCTAACCAGGCTCCTACTAGCTGGTAGGGATGGAAGTTACACGAAGATAGAATGAAATTTTGGCCCAGGAAGATCCCGTTAACCAGGATCTCACTAGCTGGCAGGGCTGAAAGTCACTTTGAGATAGATTATAATATTGGCCAGGGAAGATCCCTCTGACCAGGCTCTAACTAGATGGCAGGGTTGAAAATCACTCAGATATAGAATGAAATGTTGGCCCAAGAAGATCCTGCTGACCAGGCTCTCACTAGCTGGCAGGGCTGGAAGTCACTTGGATATAAAATGAAATGTTGGCTCGAGAAGATCCCGCTGACCAGGCTCCCACTAGCTGGCAGGGATGGAAGTCAGTCGAAGATAGAATGAAATGTTGGTCTGAGAAGGTCCTGCTGACCAGGCTCCAACTAGCTTGCAGGGCTAGAAGTGACTCGGAGATAGATTGGAATGTTGGCCTGAGAAGATCCTACTGACCAGGCTCTTACTAGCTGGCAGGGATGGAAGTCACTCAAAGATATAATGAAATGTTGGCCCGAGAAGATCCCGCTGACCAGGCTTCCACTCTCTGGCAAGGATGGAAGTAATTCAGAGATAAATTGAAATGTTGGCCTGAGAAGATCCCGCTGAACAGGCTCCCACTAGCAGGCAAGGCCGGAAGTCACTCAGTAGTAGATGGAGATGTTGACTCTGAGCTGATCCCGTTGACCAGTCTCGCACTAGCTATGATCGCACTAGCTAGTTGGGGTTAATAACTACTCGACAACATGTTAGGGGGAAGGATAACATAGTCTTTCTAGGGGTACCTAGCTGACCAGGTACTTGCATGCCTCCCTAAAGAGCCAAAATCAAATGTCATGAAGTTGGAAGACGAGCTTGGCCTAGCCTTCCACTCATGTCTTGTCCCAAGGTGGCGAGAGCAGGTAACCCCCAAGTAGGCGAGTGCACGTGATGCATGAGACAATCCTCTCCAACTACGAGCTGCCCTATTGCATTTTACCTTAGAGAAATCATGCTTCCTGGTTACTTATTTAATTATCTACAGGTCACAAGTTCATAGATATTGAGTTGTTCGGTCCTATCCACTGTGGGGGGGGGGGAGGCACTCATGCAGCGCATGTTCATGAAAAGGGAACCATTTGAAACCGACCTAACTCAGAGGGATTCTAGTACAGTGAGTTTTACCTTGAGAAATCGCGCCTCAAAAGTGGTGCGTGTGTGCTAGTGCGGCATGGCAATTAAACATATTACAAGAAGGTACGGATTGTAGAAAGTAAAGTTCCATTAAAATATATCTGATTACAAAAAAATTGCTACGCGGATGAGTTTAGAAACAATAAGAGTGGGGAACCATTATACATAAATATTTTTACTGCGAGTCCCATAATTGCCTCCCCAATACTGATCATCTCGCCAGCCCTCTACCTCGTCAAAAAGCGAGTGGAACTCATCCTCCTCCTCGCTGGGGATGGGTGTGAACAACTCCGGGACGAAATCCTTGCGGGTGACCCTCTCACAGTCGGGCGATGAAAGTCTTTAGTTTCAGCTCAGATTCCCAACAGTGGTCACTCCATTCGTCCACTCTAAAGATCAACTAGCAGTTGTGTTCACTAAAAGATTGTGGTGTGACTCGTTCACAGATGACATCAAAAGACATTGAATGATCGACATCTTCCATCCGACTTGAGGGGAAGAGTTGAGAGATATTTATAATTTAAGTATTTCATGTGTTATTATTATTGTGCGTATATGGATTTTGTCCCACATCGCATGTTTAAGTTGTTGAGTCTGATGTAGTCGTATATATTCTCCCTTATGATTGAATAACAAGGAATACAATATCAATTTCCCTATTCAACTAAAATAGGGAACCAATTCCTTTTTTTATATAATTGATGTGTTTTGATGTGATAAGTGATGAGTATTGTGAATATATTAGTTGTGTATTATTTTAAAACTCCTTGTAGAGGTGTTTTATATGATAAATAGATTAAAACAATAACATCCAACAATTATGTACTTTAAATAATGTGCATTGGTGTTTTGAGTTGTTTATAATGGTGTATTGTGTATATGGTAGCTGTGCATTGACATTTTAAGGTGTTTACTATATTAAAAAGAAAACTGAAAAACTTTACTGAAGAAGAAAGGTAAGATTCTACACAATGACTATCCTGGCGGGAGGCTTAAAATTTTTACTAGTAAGGCTGTTAAGCCAATGCGCCTGAGAAAATTTGGCCCTATGCTAAGAGATATAATCTCCTAGAACTAAAAAAATCTGCACCAGACTACCTACCTCATACTTTAAGCAAAGTCCTACACTCTGGCTTGAAGGAAACCCTTACACTCAGATCCAACACTGGATCCTACCTCAGAGAAGAAATATCCTACATCTCAGGAACTTAGCCCTACCTCAGATCTACAGAAGGATCAAACAACTCAGGCACAAAGGCCCTACAGCTCAAATCTACAGAAAGATCCTACCATAGCCTTTATAGATCAGGCTTACACTCTGATCAGTAAAGATCCTACAAATGAAAGATTTGTTGGTGTTGATGAATGACTTCAGAGAAGCAACCTCTGAGTCTGCCTTTCCTTGAACTGAAATGATTCAGTCCTCTCATCTTCATAGCTTCAAGAATGGATCTCCGAGAATAATACTACTTGAGCTGTGAAGTCACTACAGCTATGGATTGATTTGTTTATTCTTCTACTTCAAGGAGATAGATCCCTGAACTTGCTGTTGAAGTTGAGTAGGTCAACAACAACCTTTCTTGAACTTTTAGATTAACAGAATAAGCAAGCTCTTCAAGCTCTACAACTAGGTATAAAGAAAGAAGATGAAGCTCTATTTTCCAAAACATTATTTCTTCTTACTTGATCCTTGACTTTTCTATCCTATCGTCCAACGGCTCTTTGAGTAGTTGGACCACATGGAGTTGGTAGCTGTAACTTCTCTTTAGCATTAAATGTTGTACAACGAGCAAGCTGCTCCATTTATCATCTACTATTCTGTTCCCGCAACATTTGAAATCTTGTTGACGTCAGCACTTGTGGACTTCAACAAATTCAGACAATCCTTCATAGGCATTGAGTGAATAATTGTTACTCAATGCCAAAATACTTTGCAGAATTCTACAACACCTTACAGTGAGTGAACAATCTTCACTCAACGTATATATACATTTGTAGTCTAACTGAATAGGTGTTGAGTGATCCTTCATCACTCAATGCATCTGGACTTAGAAGATTTTCTCTATATTAAAGGCATTGAGTGAGTTATCTTCATTCAATGCTTCCTATCTTTGCTTATTTTATTGAAGAGTCGTTGAGTGAATTCCTTCACTCAACGCTTCTATCCTTAGATAGATTTTTTCTTGAATAGGCATTGAGTGACTTGACATCACTCAACGCTTCTGTCCTTAGGCAGAATTCCATGTCACTCAATCCTACTACTGGGATTGAACTATATTCTGTCAACGCTTTCTTTGTTTGGCATTGAGTGACCTGCCTTCACTCAATGCTTCTGGACTTGGCCACAATTCTTGTAAGCTTCTCTTTGGATTTGACTGCTTAAGATTTACTCAATGCTACTATATTTAGGCTTTGAGTGAACTTCTTTTACTCAACGCTTCTGGACTTAACCAAATTTCTGCTTTGATAATGCTGAGGCTTTGATTTCCTAGTCTTTACTCAACGCTTCAGGCGATCTGGCATTGAGTGAAACTGCCTTCACTCAACGCTTCTGGACTTACATAAATTTCTATCTTATCAAAATCCTATCTTGTGTCCACCTATCATTGTTGCTTAGACAACCTATTTGAATTGTGAACAAATAGCAACCTGCATATATAGAGCTTGGAGCTTACATCAGATACAATAATGTGTATATCATTTTCTTGTATATCTCCTTCAAATCTGGGATATTGTGATCAATGGACCCAATAATCTCCCCCTTTTTGAAGAAGTCAAAAATTTAAACAATGATATGCACTAACACATATGCAATAGATATACCATTTTAGAAGAAAAGAGAGATAAATTATAAACATTCACAAATATGATTTTCATTTAAAAGAAAGTGTCATGTTTTGGTAGTGTACATAAAACAAAATACATTTCCTTCAGCCCTTAAGAAAAAATAAGAAACATTTCTAGGTTTCAGTTTGACTTATAACTATCCCTTTGCTAGGCTTCTTGGCAGCTTTTGCTTTGTCTCCTTCCTTTTCCTTTGCCTCTCAAAATAGTTGTATGGCTTTGGGAATTTCTTACTGGGCTACACAGAATCTGGCAGCAGTTTACCTAACCTCTTGTACCATCTAAACATCCTTCTGTTCTCTTCATTCTTCACAAGCTTGGCCCATTCTAGGGAGCTGTAGAGATTTTCCCTTTCAGTTTTTTGGCTCTTAACTAGATCCCAGGAAGACAGAATGATAGTCCTAGATTGAGGAGTCCATTGTTCAAAATCTGGCTTGAATTCCATTTATTCTCTGCACATCTTCTTGCTCAACCTGACTTCTTCCTCTTGCTCATCAATAGACTTTCATCTAGCTCGTATCATTTGGTCAACAGTAGGGATTAATATAGGAGTTCACCTACTATACAAGCTTCAACCCACTGTACACCATCTTGAGTGTCATATTGTGCACCATCTTGAGTATCATAATGTTCTACATTCTGATCATTATATTGGCGCAGCAATCCATCATGCATTGCTTCTTGTATATGTTCAGGAACAACAAGTATGTTATCATATGTGAGTTTCTTAAGTCTCATCGAGCCTCAAATGACATTTGTGGTCCAAACTGCATTTTCAGTATTAGCCCTTTTCACTTCCTTCTCCCCCTTTTTGACTTCTTCAGATAAACCTTAAGCCAGGTAGGTGCTGTCCTTAGTCAACTGCATATCTAGGTAATTTACACCTTTAGTTATATGGTTCTTCAGTTTGAGCATGTGATCATCCAAAATTTGGGTGCAAGCATCCATTCTCCCCTCCAGAGTTGTCTTGTGTTCTACCATTAGATATGTTTGCGTATTGTTTGCAACTTTTATTTTGCTAAAAAAGATATTCTGATTTTCTTTCATCCCATTTTGAAGAATATTGATCTCAGTCAACTTGTTTTCTGTGAAGATAATAGTAGGCGCTACTCTCATGAAAAATTTGATAGTCTGGGACTTCAGCAGATTAACCTCAAATCATATAGATTTAATCTCTGTTGTCAGATCTTTCGTGAGATTCTTGATGGAATCATCCACAAAGTTCTCTATTTGCCTTCTTTGGTCATCCAACATTCCTTTCAGTTGAGCTAGGAAGGTTCCCAACATCTTATCAGCTTGATTCTATGTACCTTCATCACAAAATTATTGTTGCACTGGCCTGAGTTCTTCTCTTACTTCTGAGTCAGCCATTTCAAACTCTGAAGAATGTTAATTTTCATTATGATCAGCAGCAGTATTCACCTCCTCAGACTCGGAGGAGTCAATATCATAGACAGTCCCTTGAGTAGGGTGTTCTGAGTGAATCTCCCCATCAAACTCTACAATGTCCATAGGGACATTCAGATTGACAACATTGATGTTTTCAGTATTATCTTCCATTATCTCAAAAGGTTGTTCATTCTCCAGAGGAATCTGAATATCATCCTGCAACAGCTGGGTTTGCTCCCCCTCAGCAAAAGCATCTTCCATGACTTGATCAAGGAGTTACTCCCCTTCACTTTGAGGAATGTACCCACTACGTAGATCTTGGTCTGTATGTGCAACTTCTTTTTCAGTAGGAGCTGGAGACTTGGAGGACTCCCCCACCATCTCTATAGAGATCTTGTTGACAATCTCTTCAGCAGCCGTTTCAACTACCTCAGATGGAGGTATCTTCATAGCATTAACTTGAAATTCTTCAGATTGAGTTCTACACACTTGAATCCTTACTGCATGTCCAGATGAAATTGACACCTTAGCACTCATGTCCCTCCTGGTCTCTTTAGTAGATTGAGAAAGTTGTGGATAATGGGGCTCTTCCTCACTCTTTTCAGAGGAACTGCTGTTAGTGATGACTTCTGAAACTGTAATGGGCTTCTTATTCTTCTTATTCTCAGTTGACTGTTGGTGTGGTTACAAAACTCTTTCCCATCTATCATCCATTTTTGAGTCCATCCTTCTCATGTGATGGATTCTAATTCCTAGCCTAATATTAAGGATCCCAGGAACACAATTGTGCAGAAAAAGAGGCAGAATTCTATAACACCACAAAAATGGGAAGATAGAACTTGCTAGTTGCTGTCGCCAGACGACAGTGGGTATTGCAAGGCAATAGCAATAACTTGATGCCTTTCAGTGAAGCGTTGAGTAGACACGACGCACTCGATGCATAGAAGTGTTGAGTGAGATATCAGAGTGCTGACAATAGATATCGCTAGGCTATAGTGCCACGTGTTGTTAGACACATATCAGATTGGCTTTTAAGTGATTGAAGATCAGTGGTTGATTCGAGTCAAAGCGGCAAAAGTCGATAATGCCGGGCGAGAGCGATATTATCGGACGATAGCGCTTTGTTTAACTTTTCAACTTAAATCGTGGCCTTTGCTTCCTTGTGATGAATTGATCACGTGGATGGGATTAATCCCGAGACCACTTACCCATAGGATAGGTGGAGAGAAGTCTCATTTAACTTCTCCCTCTATTTGTCTCTTCATTTTTGATGGAACCCCACCTGGTTTAGTGTTGATTTGGGCTAGTTTCACTATTAGGATTCTTTAATGACCCACATTGTATATTCTAGGGTCATAAGTCTTTATTAGGGTCTAGGTCAAGTCATTAAACCTAGAATGATTTGTTTTAACCTTTAGAATACTTAGAGACAAAAGACCTCCAGAGAAAGCAGCTTTCTAAGTGTCAGAAAAAGCTTTCAACGAAGGCTGAACTCATCACGACGATCGTCAATCTTACATCGATGAACTCAGAGAACCTTCTCTGAGTTGAGCTCGACGAAAGTTCAGCTGAGATCGACGATTTGTCAGCTTATTCTAGAAACTCAGCACGACAAATTGTTATCTCAGCTCGACGAATTGTTATCTCAGCTCGACAAATTTGGAGCTCCGTTCGATGATTTTCTACTTCTTATCTGTTATATTCAGTTCGACGATATTTGATCTCGGGTCGACGAAATTTGTTGAGTTCGACAATTTTATGACAGATTCAGGTTGTCTATTTTATCTTAGTTTCAGATCGACTAAGGTAGAAGTATTTTCAAATTTTATTATATTATGTCTATAATACTCTGGTAATTAATGCTCAATATTCTTATGAATATAGTCGTTCCATGACAACATTGATTATGGTTTTCACAGAGTTATTACTTGACTTATTTACTGAGATAGTTAGGGAAATTCATTTAATGCAAATTCTCACCATTCAAACTCCTAGAAATTCTACATTCAATCAAGGACAAAGAATTCAAATTTCAAATGCTAAAACTACAAGGAATATTTAAGGTCTTCTTCTTCTTCTAATAATACAGAACACAGAGAATAAGAAATACATAGAATAATACATACACAGAAAAAAATAGTCAGGCTTACATTCTTGCTTCAGGAATTTTAATAGACAACATCTTCAACATCTGTCTGAAAGTTTCCTGAAGATCTTCATGCATTTCGAAGGCCTATACCCTGAGCAAAGCTCTCTTTTTCCTGAACATTCGACAAATCAGTGGGAGCTTTGACAACAGAACAATCCACTAGTCTTCTCTCAGATTATTGACAGAGAAGAACATCATCTTTATTTTTATTTCACCATTATAAAAGGTTTTTTTAACTCCCTTTAAAAGTTATCATTTGATTGTCAAGTCTCCTGATCAAAAGACTTGGTTTGGTTTTTGGGCACCTGGTCAAAAGGTCAAAGGGTTGTAATATCTCCCTTTGAAAATAGATATTGTGGTGGTAGGGCACCTGATCAAAAACCTATAAGGGATTCCTAATAGGGTGGCAGAAGAGTGGATGTAACCAAGTTTTAGGGGAACCACTATAAAATCTTTGTTTCGTATGGATTGCTCTATTTTTTATTTCTATGTACTGTGATTTCTTTATCTTGTTTTCAGCCTCTATACATATAGTTATCACATATTTTAATCCGTAATACAAATTAATCAAAAGTTTTTTAAAACTCTATTTACCCCCCCCCCCTCCTCTAGAGGTAGTGTGATTTATCCCTTCTCTTTCAATTTGTATAAGAGGGTAAGGTTGTTTGGTTTCACAAGCTAATACCTGAACCAAAAGATCTTTGACTGATATCATTTTATCTATTGACTTTTTCTATCATGGCACAATATAAAGAATATTCAAGCACCAGACCTCCATTGTGCAACCTTAACAAGTTTGCACTTTGGAAGGCAAGGATTAGGTTGTATATGAATTCCATTGATGAAGACATCTACAATTCCATTTTGACAGGTCCCCCACTCCTTTTGCAACAACATCTACAAGTCCAGTGTAGTTCCACAACCTAAGTAGACTGATGCACAGAAGAAAGCAAAGGTTGCAGATGCTATAGCTATGAACATTCTAGCTCAAACCATGTCTGATGACATATTTCAAAAAGTGGCTGAATGCATATC
This sequence comes from Platanthera guangdongensis, assembly GCA_039583875.1. Classification (NCBI taxonomy): domain Eukaryota; kingdom Viridiplantae; phylum Streptophyta; class Magnoliopsida; order Asparagales; family Orchidaceae; genus Platanthera; species Platanthera guangdongensis. Next base: position 100,992,629 of record CM077158.1, on the reverse strand, counting down.
AGTAAAGGTCATTTGGGATTCCCTCAACCAGATGATGGTGGATCTAATGATGAGAGGAAAGATAGAAGATCTCTTCTCATTTCATACTATGAGAATTTCAAAAAGGATGAACCAGAGTCAGTTGCAGACATGTACAACAGACTCAGCCTAATTGTTAATGAGCTAAAGAACCTAGACAAGAATCTCTCATTAATAGAGATTAATGATAAGATCCTTATGTGCTTTCCCAACCAATGGGACTCTAGGATCTAGCCAATCAAGGAGGCCAGAAGCATAAATGAGATTTCCACTGAGTCTTTATTATGAAAGCTCAAGTCCTATGAGCAGCTGATCAAGACCAGGGAAGCTGCTGAACAGATGACTTATACCTCAGAAAGGAAGGAGCAAAGCATTGCCTTTAAGGAATCTGATGAATCTGAAACTCTACCTGCCAATGAAGAGCTAATGAGAATATTAGCTAAAAGATTTTATAAAATGACAAAGAAGGATTTCAGAAGAAGAACAACAAGAAAGGACGACAAACCAAGGTATGACAAGACTCCTACCAAGGAGATTGTCTGCTATGGATGCAGAACGCATGGACATATTCTTCCAGAGTGTCCAGAGGCTCAGAAGAAGGATAAAAAAAGAAAAGGAATATAAGAAGCTCTCCAGCTAGCCCACTTCCAACAAATACAAGAATAGGAAGGAAAAAGGTTTGGTTGCTGAGACTTGTAGTGGCTCAGAAGAAGAAACTTCATCCAGCTCCAGTGAGGATGAAGTAGAGGCAAAAGTACGAGAGATCTACCTTATGGAAATTGATGCTTCATGCAGCCTCTCTGCAGCTGAAGAATTAGTAGAAGAATCAGAATCAGAAGAGGATCAAGTAATATCATCTCTTGATTTTACTTCAGAACATTTTAAAATTGAATTCAAACTTTTTTGTAATGATCTAATTAAATCTGAGAAGGAAATCAAACTTCTCAGAGAAAAATAAATAGAATATGATAATTTGTTTTTCGAAAAATATCAAATTAAAAGTTGAATTAGAATCAACTTCAGAACAAGTGATTTCTTTAAAAACTAAATTAACTGAAGAAAAACAATTTGAAAAATCACTAAATAGGAGAAGTATTAAATTAACGGACATAACCAGCATAATAAATGCTAGGCTAAAGGATAAATTAGGCTTAGGAGCTTCATCTAGTCAGCCACCTATCCTTAAGAAAAACATTTTATCAACCCTTTCCAAATTCTTATCTGAAAAGGGCAAGGAAAAATTATAAGGCAACAACCAACAAACAGAAGAATTTCAAAAACCCAAACAAAAGAAAAGGAAAAAGCAAAATTTCAATAAAAACAATGTTCAACATTTTTCATCGAACTCAATTCGACGAAATGTATATGATTCGTCATACTCATATCGATGAACTATGAACACAAATTTTACATATAATAAATCGTCTAACTGAGATCAAAAAAATCTATATGGTTCGCCGAACCACGATCGATGAAATTGGGGTACAGGAAATGAATACTTTCATTCTCTGAGCGGAGTTTGATGAACTCATTCCTATTCATCAAACACAGATCGACGAACTTACTGGAATTCGTCGAACTCAGATAATTTCAACACAAACCTAAATTTTTCCAGAATTGTTAATCAACCTAAATCATTTGTTAATCCCTTTACGAAATGGATAATTCCACTAAGATAATTTCATCCCTTAGGCTATAAAAGTCAACCAGAATTTTCTTTTATTTCTAGCTATAAATTTGAAAAGAATCAAGGACCCAAGGTTCCCTGGGTCAAGAACAGCTAATCTATTTTCTTACAGGTAATGGACTATCCTACCACAGAGCAATAGAGGTACTTGGATAGTGGATGATGACAGGCAGCAAGAGAAACCTAACAGAGTTCAATTCAAAGCTTGGACCAAAGGTGATCTTTGGAGACTCCAACTATGGGCAAACAGAAGGCTATGAGAATGTCAAAGTTGGAGCTATTACATTCAAGAAGGTAGCATATGTGAGTGGTCTAAAGCTTAACCTGATATCCATAAGCTATTTATGCTATGAAGATTATCAGATATCATTTTCTAAATCTTATTGTATTATTACTTCTGATAGCAATAAGATTGTTTTAACTAGACTTAGTGTAGGCAACATTTATGTAGTGAACTTTAAGTCAGCTAGTTCAGAAATTTGCCTATTTAATCAGATAAGTAATTCAAATGAATTATGTCATAAAATACTAGGACATGTAAACTTAAAAATATTACTAAACTATCTATGGCCCCTACAAGAAGGAAGGTCTCTGCAGGGCTTGTTAGTTAGGCAAGCAAACTAAAAATAGTTTTAAAAAAATTAATAAGAGTGATTCACCCAGAATCTTGTATTTGCTTCACATCATTCTTTTTGGACCCATTGTTGTACAAAGCCTTGAAGGAAAATCTTATACTTTAGTTATTGTTGATGACTTCTCTAGAATCACTTGGGTGTTCTTTTTGAGAAACAAGTCAGATAATTTTAATATTCTTACATATTTTCTTAAGTGCATTCAGATTGAGTACTTTACACTAGTTGCATTGATAAGAAGTGATCATGGAATTGAGTGTGATTCTCTTCTCATGCAAGAATTCTTTGAGAAGGAAGGTATCAAACATTGTTTCTCTGCTCCTAGAACTCCTCAATAAAATGGAGTAGCAGAAATGAAAAATAGAACCCTTATTGAATCTGCATGGACATTGCTTGCAGATGCTTACTTGCCCATATCCTTTTGGGCAGAGGCTATAAGCATAGCAAATTATATTTTGAGTAAAAGTTTAATACATAAACTTAAGGGCAAGACTCCCTATGAATTGCTCAAATGGAAGCAACATAAAATAGATTATTTTAAAATATTTAGTTATAAATGTTATATTCACAATAATAACAAGAAACATCTTAGTTTGAAGCCAAAGCTACAGAGGGAATTTTTCTTGGATATTCCCAAGTCAGTAAGGCCTATAGGATATTTAATAAATCAACTATTAAATTGGAAGAATCTGTACACATTACTTTTGATGAGGCTAACATGTGTTACAAGGAGAAGAATTCTTCTACCAGAGATATTTTGCATGTACCCCTTCTGTGTGAAAAATTGGATGACTTAAACCTCACCCAATAGGTTACATTACATCCTTATCCACAGATTGATGAAGAAAGTGAAGAAGAAACTATTGGAATAGTTGAACCAACAACAACTAACCTAATTCCACAAGAGGAATTAATTCCCCAAGCTGTAGATGAACCAACTCCTCCTACTGATTTTTTTACACTTAGAGATGATCTCATATCTCAAGTGATTGGAGACATATCAGTTAGTGTGCAAATAAGGCACCAAGTTAACAAAGAAGATTTGATGCATGCTTGCTTCATATCTATGATTGAACCTCAATCCATCAAAGATGCAAAGCAAGATCCCCCACTAAATTATTGTAATGCAAGAGGAGCTCAATTAATTTGAGAGATGTAGAGTTTGGGATTTAGTTCCAAGATCTAAAGACTACCCAATCATTGGAACTAAATTGGTTTTCAGGAACAAATTGGATGCACATGGAACTATAGTATGGAAGAAAGCAAGATTGGTAGCTCGAGGCTATTCTCAGGAGGAAGGAATTGACTATGATCAGACCTTTGCCCCTATTTTAAGGCTGGAAGCTATCAGTATATTTCTTGCTTATACAGCTTTCATGAAGCTCAAAGTCTACCAAATGGATGTCAAGAGTGCCTTTCTAAATGGTGAACTCAAAGTGAAAGTCTATGTGGAGCAACCACCAGGTTTTATTTCTCCAACTCATCCCTCTTTTGTTTTCAAATTGTATAATGCTCTCTATGGTTTAAAGTAAGCTCTAAGAGCTTGGTATGAGACCCTCACTAGATTTCTTTTAGAGCATAAGCTCACTAGGGGCATTATAGATAGGACTTTATTTATTAGGTATCATAAAGATAAAATCTTGTTAGTACAAATATATGTAGATGACATCATTTTTGGCTATACTGATTCCAAACTATGGAAAAGGTTTTCTGACCTGATGCATTCCAAGTTTGAAATGAGTAGCATGGGTGAGCTTTCATACTTCCTTGGTCTTCAAATGAAGCAATCTCGTGATCGCATTTTTATCTCCCAATCTAAATATGCTAAGGAGCTAATTAAAAGATTTGGGATGTCTGATGCCTCAGCTATGAAAACACCCATGACTTCCAATGCTATGATTGACACTGATGAATAGGGCAAGCCAGTTGATCAAAAAACATACATGGCTATTATTGTGTCCTTGTTGTATCTCACAGCTAGTAGGCCAGATATAATATTTGCTACATGTATTTGTGCTTGGTTCCAAGTGAATCCTAAAGAATCTCACCTAATTTTCCTAAAATGAATTTTGAGATATATAAAGGGTTGCCTATATCTAGGACTCTGGTATCCAAATGAGTCAGAATTTGAATTAACTGGATTCTCAGATGCTGACTTTGCTAGATGTAGAGTTGACAGGAAAAGCACATCAAGGACATGTCAGTTCTTTGGTGATAGGATTATGTCTTGGTTTTGTAAGAAATGGACATTTGTGTAAACTTCTACAGCCGAAGCTTAATATATAGCAGCTGGCAGTTGTTGTTCACAAATTTTATGGATTCAAAACCAACTCCTGGATTATGGTTACAATCTAAAAAATTCAACTATATTTTGTGATAGTACCAGTGCAATTTCCATTGCACAAAATCCAGTGCATCATAGTAGGACCAAACATATAGAAATTATGCATCATTTCATTAGAGATTGTGTAGTCAAAAAAATATTAACCTAGTCTTTATCTCTACTGATTTACAAAGGGCAGACATTTTCACCAAACCCTTGGATGAAAAGACACATCTGTTCTTCTTAAATCAGCTCAGTATGATTAATGGAGAAGGTCAAATTTGATTTTTGTCTAAGGTACAAAGAATTGATCACTTTTCGGCGAATGGAGATCGACGATCTGTGAACTCTTCTAGAGTTTTTTGTCGAATGGAGATTGATGAAATCTCTTTGAGAAATTTTTTCATCGAGCGGAGATCGACAAATTTATTTTTGAAAATATTTCGTCGAACGGAGATCGACGATCAGTTTTCCCGCTCTTCTAACTTAGGTCGATGACTTTTATCTCTTTATGACAATTTTTGTCGAGCTGAGCTCGAAGATTTTTGTTTTCGTCGGAGGGAGTTCATCTTTTCATCTTCTAAAACCTATAATTAGGTTTTTCTCGAACTCCATCCCGTGCTTTTGACTTCCCCTCTGCACTTGATCTTTATTTGTTTTTTTTTGCAGAGCAATGGCGATTTCTCCAGCACTTCTCGCAAGCATGAAGTTCGATGCAGGATTCGATATAGACATGGAATCATTTTCTCATTCTGATCAGATATTTCAAGACATTCTGAAACTATTTGAAAGTTCAAATATGCAATTTCTCATGACAACCAGGATCAAATTACCAGTAATTGAGATTAAGGAATGGGTTTTCACTGCTCAGATTCAAGAGTCTACAGTTCATATCAGTTCAATTTCTGACAACCCAATTTGTCTTTCTCCAAAACTTTTAACTGATGTTTTTGGTTTTGTAAATGGAGAAGATGAAATAGAATTATCTAGCAGTGAGTTTGATGAAAAGCTAGATAGGATAGGTCATTCTACAGTAACCCCTAACCACCTCCTCAAGAAGAATTTATCTATAGAATATAGATTTTTGGCTGATGTTGTAGACAAAGTGCTGCTAGGAAAGCATTCTGCACGTGATCATAGTACTAGGTACCAGTTCCATTTGATGTGTGCCTTAGTTAATCAGAAATCCATAAAATGGGAAGTAATTTTGTTTGATTTAATTAAGAGGAAAATCAACAAGAAAGATGTGAGTTTCTGCAGGATACTAGGAACATTTCTTCAGGCAAAGGTGCCAAATCTATTGTTCTCCAAGACCATATATATTAATGCATCAAAAAGGCTTACCTCTGCCGTCTTTTGCAGATGGGAGAGGAAAATTCCCAAGCCCTCCAGGGCCTCCTCTTCCAGGATAGCTTCTGAGAACACAAGGGCTGATTCAGCCACTCCCCCCCTCTAGAGTTAGTGTGATTCAGCCAACTCATGAAGAAGTTCTTGTCCCTCCTCCATCTCCGTCTCATTCAATATTTCCTTCATTAACTCCCCTTCAACAACCTTCTACCTCCATTCATCAAGTATCTACATCTCAACCATCATCACCAATTCATATTCATGTGGATACACCACCATCTCCACCTCCTCAATCTCCAATTCCACAACAGCATGATGACATTCCATCCACCTCTTCTCAACCAAATTTCAATCTACTATCATCTCCTCAACCATCTCCATCTCCGCAACCATCTCCACAACATTCAACCCTACAAGATTCACTTCTAAATGTTATCCCACATCCAACATTACATCCACATTTCCAGAATTCCATCATACAGACTTCCCTCAATCATTTTCCATTTATTCTAACTATGGTCACAGATCCACATACACACCTTCATCTCCTGAACCTCTCTAACTCAATTTCTCTGACATTGCTAAAGATCTCCTCAAATTCACCTCTCCAACACTTAAGAAGCTGATACATGAGGTTGTTGCCACCTAGTTGCTTCTATCTCCACTCTTTCTACTCAACTTGCTGCTTCCTCCTCCGTCCCTTCTTTTGGGGGCCTGTGTTCAGGTCCTACTAAAACAAGGTGGGGGAGATGTTCTGGGAAGAAGTTCCAGCAGCTATAGCTTCAGCTCCTCCAGTAGCAGCAACTCCAATAGTAGAAATTCTAGTAGAAATCATTGAGATTATGGATAAATATACAAAGATTCTTGAATATTCAGAAGATATAGAAATAACTACTATTGGTGATTTCATTATAAATCCCACGGTTGATTTAGTTTCTTTGTTACATTCCTTTGGTTCTTTGCATAGCAACAGTCTTCCAGTTTTTGCTGATTCAGTTCCAAATTTGTCCAAAGCAATAGTTTGTTACTCATCTTCAATAAGTCCAGAAGTTTAGAATAACTTAGGACAAGCTTTTCAATTTCTAATTTTATTATAGAGCCAAAGGTACTCTCTCATCCAACTTATGGCTGGGCTGAGTCTCCCATGCCAGATCTTGATGAGATTTTGTTTCAAGACATGGAAGAAGAGAGTGGCCAAGCTGTTGAAGAAATTCTTTCAGAGCCCGCAATTCCAGAATATCCTCAGGCTGAAGCTATACAACCTCAGGCTCATCCTTTTCTCTCTGATGATATGCTCAAAAGTATTCATGATCTTTATGACAATCCAGCAGATTATTCTGATGATGATGATGAAGAAGATTCTGATAGTTCTAACGATACAAGATCTAAGAAGAGAAAAGCTAAGAAAAGGGCTCCTCCAAAGGCTGCTCAAAAGCCCAATCCAACTATTGATAGTCCTTATTATATTTTGCATAATATAAAGCTCACTCAAGACTATCCTAACTAGATGAGATACTCTAAAAATGAAATGAAGGCAAGGAAGAAGAGAAAGAGGTACTCTCCTCCACCTCCATTCAAGAGAGGTCGTCCTCCTCCTCCTCCTCCAGCAGCTGGATCCTCAGGAAATATTTCTCAAGATCAAAGATCTACTTCTCACTCCTATCAATCTAGATCTTCTTACAATAACAGAGATAGGCCATCTAGATCAGAATCTCAGTCTCAGTCTAGCAAACAACAATAACAGCAGCAACAAGTTCAAAATATCCATAATGATAGTCTTGAAAGGCCTTTATCCCCAGTTTATTTTCCAGAAATGGATCCTAATTCTAGGATGGACAGGTTCAAAGAACTTATAGAACTATCTCAAATCAGGAAAGCTAAAGAAGAAGGACAAGATATTTCTCAATATACTACTATGTCTTATTACAAAAAGAAAGAGCTTGAAAAGTATCAGATACAAAATCTTTTTAATGTTGATATGTATATGTCTTTGCATCCCGAAGCAGTTGTACCTAGTGCTGCTACTATCACAATTCTTGGAGCAGAAGATATGAAGATGTCTAAGCAGCAAGCTATTGATCCAAACAGAGAAATCATCTTCACCAAACCTTCAACTAGGACTTCTCAAGACAAATCCAAAAGAGTTTGACAGTTTCTCTATCTTTGTTTTTGGACTTTAACTTTTATTTGTTGTATATATGTCACAAGGCACTCTGTTTTATATCTGCTGAAATTTTAGAATTCTGCCATATATTTTTTTATGCTTTGTGATTTTTCTTTTATTGTTGTTCATAGTGACCTCACTCAAATAGGGGGAGATTGTTGGAACTCCACCTTGTTTAGGGTTGATTTGGGCTAGGTTCACTATTATGATTCTTTAATGACCCACATTGTATAGTCTAGGGTCATAAGTCTTGTAACACCCCCGATTGTTTGATGATTTTATTTGATTTGGTATCATCATATTTATGACGTCATGGCGTTACTTTTAACTTTGAGTTGGCGACACAATGCCGTTAGGGCATTTTCGTGTTCGTTCGGTCGAGTCGGCCAAATTAGTGAGTTCATATTGTAATTATAAAATTATGCATTCTGAAAATTAAGTTAAATAATTTGGGACTTGCTCGTCAAGTTTCGTCGCAATCCGTACAATATATGGGCCTCGGTGATTTTCCAAAGTTTTGTAGAATTTATGTTCGCCGTAGACTTTGAAAATTTATATCTCGAGAATGGCTTGTCGGATTTTTGTTTTGACTTCACCATTGGGTTCACAGCGTCAGTGTTCATATACAGGTCATGTTTCATTTAATTCAGCGCGCATTTGGGCCTCCATTTTGAACTTGTGTTTCCTTATTCAAAAAAATATATAAATATGAATATATTAATATTATAGTAGTATTCAAAAATGTCTTTTACTATTCATTTATATAGTTTAATTTTTTGAATATATTTGCAAATAGAGTATTGTTCATGCAAATTAATTGTCTGATTGTCAAGTGGCTGGATAGTTCTCGAGTGATCTTCAACAGTAATCTTCATAAGTACTCGAGTGATTTTCATAAGTACTCGAGTGATCTTCATAGTACTCGAGTGATCTTCATAGTACTCGAGTGAATTTTCTTACCTCTCGAGTAATGCATTCATACCTCTCGAGTAGCCTGTTTTCTACCTCTTGAGTACCTGTAAACTTGTTCTCGAGTGGTTTACAGCCCTTCTCGAGTAGTCCATTGCAGTTTGCGTTTGGGCACCTTTTTGAGGGTTAATACGGTGTCGTATAAACAAATGGTTAACATGAAATTTGTTCGCCTCGACGAGATCTACAACTTTCATGTCGGGCACTTTTCGATTTGAAGCTATTCTAAACCTCTATTTTCATTTTTGCTCACCTGCTCGGAAATAGTCTGTTTTTAGACAAAACGTTTTATAAATACATATATACATACATACATATATAGATATATATATATATATATATATATATATATATATATATATATATATATATATATATATATATACGAGTGCCCGACACGGGGCTCCGCCCCTATGACTATGCGCCACAGTACCCGGTCGGCGACGACGGGCTTCAACCGCACCCTGCGGGCTTCGCTCGCCCATGATAGGTCGTTGTGGGTTGCGCCCGCATCAACGTGGGCTGCGTCCGCATCAATGCAGGCTGCGTCCGCATCAAGGCGCAACAATACCCAACCGGCGACGGCGAGCTATGCCCGCATTCGCGTCGTCTGCGCTCCCTTTTGAGTGGGCTGCGCCCACATTCGTCCACAGCCAGACGGTCTTCTCCCGCTACCGCACGGGCTGCCCGACACGGGGCTCCGCCTGAATGCAGCTCTACAGGGGGCCCCGCCCGTACAGCCAAGCACATTAGTACACGACCAGCATTACTAGTGATCTGATTATGGAATGGAGCTGAGAAAACATGGATTGAAAGGGAGGAGTGATGGATTTCAGAGCACAACGACAACCCATGCGCAAAAACGAAAACAAAAAGCACACCATTGATCGACGTCAGAATGGAGCTGAGCAAGCACGGGTGGAATGGGAGGTGCATTGTATTTCAGAGCACGCTGGAGAGGAAGAAGCCGCCTAGATATTTCGGGGTGTTGTTCTGTGTGATACGAAAGGTTTCAAAAATAATAAAATAGACGGAGAAGGATTCAAATTAAAATAGACGGAAAAGGATTCAAATTAAAGTAGAATCAACGATCTTGATTTAATGAGAAACTCATATTAGATGGTCAAGATCTTTTATAGAAATTCATTTGTCGATTGAGTGGAAAACTCTTTGCCCTATAAATTAATAGGTTGAATTGATCCAAACTTCTCTGCAAAGCAAGTTTACATATAAAGTTGGTGATTTGATAAGAAGTAAATTTCTATAAAAAAGCAACATCCATAATAATCTCCTATAAATCCAATGAAAAAAAAATAATTTTATAAGCAAGAGAATGCATGAAAAATAAAATGACACCAAATTCTAAGTAATTGGAAAGATAAAAAGTGCAAATAAAAAAAAACACAAACGCTTGATATCCTCATCAGATACACAAAAAAACTAAGCTTCTCATTTGCAGTCTTTTTCCATTGAATAGTGGCAAACATCATCTAAAAATGATGAAAATAATAAATGAATGCAAAGAACATGGGTTTTAACCAACACATCAAATTCTACACAACACTTCAAGAGCTGAAAGATTAAACTCCTTATCTTCTTTTATAACCATCATATAGAATCTTGCAAAGTTCTGTCTTTCTTTTATTAGCAATAAAGAGAATACAAAAATCGGAAATGCTTATTCCCTCCCTATTCATAGTTCTTTGAATGTATCAAACTCTCCATGCTTAAAAAATTAGGAAAGTCAGGCTTTAAGCTAAATCGATGCTATGACAATTGAAATATTATTAAAACTTTAATACCGATAGTCATGCTTAAAAATTATTAGGTAAATATCACATTAACTAATAATAATAAAAATATTAATTAAAGAAATACCTGAAGTAGATCATTTCCCATCAAAAATTGCATGCCATAAGGCCCATAATCATAACCATACAATAATATGAGAAATTAGTAGCAGTAAAATTCTCTCACATTTTATCAAACATGTAAAGGGCATGTGCAAAGATTTGAGCATGTTCCCTAATATCTAATCAAAAAAATAATCCAGGAGGTCCAAACTTGGGCACGTTCCCTAAAATATAATCCTGGAGAAGAGAACTCCAACAACTGAATTCTCAATTATAAATTATTTGAGCTGTTCTTAAATAACTTTTATAAAGTTTGCACTGCAAGTTGGTATACGAAAATTAAATGAGAGTTACAAAAGAGAGGGCATTGACGGATCTGTGAGAAAAATGAAGAGGATGAGTTTGGGAGGAATGCAGAGCAATAGTGCTCATTTTAAATAATGTGTGCTCCTATTATTTAGATCATCATGAGAATCAATCGTCTCCCTTGCTTAAACACTAATTAGTGTAGACATAAGCATATTAATTTTCCTGATACAGTTTTGCAATGGAAGCCGGCCGAAAAGTGGAAAAGGAAAACAAATGCATGAACTATCTACCAAGCGGAACTTGAGGACCCACTATGAAGATATCAACAATGTAAAGATAACGCCCCACTATGAAGACCCGCAAGATCATGTATTTTAAAAATGAAATCAATTAAGCGTAGGTCACCTGCAGCTTTCTCCCATGCGGAACTTGAAGGCTGAACAGGTAGAAAACAACTATGAAAACATGAAATAAGTGTAGGTTTAGCCACAGGGTTGAGAATCGGGGTAGTGAAGCTTGAGTTAAGAATCCAAAGAGCGGTTGTTCTGGTATGGTTTCTTAAGTGCATTCGAATAAATGGCAAAAATGCAGAGAGCAAGCCATTGATGAAGTAGCTTAACTGTGTCAGAGTAAGCCGTGGAAAGCTTTGCGCCACCAGCAAGTCGAAGCAGGGACAGACGACTAATGACCTGGCGGTAGGATGCGAGAAGCAGGCGAACATTGACCTAGCGTGCAACAGAGAGGAGCATGCCAACGATGACCTAGCGGAGGAAGAGGAGAGCGGGTTTGCGGGGGGAAAATGGCGGAGTGCAAAGAATCACGGGATGGGGCATGAGTATATATAATTCAAAATAATGTTGAGTGGCGTGGTAGACGGCGGGCAACAGTGCTAGCGTGCAAGAGAGGTTTTTGGGAATCATAAATGAAATGATTTTTGCCAGTGTTAGGGACGGGATGGTTGAGAATTGAAAGAAAAGTAAGTTGGACGATCCGGATTAAAAAGGTGGATTCATTTGGACGGCCAAAATTAGTGGTTGAGTTTCAAATGGAATTCAAAAGAACTTTATATATATATATATCTATACGAGTGCCCGACACGGCGCTCCGCCCCTATGACTACGCGCCACAGTACCCGGTCGGCGACGACGGGCTTCAACCGCAAACTGCGGGCTTCGCCCGCCCATGACACGTCGGTGTGGGCTGCGCCCGCATCAACGTGGCCTGCATCCGCATCAATACAGGATGCGTCCGCATCAAGGAGCAACAATACCCAGCCGACGTCGGCGAGCTACGCCCGCATTCGCGTCGTCTGCGCTCCCTTTTGAGTGGGCTGCGCCCACATTCGTCCACAGCCAGGCGGGCTTCTCCCGCTTCCGCACGGGCTGCCCGACATGGGGCTACGCCTGAATGCAGCGCTACAGGGGGCTCCGCCCCTACAGCCAAGCGCATTAGTACATGACCAGCATTACCGGTGATCCGATTATAGAATGGAGCTGAGAAAACACGGATTGAAAGGGAGGAGTGATGGATTTTAGAGCACAACGACAACCCATGCGCAAAAACGAAAACAAAAAGCACACCAGTGATCGACGTTAGAATGGAGCTGAGCAAGCACGGGTGGAATGGGAGGTGGTTTGTATTTCAGAGCACGCTGGAGAGGAAGAAGCCGCCTAGATATTTCGGGGTGTTGTTCCGTGTGATACGAAAGGTTTCAAAAATAATAAAATAGACGGAGAAGGATTCAAATTAAAATAGACGGAAAAGGATTCAAATTAAAGTAGAATCAACGATCTTGATTTAATGAGAAACTCATATTAGATGGTCAAGATCTTTTATAGAAATTTATTTGTCGATTGAGTGGAAAACTCTTTGCCCTAAAAATTAATAGGTTGAATTGATCCAAACTTCTCTGCAAAGCAAGTTTACATATAAAGTTCGTGATTTGATAAGAAGTAAATTTCTATAAAAAAGCAACATCCATAATAATCTCCTATAAATCCAATGAAAAAAAAAATTTATAAGCAAGAGAATGCATGAAAAATAAAATGACACCAAATTCTAAGTAATTGGAAAGATAAAAAGTGCAAATAAAAAAAACACAAACGCTTGATAACCTCATCAGATACACAAAAAAACTAAGCTTCTCATTTGCAGTCTTTTTCCATTGAATAGTGGCAAACATCATCTTAAAATGATGAAAATAATAAATGAATGCAAAGAACATGGGTTTTAACCAACACATCAAATTCTACACAACACTTCAAGAGCGGAAAGATTAAACTCCTTATCTTCTTTTATAACCATCATATAGAATCTTGCAAAGTTGTCTTTCTTTTATTAGCAATAAAGAGAATACAAAAATCTGAAATGCTTATTCCCTCCCTAATCATAGTTCTTTGAATGTATCAAACTCTCTATGCTTAAAAAATTAGGAAAGTCAGGCTTTAAGCTAAATCGATGCTATGACAATTGAAATATTATTAAAACTTTAATACCGATAGTCATGCTTAAAAATTATTAGGTAAATATCACATTAACTAATAATAATAAAAATATTAATTAAAGAAATACCTGAAGTAGATCATTTCCCATCAAAAATTGCATGCCATAAGGCCCATAATCATAACCATACAATAATATGAGAAATTAGTTGCAGTAAAATTCTCTCACATTTTATCAAACATGTAAAGGGCATGTGCAAAGATTTGAGCATGTTCCCTAAAATATTGGCACGTTCCCTAATATCTTATCAAAAAATTAATCCAGGAGGTCCAACTTGGGCACGTTCCCTAAAATATAATCCTGGAGAAGAGAACTCCAACAACTGCATTCTCAATTATAAATTATTTGAGCTGTTCTTAAATAACTTTTATAAAGTTTGCACTGCAAGTTGGTATACAAAAATTAAATGAGAGTTACAAAACAGAGGGTATTGACGGATCTGTGAGAAAAATGAAAAGGATGAGTTTGGGAGGAATGCAGAGCAATAGTGCTCATTTTAAACAATGTGTGCTCCTATTATTTAGATCATCATGAGAATCAATCTTCTCTCTTGATTAAACACTGATTAGTGTAGACATAAGCATATTAATTTTCCTGATACAGTTTTTCAATAGAAGCCGGCCGAAAAGTAGAAAAGGAAAACAAATACATGAACTATCTACCAAGCAGAACTTGAGGACCCACTATGAAGATATCAACAATGTAAAGATAACGCCCCACTATGAAGACCCGCAAAATCATGTATTTTTAAAATGAAATCAATTAAGCGTAGGTCACCTTTAGCTTTCTCCCATACGGAACTTGAAGGCTGAACAGGTAGAAAACTCCTATGAAAACATGATATAAGTGTAGGTTTAGCCACAGGGTTGAAGAATCGGGGTAGTGAAGCTTGAGTTAAGCATCCAAAGAGCGGTTGTTCTGGTATGGTTTCTTAAGTGCATTCGAATAAATGGCAAAAATGCAGAGAGCAAGCCGTTGATGAAGTAGCTTACCTGTGTCAGAGTAAGCCGTGGAAAGCTTTGCTACACCAGCAAGTCGAAGCAGGGACAGACGACTAATGACCTGGCGGGAGTATGCGAGAAGCAGGCGAACATTGACCTAGCGTACAACAGAGAGGAGCATGCCAAAGATGACCTAGCGGAGGAAGGGGAGAGCTGGTTTGCGGCGGGAAAATGGCGGAGTGCAAAGAAATGCGGGATGGGGCGTGAGTATATAGAATTCAAAATAAAGTTGAGTGGCGTGGTAGACTGCGAGCAACAGTGCTAGCGTGCAAGAGAGGTTTTTGGGAATCATAAATGAAATGATTTTTGTCAGTGTTAGGGACAGGAGGTTTGAGAATTGAAAGAAAAGTAAGTTGGACGACCCAGATTAAAAAGGTGGATTCATTTGGACGGCCAAAATTAGTGGTTGAGTTTCAAATGGAATTTAAAAGAACTTCTTTATAAAAGAGTATAGATATATATATATATATAGAGTATATATATATATATATATATATATATATATATATATATATATATATATATATATATATATATATATATATATATATATATATATATATATATATATATATATATATATATATATATATATATATATATATATATATATATATATATATATATATATCTATTGTGATACTTAGATAATTAAGAAAGAAATTCCTTCATCTTCTTCCTCACGCTTTAGCCTGAACCGAAATTAGAGCGGCGACTCCCTCCCATTCGTGAATCTTCCTGTGGCCGCCGACAGTGCTCCGGTGCTCGAAATCTTCAACCGAGTATAGATCTGGAAAGCTCTCGCTGAGAGCTACGCCATTGTGGTAAAATTTTCCTCATTTCTGGAGATTTCTCGTTAAGATTTTTCAGCCTAATCTTTATTTTGGCCATTTTGTTCCGATTTTGACTCCTCCTGTCTTCTTTTGCCCCGATCTGCGATGAGGACTGATTCAAAGTACTTTTCCGGTAAAACAAAGGCAAGTGGTGGTTTACCCTCCTTTCTCCTTATCCGGTTTGATGGAAACGGTTAAGTTTTTATGTTCTTTAAAATTTTATGCACTTTGTCTTCCAATTTATTGATATGATTAACCTTTCTTGATGATCACTTGACGTTGTAAGATTTTGTCATGGTGAACTCAATCTTGTCAGGTTATGTTTAATCGTTCTTGAAGTGTCTTATTGATGACTTTAAATGCCTTATCTATCATTATTGAACGTATTAAAGTTTATCTAGGACTGTAAATCGTTCCAAACAGTTGATCAACCGGGACTTGAATCTAGAAATGTCAAGTAGAATCTGACGTGCCAAGTCTTAAGATATATGTTGTGGTTTTTTGTGGGTTTTCTTGATTGCGGGAGTTAGTGGATGAAACCACCTTCGCAAACATTTGTTTCCTTTATTAGTACCCTTTGAAGTCTATCAAGTTTTTGGGTGTCTGCGGTGTATGGTGGAGAGTATGAGACTCCCTCACAGTTAGACAGATATTATATTCATGAGGGTGTGTCCAGTTGAGTGACCACCTCGCCCGTGTTTTTGGGTAGAGTCGACCACAGGTACCTAATAAAGGTTTTGTAATTCTTCCTTATGATTTAATCATGTTGTCACCTTATAGCCTCGTGCGTCCGGTGTATTCTTGTTGTACGTGACAAATCACATAAGTTTTCTTTTCCTGTTGATGCTTTGTTTTTGTACTTTAATTCAGTGCTTTAATATTGGGTTGGTACCACTTCGACCTTTGTTTACTTTGGCTTATTTTCTGCCACCATTTTTACCTTCTTGCTGAGGTTTTCTGTCTTCGGAATGTCACAGGTTCAGAGTAGTAGCAGATAATACATCTGGTTCTGGATTTTCTGGGCAGCAGTGTTGGTTGTGGTTTTCAACTCGCCGTAGGGAGGTAGTTGTCTTTTCAGTTTTGTTTACCTAGTTCAGACGTACTTCTGTTTTTATGTGGGTTCATGTCAGATTGTTGATGCCCACATGATAGACGGTTTTGGATACATTGCTAGTTGCTTGTGGTTTTCTTTGTGATGGATTACTTGCTCTCTGGGATGATTTATGCTAGGAATGCATGTTAGGTATTTTCAAGTATAAAATCTACTACTATTACTTCATGCATTTCATAATTTAAAACTCTAACTTGTTATATTTAGCGACCGTAAAAGCTATCTTTACTAGTATTATAAATTTATGGTCTTGCATAGCATGAGTTGCCCTTGGGGATGTTTATAATCATGTAGGATGTTGGAGTTAATTTAAACAAGTATCTTCCGCAACATATAATTTTATTTTGATTCGTGGACTAGTTGATCCACTAAGCCGAGGGATACAACTAACTGCTTAATTTAATCTGGATTTTCCTCTAAATAACCGTAAGATATTTCTTTATGCATTAAGTAGGTGTTTGTCTGAGCGTCCGCAGTTATCCTCTAATGATGTGGCATCATGACGCGCATTTTTCCTTACTCTGATAAGTTATTAAATGCAGTGAAAATGCGGGTTGTGACAATTGGTATCAAAGGGAGGTTGCTTGACAATTGGTCGGGCAACCATCCCTTGCTAGTGTTAGTTGCTTAGTCACATTTCACACACACACTGATGTGTCATCAGTACGTCTTAGCTAAAGAATAGTCACTATACTCATAGCATAATAAGAACTATATGGGGGCATATTATGTAGTATGAGATGCATAATATGTGTTTATATATGGGTCTACCATAAGTGGCAACATGGGACGGTTATGTAATATGGGATGTATAACCACCATCACATGTGTGCACATTAGCAGGTTTTATTTTGAATATGTTGTCCTTGAAAGCTCCTGGAGTTGAAGATTGAAGAAAACTCTTGATTTGTATTTGTTGTTCTTCTTCTTCTTCTTTAGTGAGGTCAAGGAGAAAACAGAATGTTTTCTGTACAGATAAGCAGATGATCTTGAGTTTTTCTGTGAATCTTCTCTGTGTACTGAGAGCTATGTATTCTCTGTATATTCTCTATATGTTCTTGTCGACTGAAAAGAAAATACCTTTTATATATCTCCGTCGAATTCTCCTTTGAATTTTGAATTGTCTGCATTAATTGTTGACGGCTTGGAGAATGAAAATCGATTGGAGAGAATATTTTCATTAATTAATTTCCACAACTGTCTCATTAAAAGTGCACGTAATTAACCCGATGAAGACCATATCAATGCTGCCACAAACGGATATATTCCTAGAATATAAGCATTAATTACTCAGGAATTACTGCTAGAGAATAAGGACAAAATAAGGAAGATTCTAAGTCTGGAACTACACAGAATTCGTCGACCAGAGAATATATTTCGTCGACCCGAGATCAAAGTTCGTCGACCAGAGAGATCATGTTCTTCGACCAGAGAATTCTTGTTCGTCGACCTGCGATCTAAGTTCATCGACCTGAGATCAGCTAACTACTTTCTGTGAAAAGCTTCTCAATTTTGTGGTCCAAGTTCGTCGAGCAGATAACTCATCTTCGTCGACCGAAGTTTAGAGAAAGTATTCTCAACATAATGAGTTAAAGTTGAACTTCTATAGTTCATCGACTTGAGCTCGAATATCGTCAAGCTAAACTCAGAGAATTTACTCTGAGTTCGTCGAGCAGAGCACGACTATCGTCGAGCGGAGCACGACTATCGTCGAGCTGAGTTCGACAAACGCTGAATTCACTTTCTGAACTTGATTTTCTTCTAAGTCTTGAGTCTTCTGCTATCTTCTGTTGGCTGGTGCATGTAAGGTTGAATCTAAGGACTTAGCCTAAACTCTAGGACACAGACATGACCCTGGCTATACATGGGGGGTCAATCATCCTAGTTAGTGAACCTAGCCCAAATCCAACTAGGGATCCAACACGTACATCTTGGCAATCACAGGATGCATATAATACTGAGTGCAATGTGCCTCTCTCAGGATATCTTCCCGAATTTTCCCGCCTTTGGGAATGTAGAGCCGGCCACGGAGATGGACGAGGCCGTCTTTTAGGGAATACTCGTCAGTAGTCCCATCTTCGATTGACTTGATTGCCGGGGCTAGAGCCGCATCCTTTCCTTCCTCCGCCCGGATTCAGACTCGAATATCACAGACTATGCTCATCACAGTCAAGTACCCCATATACCCTTCTGAATGGTCTTTATACATCAGGATAATCTCCATCTCTTTGAGCATCCGAGCTAATTTCATACTCACCAATCGGGACTCAGGGTTTGGTTCCGGTACTTTTCTTCTCAGAGCATCAGCTATAGAATTTGCTTTTCCGGGGTGGTAGTTCAAAGTAAATTCATAGTCCCATAAAAATTCTAACCACCGTCGGTGTCTCCAATTCAATTCCTTCTGAGTATGAACGAACTTCAGGTTTTTGTGGTCTGAAAAGATCTCACAATCAATGTCATATAGATAGTGCATCCAAACCTTCAAGTCGAATACCACTGCTCAAAATTCCAAATCATGTACTGGGTAGTTGATTTCATGCTTCTTTAGCTGTCTTGAAGCATATGCAATCACGTGCCTGTGTTGCATTAATACTACTCCCATCCCTTGATACGACGCATCAGTGTAAACTTGAAATACTTCCTTCCCAGATGGAAGGGCTAGGATGGGTATGGATGTAAGTCTATCCTTGATTTCCTAGAATGCAGCTTCACATAGGGGTGTCCACTTATATGACACACCTTTCTTTGTCAGAGAAGTAAAAGGAAGGGCACTCTTTGAGAATCCTTTTACGAACTTGCGATAGTACCCGACAAGTCCATGGAAGCTCCGCACATCGGCCGCTGACTTCATGGGCGACCACTCCTTCACGACATGCACTTTGGCCGGATCCACAACTAGTCCAGCCCCACTGATAACATGGCCAAAGAAGGCAACCTCTTTAATCCAGAATTCGCACTAGCTGAACTTGACAAACAAGGCGTGCCCTTTTAGCTTCCTCAGTACCAAGGTCAGATATTCGATATGCTCCTCCTCTGTCTTTGAGTAGACCAAAATGTCATCGATGAAGACGATGACGAAGATGTCTAGATAAGGCTCAAACACCTTGTTTATCAGAATAATCAAAGCTGAAGGGACATTTGTGAGCCCAAACGGTATTACGGTGAACTCGTATAGTCCGTACCTTGAGCTAATAGCCATTTTCTGGATGTCCTCCTCTTGTATCCTCAATTGGTAATACCCCGAGCGCAAATCCAACTTGGAAAAACAATGCGCTCCTACCAATTGGTCGAACAACTCATCGATCCGGGGTAGCGGATAGGTGTTCTGTACCGTCAATTCGTTGAGCTCCCGATAGTCTATGCATAACCGTAAGGTACCATCCATCTTCTTAACGAATAGAATAGTGGCTCCCCAAGGTGATAAGCTGGGACGAACAAACCCTAATTCCACCATTTCTTGCAACAGAACTCTAAACACTCCGAGTTCTTTCGGGGCCATCCGATAAGGGGTCCTGGAGACGGGCTTGGCACCCGGTACTATCTTAATTTGAAAATCTACCCCTCTATGTGGGGGTAATCTTAGCAGTTTCTCCGGAAATACCTCGGGGAAATCTCGCAACACCCGCACATCATTGATATCCAACATCATCTCCTTCAACTCGAAACAAATCATGAAGACTTCATCCCCCTTCATATGTGATTTTAAAGCCTAAACTGAACATAACAACATACGAGGTGCGAATCTAATACCTTGAAAGATGATTTCAGAGTCACCATACCTTAAGGAAATTCGCTTCTCCACGCAGTCAATTCTTGTGTGGTGCCAATCAAGCAATGTCATGCCTAGAATGAGATCGAATTCTGGCATTCTCAAAACTGTGGCAGGGGTTTCAAAGAGATATCCTCCAAGAATAACCTCTAATTCACACTTTGTGATTGTAGTCATCTCAGAGCCGTCTAGGAGGCGTACTCTTCGAGCAATACCAGTGAAGTATTGCACTCCTTTTACGTCTTTAATGAAGTCCTAAGACACAAAAGAGTGTGAGGCACCAGTATCGAATAACGTATAGGTCAGTTTCCAGCTGACTACCACGGTGCCTAACTATCAACAACAATACTCAAATCTAAATATCTATTACGTCTTAAACAACTTAAGTTTAACAATGAAAATGCGATAACTAACTGTAACATACCTACAATCACCTATTGAGGGTTCCGTTCATGTGTCATGTCCAGTGCGAACACTTGATTCTAAGTAGGTCCGGGGTTTCCTCCTCGTGGTCCTCGTCATCGACCACGCATATGTCCCCGCCCTCGTGGAGCTTCCGGAGGGAGTGCAAGAGGATCATACCGAAACAGCTACGGGTAGTAACGTCGGATGTTACCCGGTTGGTTGCAATGGAAGCACACTCGCTCTTACCGCCCTTTGGGTTGTTGGAACTATTGGAGCAGTGGAGGTGGAGGCAATGTTGGCGGCTGCGGAACCGGGCGCTCCATTCTAAAATTCTGGTGGAAACGCCCTCCACCTCTCTAATATCCTCTTCCAGCTCTGTTATCTTACCTCCTTCTATTACGAGGGCCAGCTTACATCACGCCATCAGTGGGTCTCTTACCACTGCCCAGGTGGTCTGCCTCTAGCCTTTTCGCCATGTCAATTATTTCTGTTAAACTGGAGTCCGCTATAAACAAAATGGCCTGCGTTAGGGGGTCTCATAGTCCTCTGTCATCCAAGTCATATGTGTCAGTAAATCTAGTCAAATACTGAAACTCTCGTTGGTATTCTATCACTGACTTGGATCCCTGATTCAGTTGTAAAACCTCTCCTCGAGTTCATCTCGAGCAGACGAGGGGATGAAAATTTCTAAAAATGCTTCAGATAACTCGCGCCAACTAATATTTGTATACACTCGCCCTTGAAAGTTGGAGCCTATGAGGGACTTCCACCACCTCTTGACGTGTAGTTCTAGGAGTGTCACTACCAGGGTCACGGCCATGTTGTTCGGACATCTAATTCCTGCCAACAGTTCTTGCACGGTGTCGATCCATTCTTCCGTACGCACTGTCGACTCTATCCCAAGGTAGGCAGGAGGGGAGAGAGCTCGAAAAGTGCTCAACCAAATGGAGCCCGGAGCTTGTTGTTGTACAAGGGCTTGTTGGGATCTAAAAGCATCCAAGATAGCTGTAAGAGTCTGCGCTAGCTCCGAATGCTGAAACTGTGTAGGTACGTACGAGGCGGGGGTGCCCCACACTGGCTCAACGTGCACTAGGATATACACGTAGACTACAAACTTATGGTAAGGTTGGTAATCTTAAGGTCAAAGTTGGACATACTTTGTTTGAATTACATATGGGCACACCACTGCTTCTGCTAAGTTAGTTTGTACCCAAACTGACTAATCGAACGGGGGTGATACCATTGTTGAATGAATTCTTTAGTTCAGGATCGTAGAAAGCTGATACCATTTGTAAGACCCCCTCCCAGAACACAAGATATGGCACGAGGGGAGTCTTATGCCCAGAATAGCCGCCTTGTGGTAGCATTAGCGCACAGGCTAACCTGTACCACAAGACGCCTATTCTACCGGCAATAACCAATATCAATCAATGTCAACCCAACCAAGAGTATAATAGAAGTCAATCCACACATAAGAATAATAGGTCCAAAAGTACATCAAGAAAAAAGCTACAACAAGCTTCTAAAGTATCAAAGTACAGCTAAAATATGCTGAAAGGGCTACATTAAAATCTCTCTCAAAACTCACATCGACGACTAATGGTAGCAACAACACCATCCCTTCAGGCCCTATCATCCTGACCTGGCTGTCCTGTTATATAATCTGAGGCTGCTCTACCTGCTGGGTTTCCTCTTAAAAAGGAAGACATTGCAACCGTTAGTCATAAAGACTAAGTGGCTTTCACATCCACTCCCCCGACGACTCCTCGACACCGGGCGAAGAAATGAATCAATGGTACAATATACATAAAGTAATATAAGCAGGTATAAGTAGGTGGAATAAGTACATATGTCGTGAGCAGCAATAAAAGAAATGTATAACATCTTTAACAGCAGTCTATTCTAGAAATTCTACACGAGCTATATTAATCCATCAAGTATATAGTTCTACAACAGGAAAGTAATTTAACTTATAAGAATGCTCATACAAACTTATAAGTTAAGGATCAGCATAACAGTAAAGTAACTCATCGTATAGGAGTGCCCATACAATCTTATACAATGAGAATCTTGTGTATGCAATGTAATGTGATGGTATGTATGCAATGCAATGACTCACCCATGATCACACACATGCAATCGCGATGTCGATAGAGACTTATAGTACCCATTTTTCGAGCAGGTAGCTAACCTCTCAGGCATCAATCGTCGTGGCCAGACGGTGACAGTAGAGTGGGCTTCTCTACTACTAAGCGGGCATCCACAATCCTCTCTTAGTCCTTCGTATGCCTCAATGCTAAGAACAGAATAGCGGATCTCACATGCATACTACAGATCAGTTGGAGTCTCGGTTAGATATTCACCAAGAACTAATCACCGATCTAGCCTATGTTGTGACCCGGAAGGATCCTCGAAAAAAGCACGAGGACTAAGCCAAACCGTTCACTTCGCACAGATGGAGCACTAGGAAATGAGCACCGAGGACCAAGCCCAACCGCCTAAGGTCTAACTGTCAAATCCTGTCGGTGTGACGACTGGAGAGCCCGTAGACCTGCAACACTATCCTTGACCCAGTATTACGACGTCGCATGTCGACTCACACTGCATTTAATTTCACATTTTTTTGGCACGGAAGGAGCCTCGTGAATGAACACTAAGGACCAAGCCTAACCATGCACTTGGCACGGAAGGAGCCCCAGGAAATGAACATCGAGGACCAAGCCCAACCGTCCATTTATGTCTCTTCTCAACATTATCCAAACCAGTGCGGTTAAACACTCGCACTTACACCCTTTCATAATCATATGCCCAAGGCACCTTATGGGTTCATCATAAACACAGGTGGAGAACCACCTCATTCAATGGACCACCTTAGGCTTCCCTATATAACAAGCCTCATGACCACACATCACCCATTCGGCCAACATGACTACATATAATCTTTGGTCACATAACTTTAGCATCACTGGTTACAACACTTTTATCAAATTCAAACCATTCGTGCGCACATGAGTCAATCATCTAAATATCAACGACCATCTGTTCATAGCAATGACAACCGACCATGTACATAACTTCAAGTCAATCTCATTATTATTCGACGTATTACCATTATCAGTATGTCCTCAATATTACTCATATTCAAATCATTCCAACCTTACCAATACGTCAAACCATTCGTTCACTAATTTCTACCAAATCGTCTCGTTCAAGTACATTTCACTTCACCATTTCTTTACGTGAGATCCATCCAACAAATTTCATCAATTGTTGAATTATGAAGGGTAGACATAAAAGAATTCACCCAGCCTCAATGTCAATTTGCTACAATGTCTTTACCGAGTCCAAACACGATTCTACACCAACCCAAGAATTTTAAATGCAGTACACCTTCTAGATAGCAACTTCGACCGGAGATTCCTGAGGCTACAGGAATCCAATGAAGTCATGTAACCCCTTGTTGGAAAGGTCATTGCATGGGTTATACCTTGCGTGTTCATCCCACAACCCAGATCTGAACGTAAACCATTGAAATCGGCTTTAACGTCTGCTGCGTACAGAACACAATTCTGCATGCTTAGCTTGTCAGCCGTCAATTTTGTTCAGACTTTGCTATGGATGAATACTTCACCAGAAGACATGTAACCACTCGTTGGAAAGGTATTTCCAAGGGCTACGACTTTCGTGTTTAGTCAAATGCCCAGATTTAGACGTATCACACTTGAAAATGGCCAAGAAGATCATTGCGTGCAGAACACAGATTTCTACACGCATCTTAAGGCGGAATGAACGACATCAGTTCATCTTCCTCCACAAACCGATTTTCCCCAAATCAAATCCGGACTTACTCCTCCCTTATTCACCCTCACAAGGCCACTTCTCTTCACAAAACTATCCTCCATAATCACATAGAAGGAGGGAGAGGTTGAAGACATCTAATAACTTGGACACAAGTCCTAGCATGGCATTTTTACTAAAAAGCTTCTTCTCTCAAATCAAGACTCTCTTGTGTCGATATATCTCCTAGAAATAACTATAGATCTAGCACCAAGGGAGAGGGGAGGAAGCTCATCTCGTTTCCGGCATTTCCACCATTTCTGGCCAAGGATCTTGTAACTCTTCTTGGCGGCATCTTCTTCTCCTCGACGGCGGCGGTTCTTCACGGGGTTTAGGTTGTCTCCAGCACCTCCTTCTTCTTCTCTAGCAGTTTTTCCCATAGAAATGGCTTGGAAGAGATTGAAAAATGGCTAGGGTTTCTTTACCCCTTTTATGTGTAAACAACACGGGTAGGGACATGCCCGTGTCCTTACCTGTGTCCTGCTCGAGTGGAGCGTTGTCGACGGTTCCACTGCCATTTCGATACACAAACACGGGTAGGGAAACGCCCGTGTCTCTACCCGTGTCCAAGTGACACGATCGTGTTTCTGCCCGTATCCTGCTCGGGACACACTTTGTCGAGATCCATTCGACACATACGGGGAGGGACACGCATGTGTCTTTACTTGTGTCCTGCTCGAGACACACTTTTCTAGTTCCACTCGACCCACACGGGTAGGGACATGCCCGTGTCTCTACCCGTGTCATACTTGGGACACACTTCGTCAAGTTCCACTCGACACACACGGGTAGGGACATGTATGTGTCTCTACCCATGTCCTGCTCGGGACACACTTTGTTGAGTTCCACTCGTCACATACTGGTAGGGACGCGCCCGTGTCTCTACCCATGTCCACATACACACGGGAAGTGACAAGCCCATATCACTACCCGTGTCCTTCTTTGGAAGGTCCACGAATTTCCAACTCTAGCACCAGAGTACCACATGGGTATGGACACGCCCATGTCATTACCCGTATCTTACTCTGGACTGACTTCACCTCCCCTACACAATTGTAAGCCTAGCTGCCACAACTTCCCTGAGCCCAAGTCAGCTCTCCTAACTAAAAAGCACGCATGAGGGGCCTAGCGCGAATCAGGACGTTATAGTTTGTTTGTACTCTCTTTCATAGCAAAGGTCAGGGATTGGTTCCACCAGCTTCCGATCAACATGATTTATGAATTCGAAGACCTGTGCATGGGTTTCCTTATTCATTTCTCCTCCTCAATGAAGAAGAAGAAGGGGTTAGAGGCCCTCTTTCTCATCAAGCAGAACATTAGGAGTTGTTGGGGACCTATGTATATCGCTTTTAGGAGGAAGCCCTCTAGTTTAAGGGGTGCGGGGGCATTTTCACACTTTGGTCCGGTAAACTTGAGTTAACGAGGCGGGAACAATAACGTGGTTTGGATTTTTTTCAGTACACAGAATAAGAGAAAAAATAATTTTATTTTGATATTTTAATATTTACAAGTACAACTTGCCAGACATACATATATCTCTTTCATTTACACATTTACATGCAACATTATATAAAGTTGTCTTCCTCGCAGAGCTCTGTCGCCCACATCTTTGTAGGTACCTAAAAATTTGAGAAGGCTGATGAGTATCTTTGATGTTCACTTTAGAAGAATAGCACAATATTTATGTATGTTATGCACATTATATAAGCAAAGTAATATAGCAGAAGCAATAAGCAAAATAAACAAATTTGCATATGTTTTTTTTTTCATTTTTTTCAAATATATTTTTCTTAGAGAAAAATAGCTCATTTATTAGTCAGTGCTTAGAGTACATCGGTTGGCCTAACAAATGACTACTGGTCCCCTATTATTTTTCAAAATGGTTGTAGATTTGGATTCATATTGTCGAGACAATGACTTTTGACAACTTATACGTCAAAAACGGTGGTCAGATGAGGAAGATATGACTCTGATAAGATGAAAGCGTTAATTATTTTTAGAAAGTTGATGTTTGTCCCCCTTGTTAAAATTTCAAGAAGATGGTGACGCATTCCTATGGTGAGGGCGGACATAGGAAAAAAATATTGTGCACTCGACGCATATTAGCTGAGTGCATAAGTGCAGTCATTGGATGAGATGCGAATGGTTAAACTTTTACACAAAAAATGGTTTTGGTTTTCATGATATTTTAACCACTACATTGCTAGATCTAAACCATTGCAGTTAGCAAATTATTTTCAGATTTGATCATACGCTTCTCTAGGTGTGTTTGTTCAAAATAAACCATCTATTAAATTGTGTCTTGCATCATTTGATCTATTATGTTTAGTAAATTATTTCAATTTTGTCTGGTTAAATAGTCATTTAAGTGCACCATGATCACTATTTGATGTTCGATCCACACTTCAGTGGTGCATCAAAGATTTTTTTTAAAAAAGGTGGTCCTTTAGTTCAAAAAGATATAATAAATGTTTGTGCTACTCTATTTTTTTAACAATTTGTGCACCCCCATTATCAATTTCCTGGATCCGCCACTGTCGGAGGCTCACTGTATTTTCAGGCTAAGTTGTGACCCATCATGTCCTGCAGAAAGCGTGTCCACCGTTGGGGTTCAAGTCACGCAATATTCATCCGAGGCTAGAACACAAAATAGTCTTTAGGGAGCGCTACTCCCTTCAATTTATATGCTCGCAGACAAAATCACAAATAAGTCTTTATAGAACATTACCCCATTATATATATCGAGCTAAACACTAGGTTAACATACTAGTAGTGCAAATCACAATACAATATTTTAATAATGTTCATAACAGTCATCATATTGCAACATTGCATCTTGAATTATCTTTATCGGTCGCAAACCGGTCAACTATTGCCCGGGTATCTCTCTAGTAGCAAAAGATCATAGTGGACTATGTTTTTCTATATGTGCCCCGATTTTGACATATAAAATATGTATTTCAATATATTTTGATATTCTGAGTCTATTGGTGGACTCAATTTCTTGAAATTTGGATTGGTTGTATCGTAAAACTCACTTTTCTTACACATACTGATTTTGATAAATGGTATGTTGATTCATATATAGTTCGATGTTCTGAGTCCATTGATGGGCTCCATTTCTCAACATTTGTGCCATTTGCGCTAGAAAATGTTATTTTTTCCCTATGATCTCACATTTTAGCAAACAATATGTCGATTCATAGGTTTTTTGACCTTCTGAGTCTAATAGTGGCTATGTTTTATTAGATTAGACTTCGCTTTATAATTGAACTACTCTGGACATAATTATTATTCTATAATCAACATTATTTAATATTAATCATGATTAAGTAATTATAATATATTACAAGCATGCCCTAATACTCTCCTTTAATCTTGTCTTGCTTGATGGACTCTCCAAGATAGAGTTAACCTGGATCCCCACCATACCCTTTGGAGAACTGATCGACCGAGCCAGACGATATATAGAGAGTGAGGCGATGAACTAGAGATTTGTGGCCAAGTTTGCGAAGATGTTAAGAGATGGAGAGGAGGTAGCAGGAGGGAGAAGGATGGAGGTCAAGAGAATAGAGGAGGTAGGAGGGAGGATGATCTCATGGAAGTCGAGGTTAGTCGGATTAGGGAAGAATATTCCATGTCCCACTTAATAGGAATGCGTGAAGGTCAATAGGAGGAGGTTATCATGTGAGTCCATTGAGAAGGTTCTCTCTCGACCGCCAAGCTCGCTATAACTCCCCCAGGATGAGTCAAGGTTCATGAAGAAAGGACTAGGCACCCCATCATGAGGCAAATATGATTGGATTAGGTCAGGGATAGGGCTGAGGAGAGAGAAACTGAGAACACAGGGGGGAAGTGGGGTGTCAGGTGATACCTTATTGTGATTTCCACTAGGTGGAAGGCCACACAATTACAATGTATCCAGATTTCTTGTAATTGAGGAGAGAAGTTGGAGGAGAAGCCTTGGATGGAAAAGTTGTGCATGGAGGAGGGGAAGTGCTGAGAAATTGGGGGGGGGGCCTCCACCTTGAGGAGGTGTGAAGATCTAATGGACCTGGGAGGCCACGACAGAATTGGAGTTATCCATGAGGAGCGGGGTTGGAGGCAACCTAGAAGGGGAGCCTCCACAAAGTATATCATTGGAGCATGTCTTCGACTTACCAAAAGCCACCCCAGATGTGAGAAATCACCTTCTTCGAGTAAGACATGTTTGGAACGAGAACCCCTTCATAACATAGTAGTGATCCAGGCGGCGGTAGATAACTACACGCTCTCCCAAATTTTTGTTTGTAACATCTCATTTTCTTCTATACCCCTTAACTTTGATTAGGGTTTGGATGGATTCACATAGGGACCACTTAAGGGTTCAATCAACCCTAACTTAGAAAAATGTTATGGATTCAATAGGAGTCGAGTGAACACGGCGCCAATTGACAAAGCGTCAAGTGCGTTGAGTGGACTCAATGCCATGCTCTTTAAACATAGTGATGCTTTTAGTTGTCTACCTAAATCACCTATAGGTGGTGGGTGAATAGGTGAGGTTTGCATCTTTTTTGCGGAATAAAAATTTGAAATAATGGAGCGTAGAAAATCAACAAACAAGGCACAGAAAACAGAAGATTTATAGTAGATCCCCAACCTTGGATACGACCACTCTCCACCTCATCGATCTAGCACCATGCTAGACTCGGCTACTTCAATATTATCTCAGATTGAAAACCAATGATATAACACAGAGCAACGCCCCTACAACTCCGAGTCAAAGCACTCCTATAAAAATTCTCGGAGAACAAAGCTCCTACAACTCGGAAAAGAATCTCCTACAAGATTAAAGATGTTGTACAAAAAATATACAAACAGAAATTATTCCAGATCTTGAGTATTCAGCCTTTCTTCCTTCTTAGAACTTGAAGCTCTGTCAGAAATAGATCGAAGAAGACTATGGAGAAATCTTTGGATCTGAAAAGCTTAGGATCAACTTGATCAAGAAAGAGATCTGTAGAACACTAGTAGAAAATTGACTTTTAGCGACAAATTTTTTCGTCACTAAAAGTTGCATTTTGGTCGCCAAAGATATTTAGTGATCAAATATTTTCCGTCACAAAGCGGTCACGAATGCCCCGCAACTAAATGTTTTTAGTGACCAAAATGAGTTATGTCACTAATCGTATATATTCAGTGACTCAATTAACTATAATCACCAAAAGATTCTTTTGTGACAAAATTGATTTGTTCACTAAATTAATTTTTAGTGATTAAGTTGAATCAGTCACATTTAATGACCATATTGATTCGGTCACAAAATGTTTTCTGGTGTCCAAATAAATTTGTCACTAAATAAATTTATGGTGACTACGTTAATTCGGCAACGAAATACTGTTTTAGTGACCAATCTATTTCGGTCACTAAATACTTCTTTAGTGACTAAATTGATTAAGTCACTAAATAATATTTTAGTGACCAAATTATTGCGTCACCGGATATGTAATTTCAGTGACGAAATATGTGGTCACTAAATAGAACACGATTTAATATTTTCAGTCAATAAATGCTATTCAATTTCTCAAAAAATACCATATACTTTCATTTTTTATTCCTTAAAATTCAATATTAAGACATTCAAACACAAGAAAATACTAAATACATAATCATAACAGAAGTTTGTTCAACATTATTTTATTAATAAAGAAAAAAAGTGGGAGATAGCTTAAATCTCTCAAAACAAAATAATAGTTTTAAATCATATATAAACTAAATACATATTCATTCTTTAGCCGATTGCAGCGGCGACGACGCTCAACACATTTATAGTCTTCTTTGTACGCTTAACCATGCCCCCATTGAACATTGAAGTATTTCCAAACTCTAGCCTTCTAAAGATTCTTCCCATTTGCGCCATGCTCTAGCCGATATAAACTAGATCTGAAGGTAGAGTAATAATCATTATGCCAATGCAAATGATTTATACAATTTTAGATTATTATTAAGCATCAAGATTATACCATACCATTTCACTTTTTCCCTAACTACCAAAATAATGAGCACAAGCTTAAAAGACTCGTAACATTAAATCACAGAGCATTTCATGTACTCATCAGCACAAATTTGTCTCCAGAGATCAGCATACTTGGTTGTAAATTGGGCTGCCATATCTAATGCAATTGGAATCTAAATCAATTTTAAAAAGATTAACTACTCCCCGATATTAAGCAATTTTTTACTTAATATGGGATTATATTCTCAACAAAATAAAAGGTTGATAATAGATACCTTGGTATCAAGCAAAAATGGAGGCTATCAAACCATCTCGAGGCTTGGATCCGTTGAAAAAGGAACTAGAAAAAGGTCCATCTCCCTGAATCATGTTAACTTAAGGTTTAGATTATATGCAAGATAATTAACATTGAAGAAATAGAAAAGTAAATAAATATCATATCATATAATTTCTACGAATTATATTGAAATCTTACCTGTCAAGTATACGCAACAAGTGAACAAGAAAATTGGATTACAAAATGAATCTAGATAGAAGATTCACCTGAAATCCAAACATTTCATGAAGCCAATCAAGAAGGTCTTCATCCAACTTCTTCTCATGATCTTTGGGCCATGGTAACCCCCTAGTGTTGCGAAAAGCAATTACATCAGCTTGAATCTGCAAAATCAGAAAGTCAGCAAATACTTAAAAGGAATCCTCAAGTTAAACGCATTGTAAAAAAATATAAGTTAAAAGAAATAACCTCTGGGTACCACATTATAGCTTGGTTAGCACTATCACGATCAAGTGGAAGAACATTATAAGGTTCATATATCTTTTTCTTTTCCTCAACTTTGTTATGGGTTTCCAATATCTAAACAAAAAATTCATAATTAGAAAATAATCCTTAAAAGTAATAGATAAGAAGCATCGATAAATGAAGCTATATGGTTTCCTTAATTAAATTTTGTCTCATAGAAAAAATTGGAAGAAAAAGAAAGATTGACATAAATAATACAAAATTAAAGAGAAATATAGCTTTACTCATTGTCTACTTCAAGATATTGAGTTAGATTAACAGCTTTTAAAACCTCAAATAGGGCTGCAGCTGTTTGGTATGATTTCATAAGTAGAGCACTAAAGGAGAAAAATAATAGAAGCAGAATGGATTGAAAAAATTTAAAACATAGCAACAACAAAAAAAAAATAGAAGACTTAATAAGCATGATTTGTCTAACTCACCGATCAGCTTTGTCAACAAGATTTTGGAGAGCCTCTATATACTTACTGTAATAATGCTGATAGAAACATCGCATTTCTTGAGCATCACTGCTCTTGAGCCTTTCTCTAAAAATCGGCTCATTGTCCTAAACATAGTAAATCATGAAAAGCAAGAATATCTAAGCAGAGTAGTCGTTCCAAAATTGTGAGCATCTAGAAATCAGAATAGTTTCAATAATAAAGCTATAGAACTCAAGAAAAGAAGTTTAGAGACATAATTGACAAACAAGTCAAAAATAAGACGGATATGGGCACACAAATATAAAGGGCTTATATTAACGTATGTTTGCAGATGCTGCAATATTTTTACTTATTGTCCAAGTGTCATGAATATGAAATAGATATTAGCGTGGGCTTTACCGAGTGGCCTTCTATGTAGAAAGTCATCACCAGTACAAAGTCCAACCGTGTAAATTGCATCTAATCCTTGTGCATTAATTGTACTTAGCTGCACTAATTTGTTACTATCATGTTTAACATGTCATACGTGAGGGTCATGAAGGATATAAGCCCCAACCTATATAACAGTTGAACTTTGAGTTTGGAATGATTCTTGATGGCATAAAAATTAAAAACATTGCAAGCTTGAAAATTCTCCCCTCTTCTTCATTACTCCATCACCTGCCCCACCACTGCGCTTGATTTAAATAACAATACAGTTAGATCTATCACAATCAATTGTCAAGTATTCAGGAATGCCTTGGCTTCTGCCTCCCTTATCTAACTTTGATTGGTCGCCCCATCCAATATAGAGAAATAAACCCTTGCACTATTGTATTGATTATATTAAAAAAACATTCAAAGCTATATCTCTGCTAGCACAGACTTTAAAATGAACAAAAGTAACAGAAGATAAAGCAAAAAAACATTCAGTTAGAAGAATGACTAAATATAAAACCCATAAAAACTTACAGAAAGAGATTAAAAAAATTGAAAATCAGGAGTTCAGATGATAAAATCAGCTTTCAAGAATTATTAGTGGTCTGCTTGGTCCTCAGGTTCTCTTTGTTTCTGAAGAGCTATAATTTTAGATTCCATCTCATGAAAACGAGTTGTCACCTCCACTTCCAAATCTTTAATACGCGTTGTTAACCCCGAAATCGGTGATCCTTCCCAAGGTAACCAGCTCGCTCGTCATGACCTCCCCCGGGATTCTCCTGGAGGCCGTGATGCCCTAGGGAGGGCAGACATAATTCTTTGTCTGCTCAGGTCGCGCGGCTTGGGCGGTCTCAGCGGTCTAACCCCCCAAGCCACGCGCCTTGTTCCCTTGGTCTGCAGGGACCGCAGACTCCTCCTGCAGTCCACGCCTGCATGTTGCGTTCCTATTCAGCTTAACCGCAGCTTTGTCTCAACAGATGCTCCTTTTCCGGATTCAGACTCCTGTTCGCTCAGGCCGACAGCAACCCACAACTTAGCTTGCAATTGACGGGACATCCAATGTTGGCAGACTCAGAAGTATATCCGCCCAGGTTGGCAACAGGTCGCATATCCCTTCAACCAGCAACACGGGCAGCCAACTCCACAGCCCACCTACAGAGCGCGGATTCCAACTCCGGCTACCCGCCAAGACCAGTAGTAACTTCCAAGTTCCTCGCGAGTTGGGCGAACTGGAAGTGCGATCAAGACTTCCAGTCCGCCTTCAATGGTGAACCGCAACAGCCTCAACTGCCAGGCTCTCCATCTCCAACGTAAGCGGACTCGACCATGCAGCAGCCGCGGACTCGACGGACTTGGCAGACTCTC
The DNA here is from genome assembly GCA_039583875.1 of Platanthera guangdongensis. NCBI lineage: Eukaryota > Viridiplantae > Streptophyta > Magnoliopsida > Asparagales > Orchidaceae > Platanthera > Platanthera guangdongensis. Next base: position 100,958,868 of record CM077158.1, on the reverse strand, counting down.
TATGTCGTCTGCCCTTCCCTTCGCCAACACCAGCTTTTCGGCACCAGCGGCATCAACTCCTCCTCAGTTCGCAGGCCTGTCGCAGGCTCAGTCAATAGTAGCATACTTCTCCCTCAGTCCGCAGTCTTGGTGCGGACTCAGTCAGTAGTTGCGGACTCCTTCCAGCCTGCCAGGCATCAAATCCTCCAGAAGGCAGTCCCAGACTGCGCAGTCTCCTACGGATCGTGCGGACTCGTCGGACTCCGCGGGCACTTTGCTGCCCGCAGTCCTTACAGCTCGCTCAGTTTAGCAGCAACGGACTATACGGATTCTCCTTACAGTCCGCCGCTTGTCCTCCAGCATCCGCCACCCCAGCAATAGGTGGATAGTCCCAGCTCAGCAGTGGCGGACTCCGCGAACCCGCATCGCAGTCTGCCACTGATTCTTCCATTTTGCCGACAGCAGCTCCGGCTTCAGTACCAAGCCCCAGTCTGTGCGGCCTATGGCGGGCTCGGCGGACTCCGTCTCCTTCTCGCTCAAGTTACCGTCTCACTGGGGGTAACGTCACCGCAAGGCGTTACCTCCTCGGCCTATAAATAGCCCCCATGCCTCTCATATGGGAAAGAGGTCTCGTGATCGCAAAGGTGCTAACGCTCGAAGTCAGCCAACCAGACAGCCCTCCTGCGGACTAAGTTTCTCAGTCCGCATCCCCTTCTGTGCCTTTAGTCGCGCGGCCTGCCAGTCTGTGGTTCTCCAGTCCGCGCGGCCTCCCGTTTCCCTTAACCATGCGGCCTGGCGGCTCTGCTCTTCAGTCCGCGCAGCCTCCTCTGGCACTCTTCTTCCTTAGCCTCCAGCTTCCTTCTAGTACCCTTTATTGCTTTATTGTAAAGGTGTATTAGCAAGTTGTAACTCTCTCTATAAATCAAAGGAAAGCCCGTCGCAAGATTGGCGTTTAAGCCGCAGCGGGCGAAGTCTGCTATTGCCGCTGCTAGCGGCCCCCTTCTCTCTCCCTTATTCCTAGCTCAACTCAGCTCCCTCGACAACCAACCTGCAAGCACAACCATCATATTAACCGTCTCCTCGGTAGCTCCTGATCAACCTCCTCCTCTCTTGATCAACCTTCTCTATTGATCAAGCTTCTCCTCTGCTCTCAGTACCCTGTCCTCTATCCCCGCAAATTCCTTGACAAGCGCTTGCTCCACTCTCGAGCACTCACAAGCTTCCCTCTTCTCCTCTATCCCCGCAACCTTCCTCTTCCTCTCCTAGCTTGTTAGATCGAACACCCCCTTCGTGTTATATGCTCAGTGTCGTTTTCGCGCATCAACAGTTAACACGCGGCCTTCATATCCGATCAGACGATGAACAACGACAGTTACCCATGTCAGATCATCACTCAACCGAGAACCTTGCTCAGTCAAGTCCCAGAGATGATCCTCTCTGGGAGGCCTTTAAGCAATCACGCCGTGAGAATGCTCAGCAGTTCCAATAAATCAACCAAATGCTCGCTATAATCACACAGCGACTAGACTCTCAACCAGCAACAGCTCCAACTGCTTCAGCTGCTCCAATTAACCCTTACAAAGCAACCTACCCGCAAGGTCCTGCAGCCCCCCTGCGACCTCAAGATGAAGAATTTGTTGCTCGCCAAAACGTCTTCCGGGAAGCAGCCCGAGGAAGTCCTGCTAGATTTCTCAAGTTTCAGGGAAGTCATCCCTACCCTGCAGCTCCTGCATTTTCTCCTGCAGCAACTTTTCCTTTTTATCCTCCCGCTTCTTTTGCAGCTGCAGCTTATGCCCCCTTCTTTCCTTATGCTGTAGGAGAACAAGAAGAACCTTCACCATTCACAGAGAATGTTCATCACGAACCTACTCGAGCAAACTTTAGAGAGCTTCGACTGCCAATCTACACTGGAGAAACTAATCTAGTAAAGCACCTTCAAGCCTTTGAGTCAGTTGTTGCCCTCAAAACCCTTTCAGATGCAACTAAGTGCAAGCTCCTTGTGACAACTTTTGATGGGAAAGTGAGGGACTGGTTCTATGGCCTCTATCCTCTCTCCATCACTTCCTTTGTTGATCTACGAAGGGAGTTTCTTCTCATATTCTCTACCTCCACTAAGAGAAAGGGCGGTCCTGAAGCCCTCTTTGAGATCAAGCAGCGCAACGATGAAACTTGGTCTCTATTTGTTGATCGATTCCAAAGAGAGATTTTGGACATCGAGATTACTGATCAAGAAATGTACTGAGTGGCTCTTATTCACAGTCTTCATGAAGGGCCTCTCAAGTTTGAAGCCAATGTCCGAGCGCCGAGAACATACCAAGAGTTGATTGACTTTGCCAACTCATACATCCGAGGCGAAAAAAGCAACCCAGACTTCATCTCCAAGCTCATATCAGAGAAAGATGCTTTTCATAAACAGCCTCCGAGGTCTCCTCACAATCATTTCCCATATCACACAAGAAAGGAGAGAAGGTTTCAACGCCTTCGATACTCCTTCCCGAGCCGTGAACGTGCTCAAGATTCATTGCTACCACTAGCTCCGTCTTCGCAAGCAACAGCAGTTCATCAGCAGCAAGACAACGACTTGCATGAGTCTGATATCAATGAGGCCATGCAAAAAGTAATCCAGATCGTGAAAGATAGGTCAAACTTCAAGAAGCCCTACCGACCAACCGATCAAAGGTCTAGAGACTCAGAGCCTTACTGTGAATTCCATAAAGAGTCAGGCCACCTGACTGAGTACTGCCGAGCACTCCGCCAGCTTGTGCAAAGGATGCTTCGGCAAGGTAAGATGCATGACCTGCATTCCAAAGAAGATCGCCCTGATCCAGCAACCTTAAAGGGCAAAGAAGTCGCAGATGTTCCTTGCTCCTCAAAAGGAGTGAACCTAGTCGAAGAGCCCCCTCTCCTCGTTGTTAACAGAACTGTCGAATACTTCGATGCCGATGATGAGGGTGTGCTTGGAAGGCTATTCTAAGCAAACAAAGGGCTTCACAGTCCTCCAAAGCTCCTCACAACTTTGATGGGTTATCTCAACTCTTACCCTTACTCATTTCAGACCCTTTCATTTCAAAATACTTCTTAGTGTTCTTTCCTGTTTTTCAACAAAGCTTTTATCTGGGATCTTATACTGACACAGTTCCCTTCTTGTGATGCTTCCTTCTCTATCTTTTCTCTTTGCCAAAGAGATCACTACACCAATGAGATATCACCAAGTCCGAAATGATCCCTCCGTAGATTGTTCTCTAGCACGACCGCTTCGACCACATATGGCGGGAGTATACCCATATGTGTAGTGGGAGCCAGTCAATTTATGATGTTGGGCTTCAGACTTAAGATCCTAGCCGGCATCTGACACAGAGTGTGTACTAGTGGAGCCCCATGTATTAGCTCTGTTGTGCTTCGCAAAGGATACATTACAGTTACGATGATCTTTGCTTGACAAGTAATGGCGATCAAGCATAGCCTTGTCTCTTTGATCATCTCACAACTGTGATGGCCGAACAATCTCTAGTACTCTTAAGCCGTGCCTTCGCGGGATCCCACAACTCCACTGATCAATCCACAGATAAGCAATAGTGCACTTGGCACAACTAGTCTCATTTATTAGTGATGATTGTACCCGTGGAAAGAGAGCAGTGCATCTAGCAATCCTTCTCAGGATTTTACCTTGCTTTTCTCCTTTGTGCCCTCCTAGACGATGCGCGGCCAGCCCGTTTTGAGTAGGACTATACTCGGGATGATTTTCTCAGGCAAGTGATGCATAAGGCCCACGGGGAACACCTGTGGCAGCATCTGGCCTTCTTTAGTCACTTCCTAGTATAGACCTCTTTTTTGTCAACTACCTTCTTTCACAGGTGAACAGGTTGATCCGACCTCTCAAAAGGATTTCCGGCATTCACTTTACCTATGCTCATATTATATGCATTGATTGCTCAAGCTCTATCAGATGAAGATTCATAGAGCTATTCATTACTATTGTCAAAATCTTATGGTATCAAACATTGATCAAAGAATCTTACTCTCCTCGATCATCAAGCCATGCTATTGCAATCTAGTTAAGATTGACAAAAATTCATCAAGTTTCGCCTCTACTAATCTGATCTTCTCTATCCATCTATATCAACAGTTCACGCTCGATTTATTGATCTAGGCTTCATGATAAAGAGTTCATCAGGCATTTTCCTTGCTATATGGTCATATCCGCCTTATCTCATCAACAGTTAACACTTGCAAGCCTTCTCCCAGGTACTTGCAAGCTTCTTTCATATATTGTCTGTTGCTCACTATTTTCTTTGCAGTGAATAGCAGACACCTGCAAGCCTCATCCAGGTACTTGCAGCTTATTATTTATACAATACTGGCTCCTAACTAGCAGACACTTGCAAGCCTTCTCCCAGGTTCTTGCAAGCTTCTTTCGTACATTGTCTGCTTTTAAGTCATCTCTTTGTAGAGATCAACAGACACCTACAATCCTCATCCAGGTACTTGCAGTTTAATTCATTATTCTATGTCTGCTGCTCACTCTTTTCTTTACAGTGGTTAACAGACACCTGCAAGCCTCATCCAGGTACTTGTAGTTTAATTCATTACTCTATGTCTGCTGCTCACTCTTTTCTTAGCAGTGGTTAGCAGACACCTACAAGCCTCTTCCAGGTACTTGCAGCTTATTCTTTGTATACAATACATGCTCCTAACCCTTTTCTTGCAGAGATTAGCAGACACTTGCAAGTCTCTTCCAGGTACTTGCAGCTTATTTTTTGTATACAATACCTGTTCCTAACTCTCATTTTGCAGAGATCATCCAATACTTGCGAGTTTTTTTGCAGGTACTTGCAAGTTACTTTCATATACTGTGCATGCCTTTAACTCTTCTTTTGCTGATACCAGCAAAGACTTGCAAGTTCCTTCCAGGTACTTGCAGCTCATTTTTCCTCCTTGTATACTTTTCATCCTTCCTCTTTTTGTAGAGGATAACAGGTGCTTGCAAGCCTCAATCAGGTACTTTCAAGTTATTATGCTTTTATGTTTTCCTCTCACCTTCATTTTGCAGAACTTAGTGGAAGACACATCTTCTTCATTTTGTAAAAGCAAACTCAGGTACACACTCGATGTACCACCCATACATTCCTACCCTAACTTTCCTCTTGCAGGAAAATATACAGGCAACACCAGACTCCTAAGGAGAGGCTTCAGGTTCTGTCTCTCCTTACCCAATTCTCTTTCCGTTGGGGTGGATCACGATTTTCGCAGGTCTCCAACTTTTTCGAAGTTCTATTCGGAACTTAAAAAGTGAGGGGATTATGTTAACCCAGAAATCGGTGATCCTTCCCAAGGGAGCCAGCTCGCTCGTCACGACCTCCCCCGGTTTTCTCCTGGAGGCCGTGATGCCCTAGGGAGGGCGGACCGAATTCTCTGTCCACTCAGGCCGCGCGGCTTGGGCAGTCACAACGGTCTGAGCCCCCAAGCCGCGCGCCTTGTTCCCTTGGTCTATAGGGACCGCGGACTTCTCCTGCAGTCCTCCCCTGCAGGTCGCATTCCTCTTTAGCTTAACCGTAGCTTTGTCTCAATAGATGCTCCTTTGCCAGATTCGGACTCCTGTCCGCTCAGGCCGACAGCAACCCGCAACTTAGCTTGCAATTGATGAGATATCCAATGTTGGCAGACTCAGAAGTATATCCGCCCAGGCCGGCAACAGGTCGCATATCCCTTCACCCAGCAACACGGGCAGCTGACTCCCCCAGCCCACCTAAAGAGCGCGAATTCCAACTCCGGCTACCCTCCAAGACCAGCAGCAACGTCCAAGTTCCTCGCGAGCTGGGCGGACTGGAAGTGCGATCAAGACTTCCAGTCCGCCTTCAGTGGTGAACCCCAACAGCCTCAACAACCAGGCTCTCCATCTCCAATGTAAGCGGACTCGACCTTGCAGCAGCCGCGGACTAGACGGACTTGGCGGACTCTCTATGCAGTCCGCCCTTCCCTTCGCCAGCACCAGCTTTTCGGCAGCAGCGGGGTCAACTCCTCCTCAGTCCAAAGGCCTGTCGCAGGCTCAGTCAGTAGTAGCAGACTTCTCCCTCAGTCCGCAGTCTTGGTGCGGACTCAGTCAGTAGTGGCGGACTCCTTCCAGCCCGGCAGACATCAAATCCTCCAAAAGGCAGTCCCAGACCGCTCAGTCTCCAGTGGATCGTGCGGACTCGTCGGACTCTGCGGGCACTCTGCTGCCCGCACCCCTTACAGCTCGCTCAGTTCAGCAGCGGCAAACTCTGCGGATTCTCCTTGCAGTCCGCCGCTTGTCCTCCAGCATCCGCCATCCCAGCAATAGGCGGACAGTCCCAGCTCAGTAGTGACGGACTCCACGAACCCGCATCGCAGTCCGCCACTTAGTCTCCCATTTTGCCGGCAGCAGCTCCGGCTTCAATACCAAGCCCCAGTCCGCGCGGCCTATGGCGGGCACGGTGGACTCCGTCTCCTTCTCGCTCAATTTAACGTCTCACCGGGGGTAACGTCATCACAAGCCGTTACATCCTCGGGCCTATAAATATCCTCCCCATGCCTCTCATGTGGGAAAGAGGTCTCGTCATCGCCAAGGTGCTCACGCTCGAAGTTAGCCAGCCAGCCAGCCCTCCTGCGGACTCCATTTCTCAGTCCGCATCCCCTTCTGCCCCTTTAGTCGTGCAGCCTGCCAGCCTGTGGTTCTCCAGTCCGCGCGGTCTCCCATTTCCCTTAATCGTGCGGCCTGCCGGCTGCGCTCTTCAGTCCGCGCGGCCTCCTCTGGCACTCTTCTTCCTTAGCTGCCAGCTTCCTTCTCGTACCACATATTGCGTTGTTGTAAAGGTGTATTAGCAAGTTGTAACTCTCGCTATTAATCAAAGGAAATCCTGTCGCAAGAGTGGCGTTTAAGCCGCGGCAGGCGAAGTCTGCTGTTGCCGCTGCTAGCGGGCCCCTTCTCTCTCCCTTCTGCCTAGCTCAGCTCAGCTCCCTCGGCAACCAACCTGCAAGCACAACCGCCTGCTCGACAGCTCCTGATCAACCTCCTCCTCTTTTAATCAACCTTCTCTGTTGATCAAGCTTCTCCTCTACTCATCAACCCTCTCCTTTATCCCTGTAACTCCTTGACAAGCTGCTTGCTCCACTCTCGAGCACTCAGAAGCTTCCTTCCTTCCTCTTCCCCCGCAACCTTTGTTCTATTCCTCTCCTAGCCTGTGAGATCGAACACCCCCTCCATGTTAGCTGCCCCGGTGCCGTTTTCACGCATCAACACGCATGTTCATCTCCATATCAAATTCTGCTAGAATTTCTTCTTGAATTTCTTCTCGTAATTGTTGCACATTAGTATGTTTACACTCTGAAGGTTTAGGTCCAGGACCCATTCCAGGAATATAACCTGAACGATGTCCATGTACTGTAGTGTAGGCTTCTTTTGGGGTCAACTTACCTTCTCCCTTCTCTCTCATTTGTGTGTCATGAAGATCCAATTGTGTGTTATATGTTTCCTCCACTGTTTTATCTTGCCATTCATTATGTTTCCCCCTATGAGTTTTCTCCCACAACCTTATATAGAATGGTAGCTCATCTTGTTCATTTGGAGCTTTCCTCTACATATACAAAATAATAAAACATTAATTCCAAGTACAATTGTGACTGTTAAATTTAATTAGCATTATAATTGTTAAATTTTAAGAACTTACCATTTCGTACACTGTTCTTGCAATAGACTTTGATCCTACATGAGATTTCATTTTTTGTTGGCTCCTATTTTGTTTATTGATCTCGCTGATTCTCTACATCAATGAATCAATAAGAAATGCATTGTATGAACAATACACATAATTTTAAAGTAATTAATGAATTTCATACCATGAATCGGGCACTTCCCCAATAATTAATTATCCAATTCCATTGAGCTGGATCAATGTCTTTAGGGATATTTGCACGCCTTTTTGCATAAGTATTCCATTTCAGATAATAATCAACAAGTAAATGAAAATGTCAAACATTGTAGTCTTGACGAAGTGATGATATAAGATCACCATGAGCATGAGATTCTTTTGGGAGATTGAATTCAGCCTATAAAAATATAAAACAACAAATTATGAATTCAAAATATAAAAACATTTATAAATTTAAAAACTATTTAAAATTTAAGACTTACATAGATGATATTAATTATTTTGTCGATAATATCAGTTGGAATTTCAGACCATTTCTCCACATTTAGAGGAGCATTTTGCCTTACATATCGTCCACTTTTTGTAATAAGCTCTTGAGCTTTATATCCAACTAATTTTCAAAGTTCTGCTGGAAGTTTTACATCCACCCTCTCCAGATTATTTTATCTCCTGTTTGACCACTAAAGCCCAATGGTCGGACCACATGTCCTTTTCTTTGTTACATTTAAACCTGTAATTAAACTTTTTTGTGTTAACATGTTTCAAATATATCAAATTAAAAAAACCATAAGGGATTTATAGCACTATTAGTAGCATGCTCAAAGTCTGTTGGATTTTCATGTACACGATCAACCTCAGCATCAGTAGAAACTTGTTCAACTACACTATCTACAATTGTATGTAGATCTTCAATTATCAAACCTGGATCCGTATGTAATGATATTGCAGTTTTTGCTGGTTGTTGCCCAGAAGGAGATCCTTTTTTTGTAAGTTGAGATACAACCTGAGAATAATTGCCTATACTTGTAGTTTCAACCTGTGATTCCTTTTTTTATGTTGGTTAGAAGGTTCACATTTATGTTGAGTAAATGATTTAGCAAAGGAATGCATGCGCACTGCAGTGGATCGTGTATGTAAAGTATCTGTAAGGCTTTTTCAACATGGAAAGCTTTAGCCTTACCACCAATATTTTCACTTTTCATTTTTTTGATCCAAGTTACCTGGAAAAAACAACAAATTAATTTTAGTTTAAAATTTTAGAGTAAAGAATGTTTAAGCTTAACATCGGAGTAAATAGTGCTTAAGCTCAGGCACGTTCAAAGTAATCATATTTATGAGTTGATGATGTGAATGTTGATTCGCGAAAACGGCACCGCCTAGTTAACATGGTTCGGAGTGTTCGATATCACGTGCAAGGTGAAGAAGAGGATGGAGGTTGTGGGTTGAGGAGGAGAAGAGAAAGCTTCTTAGTGCTCGAGAGTGGAGCAAGCGCTTGTTCAAGGTGTTGCGTAGATAAAGGAGAGGTTTGCTGAGAGCAGCCATGCATGATGATGATCAGCGGAGGAGGTTGATCAGGAGTTGTTCATTAGACGCTTACTTTGACAGTTGTGCTTGCATGTTGATGCCGAGGGAGATGAGCTGAGCAAAGAATAAGGAAGCGGGGCTGCTAGAAGTAGCAACAGCAAACTTCGCCCGTCGCGGCTTAAATGCCACTCTTGCGGTGAGCTTTCATTTGATTAATATAGAGAGTTACAGCTTGCTAATACACCTTTATAATAAAGCAAATAAAGGGGTACAAAAGGGAAGCTAGAGGCTAAGGAAAGTGTGCCAGAAGAGGCCGTGGAGACTAAAGATCCAGGTCGGCAGGCCGCGCGACTAAGGGAAGAAAAGAGACCGTACGGACTGGGAACTGAGGCCTGCAGGCTCCACGACTAAGGGCAGAGAGGAGGTGTGGCCTGAGAAGAGGAGTCTATAGGGGTTGAAGAGTTGAACTTATTGTGGGCTATCTTCGAGCGTGAGCACCTTGGCGATGTTGTGTCCCCCCAAATGAGAGGCATGGGGGTCTATTTATAGGCATGAGGAGGTAACGGCTTTCGGTGACGTTACCCCTGGTGAGGCGGTAACAGGAGTGAGAAGAGGATGGAGTTTGTCGACTCCGGAACAGGCCGCGCGGACTGGGGCTTGCTTCTGGAACCGGTCCTGCTGACAGTGGACTGGGAAAAGGAGTCTGCGCCTACTGAGCTGATCGATCCCACACCAAGATTGTGCGGGCTGAGGGACTATCCGCCTGCTCCAAGTTAGCGGGAGCTGGTAGCTGACTGGCTGACTATGAGGAGAATCCGCGGAGTCCTCCACTGCTGAACTGAGCGAGCACGCACTAAGGGTGCGAGCTGAAGGATATCTGCCGAGTCCACCGAGTCTGCATGAGGATGCGCGGTCTCGGACTGCCTTCTGGAAGATTCTACTACCTGACGGACTGGAGGAGTCCGCCAGTACAGTTCGAGCCCACGCTAAGACTGTGCGGGCTGACGAAGGTTGAACCTGTTGCTGGAGAGAAGCGAGTGATGGAGGCTGAGGAATGGCGGGTTGTATAGTGAATCCGCTGAGTCCGCGAAATCCGCACCTGTTGACAAGCTGAGTCCGCCTATGCTGTTGAACGATGAGGCTGGATACTGAAACTGATGCGGTTCATCAATATAGGCGGACTGGAAGGCTCCACTGCTCTTTGAGTCTGCCCAGCTCACGATGAACGGGACGTGCGCTAACCTCTGCGGGTAGCCGGAGAGCTAGAGCATCCTCGCTCATTAGGCGGACTGATGAAGCTGCCTGCCCATGCTGCTGGAGTCCGCCACTGTTGAATGGAACTTACCACACCTACTGGTTGACAAGGAATAGGCAACCTGCCAGACTGACGAGGCAGGCCGTGTGTGTTGGCGAGGTGGAAAAAGGGGTAGCTGGCTGGCAGCCTGGGGGTAGGTCACCACTTTTGTTTGGCGGTTTGAGCGGATAGACATCCGAGTCCGACAAAGGTGCACCTGTTGAGACAACCTTGCGATTAAGCTGACAAGGCGCGCGGTCTGCAGGGGTAGACTGAAGAAGCAGTCCGCGGCCACTACCGACCAAGGGAACTACGCGCAGCCTGGGCGGTCAGACCGCTGAGACCGCCCAAGCCGTACAGCCTGAGCGGACAGAAAAAGCTTGTCCACCCATCCTAAGGCATCACGACCTCTAGGAAGAACCTGGAGCAGGCCGCGACTAGCGAGCTGGCTGCCTTGGGAAGTATTGTCGATTTTGGGGTTAACATAATCCCCACACTTTTTTAAGTTCAGAAGGGAACTTCGAAAAAGTTGGAGACCCATGAAAATCGTGATGCAGCCCAAAGGAAAGAGGAGGGGACAAGGAGAGATAGAACCTGATGTCTCTCCTTAGGAAGAGTTTGCCAATGCCTATCTTTTTCCTGTAAGAGAAAAGTTATTGTAGGCATGTGTGGAAGGTACATCTTGTGTGTACCAGAGGTTGCCTTTGCACAACGAAGAAGATGTGTCTTCCACTGAGTTCTGCAAAATGAAGGTGAGAGGAAAATATGGAAGCATAATAACTTACAAGTATCTAGTGGAGGCTTCAAAGCACCTGTTATCCTCTCCAAAGGAAGAGTAAGCGACATTCGTGAAGAGGAAAAATAAGTTGCAAGTACCTGAAGGGGGACTTGCAAGCGTTTGCTGGTTTCTGCAAAAGAGAAGTTAGAAGCAAATATGGGAGTAAAGAAAAAGACGCAAATACCTGAAGGCAACTTGCAGGTATCTGCTGGTCTCTGAAAGAAAAGAGTTAGAAGCAGACATGTTATATGAAAATAGCTTGCAAGTACCTGTGAAGAAACTCGCAAGTATCTACTGATCTCTGCAAAATGAGAGTTAGAAGCAGACATGATATATGAAAATAGCTTGCAAGTACCTGTGAAGAAAATCGCAAGCATCTGCTGATCTCTGTAAAATGAGAGTTAGAAGCAGACATAATATATGTGATTAGCTTGCAAGTACCTATGAAGAATCTTGCAAGTATCTGCTGATCTCTGCAAAATGAGAGTTAGAAGCAGATATAATGAAAAGACTAAGCTACAAGTACTGGATAAGACTTGCAGGTGCATGCTAATCACTGCAAAGAGACAAATGAGCAACAAACATAGTATAATGAACTAAGCTACAAGTACCTGGATGAGGCTTGCAGATGCTAACTGTTGATAAGATAAGGTTGATATGATCATATAGCAGAGGAAATGCTTACTGAACTCTGCTGATAACTGAATGAAGATCAAACCCAAAGAGTGATCTTGCTAGATTAGAGACATCTTTAAAATGATGTCCAAATCAATAATTTGAGTGTTGACTGTTGATATGATAGGATGGATATGATCAGATCAGCAGAGAAGAAACTTGACGAATTCTGCCAATCTAGATTCCAATAGCAAGGCTTGATGATCAAGGAAAGTTAGGTTCTTTGATCAATGATTAATGTCATTAGCATTTGATAAGAGTAACGAATAACTTTGTGAATCATCATCTGATAGAGCTTAAGCAAGCAATGAATAAAAGAAGAGAGTAAATGAAATGATTGTTGCAAATCCTTTTGCTAGATCAGATTTAACTTGTTCACCTGTGAAAGAGGCAGTTGATAAAAAAGAGGTCTATACTCAGAGATGACCAAGAAAGACTGGATGCCGCCATGGGAGATCACCCGTGGGCCTTATGCATCACTTGCCTTGAGAAAGGTCGTCACGAGTATAGTCTTACTAAGAGAGGGCAAGCCGCGCAACCTTTAGAAGGGCACAAAAAGAGAAGCACGGGAAATCCTGAGAAGGATTGCTAGATGCACTGCTCTCATGCCTCAGGTTACTACGTCACTGATCAATGAGACTAGTTGCGCCAAGTGGCCTATAACATTGTTTGTCTGTGGATTGATCAGTAGAGTTGTGAGCCCCGCGAAGGCACGGATTGAGAGTACCATGGAGTGCTCGGCCATCACAGTTGTGAGATGATCGAAGAGACAAGGCTACGCTAGGTCGCCATTGCTTGTCAAGCAAAGATCACCGTAACTGTAATGTATCCTTTGCGAAGCACAGCAGAGCTAACACATGGGGCTCCCCTAGCACACACTCTGTGTCATATGACGGATAGGATCCGAAGTCTGGAGCCCAACATCGTAGATTGAACAGCTCCCACTGCACATACGTGTACACTCCCCACTGTATATGGTCATAGCGGTTGTGCCAGAGAACAATCTACGGAGGGATAATTCAAGACTTGGCGATATCTCATTTGTGTAGTGATCTCTTTGACGAAGAGAAAAAGTAAAGGAGGAAACACTCCAAGAAGGGAACTGTGTCCTATGAGATCCCTGATGAAATCTTTATTGAAAAGTATGAAAGAGCACTTAGAAGTGATTTGCAAAGAAAATGTTTGAAAGAGCAAGAGTAGAGATAACCCGTCATGGTTATGAAAAATTTGAAGAACTATGAAGTCCTTTTCCAGCTTAGAATAGTCTTCCAAGCACGCCCTCATCATCAGCATCGAAGCATTCAATGGGATTGTTGATGACAAGGAGAGGGGGTTCTTCGATTAGGCTCACTCCTCTTGAGCTACAAGGAATGTCTGAGACTTCTTTGCCCTTTGACATTGCTGGATCAGAGCAATTTTCTTTGGGAAGCAGGTCACGCATCTTACCCTGCCAGAGCATCCGTTGCATCAGTTGGCGGAGTGCTCGGCAGTTCTCTATCAGGTGGCCTGACTATTTGTGGAATTCACAATATGGTTCTGTGTCTCTTCATCTTTGATCAGCTAGGCGATAAGGCCTTTTGCCGTTAGACCTATATTTCATGACTTGGCTTACTTCTAGCATTGCTTCATCTAGCTCAGACTCATGCAAGTCATCATCTTGCTGTTGATAGACCACAGCTGTTTGTGAAGATAGAGCTAGTGGTAGCAATGGATCTTTAGCATGATCACAGCTCGGGAAAGTGTATTGATGGCGTTGTAATCTTCTTCCCTTCCTTGATTGAGCTGGGAAATCTTCCCGAGGAGACCTTGGAGGCTTCTTGTGAGAAGGATATTTCTCTGATATGAGCTTGGAGACGTAGCCTGCGTTGCTCTTTTCTCCTCGGATGTAGGAGTTAGCTAAGGCAATCAACTCTTGGTACGTTTTCGGCGCTCGGAAATTGGCTTCAAACTTGAGCGGCCCTTCACGAAGACCGTGGATAAGAGCCACCCGATACATTTCTTGGCTAACAATCTCGATGTCCAAGATTTCTCTTTGGAATCGATCAACGAACTGAGACCAAGTTTCATTCCCATGCTGCTTGATCTCAAAGAGGGCTTCAGGACCGCCCTTTCTCTTGGTGGAAGTAGAGAATCTAAGCAAGAACTCCCTTTGCAAATCAGCAAAGGAAGTGATAGAGTGAGGGCAGAGACCATAGAACCAGTCCCTCACTTGCCCATCAAAGGTTTTGATAAGGAGCTTGCACGTAGTTGCATCTAAAAGTGTTTTGAGAGCAACGGCTGATTCGAAGGCTTGCAGATGCTTCACTGGATCAGTCTCTCTAGTGTAGATCGGTAACCAGGGCTGTCTGAAGTTTGCTGGAGTAGGTTCATGACGAACATTCTATGTAAACGGTGAATGCTCTTCCTGCTCTCCTACAATATAAGGACAAAAGGGAGCATAAGCTCCAGCTGCAAAAGAAGCAGAAGGATAAAAAGGAAAAGTTGCTGCAGGAGCAAAGACAGGAGCTGAAGGGTAGGGTTGACTTCCCTGAAAGTTGAGAAATCTTGCAGGACTTCCCCGGGCTGCTTCCCGGAAGAAGTTTTGGGGAGCAACAAACTTTTCATCTTGAGGTCGCAAAGGGACTGCAGGCCCTTGCGGAAAGGTTGTTGTTTAAGGGGGATAGACGTGCTGGTAAGATGGTGGATAAGCTTGTTGATGCTCCAATGTTGGTGCCTGATTGAATGGAGCAGGTAGAGCTACTGTAGGTTGTATCTACAACTGGTGGGTGATTGCAGCAAGGGTTTGGTTGATCACTTGGAACTGCTGAGCATTCTCACGGTGTGATTACGCAAAGGCCTCCCAGAGAGGATCATCTCTGGGACTTGATTGAGCAAGAATCTTGGCTGAATCATGATCTGACATGGCTAACTGTCATTGTTCACCATCTGTTCGGATCTGAAGGCCGCGTGTTAACTGTTGATGCGCGAAAACGATGCCGGCTAGTTATCACGGAGGAGTGTTCGATCTTACGGGCAAGGGGAAGAAGAGGATGAATGTTGTGGGGTTGAGGAGAAGGAGAGGAAGCTTCTGAGTGCTCGAGAGTGGAGCAAGCGCTTGTCCAAGGGATTGTGGGGATAGAGGATAGGTTTGTTGAGAGCAGCCGGGAAGGTTGATGATCAGCAGAGGAGGTTGATCAGGAGCTGTCGAGCAGACTCTTACTTTGATGGTTGTGCTTGCAGGTTGATGCCGAGGGAGCTGAGCTGAGCTAAGAAGAAGCGAGGCCGCTAGCAGCAACAACAGCAGACTTCGAACGTCGCAGCTTAAATGCCACTCTTGCGACGGGCTTTCCTTTGATTAACATAGAGAATTACAACTTGCTAATACACCTTTACAAGAAAGAAAATAAAGGCGTACAAAAAGGAAGTTGGCGGCTAAGGGAAGAGTGCCAGAAGAGGCTGCGTGGATTGAAGAGCCACGTCGGCAGGCCGCGCGACTAAGGTAAAAAAGAGACTGCATAGACTGGGAACTAAGGATGGCAGGCTGTGTGACTAAGGGCAGAGAGGAGGTGCGGACTGAGAAGAGGAGTCCACAGGGGTTGAAGAGTTGAACTTGCTGTGTGCTGTCTTCGAGCGTGAGCACCTTGGCGATGTTGTGTCCCCCCAAATGAGATGCATGGGGGGTCTATTTATAGGCCCGAGGAGGTAACGACTTTCGTTGACGTTACCCCCGGTGAGACGGTAACTGGAACGAGAAGGGGATTGAGGCCGTCGAGTCCGCAACAGGCCGCGCGGACTGGGGCTTGCTTCTGGAACTGGTCCTGCTGATGGTGGACTGGGAAAAGGAGTCTGTGTCTACTGAGATGATCGATCCCACCCCAAGATTATGCAGGTTGAGGGACTATACGCCCGCTATTGGGAAGTGGGAGCTGGTAGCTGAGAGGTGGACTGCGAGGAGAATCCGCGGAGTCCGCCGCTACTAAACTGAGCGAGCACGCGCTAAGGGTGTGAGCTGAAGGATATCCTCTAAGTCCGCCGAGTCTGCACGAGGCTGTGAGGTCTCGGACTACCTTCTGGAGTATTCTGCTACCTACCGGACTAGAGGAGTCCGCCTCTACCGTTCGAGCCTGCGCTAAGACTGTGCGGGCTGAGGGAGGTTGACCCTGCAGCTGGAGAGAAGCGAGTGCTAGAGGCTAAGGAATGGCGGGCTGCATAGCAAATCCGCTGAGTCTGCGGAATCTGTGCCTGCAGACAAGCTGAGTCCGCCTATGCTGTTGAATGAGGCGGCTGGCTGCTGAAACTGTTGGGGTTCATCAATGTAGGTGGACTAGAAGGCTTGACTGCTCTTGGAGTCTGCCCAGCTCGCGATGAAAGGGAGGTGTGCTGATCTCTGCGGGTAGCAGGAGAGCTGGAGCATCTGCGCTCCTTAGGCGGACTAATTAAGCTGGCTGCCTATACTGCTGGAGTCCGCCACTATTGAATGGAACTTGTCGCACCTACGGGTGACAAGGGACAGGCGACCTGCCGGACTGATGATGCAGGACGTGCATGTTGACGAGGCAGGCTGCGCATGTTGGCGAGGTGGAAACGGGGGTAGCTGGCTGGCGGCCTGGGGGTAGGTCGCCACTTTTGTTTGGCGGTTTGAGTAGATAGACATCCAAGTCCGGCAATGGGGCTCCTATTGAGATAATCTTACAGTTAAGCTGACAAGGCGCGCGGTCTGTAGGGGCGGACTGAAGAAGCAGTCCGCGGCCCCTGCCGACCAAGGGAACGATGTGCAGCCTGGGTGGTCAGACCGCTGAGACCGCCCAAGCCGTGCGTCCTGAGAGGATAGAAAAAGCCTGTCCTCCGATCATAAGGCGTCGCGACCTCTAGGAAGATCTTGGAGTAGGCCGCGACTAGCGAGCTGGCTGCCTTGTGAAGGATCGCCGATTTCAGGGTTAACAGTGAACATAGACAATAACGTTTAAATGAGTATAAAATGCCATAAAAAATACAGCAATTAAGAATCTATAATAACAATAAGAAACCAAATTATCAAACAGTAAGAATACCTCAGACACGTTCAGGAGATTATTTGCCACAGGAAAATAAAAGATCAGATTATTGTCAAGAACTAAGAAGCGTGCATTTGCTTTTAAATGCCACGGGAAAATTGAACATGTTATAGACCAACATTTGCATCTTTGTTTTGTTGAAGTGATAAAATAATTGTTTTAAATATCACCAGCATCTACAAAGTCATCAATTTCATCATCTTCATTTTCTTCATTCAAAACTCTTTTTTGTCTGGATTGATCTTTTTTCTCAATAGTTATAGCCGCAACATCAGTTCGTTGTAATGAAAGCATAGGGTTATCAATATCTACATCATTATCAAGCATTGATCCTAACCCAACATTTGTGTCATACAACTGAATTTCATCCTCAGTGACTTCTTCAAATCCTTTGGTTGTAATGTCATAAAAGTGACGTGGAACTGTCTTTATGATCACCCGCCAATCTTGACTTTTATTATCAGACACGTAATACACTTATTCAACCTGGCAGGCTAGAACACAAGATTCATTGCTTCTCAAATTATATTTTATATTAATAGAAATAAGTCCATTGTATTCCTTCTTGTATCCTCTACCTTCATTGTACGTATCCCACCATTCACATTTAAATAAAACAATTTTTTGCCCAACACCATATTAAATTGAAGAATATCTTTTAGAACTCCGAAATATTCCCTGCCACCTGATTGATCATCTCCTTTAACAAAAACACCATTATTTTGAGTTTTGCGTCTGATTTTACGTCCATAAGTATAAAATCTAAAACCATTAATAATATAACTAGAATAATGTGTTGCCACTTTTCTCGGACCGCAGGCTAACTGCAAAAATTCTTTCCTAACTCTTGAATCTCCCGCGTAATATAATTTGTATATCAGTTGAAAAAGCAATGTAATCAAAATCATGGAGAGTAAAAATAAGTTGATAATTTAAAAATTAGATCTTACTTACCTGTGACTCAAACCATCTAACAAATGTTTTCTCATGTATTCTTCAAATATTTTTAGAGTCTGCATTGTGAAGCTCCATACGATGTTGCCTATTAATTAAATGTTTAATGAATTAGTTAAATAAGATAAAAATAATACAACAATGGAGAGTAAGAATGTGAATCTCACTCTATAAATAGTTCTACTTCTGGACAATTTCTTAGTATGTAGGGTTGAGCCTGATGCCAATCTTCATATCTGAGATCTTTTTCTATTACTTTACCTAATGGCCTCCCAATTTTTTTAAAAATAAACAATCTTGAATCTTGCTCAAAATCTCCTTCATCATTTCTTTTTGGTCGATTAAGATTTGTCTCATCTTTATTTATATATCGAGAACAAAATGTCAAACACTCGTGTACTAGGTATCCTTTTGCCATTGAACCTTCTGGACATACTTTGTTTCGCACAAAAGATTTGAGTCTACGTAAATATCTGTTGAATTCAATTATTTTAAAAGATATAATATGATAAAGTAAAAAAAAATTAATTGACATACCTTTCAATTAGATACATCCATTGATATTGTACAGGACCAGCAACTCTTGCTTCTTGTGCAAGATGAATTGTTAAGTGCATCATGATTGTGAAAAATGAAGGGGGAAATATTCTCTCGAGTTTGCAAAGTGTGATAGCAATATTTCTCTCAAGTTTATTCAACACCTCAATACTGAGTACTTTCGAGCACAACTCCTTACAAAAGACACTTAGTTCATCCAGCGGGTCATAAACCTCTTTGCGAATAAGCCCACAAAAAGCAGGAGCAAGTTTATCCAATATGAAAACGTGACAATCATGAGCTTTCATTCGTGAAATTTTACCCTCTTTAGCATTTACACACCTCTTTATATTTGAAGAGTACCCATCTGGAACTTTTAAATTCTCCAAGAAAATGCATATTACCCTTCATTCGACCAGTGTCAATGAATAACATGCTTGTGGCTTGACATAATGATCATCCTTTTCTATCGGGTGTAATTCAGATCTCAACCCCATTTCCTTAAGGTCAAGTCTAGAATTTAAATCATCTTTTGTCTTCTCATCAATGTTCAACAAAGTACCTAATATATTATCAGTAATATTTTTTAAAATATGCATGTAATCTAGACAATGATGTATCTCAAGTGTTTTATAATATGGTAATTGAAAACAAATACTTAACTTCTTCCAATTATATGGAAGAGTAGTTTCATTCAGCCTCCTTTTCTTTTGAAACTTTCCAAAAATCACATTGTCATATTCTTTTAGCTGCTCTAAAATTTCATCCCTTGTTAGGACCTTTGGAATAGATCGAAGATCTACTGTTCCATCAAAAGACTTCTTATCTTTTCTCCATCTATGATTTGGATCCAAAAAACATCTGTTTACCTTGTAAGACATCCTGGACCCATTCTTTAGTCGACAATACCATGTGTCCTTATTACAACACGGAAAAGCAAGCTTACCCTTTGTGCTCCAACCTGATAAGTTAGCATAAGCTGGAATATCATTTATCGTCCACAATACCGCAGCACGCATGTTAAAATTTCACTTACTATATGCATCATAAGTGCAAACCCCAACTTCCCATAAAATTTTTAAGTCATCAATCAAAGGTTACAAATAGACATCTATATCATTCCCAAGTTGTCCAGGGCCGGGAATAATCAAAGATATGATAAAATTAGGAGTTTTCATGCATAACAATGGTGGCATATTATAAGGCACTAAAACAACTAGCCATACACTGTAATTTGTACTCATAAGACCAAAAGGATTAAAGCCATCACTTGCCAAACCAAGCCTAACATTGTGTGTGTCAGACGAAAATTCTGAGTGTTTCCCATCAAATGATTTCAAGCAAAAGCATCAGCTAGATGTCATAAATTACCATCATCGTGACGTTTTTTTTTATGCCATCTCATATTATCGGCCGTCCTAGAACACATATATAATCGTTGAAGTCTGGGTATCAAAGGAAAGTGTCTAAGAACCTAATTTGGTATATTTTATGCTTTCTTGACAAAATATCACTTTCTTCATTATTGTTAATCTTGTTCAATTGCCACCTGGACAAAATATCACTTTCTTGATGTTTCATTGGGGTCCTCATGATCTCGTTCTTCTCCGATCTCATTCATATTTTTAAAACTAGAATTAAAATCATGTAGGAGTTCATGCATATCATCATGCTCTGAAATCTCTTCTTCGTCCTCTCTAAAAACCTCATCATTGCTCTCAATAGTTGGGTTAATATTGTAATAATCCTCTCCATTACTTGACCACCATCTATATGTTTTTATAATTCCCTTCAGAATAAGATGCACAAACACAATCTCTCGAGTGCGAAAATTATTATTTCCACATCTATAACAAGGGCAGCGAATTGTGTTCCCTCTAGCAGAATGAGTAAAAGCAAAATCTAGAAAAGAATTCACTACGTTGATGTATGAAGGTTGTCGTCGATCACTGATATCCATCCAACTTTTATCCATTGCACTATATGTCAATAAATAAATAAATAAAATTGCTTTAACAAAAATAAATTTCAAGAAATTAACATGTTAACATTAAATAATAGATAATGAACAAAAAAAGATAAGATCAAATCATGTTTAATCGGGCACTACAAAAAACAACTTATGTTTGAAATGATGAGATTCTATTTGTCCAAAGTTTATTGAATTTGAAAGGTTCTACTTATGCTTGGAATGATTGCAACTACATGAAATTATGTATGCTTGATCAGTAGCAAAGTGTTGGCATGAAGGTTAAAGATTAGTAGCATTGGATTGGTTGATATATGAACTCGCAGATTGTGTTAAAATTTACTAAAATTTCATGTCAGACAAAACAAAGGACACCCATGGGCTTATAAATGGGCCTTTACAACGGGTTTTTACATATTTTTTTTACTATCTTTTAACAAAAACCATTAAATCACGGTTGTCACAGCATCCAAGTTAATTTTAATTTCCCAATACAAAAATAATGTCATATTGAAATAAATTTATTAAAGAAATACTGAAGTAGAAAATCTTCCTATAATGTTAGCATTATTGAAATAGAGAAATATTCCTACATGGGCTCCGTTTGGAGGGACTTATTTTTCTCCGGTCAATCGGTTACGCCCGCATGAACCGCTTGACCAGTGAAAATAAGTCCTCCCAAACAAGTCTTCGTCTGACTACTCGATTTAAGAGATGACGATGGACAAAACATAACGTATTTACACACCAATTACGCAATTTATTTGTTTTGATCATGTAATAATAACACATCATTTGAATACTTAATGTAGTAATAATAACCCATCATTAGAATACAAAAATTATGTGTGTATTATAATCTTACTTATGCAAGCAATTTATTATATATTATTAGGCCTAAGATTCTTATAAGGACTATAATTAACTTGCATTTTCTTAAGGAATCAAAATTAAATTAAACTTTAACATCCAGAAATTTATGATGAAGATATTTCAACTGCTTGCACCAAATGTTTTTCCAATTGAACCTTTTCACCATGTTTTGCATTTTACACAAAAAGAAATACACACATATAACTTTTTCTTTTCACCAAGTTTTGCATTTTACACAAAAAGAAATACACACATATAACCTTTTTTGAGCAATGTTATTAGCAGTTTAAAAATGACTATTTGCACTTAAAAATATCTAAAATCTCTCATTTTAAAAAGATATGAAAAACATTTGTTAGAGTTCTTTCTTCATGGCCCGAGATAACTGGTGTCAGATTCGTCTCCAAGGATCACTTCCACTACAAAATCTCTAACACCTCCATTAAACTCCCATTTGATCATGAATGTTCGAAAAAACCATTGTTCAAATTTATGAACGCTTCATAGACTCTAGTTTCTATCACCAGAAACTAAATTTTTTGAAGAATCATTTTTTCGGAGAACTCAATTTCATAAAAAATTGAGAATTTTTTCTTCTCTCGCGTCAATCTACTTGCACAGGAATTTCTGCCAAGTAGTACAGGAATTTCACAGGAATTTCACTTGCACCGGAAATTAAAAGGAATTTAACTTGCACAGGAATTTCACAGGAATTTTACTTGCAGAGGAATTTCACAAAAAATTGACTTTTAACCGAACATGATCGAAAATGGTTGAATGTTCAGTGGCCTGAGAAATCGAAAAAGAATCTGCCAAGTAGTAGTGAATGTATAAAATTACCAAAAATTTAATGATGGAGAAAGACATGGAAGAGAAAGATAAGGGGATGGGGCTTTATAGCAACGGGGCTTCGAGCGACGGCGGCTTCGAGCGACGGAGGCTTCGAGTGGTGGCCGACGGATGCAGGAGAGGCGTGGGCAAGGGCGAGGGGCGAAGGGTGAGGTGCTTGTGTTTCCCTTAAAAGGAGCGAATGCGGTGCGTGAAGTGAAGGAGGAGCGGCAGCGGCATGGGCTTCGAGTGGTGGCTACCCGTCGATGCAGGAGAAGCGAACGGGATGCGCAGGAGTTGCGAAAATTTTCTGAGTGGATCAGAAAGGAGGAAGTTACAGGAAAGGCGGTGTTTTTTGATCGCTTAATGTCGGTGCGGGGTTATGGGTCGAGGAAGTTATGGGATAATCTATTGTTTATGTGTTAATGGAAGTTAAAGAGTTAGTGGTATGGGTGTTAGTGTGAATTAAGTATGCGTGAAAATGTTCTGTAGTAAAATTGATTGGCTGGGCAGACGGACAGTGTATACTATATTGTATTATCTAAACTAAAATAACTTCAAAATTAAAGTGCAACATTAGTAAATGTGCCTTTTTTTAAAACACATTAATGTAAATTATACATTCGGCGACAATGTGTTTCGAGCCCTCAACTTCATCCTTGTCTACAAGCAGCTTCTTTGTCCTCCTACTCATCGTCCCGCCCCCATCAAATTCCATTTATATAACAGCAATCTTTCTGTAGAAGCTAAGATCTCTCCTGGTAGACTCGTCTGTTGGGAAAAATGAGTGCAAAAACAACAGAGAAAAACACTGAATATAATACAGGAATTTAACGTGGAAAAGCCCAAGTCCGGGGAAAAAACCACAACCACCCGCGCTACAGAAATCCACTATGAATAACTTTCAAACAGTGTCCAGTACATCCAACGCAGTCATGCTCCATCTCTAACATCATCTTGGTTGACTAAAATCAGATGTTAAAAGATTGGCGGAAGAAGCAGTCGGATGCTTGATAAACTCAAGATCTATAACATTGGATTTTTGTTTTGTTCTATAAAAAAGATTTTGGGGGTGCAAATAGTATCTTAGAGTACAATTATAATTTCATGATTTATTAATATCCACGAGCTACAAATAGCCAAATATGATTTACGAATATCAACACCCATGAAATATTAAATAAGTGGGGATAAATAATAAGTGAGGAAAATAAAAATCTATTATGTTTTTGTAAGTATAAATAATTAAGTATAATTATGATGAAATGTCATTTTTGGTGTCACTCAAAGCTGCTGGCGTGCAGAGAAAGGACTCATGCAGATGCACACAACACGTCGATGTATCCTTCGTCGGAAAGTCACTGGAGTTATTCGGTCATAACCTAAATTGTAACAAAGTTAAAGCTTTCTGCTTGCGAAAATTAAAGTCAAACTGTATAGTACTCATATATTTTTAATTATAGACTTGATAACTTTCTTATAAATTAGGATAGATATATATTATGTCTCTAAGTATTTTGGTTACTAAGTAAATTATTTTGTAATAAAAAAAATTTATCATTTAATATGAGTTATTGTGAAAAGTTTATGTATCCCAGTAAAAAACATGCATTTAGTGATGAAATATATTTTATCACAAAATCTCTGTCAATGAGTATGTCCATGTAGTGACCGAACTTTAATTTTGTCACTATAGCCATGTCTTTAGTGACTGAACCTTAATTTTGTCACTAAAGACGTCTCTTTAGTGAACGACATTATTTTAGTCACTGAAGATGTATCTTTAATGACTGAAGTTATTTTTGTCACTAAAATCATGTATTTAGTGATGAAATATATTCCGTCACTAAACTTTTGTCACTAAAACCTCATTTTCTAGAAAAGGAAGTTTAACGCTTGATCTGTTGATCACTTCTTGTTTTGAATCTCTTGGATCCGAGAAGAGAGACAGTTTTCCCGATTTAGAATGAAAAGGATGATTCAGAATTCTTGATTTAGTGTGTTAGAGTTAGTCATTTTGATAAGACCTTTTATAGGATATGCCAAACGGTCATAATCATAACTGACTGCACATGTGGACCAATAAGAATCGAGGTTAAATTCGAAATCATTTCTGTCTGGACTTAACAAATATTTCGGAAAATGTTTTGCATTTCTCGAGTGAAGAAAAGATTACTAGAGAACAATAGCTGTTTCTTGAGAAGATGATGTATGGTTCTCGAGAACAAGTCCTTAAGGAAAACATGGGAAATGATTTCTAGCTTCTCGAGAAAAGACTTCTATTACTCAAGAACTAGATAAAGATTTCTCGAGAACCAACTTGACTTCTCGAGAATAAGTAGACTTCTCGAAACTTAACTTCTTCTTACTTGAGTGCTGGTCTTCTGCTTTCTCGACACAAGGCTTGACCTTCTCGAGTAATGACTTATGTTACTCGAGTACAACACTTAGAACATTTTTGAAATGATTTTAGAGTAAATTCGGGAAGGTGGTAAGTAGTACTCGAGTACTCCATGGCTTTCTCGAGTATTAGACAAAGCCTTCTCGAGAATAGTTTCTGCTACTCGAAAACTATACAGAGCTAACTCGAGAAATCATTCCAACACTACTCATGTACTAGATGTCCTTCTCGAGTAATGAACTTAAAAAATTTTTGACTTTCTGAAAAATGTTTTTATTCTAGGAGTTCAACAACTAGTCTTTCTTCCATTACTTTAGTACTTTGAAAATGAAGTGTGTCCCAATAGAGAGGCTACACATGAGTCAACACCATGGGTCACACAATGAGGGATTACATTGTATGATCCTGTGTTTGGTGACTCATTGTAGACTGACATTGGTACACACTTAACAATTATGACCTGGAAGCACTCAACTTGAAAAGAGCATCAAATAAAAACTTAATTCATCTTTGTTCAAGGGTGTCTTCATACAAATCTAGGTTATTGTGGATACAATACCCAATAATCTCCCCCTATTTGTATAAGTCAGAATCCTCTACACTAAGGTGAATTACATCAAGATAAACAAAACAAAATGACTAGTAAACAAAGTAATAATAAAAAATGCTAAGCAATAAAAAATCAGTTCACCAAAATTAAAAGGTTTATATTTATAGATTTTGTCCATGAAAAATCCAATTCCACAAAATCTCAAAAAGAAAAACTTTAGATCTTCATCTAATGCTTCTTGCTTTGATGTTGTTGTTGTCTCTGGTGCAATTCTCCTTATCTCTGATAATACATGAAAGGCTTTGGAAAGTAGTTTGCCAGCCTGGGAGGAGCAGAGGGGTCTTCACGATTGTACTTCCTGTCATGGGGCCTTCTCGAAGTCATAAACTTCTTATATTTCTCCCATTCATAGTAAGAGTAGTAATTATCCTAATTTTCTCTAAAATCCACAACAAGTTTTAGGGTATCCAATATGATTGACTTGGAAGTAAGGGTACAAACTTCATTAAACTCTTGGGCTTTCCTCCTTTCAGCCTCTGGATTAGGAGTGGAACTGCAAGTACAGGCACCATCACCATACTTTCTTCTTTTAGGAATATGCACATCAGGAGGTGCTTGAGTAGGCACATCATCCTATTTAGAGTCCTATACTTGAGCATAACTTTCAGGAGGTGGAGCATCAGAACCTTCTGGTCTGGGAGAGAATGATGGTTGCTGGGCAGGAGGATGCTGAGTAGTAGGATTGAGATGATGAGGAATAACATTTGGATCAGCTTGAAAATTAGGAAATATTTGGTTATGCATCCAAACTACTGTATCATAAGTGTGAAACTTGACAACATCAATCTAGTTTTGAACATCAGCGTGTATCTCAGTCAGCTTTCCTTCCCAAATGGTTTTCATGTTATTATCAGATTTTTCTAAATATTCCTTGAATAATTTCTCCCCCTTTCTGACATCTAGAGATAGTGTGACTATTGCTTTCTATTTGAATTATCCAACTTCTTCACATGTCTTAAAATTGTGTTCTTGAGCTTTCTTTTCCAAGTGGATCTGATTATTTTCCAGAGTTACTGATTGATCCATCACCTGACCAATGCTGAAAATGGTGTGCTTTAGAGCTTTCCGATCTATTTGGAATAGGTGTTTAAGTTCATCAGTATTATGCTGAATTTCAGCAAATCCTCTGCTCATTTCTTTCTCGAGAGCTATGACGGCTTTGAGAGACTTATCAAAATACTCTCTCTGTTGTTTTAGGATGAATTCAATCCTACCAAGTATGATATCAGCAACATGTACTTCAACTTGATAAGGTGGACGGGGAAGAGGAGTTACTAATGTAGCTTACCAGGGAGGGATTTCTTCAATGATAGCTAAGCTCTGTGCTCTGGTGGTATGAATCAAAACATCTCCTTCCTCACCAAGAATAGTAGGATGGGAGAAGTTCAGGCTCTCGAGAGGATCCTCAGCTTGTTCAGGAGTTGCTACTTTTTCATCAGAAATCAAACCTGTCTCTTGTTCATGCACATCTGCAAGAGGAGACTGATGGTGAGGGGTCCTGGTTCAGAATGATGGTCTGATGGAGACGGTTCCTGAGGAGGAGATTTCTAGGCATGTAGAGTGGAAAGAGGTTCTTTGGAAGTGAGTTCCTCAATCATTCTATTGATATCATCTTCTATAGTTAAGACTTGTTCTTCAACTTGTGCATTTGTGAGCACTTCTTTAGTAGGAGCAAAAACCTCTGAAGATATAGCTGCAGGTGAAGTAACATCTGGAGGAAGAGCAGAATGGCTTGATTTTTGGATTGAACGAGCAAGATCCCCCTCAGCAATTGCACCTGAAGTGCCAGCCACTTGATGTAAAGGGGAATATGGAGTCCTGTCCTCATCCTCTTGGTGATCACGGGCTTTGGCAGCTTATGCAGGGTTTTGAAGCTTGAGCTCCCATCTTTGAATGGAGGAGATGAAGACTTTCTTCATGTGATGCAGAGTAGTATATTTAGATAGATCAAAAACTTCTGGCTTGAGTTCATGAAGGAGAAGAGAGACAATTCTGCCAAAGTTTGGTGCCTTGATGCTGTTCTTGATTTTGTCAAAAGTCATCATGCCCCACTGAACTTCTTTTTGCATATCACTACTGTCATCATACCAAAGAAGTCATTGTAATGATGCAAATTGAACTGGAGTGGCATAGAATAATTTTTCTATGTATATCCACAAGTAGCTTCCTCTCTGCATTGAAGTTGGGGCGGCGAATGGTGCGCCACCAGTAGAGACACCACAAAATCCGCACGCCTGATCGTAGTCTTCAATAGTTAGGTTATATTCTTCATCAATCATTGGCAGCCAAAGTAGCTTGGAGATGATTGGAGTAGTTAGCTTAATCTTGATTCCACAAACCTTAGACTTGAGAATCTTCCCATTCCTCTTCAATTTGGCATTTTGGAAAAATTCTTCAACATCTAGAAGTAAAATTTTGCACTGGTGTTACAAAATGAATGAAAGTCTGGTGGTTTCCAATAACAATAGAACATTGCAGAAATCATCTAAAAGTTCATCAACTCCAGTGGAAACGAGTTCACTATCGATTCCAACCGTTGTCGGAGGAGCCATCGATCAAGAGAGAGATGAACTGAAGTCTCCTTTCTGAGAGAAAACACTGAAGCGGTGGCAAGAGAGCGACGATGACAGAGAAGATGAAGAGTTTTCCTTTTTCTTGAGAAAGGGTTTGAGATTTTGGGTAATTTGGAATTTCTGGACTTAATCTATTTATACAAGTCTTAATTTATGATGATTAAGGAAATAATAATAATAACATACCTGAAAATATGGTGGTAATAGTGTCTGGGTGAGAATATCAAAAATTTGAACTTCAGGAAGAAAATCGGCATCTGACTTCTCGAAAGGTAAGCCATTTCTCGATAGAAGACGTCAAAGTTCTCGAGTAGAGAAGTACTTTCTCGAGAAGCAGTTCTAAAGTTCTCGAGATACAGACTTGATGTTCTCGAGAATCAATGTAGTACTCGAGAAGTATTTCTCGGGAGTCAAGCTAGTTTCTTAAGTAGTAATCTGTAGTACTCGAGTAGTAAATGTCTTCTCGAGAAATGAAGTCTAGAGAAGAATTTTCATGATTTTTTGAAGTATAGCCCGATCCTTGAACATTGTTGTGAGACCTTTTTCTTCATTTTTCTTTGTTTGCCATGCAAAGTTCTGTTTTGCAAAACGAGAACTTGTCCTCATCCAGTGGCTTCATGAAAATGTCTGCAACCTTCTTGTCAGTTAGAACATACTGTAGATTGATGTCTCCATGCTCCACATGCTCCCTAATAAAGTGGTACCTCAGCTCTATGTGCTTCGTCCTGCTGTGAGAGACTGGGTTGTTGGCGATTGCAATTATACTGGAGGAGTCACAAAACATTGGAATGGTCTTGAACTTCATATTGTAGTCTTCAAATTGGTTCTTTATCCATAGTATTTGTGCACAACAACTTCCTGTAGAGATGTACTCTGACTCGGCTGTTGAAATTGTGACACAATTTTGCTTCTTTCTGCTCCAGGAGATAAGCCTTCTTCCTAGGAATTGATAAGTCCCGGAAGTGCTTTTCCTATCATCTTTGCTTCCTACAAAATCTGCATCTGAAAAACCTATTAGTTCGCTATCATTACTTCTTGGTTGCCATAAGTCAAGATTTGGTGTACCTTTAAGGTATCTCAAAATCCGCATTGTAGCAGCGTAGTGAGATTCGTTAGAGTTCACTTTAAATCTAGCACATACACATGTTGAAAACATTATGTCTAAAGAAATAGCTAAACCCATTGGAGTCCTCATAGAGGTTGCATTCTCCATTCTGAATTTCATAATTAACTTCTTGGTTAATTTTATTTGAGAGATGAAAACTCCATCTTCAGATTATTTCACCTGAAGTCCTAATAAATACTTCAGCTCGCTCATATTTCTCATTTTAAACTTCCCTTGCATAAGTTTGGAAATTTTTTGCAATGGTTGTCGTCAGTAAATCCAAATAAGATGTCATCGACATATATTTGCACTAGCAAAAACTTGTCTTTTATTTCCCTAAAAAATAATGTCTTATCTATCTTTCCTCTTGTGAACTTGCTCTCAAGAAGAAAGGTAGACAACATCTCATACCAAGCTCGAGGAGCTTGTTTCAAACCATTTAAAGCTTAAAAAAAAGATAAACGTGCTCAGTATGGTTAGAATCAACGAAACCTGGAGGTTATTCTATATACACTTCTTCCTTTATGTCATAATTAAGGAAGGTCGACTTCACGTCCATCTGATAGACAGTGAAGCCCTTAAGAGCTGTATATGCTAGGAACAACCTGATTGCTTCCAGCATTGCCACTGGACCAAACGTCTGCTCGAAGTCGATTCCTTCTTCTTGTCTGTATCCCTTGACGACGAGTCTGGCCTTGTTCTTTATGATTGTTCCATCCTCGTCCATCTTATTCCTGTAGACCCACTAGGTTCCGATAATGTTCTTACCTTTGAGTCTTGGAACAAGCTTCCAGACTTAACAACACTTGAATTGATTCAGTTCTTCTTCCATTACCATTATCCAAGTTACGTCTGAGTTTGCTTCGTCAAACTTCTTTGGTTCAACCTGTGAGAGGAAACTTAAATATAGATTTTCATTAGTTGTACCTCTACGGGTTCTGACAACATCTTGGGGATCTCCTATGATTTGATCAATTGAGTGATCCTTCAAGTGTCTGAGCTCTAGGGTTCTTGCATCTGGAGCATCCTCTATCATTAGAGTGACTTCATCAACCTGAATGAACTCTTCATCATGATGATCATCCTCTCTAATTGGGGTTGGAGTGGTGATCTTGATGAACTTTTGGGCTTTTTCTTCTGTCGGCTCATCCAAGTTTAATTCCATCAATCTTGAACCTGTATCTTCAATAAACACTTTGGAAGAACTGCCTTGCAACAATCTCATCTCATCAAATACAACATTGATAGATTCTTATACAACCAGGGTTTTCTTATTAAAAATCCTATATGCCTTACTATGGCTACTATAACCTATGAAAATACCTTCAGAACTCTTTTCACTGAATTTAGTCGTGTGATACTTCCCATTATTAAGTACGAAGCATTTACTACCAAAGATTTAAAAATATGAAATAGTCGATTTATTGCCCTTTACTGGTTCATAAGGTATCTTATTATGGTTTTGGTTTATGAGTGCTCGATTTTGCACGTGGCATGCAGTGTTGATGGCTTCAGCCCAAAAATATTCCCTTAGTGAGGCATCACTCAACCTGGTTTTGCAAGCCTCTATGAGTGTTCTAGTCCTTCTCTGGGCAACTCCGTTCTGTTGAGGAGTACGAGGAGAGGAAAACTCATGAAAGATACCAAGACTTTCATAGAATTCTGTCATGTCCCCAGAGTTGAACTCTGTTGCATTGTCACTTCTGATTTTGATAATGGAGCAGATGTATTCATTCTGAACTTGCCTGATAAAATTATTAAAGATATCAAAAGTATCTGACTTGTGTTTTAGAAAGAACACCTAAGCAAAGTGAGAGTAATCATCAATAATAACCAATGTATAATCCTTATCTCCCAAACTTCTAATTTGTAGTGGACCGAACAAGTCCATATGAAGTAGGTGTAAACTCCTATTAGAATCTTTACAGATAATGATTTTAGAAGTAGCCCTTGTTTGCTTGCCTTTAATATATGCGTGACAAGGTCTATCTTTTATGCACTTAACTGTTGGAACCCCACCTTGTTTATGGTTTATTTTGGCAAGGTTCACTGTTAGGACTATCAGATGACCCACATTTTGTAGTCTAAGGTCATTAGTTTTTATCAGGGTGTTGGTCAAGTCAACAAACCTAGAGTGATTGGTTTTCACCTTCAGAAGACTTCGAGACAGAAGACCTTTCAGATAAAAGCAGTTTTCTAAGAGTCAGAAAAGCGTTCGATTATAGCTGAACTCAGCTCTACGATCGCCGATCTCTGATCGACGAACTCATAGTTGCTTCTCTGACTTAAGCTCCATGAAAGTTCAGCTGAGATCGACGATCTGTCATTTTATACCAAAAACTCAGCTCAACCAAGTGTTATCTCAGCTCGATGAGTTTGGAGCTCTGTTCGACGAATTTCTACCTCTGCTCTGCTATCTTCAGTTCGACGATATTGGATTTCAGGTTGATGAAATTTGTTGAGTTTGACTATATTCTTCCAGTTTCAGTTCGAATACTTTTCTCTCAGATTTCAGTTCAATTAAAGAAGATATATTTTCAAATTATATTATATTATATTAGTAATACTATGGTAATTAATGCTTATATTCTCAAGAATATAGATGTTCCATGGCACCATTAATTATGGATTTCACAAAGTTATTACTTGGCTTATTTGCTGGGACAGTTGAGGAAATTCATTAATACATTTTCTAGCAGTTCAACTCCTAGATTTTTTGCAGTCTTTCAAGGGAAAGGAATTCAAAATTCAAATGCAATAATCTGCTAGATATATATTTATATAAGATTTCTTTTCAAGGCAGATAGTAGTAAGGAATACAAACAAGATGCAATACAGAGAGAAAAATACACAGAAAAAAGGCAGTCAGGGCATTCATACATTCTTGCTTCAGGAATTTCAATAGACAAAATCATCAATATCTGTCTGGAAGTTTCTTGAAGATCTTCAAGCAGTCTAAAGGCCTACACCCTGAGCAAAGCTCTCATTCTCCTGAACAATTCTTCATCTCAGGGGGAGTTTTGACACCAACAGCAAATCTAATAGTCTTCTCAGATTATTGAGAAAGAGAAGACATCATCTTTCATTTTCTTTTACGTTACTGTAAAGGGGTTTTTAACTCCCTTCAAAAGTTACTACTTTTGGTTGTCAAGTCTCCTAATCAAAAGACTTGGTTTGGTTTTGGGGCACCTAGTCAAAAGCTCAAAGGGTTGTTATATCTCCATTAGAAAATAGATATTCTTGTGGCAGGGCACCTGATCAAAAACCTATAGTGGATTCCTACCAAAGTGGTAGAAGAGCGGATATACCCATGTTTTAGGGGAACCACTATAAAATCCTTGTGTCATCTGGTTGTTCTATTTTTTTATCTTTGTGTTCTGTGATTTCTTTGTTTTGTTTCTACCCTTATACATATAAAAATTAATCAAAATTAATCAAAAGTATTTAAAATTCTATTCACCCCCCCCCCTCTAGAGTCAATGTGATCTATCCCTTTTTCTTTTAATTGGTATCAGAGGGTAAGGTTGATTGGTTTCACAGGCAAACACCTGAACCAAAAGATCTTTGATAGATCTCAGTTACTCTAGTGTCTGTTTTTAAAATCATGGCACAAAATAAAAAGTATTCAAGCACCAGACCTCCAGTGTGCAACCTTAACAAGTTTGCACTTTGGAAGGCAAGGATTAGGCTGTATAGGAATTCCATTGATGAAGACATCTACAATTCTATCTTGTCAGGTCCCCCTACTCCATCTGCAATAACAAGTACAAGCACAAGCGCAGTTCCAATACCTAAGTGGACTGAAGCTCAAAATAAGGCCAAGATTGCATATGCTAAGGCTATGAACATTCTAGACCAAACCATGTCTGATGACAAATTTCAAAAAGTGGGTGAATGCACATCAGCAAAGGCCATTTGGGATTCTCTCAACCAATTGGTAGCAGGATCTGCTGATGAGAGTAAAGATAGAAGATCCCTTCTCATTTAACAGTATGAGAATTTCAAGTAGGATGAAACAGAGTCAGTTGCAGATATGTACAACAGACTCAGCCTGATTATTAATGAACTCAAGAACCTAGACTATAATATTTCATTAAGAGAGATTAATGATAAGATCCTTATGTACTTCCCCAGCACATGGGACTCTAGGATCTGGCCAATCAAGGAGGATAGAAGCATAAATGAGATTTTGGTGATCGCTTTCCACGCTAAAGAAAAGAGAGCCGAACTAACAATATAACTAGTCAAGTATACCTATCGAATTATAGCTAGGGGACACAAGTGTCGTATTAAAATCCAGGAACCGTCGAGCAATCCTACTCACACGAACACTATTATCCTATCAAAAGATTGTTTTGGGCTGAAGAGAAAGCTAATTGTGATTAAGAAAAGAAATATTACGCTAAAAAGAGAACTACTTGCAGTTAATTAAAGAGCTAATAAAAGTGATCACAATGAAGGGTTGAAATGATGAAATGAAAAAGCACTCGATCGAGAATCACCACAGCAAAAGCTGATTAAAAATGTGATAATAAACCTAAGCCTAATAGGGTAAATGTCCTTAACCGTGGAGGTTCCCAAAGCTTGAACACGCTTCTCTCAAAGGCATGCCCAACTGAGTTTAGGAAGGTTCGACAGAACTCTCGTCCAAATCGGAGACCTAAAGCTCGTATTACGTGGTGAACCCCACTATTGGATTTCACTCCAATCCGGGAGATTTAACATCTGCCTCTCTAGAGGGGTGCATGCAACTCTCTTTACTCTGAAGTGTTCACTTCAAACTATGATCCTCTTGGCTAGCTAAGAGTCAAAAGAAAGATGGAAATTATATATCGATGATATAAATCCAAACATGAATAATCAAGAGTAAATCGAAGGCCTAAACCCTAAAAAAGAAAAAGAAAATTTAAAGCATCATAACTTAATCAACTCTAACCATGAATCATCAAGATCGAGTACAAGGAGGATTAGTTAATCATGGAGAAGTGGAGGAGGAGAGATGGGTACAAGAACATTAAGAACACACAAAAAATGGTGTACTTATATTAATACTAAAAGAGAGTTACAACTTGTAATAAAGGATTACACTTGCAACGAAATAAAAACCTATGCTTGCATTAACACTAAGTTAGAAATGAATTTACAAAAACTATAATAAAAGAGTACACTAAGCTTGGGATAACAAAAGCATAAAATGAGAGAGAGAGAGAGAGTAAGAGAAACCCTAAGAAATAAAAAGGCAGCACCTCCACTCTCAACCCAAAACTATCCTGAACACAAGGGAGGACCACTGAATTTATAGGGTTTTTCACGGGTTGGTCACGCCCACTGTCGCACCCAGGGAGGGAGTGTTAGGGGGCGTGATATGTACGGGGTTGACCTCAGGAGCTGAATTCTAGCGGGAATGATGATTACTTCTGTACAACGATGGAGACGCCCAAGGAAATGCCTGTATAGTGGGATGGGGCGTGTCAGTACGGTTGACATGCATCAACGAAAAATCTTTAAATGCTGCAGCAAGCTTCGGGATGAGGGTGACATGCCCAGGGAGGGCGTGTCAGGGGGGCATGTCAGGCATTTTCTAGGGATCTGGCTTCTGGCATCAAGCTTCCTCGGGATTGGGCTACACTCCCTGTGACACACACAAGGAGGACGTGTCAGGGGGGTGCATCATGTCATTTTAGCTGAAAACAGAGAAAACCTGAAAAAAGAGAAGAAAACATTAGTGGCAATAATATATACAAAAGGAGGTCAATATGTAAGCTTACAAGACATGATTTGTGTATTAAAAACTAGAAAATACCTTTAATAGTTTATACTACAAAACGAACTATCAAATTCCCCCAAGCTTAAGCTTTGCTTGTCCCCAAGCAAAGATATAAAAACTAGCTAATCATAAAAAGGTGACTAATCAAAAAGTTCTAATTATGCTTACAAAAGTACAATGTGAAATTCTAAGTAGGGAGAAGGTGAAACATAAACATAAATCAATTACTTAAACATGGTTTAATAATTTATAAGCTTTACTAACGAAAATAAATCATCCAAAATTTTAACAAAATTCTTTAAATAAATTTAAGCAAATCAACAAAATGAAAAAACGCATTGAGTTGTTACTAGATGCAAGGGACAAATTATAACTATATCAATCAAATAACAAAAATCTAAATTTAAATCCAAAACTTTACTAATCTACTTTTCCACTTAACTTAGCTAATAAAATAAATTCAAAAGCATGAATCAAAAGGACTTATTAGGACCGAAACGTTTTGTTTAGGATTATGATTAGGCGTGGAATTCAAAGATAAACAAGGAGGCTTAAAAATCACACTAAACCAAAATAAAGAGTTACAAAATTTTTATTATAAATAAAATATTTTTCTTTATTTTTCTTTCCCATTTTTTTCTTTTTCAAAACAAAGGCCATAATTAATTTTTATTTTTATTTTGAAATTGGCCAAACAAATACAAACACTTCTTTTGAGAATACTTTTTTCAAAAAGTTCTCCAAATATATCACAAAAAACCCTATCATAATCATGAAAATTTTTATTGAAACTCGAAAAGTTAGTGTGATTAGATAGGTTGGAAAGTTTAGCTTTTGTGAAAATAAAATGATAAGTGGTGGTATCAATTGAAATTGGAAAAAGGCTCAAAAGCGGCTAATTACGGATAAAAAAATTTAGGTTGGCAAGAAGGCTCAAATGAAAACAAAAATGACCTAATTCATTTTCATTCTACTAAATTTATTTAAAGCATAAGCTTTGAAAATTTTCAAAAAATAAATCCTAGATAATAAAAGAAGATTAATAAAATTATCTTGAAAATATAAATAATAGACGACTTGGATCGTTCACACCTACTACGCTAATCAAAAGTTGACATTACAAAAAATATCCAAAAACGAAAAGGAAAATAGTGGATGAAATATTTTTAAGAAAGTAAAGAAAATAAAGAATGAAAATCATAACAAAAATGCGAGTTTTAGAAAAACGTTTCACATTAACATGGTACCGTGAATTAGAAACACAGCATGACAAACATTTTACTTGTGAAACATAATTAAAAAGAACGATTAGAAATATTATAGTTAGCTAAGTTGTTTATATGAGATTTTGAGAAAAACAAAACAAAAAGTAACGGGTACTATTGAAATACCAAAATCTGTTTAAACTATTAAAGTAAAAAACAAATATCATATATATATTTTAGATTTTGAAATATTTTCTATTTTTTTGGATTTTAAAGATATTCAATTTTTTTTAAAAAAAATATATAAATAAAATAAAGGCAAGAGAAGGAGGAAATCCTCCCCCAAGCTTAAAATGGACATTGTCCTCAATGGAGAAAGGCAGGGAAGGAGAGAGAGAAATTAGAACAGAAATGAAAGTACAGAATTGAAAAATAGGTAATTCCCCGGATTTATGCATTGCTGATGTGTCCGATATTTATATGGTTTTCCGGACTCATCTAGGCTTGTTTTCTCACTCATGCACCACATTTCATCTGGTAATCGGTTAATTTTGCTTCATTCGGTCTATGACCACTTTGTGCACTGTTTTTGGCCCATGGGTGTGCAATTGCACATTTTGTTGTTGGGGGTAATCACCGGGTGCTCCCCGTGGCTCTTTTTGGATGTTGTTCATTGCATTTTGGTGCGGGGAGCTTTTGCTCCAGTTTGGTTTTATTTCTATGCAGGTAGCCGGGACGTCCCGGATTCCATTTCCAGGACCTGTGTAAAACAACCGGTCGTGCAAATTTTTTCACGCACGGTTTGAGATTAATCGTCCGTTATACATAACAATTCTGGGGACGTTTGTGGTTACCCATGCGTTTTGTTCCGGCACGGTTTCGGTCAAACCGTGCGAGAAGGAAACACACGGTTTTCCTGTAGCTTTCTTGTTTGTACCAATCTGTGGTTAATCGTGCAATTTGTTCATTCACGGGCGGCATCGCTCGTACGCGAGTAAAATGGACAGTTCCACCTGCTTGCCTTGAATTCCAGCTTTTGGTTGTTACCCGTGCGATTTCCTTCATGCACGGGCGGAAATGTTCGTGCCCGAGTAAAATGCATGGGTCAACGCTTCTCCTTCCACAAGATTGTTCTGAAAGTTAATATCGCACGGTGTGTGCACGGTCGTGCGCCGAACCATGTGTGACCATTATTTCTTATTTTTTCTATTTAAGACGCAGATTTCATTGCTTGAGAAGTCCAGTCCGATCCAGCCCTCCATTTCTACTCCTCTGAGCGGGAAAACTTCTCTCCAGCCATCATTTTCTCTCTCATCCTTGGAGAGTTGATCCAACCACCATTCTCCCTCCAAGAGCTCACAATATCATCAACTCCGGCCAACATTGTCTTCTCCAAACTCCAAGCTCCGTTTCAAGATATTAGCGTGCTGCATTCGTGGAGTGCTCAAGAGAGATTTAGCCGAGCGATTATTCATGAAGAAGACGGGTATTTGGAATGATTTGACATCCTTTCTAGACCCTGGACGTCATCCGTAGACTAAGCTCGGACAAGGCCCGACAACCGTTGACTCAGACTGCAAATATCAGAAAGCCTTCGTGCGCTTGGTTATAATTCCCCCCCCCTCCTCTTGAAGTTACTTTGTTCTAAACTTGTGGTTATTTGATTGTTGATTAATAAGATTGTTTAGTTTCAGTATTTCAGCATGTCTATGCGTTGTTATATCTTAGTTCTTGATTGTGTTGATGAGCTTAAGTTTTTCTTGTTCTTGTTGAGATAGTGTCGTTCTAGCGATTGCTAGAAGCGTGCGTGGTGAAGAGGTGGTTGCGACCCTCATTGGCTCATCCATCTTTCATATTAATCTCTTGAGTAATCCACCAGAGACACGCGGTGATGGCGATCCGCAATAGGTTTAATGGTGTTAAACTTAGGAAACTCCAAACAAAAATCCCCTTTGTTTACGTTAACACTTGCATTCACTTTTTCAATAGCAAAATCACACTCCCTACTTGCACTCTTCAAGTGATCGATATCCGAGGATTCAACTTTCCAACTTATTACTTGACTACGATCGGTGCACTTGCCGACGCATCATGTTTTTGGCGCCATTGTCGGGGAGTGCAACCGTTGCATGTCTTTTTCTTTTGCAAAAGATTGTAAGTGTTTTTATTGTATTTTTGAAAGGATTTTTTTTGTCTTGTATGACAGATCCCAACTCCAGTGATAGGGTTGAATATCTTGTGTTTGAGCTTGAAACCGCACGTGTGAGGCGAGATCACCTGCATGCTGATACTGTTGAAGAAAGGATGGAGGATTTTGGCCAAGGAGGAAATGGCCACAGTGAATGGGTTGTTGAGGGCCAAGAGGTGGTCCAACCACGCATTAGGACAATGCGTGATTTCACAACCGCTACTGCAGGAAGTGTTTACCCTGGCTTCGGACTGGCCATCGTAAACAACCACTTTGAGATTAAACCCGCCATCCTGAATATGATCTGAAATAATACTCAGTTTTCGGGCTTACCGAGTGAGGATCCGCAGCTTCACCTGGCGGAGTTCTCAAAAATTTGCGGCACATTCTGATATACTGGTATTTCTGATGACGTAGAAAAGCTGAGGCTGTTCTCGTTTTCGGTGTGGGACAAGGACAAAACCTGGCTCCATACTATTGTTCCAGGGACCGCTACTACGTGGGAGGACCTGTCCTCTAAGTTCTTGGCTAAGTTCCACCTTGTGGATAAGATTGTGAATGCCCGTAGGGATATTGCAACCTTTCGATAGCTAGAAAAAGAAATGTTGTCGGAGGCGTGGGAGATTTTCGCTGACCTGCAGCGTCGATTCCAACAATACTGCTGTGAGCCATGGACTTTAGTTGAAATATTCTATTTTGTTATTGAGCCGAATTTCAGGACTATGATCAACGCAGCAGCTGGAGGCACAATAATGAACCTATCACCTAATGAGGCATTGAGGCTACTTCGCGACATTGCCTCACATTGCGCATACTGGACCGCCAGAAGAAATGCACCAAGAGGGGAGAGGAATCTATTTGAAGTGAATGTTGTGGAGCAACAAGCTGAGGCGAGCCATCATACTTTGGATGGAAGGATGATATTGACCAGATCGACCGCTCCTCCATCTTGGTTTATGGACATTTTATGCCAGGGTTGTGGTAATCCTGACAATCATGCTTATGAGTGCACTGCTGGAGAGACCTTTACTGAGTCGTCAGGTATTACTTCTGGCAAGAGCGTAAATTTTATAAATAATCAAAACTGCACTATTCCTTATAATAATATGTATAACCCCAATGTGAAAAATCATCCTAATTTCTCGTGGAATCAAAACGCTCCCGGTCAAAGGTGGCAGGGAGGCCAGCATCAATTTGATGCTCAAGCCTCTAACGGCCAGCCATGACCGCTGAATTCGGGTTATAACCAGAACGCGCAGGTGGCGCGTAAGAGTGTGTCAGAGGAAATGATGGAGAAGTTTGTTGAGATGGCCCAATCTAATATGGCCACTCAAACCGCTTCCATGAGGAACTTGGAGACACAGATGTGGCAACTGGCCCATGCGTTCTCCGAGCGTACTCGCGACACCTTCCCAAGTGACACGAAGAAAAATCCCCATGAGCAAGGGAAGAGTGCTAGGGAGGCAGAGGAGTGCAATAAAATGAAATGGCTGTTAAGTATGAGATTAATGTGGTGGAGACGATATCTTTATGTGATTCCGGATCATCGTGCTACATTCTTTCTTTGCAATATGTTGAGAAACGGAATTTAAATATCGAATGGAATGTCCAGAAGTCACTATTGTTATTCGATGGGTCTGTAGTAAAGACCGATGGGGAGATTAAAGAGGTGGACGTGATTCTGAATGGGGCTATTGTAGTCACTGACTTCCAGGTATTAGGAACCATGGGAAATACATCGAAAACCATTTTAGGGGTCCCATTCCTAAAAGCTAGTGAAGCCACATTACAATTTAATGCGAGCGGTGTCACCTTGGCTTCCAAGGTAGATTTGCCTTTACCACTGTCACTTCCCCCTATAATTGCCAATAAACCTGGAGAACTTTGGAAATTGAATTTTTTGTTATCTAATGATTTATCTAGAGCTGCTTAGATAGGTGTTCTACTGAATGAGAAAGATTAGGTTAAGAAAGTGGCAGAACTGCTGATGTTAGCTGAAGGAGAGACAAATACGGAGTTGCTTGAAGTGAAACAAGATTTAGATATGAAGAAACGTGAGCTGAGCACGGCTGTAGATAGCGTGCAGAAGATAGACTTAAAAACTTCTGTTGATCCGAACAAATTTTGTAAGACTGTTAAACAGGTGACTTGGGCTGATCTTTCACCCGCCGTGGGTGAGGAAAGGATGCCCCCGGATGAGAAAGAAGACATGCTACTGATTTGGTTGGTGTGGTTATACAACCTGGAGATCCCCATCTGTTGATCGGAAAAGAAAAGAACTACTCATGTGTAAGGCGCAAAATTTTGCCCTCCGGCATGAGAAGGAAAAGGTTAGGGGCAGGGGAGATTCGTCTTCCCTGGGCCATAAAGCTTTTGCCTCACCCTCATCTCGCGTGACTGGAGGGATCTATCACAAGTTAGTGTTCAACTGAGGAGTGAAGGATCTCCGGGGCCCCTTTCCTGTTTTTCTAGTTTCATTTATTGCTTAATATTGTGTGTAACTTTAGACTTTTTCATTGCGTTTTGAACTTATGCTCTGAATAATATTCATATAACTACTAATACAGGTATTTGGTACACCTTAATGACGGTAAAGAAAAGTTGCTTATGGGAGACAACCCA
The DNA here is from genome assembly GCA_039583875.1 of Platanthera guangdongensis. Classification (NCBI taxonomy): domain Eukaryota; kingdom Viridiplantae; phylum Streptophyta; class Magnoliopsida; order Asparagales; family Orchidaceae; genus Platanthera; species Platanthera guangdongensis. The sequence goes on along the minus strand of CM077158.1, from coordinate 100,918,286 downwards.
ATTTCCCTGCTTTTAATTTGTTAAATTTTGTTGTTGCTGCTTTTAATTTGTTCAATTTAGCTTTCTGTGATTTATGTTTTTAGTATGCGTTGTTGGTGGTATTCTCTTGTGCAGGTGGAGTTCGTTGGGTCGTGGACTTTCTGCTGAAATTAACACCAATCTTCTGGTATGCTCATTTGTTGGGCATGTGGTAACCTCTCCCCCAACTTTTATTTCTCTATTTTTATTGCAAATCTTGGTTAGGTTGTTTTGTTCATGTCTGGTGGGGGAGAGCTATGCAGGTTACCGATGTACATGCACTTTTAGCACTATCATACGAAAAGTATATTTTAATTTTCTGTTTTTATATTATCATGTTTGCATCATGCACCTACACCCACATGAGCGTTATCTTAAGCACGCGTATAGCTCAAGTCAAATTTATTTCTTTTGTGTTAACTTTAGAATAGTGGTGCTGGCTTAGGATTTTAGGATATAGTAGTTTGAAACTCGTGCAGTGCTCCTAATCGAGTAATCGTTGTGTGTAGAAATAGTATAGATTTAATTTTTCTTTATGCACGTAGATTTATATCTTTTCTACATTTGTAAATATTGTTTGTACTACTGAAAAGTCTTGAATCTAGAGTAATCAAATGGTAGTGTAGGAATATGTGTAGCTGTCACTAACCTCATATTGCTTAAGTCGGGAGGAAGCATCATCTTTCTCGGTGGCTAAGAACTTGTCCCAAGCTACTCTCGAAGCATTGGTGCATGGTTAGTCTAGCGTGAGAATGATGTAGGCCATATTTTTGGCCCGGTTGAGCCTTATACCCATCCTAACGATAATCCTTGTTAGCCTATTTTGAGTTTACCCCTCCTGTTGATTTAGCCCCACTTTGTGATCACCAGAGCCTAAAAGCTTTTCCTAGTTGCACACCCCAATCTCAATGTATTAGTATGTTAATTCTTCCATTGGTGTTGTTATTGTAGAGTTGTTATGCGGTTTTGCGGTGAAGTTATCTTGAAAATTTGGCTGAAAGTGTATTATAAAAATCTGGAAAAAGAAAAGGAAAGAAATGTGCTGATTGATATAAAATAAGAAAGTGAAAATGAAGTGTCGATTTGTGTTATTGTTGTGGTGATAGTCAGTGCACACACGCGTGTTGTCAAGTTCAAGTCTGGTGGTGTGGTGCACCTGCATGTTTTGTTGGCGAAAGGGTTTCATTTGTATGAGCTCAATTGGGTTGTGCGTAGCCATCATTTTTATCCTTTTACATCCTTACCTACGTATATACCCAAGCCCCATTATTTTCCTAAAGTCCTACGGATTCACGCTTGAGTCAAACTAGCACTATGGAGAGAGTGTGAACGGGCAAGCGTATGGTTCCCGACATTGATGTATTTCTTTGGAGGTGATCCCAAGCCCCGATCTTTTGCAATGCTCAACTGAGTGGCATGCCTACTTTCTTTTTACGCATGACCGAATGATTCTCCAGGATTCTATTTTTGAGTAGTTACAATATTTATTTACACCTGTCAAAATTTATAAACTCCATGGTACAATTAAAAATTTTACCTATTATATTTTCTACGCCCACGAAGTATTTTATTTCTCGCTTTACTTTATTTGGAAATTTTTAAGCCAGCTAGCTGTTTTATTTTTCACGGAGAAATAACTAGCTCGGGACGAGCAAATGTTTAAGTATGGTGGTGTGATGAGTCTGATATTTATAGGGCTTTCCGGACTCATCTGGACTTGTTTTCTGACTCGTGCACCGCATTTCAGCTCGTAATCGGTTATTTTTGATTTGTTTGATCTATGACCACTTTGTGCACTGTTTTGGCCCATGGGTTTGCATTCTGTTGTCGGGGGTAAGCACCTGGTGCTCCCCGTGGCTTTTTCTGGATGTTGTTAATTGCATTTGGTGCTGGGTGATTTTGCTCCAGTTTTGTTTTATTGCTATATAGGTAGCCGGGACGTCCCGGATTCCATTTCCAGGTCCTGTGTAAAACGCACGGTCGTGTGAATTTGTTCACGCACGATTTGAGATTAATCGTGCGTTATACACAGTAATTCTGGGGACGTATGTGGTTACCCATGGTTTTGTTCCCGCACGGTTTTGGTCAAACAATACGAGAAGGAAACACACGATTTTCCAATAGCTTTCTTGTTTGTACCAATCTGTGGTTAATCGTGTGATTTGTTCACGCACGGGCGGCATCGCTTGTGCGCGAGTAAAACGCACAGTTCCACCTGCTTGCCTTGAATTCTAGCTTTCTGTTGTTACCCTGCGATTTCCTTCACGCACTGGCGGAAATGTTCGTGCACGAGTAAAACACACGGGTCAACGCTTCTCCTTCCGCAGGCTTGTTTTGAAAGTTAATATCGCACGGTGTGCGCACGGTCATGCGCACGGTCGTGCGCCGAACCGTGTGTGACCATTATTTCTGATTTTTCTATTTAAGATGCAGATTTCATTGCCCGAGAAGTCTAGTCTGATCCAGCCCGCCATTTCTGCTCCTCTGAGCGGGAAAACTTCCGTCCAGCCGTGATGAGTCCGATTTATATAGGGTTTTTCGGACTCATCTGAGCTTATTTTCTTGCATGTGCACTACTCTTTCAATTGGAAAAGTCATATTTTTGTTTAGATATTCACTTAGCCATTAGTGCATTCTTTTGGCCCAATTCAGTGTGCGATTGCGCGCTCTTGTGTTGAGTGTAAGTCCTTGGAGGTCCTCGCACTTGCTTGTTCTGATTTATATGAATGTTTGGATGGATTTTTTGCTATACAGGTAGTCGGGATGTCCCGAATTCCAATTCTAGTTCCTGTGTAAAATGCATGGTTGTGCGAATTTCTTCTTGCACGGTCTCAGGTCAATCGTGCGTTTTACACAGCAGTTCTGGGGACATCTGTGGCTACCTCTGCATTTTGTTCCCGCACAGTTTCGGCCAAACCGTGTGCAAAAGAAATGCACGGTCTGCATATTTTTCCTGTATTGCTGCACTTTGGGGTTAATTGTGCATTTCCTTCACGCACGGGCATACGCGCCCGTGCAAAAGTAAAATGCACAATTTTCCTGTATTATCTTATTTTCCTGTGGTGTGTGTTCACCCGTGCGATTTCCTTCACGCACGGGCGGAAGTGCCCGTGCGCGAGTAAAACACACGGGTAATCACTTCTTCATCCGCAAGCTTGACCAGGAAGTTAATAACGCACGGTTAGCACAAGGTCATGCACCAAACCGTGCATGACTATTCTTCTGACCAGCTTCTATTTAAGCGCAGATTTTCATCCATTTCGGAAGAGATTTTTCTTCAGCCATTCAAGCCGCCTTTTTAGGGAAAAGCACCGTCTTTCCACCTCCGTCATTCATCTTCCACTAAGGAGAGAAGCCCTGACAATGCTCGCGAAGCCTACATCTCACCGGTGCTTGCTCTCGGCCTCCTCCTTCATCTTTTAAGCTCCATTTCATGTTTTGATGTTGTATCCATCAAGCAAAGGGAAGCTTGCAACCTTCTTCCACATCGTGACATGAAGAAGATGGCTCCATTGGAAGGTAGTGACAACTTTCTCTACCCTAGACGTAGTTGAGGACCGAGCTTGTACGCATATTGATATCCCGATGATTCCTTCCACGACCCCTTGACGAGCCTTTGGATTCGGTCGATCGATTGACTTGTTCTTGCATTATTGTTGAATATGTGTTTTTAAATTTGTTTATGTTAATGAAGTGCACTTTAGTTGTAAACATTATTTGTTTCATGTCTATGTGAACCTGTTTTGTTTTACCTCTTTAGTTGCTTGAGTTGCACCGCATTTCCATCCGCCACCACATCCAGTTTTGGCGCTCTAGCAATTTCTAGAGGCGTGCGTAAAGAAGAGGTGCTCTCGACCCTCATTCCGCCATTCTCGCCACCTCATCCGTAAGCCTACACGTCCATCCGCCTAGCAATTTAGTGCATAGTGGCCCGTGTAGTCTTCCATCCCTCCGGGCAAAGCATTACATAGCGGGATAGCATAGGAGAAGTTGATAGTGTTTTAATTTATTTTTCCGCAACAATCAAAACCCCCCCTTTGTAGGTTAGACTTTTGTACTTCAATCTCAAGTCCTCCTTGTTAGACAACTCCACCTTACGGTGTTCCTTGAGAGATTCGATACTTGGAAAAGCCTCCCCATTTTATATTACTTATGCGAGCGGTACACTTTCCGTAAGCGCATTAAGTATTTAGCGCTGTTGCCGGGGAACATAGCCTTGTGAGTTTTCTGAAAGGAGATCTTGTAATTGTTGTTTCTTGTTTTCTTTATTTTCCTGCCTTCCATTTATTTTGTTTATTTCTTTTTGCCCTTTTATGATTTTTGGTTTAGAAAGCAGATCCGTGTTTTTTATTTTTATTCTAGTTATGTAGCACCTTTTCGGTAATTATTTTTGTTCGCGATGTATTCGGTAGCCGAGTGTTGTCTCTATGACACTTTGCGTCGATGAATCGACATCATGGCTGTTATGAATGCCAAGCACTGAATTAGATGTTTGCTATGTCAAGGTGTAGGCCACATGGGGAAGGATTTCCCTCGCCTGTGCGAGCCTTCTCCCACTGAGGGCATGTGCGCAACAAACTCACGTTCACGGAAGACTGTTGTGGACAGGCTTACCATGGTGTTGCCTGGCCCATACACTAACATCGCTCATCTGGCTCGTTCTTTACCCGTTGAGATTACCGAAGAATCTCTTGCTGCATACAAATATTTCATGGGTCCGTCGATCCCTTTTTATGAGCTTCCCTTGAGTGATGACGATCACTCTGGTGTTAGCCAGTAAAAAGAGAATTACGAATCCATGGGCCCTCCTGTATGGGACAAAGAGATTGTTCCCGTCGACGGGGTGGCGGCTGTGAATGATTTTGTGATGGGGCCTGCTCATTCAGTGCTTGATTTTGAGAGCAGTTTCGCCCCTCTGCAATTTTTGCCTGAGTTTGCTACTCCTTTTTCTTGTGAGTCAGCTGATGATGCCATATTCATGGGTGGTTCGGTGCCCGAAGTTGCGTCGAAGTTGGATGATGATTCTTCTATCTCCGACGGAGAATGCGGATCTTCGGAACACTTTTATGCACCCCGGTGGGATGAGGAATATTCCCTTTCTGATGTGGAGGTTTGCATCTCCTTATTGGATGAGGTGGTCCCTCTTACCACCGTGGACCTCAAGTTCTCGGATTCCCCACGATACGACTCGTATGATACCGATGATGATCTATACTCAGATCCTGCTGAGAGTAATACCAGGATTACTCTCCCTTTTTCTAATTATTTTAGTTCTTCTTCTCTTTTATTACATGATCCCCCATCTTTATCTGAGCCTGTGCAGGTTGAGTCTCCACAGGTACATTGGGATGACGATGATCCTTGTTCTCATGTCATCGTTATCACTTCCTGTGGAACTGTGGTTAACGACGCCTTACCAAGCAAGGATTTATTTTGTGATAAGATGAGCGAGGACCAGCGCTCCTCCTCTTCTTATTTCCTATTTCCTATACCTTTGTTACGCAAGGATTTATTTCCTACTATCTAGGTAGAGGGGTAACTGCTTTATCGTCGTATCAGTACTCGTTACCGCAACAGATATTAGGTCAGTTACCTGTGCATTTTTTATTTCATAGTCCCATTAGCTAGGACTTTTCGTCTTTCGAATAAGTCGTGTTGGGATGACAATAACCCTTTAGTTCCCCCTTTTTGGAGCCTAACCTCCCAGGATACCTCCGTAGTGGCAAATAGAAGCGGTGGGTTGGGCCTCGCCCACCTATAAACCAGTAATTGCACTACCAGTCAGACCTATCATACGCCTCGACGCTGATGCACTAAGCAGAGCTCCTACGTACTCTTTGTCGGCTGGTCCATGGGACTTAATTTGGTGAAGTGCTAATCCACACTTGCCGAGTCAACGTATTGGCGTAGGTGCATCGACCCTCCAACACCGAAGACCCACCACCTTATAATTTATGCACATGTAATCTTGATGTATCAACCACCGAGCCAAAGCTCCCCGGACAATCTCGTCCATCACAAATATTTACAGAGCCGAAGTTTCCCAGACAATCCCGTCCGTCAAAAAACCATCCGAGCCATCGGCTCGCCAGGCTAACCTGCCCATCACCAAAACCACAGAGCCTACCATTCGTGTGACCAACCTAGCTTCCCGAGACTCCGGGATGTGTAAAATTGAACCCCTAGTTATATTAGTTGCTCTTGAAGTTTATTATTCCTACGGTTTAGGTTAGCCCAGGACTGTCCTAGGTATACCCCGTGAAGGGCTCTCGAGGGGACTAGGAACTACGATGGGCTGAAGCCCAAAGCTCCCTTTCGCAAGGCACTTACTGTTATTGGTTAATAACCGATTCCCGATACCTTTTTATTATTACTTTGGATCTAACCCTAGTTTGTTTGACTCTCTCTCTCTCTCTCTCTCTCTCTCTCTCTCTCTCTACAGGGAAGACAATCCTTCGTCGATCCCGTGCACCACGTGATGCTAGCCAACCAAACATTCTACTCATCTCAACTTCCATTGATGAACTCAATTTCATTTTATCCAAACCATCTAACAATTAACGCCAACCCATATGCTTAATTCAAATGCTATCACATTTTTTGCAGTTTAATTATATGCAGACCAACATATAATATATGTTGTACAAGATAGGAGGTATTTTCATCCACAAGCCTTAAGATATTTAATGGGGGTCTGTCATGACATGATTAGCAAAACTCCAGAAACTAATAATTTTCCTAATTAATTTGGTATTTAATTAATTTTCCCCAAAGTTAGGCCAGGGGTAATTTGAACATGAAGTACAATATTTTCTCAAGTAATGGCCACCCAACAATTATGAACACTAGATAACAGAGGAATAACAGTAAATACCAAATTTCATGATTTTCCATAAAAGATTTGGCCTCTAATTAATTAATCCAATAATAAGCCATTAATAATGGATAAAGAAGAAGTACTAAAGTTAATCATCAGAAAATTATAGAAAAATTACTGAATCTTAAGGATGACCAGAAGGCCCTCTGACCAAAAAACACATTTTATCAACCTTAATAAGTACCAAAATAAATTTAAATATCTTTACTTAGAAAATAGCACCTTGTGAACCAACTCCTACAGATAAAGTTTGAAAAATTCCATAAAAACTCACAGAGCTTTAAAATGTTATTAAAGTTCTTCTTACAAAATTTCATAAGTTTCCATTGAGTGGTTTGTTCAAAAGAAATTTCTAAGTAGAAGGTGCAACTTGATGGGTTGTGAATGAAGTACCTCATTTAATGATCTAAAGTTCATATTAAAAATTTCTAGGGCTTGTTGTAGTCTTAAAACATAGATTGACCAAATATAATCCAAACCCAAGGTTAGGAAGTCACATAATAAAATTCTTCAAGACAACTTATGATAGTGCACCTTTCAAAGGAACACACTTGTAAACTCATCTAAACAATATGTAGTATATTTTAGGGGTTAAATATGATTATGAAAATGACCTATACCAAAATGTCATGCAATTCTCAAGTCATATGAGCCACTAGACATTCCCTAAGGTGTATGGACCCAAAAAACTTACCCAGTGGTTTAAGTGGTGTGCATGTGTCCAAATCCCACCATATCTCTCCCTAGATCTTTTCAACACCCTAGGATCACATGGACTAAACACCAAGTCCATACAAGGGAATTTGACCCCATGCCCTCCACAAATCCCCAAAGTTCAACCTTAGGGTTTGAACTTGGGTCCTAGGGTAAATCTACCCCAATCCACCCCAAATTCCATGTAAGGGTGTCTAGCATCATATCAAACTTGTGGCCAAAGTTTCAGCCTCTATTGAGGTGATTTGACCACTGAAATCCACAAGGAACACTTTGACCTAAATACCCCCCTTTTGGCCAAGGCTAGGGTTTACAAAAATTCAACCCAAATCATCTCCAAATGAGATGCAATTTTATATAGAGCCTTATGATGACCCCAAGCACTACTCACCAAAAGTTAGGAGGGTTTGGAGGTCATTAGGTCAACTAATTAAATTACCATAGGATTACTATATAATATCAAAAACTATAGAAAAAGTATGTCCAAAAATTCCCATTTTTGGACATGACCTAGGTATAGGTAAGATTAACTCCCTGTCCAAATTGTAGATCTTTTGGACATTGGGTGAAGTGGGAGCACACATTTAAGTCTCTGACTCGCCCTAGTTATAGACCCCACAAAATTGAGTGTTGAGGTCTAACCTAAACACCAAATTGAGTCAAATAAATTTTAAAATAAACTAGACAACCAGACCTACAGACTTCATGTTGACCACTTTCTATTTACAAGCATCTATGTATTTTTAATAAATAAAAACATCAATTGTAAATTATGTGATAGAAATCATATGAAATGAAATATTTGTCCTAAGACTAAAAATTAAAGAAGCACGAATCTTGGCGCAAAAAGAATGGAATCTGGTCATCTTCTCCAGCGCGCAAATGGCCAGGATTCACTCTTCCTGGAGCTGTTTCCAAGCGCTGCAGCCGGCCACCCAGCCATCTCCCCGGCCGGCCACCGCCACCACCACCTTCGTCGAGGTGGTGGCTATCACCATGCGGCGGCACAGCCGCCGAAGGGGCAGTTTCCAGAGATTCCGACAAGTTGATTTTTCAGAAAATCAGGGGAATTTCTTCCCCCGATCGGGCTCAATTGAGCCCGATGCTTATCCCTATTGATTCCTATGATCTACCTAAGGAAGGAGCAAGGGAGGACCTAAGTTGCGGCCTGAGAGCGGGTGATATGCCTCCTTGCCATTTTCGGCCACCAAGCTTTGGCTCCTCTGCAACTTCTACACCAACAGCAAGGGAATTGAGATGTAATCAGGGAAACGCATGCTCTAATCCTAGTGAATGTTCTTAAAGAAGGAATTGGGGAGAGGAGGCTTGAAACTCCCCAATTCATCAAAGCACCATTAATGGCCATTAAACATAATTTTCTATTTCAACCAAATTGAGGGTGCTGAGCCAACCCACTGGTCGGCCAATTCCTGGAAACTCTTCCCCTGCCTCCAAGGAGTAAAAGCCCCATCAAAGTGAGCGGTTATGAGACCTCAATGGCCATGATGTCCATTATGCCCCCTTTTCTCTCTCCTCCAAGGTGGGGTAACCTCCTCCCTCTCTGCTAGTCATCATTCTCTGAATTTAGTTGGACCAAAATGTGTCTCTCCACTAATTAGACTAATGGGCCACACCACTTGGGCTTAGCCCACTTGAATTAGGCTAGGTTAACCCAAACTGACCACTTTGACCCATGAGTTTACTTTGGTCAACATGACCATTTGGGTTGACCCCAAGAGGTCCTTGGTGACCCATTGGTATCCCCTAAGTCTAATAAGGGTTATGTAGGGTTGACTTGGTACCTTGGAGGTCACTTGCCCCTTAGTAAGGGCACTTTGACCATTTTAGGGCTAGGGTTGACTTGGGTCAACTTAGCCTCTAAGGTTCACCCTAATGGGTCCTTGGTGACCCATTGACCACACCTTAGGTCTGGGAAGACCTATATATGGTTGGTTGGGCAGATTAGGGGCACATTGCCCTTAGTTTGGGCACCTTGCCCAATTTAGTCCTAGCATGATCCTATATCAACTTTGGCCACCCTGGGTTGACTCCAATGGACCCTTAGGGCTCTAATGGACCTTCTAATAGGTTGTTGAGTTTGTGGTGTGGTCTTAGAGTCATGGTGAAGCCCCATGATCATCTTAAACTAGTGTTTAGACATCTACTATTTGCAGACCATAGTGATCTCACCTACATTCCTAGGTTCACTTGGTCTTCTTGGGCTTTCTAGGGTTTTGTAACGACCTAGTCATGACAAAACCACTCATATGGGTCTAGTTGTTTGAGTGATGTTATAATAACACTCTCCTATAGCTCAGGCAAATTTGCCCTACCTCAGGCCAAAGGCCCTACAACTCAGATCCACACTTGGATACTACAGGATGAGAGTGGGTTGATGAATTGGTTGGACACATGTGAAATTTCTCTATGCCAATCTAGCTAGACTGATATAAACTCAGCCCAACTCTGACTCCAGGAAGGTTTTTCCTTAGTCAACTTGACTTGACTAAGCCACACTTAGCCCTAACTTCTCCACAATAACAAGCTTATATATTTGCTTGAACTGGAAGTGACTGGTAGTCAACTACTCTGATTCCTCTTCCTTCCCAGGATAGAATGAGAAACTTTGTTCTTCTTTTGTCATAACTTCAACAGTAGTTCTTCAGGCTGAAGCTTGCTGACTGAGAAGGAACAAGATCTGCAGAAACTTATTCTTTATTTCTGCTTCTCCCTTAGAAGGCAGAACTTCTAATCTTGTTGGTGTAGGTGAAGATGGCACCATCTAACACACGTCCTTATCTTTAAAGATTAGCTTCGATCTTTCTGATGTCAATGAAGATAATAACCAGTTAACTTGTTGAGCCTTTTAGACCTTCAGTCTTATTGCTCTATATTCTTTCTTCACAGCAACAATGGAGATGATGAAGAACCACAATACCTCTCTTGAAAAAGGTTATCTTCCTCTGTAGAAGCTTTTCCTTTTATCAATTATGTCCCAATGGTTCTTTGAACAGTGGGCCCCACATATTTAATGTCACCTGCATCCTTGCCTTAACACCTAACTGCCATACAATAGGTCTACGACGCCTTTTCGCTTGTACTATAGCTTTCCCGCTATCAATTTGAATAATGTTGGCTTATTGACTTACTGACGTCACCATCTGTGGACTTAGCCAAAATCATAGCATATGCATTGAGTGAGTAAGCATCATTCAATGCCAAAACACTTAGACAGATTTCTATCTATCTAGGCATTGAGAGCATTGAGTGAGCACTCTTCGCTCAATGCTTTCTACCTTAACTAATTTTGTGCTTCTTCAGCATCTTAAGCATTGAGAGCGTTGAGTGAGTACGCCTCACTCAATGTTTTTTGTTATAGCCAAATTTTTTGAATCATGGCTTTGAGAGAGTTGAGTGAGCATGCTTCACTCAGTAGTCTCTGCCTTAGCCAGGTTTTCTTTTGCTGCTTGGCGTTGAGTGAGTATGCTCCACTCAACGTATTTGGACTTGCCAAATTTCTGTCTGAAAACACAGGCTCTGCCTGGGTGAGAATCATTCAACACTATATCACATGGCGTTGAGTGAGCTTGCCTCACTCAACACCTGTGGACTTAGTCAAAAAATAGCACAGTTTTTCTGTGGGTTTGACTGCCAATACAATACTCAACAAATATAGAGTATGGCGTTGAGTGAGTAAGCATCACTCAATGCCTGTGGAATTAGCCACATTTCTGTCATACCAATCACTTGGCTTTGACTGACCATGCTGTACTCACAGCTTTTAGCCATTTGGAGTTGAGTGACTTGACTTCACTCAACGCTTGTGGACTTAGATAGATTTCTATCTTTCCACAACTTGCCTAGGTATTACCTATTTTGGCTACTTGGACAAACTGTCTAATCAATGAATAATATACATCCTGCAATCACAGAACTTGTAGCACAGGTTAGATCTCCAAATGTGTATACATTGTTTACTAGGCCTTCTTCAAATCTAGGATATTGAGATTAATGGACCCAACACTAGTGACCGGGGTCTGCGTAGCTTAGTACTGTTTCTCACATTAGAGTGGAGTTGAATCTGCTTAGGCGGAGGCCTCCGAGAAAGGCATCTCGTAGGAGCTCCGTATCGACTCTCGGGATTTGTCGTGCCTCAGAGTTCAAGCGGTGGAGGAACTCCTTGAGTGACTCTCCCTCATTTTCGCGGATACCGGAGAGGTGAGGAGGTCCCTAACTGTCCTCCGGTTGGCTACGAATGTGTCGATAAATAGATATGTGAGCTCCCCAAGTTTTGATCTCCCTTTGTCATAGAGAATAGAACCATATGTGTGATTTCCCTTTTAGAGTCGTAGGGAAAACTTGGTATAATAATTAATTGGATACGTTGAAGAGGGGCATGATTGTGTCAAAGTGATTTACGCGCTCCAGGGGATCCTCCAGCCCATCGAAGGCCTCAAAGTGGTACAACTTGAATCTGTGTAGAACTGGATGTTCCATCACTTGAGGGGCGAGCAGGGACCCATGGTGGAAGGGGCATTGTGCGTTAACGAGGCGACGTTGTTCTTTGGCATACCCCTCTTCGATCATATCCCTTATCTCCCGACATGTAAGTCTATGGTCATCTCGTCGGAAATCTACATCCATTGGGCGAAGGAGGGGCTGAGCGTCAGCCTGTGGCTCTTGCCTTCGAATGGCGTCCATGGAGCTTAATTAATTTGAGAGTTCTTTAGCGAGGGGGGGGGGGGGTCCTTAGACAGAGTCATGACCTAAGGTAGGATGTGTTCCTGTACAGCTGCCGGTCGTGCTCCACGCGTATCGATAACATTGGGAGGATTGGTCACTTCCAGATCCCGCAAGAGAGTGAGTACTTTTACTTGGCACTCTTCCATTAGTCAGACTCTTTGCTTTACCGAGTCCGCAGGTGCAGCGATAGTAGATCCATCTGGTAGAGGAGCGTTGGTTACAGTAGAGCTGGCAGGGGCTAATCTGGAGCACTCTTCCACGACCGCGCTGTTAGTGGTGAATGCACTCCTCCTTGCTATTGTTGCTAGTTGTGGGATGAATATTACTTCTAGAAAGTTGCAAAGTTTGGGAACAGTTTCCCACAGACGACGCCAAAATATTGCGGGTCACCTGATTTTTCCCAGGTCCAAAGAATCAGACCACCTTAGCTCGGATTCGGACCAAGAGTGAAAATAGTCAATGAATACCAACAGCAAATGTCAAAAGGGTTTTTTGACATGTAAAACCCATAAAGGGTGAAAAACCACATAGCCGGATCTTTGCCGCAAAATCCACTATTTTGCTTTATTTTACAATAGTTGAGACAATTCCTCGGAGGATGACATGCCACCTCTCCGTTATAAGTGCAAAATTTGAAATAATGGAGAAAAAAACTAAGTCCTCAGAACCTCGATAGAAGCGCTCCTATCAAGACATAATCTGGATGGTGGCACTCTTTTGGGGAAGGAAATCATTGCATTCTTAGAGACTTCAGCTGTCTTCCTACCAAAGAGAGAGCGAAGCAAATTTGGAGCGGATAAATGATTTAAGTATCACGTTCTTGTCGGAAATCCTCAGAGCTCTCTATAGCCTCTTGAGTTACTTTCTTATAAATGAAGGCATGTGAGCTTATTTATAATTTTCTGGAGGGATATACTAGTAATGACGTCGTAGCAGAATTTGTGCTGGTGAAAGGCATATGTCCATTTCGGTCACCCGGATCACCATTTTTTAGCAAAATGATGAGAGTCCCCCTCGATAGGTCTGGATTGCCCGGGCAAGGTGCCCGACGGTGGAGGAAACTGCCAGCGCGCTCGTCCGCGAGCGCGCGGGGACCTCCCGCATGCACACATGCAGGATGAGACGACACGCGGATGCCGATGGGCACGTGGACACGTGGAGACCGCCCGCACGCACATGCACAGGGAACACAAGCGTGCTGGTAGCCCGCACGCTCGCATGTGCTTGCACAGTACATGCATTAGCGTAGTGTAGGTGCTTGCATGTTGCACGCACGTGTAGGGAATATGCTCCCGCTTGCATCGCACGGGTACGCTGTGCTTGGGTGTCTGTCCTTGGCTCCACCACCTTATTTTTGGGGCTCTAGGTGAGTGTAGCTTGGTGCATGTGACTCATTCAAACGGGTTGGCTTCTCTTCGTGTCTTTGATCGATATCCTCCATGTTTGATTTATAAAATTCAGGGGGAACCCTATCAGGAGGGTGTAGGACATGGATCAGATTTTTAATCTGAATCATGCACACATCCTCATTGATAATCTAACTTCTCATTATTTTTGATCATAAATTAGTTGGGGTAAGGTTGGGGGTTTTGAGAACGAGAGAGAATGAAAAACAATAGGTGCACTGGTTGCGCAAAGCAAGTTTCGTAGGCCAAATTTCATCTTTTAAGTGTCAAATCTAAACTACATAAAAAAAATCTATTCTTGACATAATATGTAACCATGATGTGTCATCAAATCAATCATGGTCGCCCGATCTGATTAAATCAGATCATCTCAACCATTCAATCAGATGAATGAATCTGGACCCTCCTTCACAATTTTATAGGGCTCCTATCCTGCATGGTGAAATTATAATTTTACCCTCATAATTCTAAAAAAAATAAACAAAGCCTGACCCAATTAAAAAGCTTAACGCAACCAGATCTAGCCCGACCTGGCAAGAAAAGCTCGCCAACCTGGCCCGCTAAGAAAAGCCCCACAAATCCATTTTTGCATATTCATGAAGGGAAAATTAATATATACTCAAACACCACATCGAATTTCACGATGTGGGACTAATCCCTGCGTGCATGAACTCTTCATCCGGTGGGTTAATTAATATATTTATTAATATAATATTAATTAAAGTATTTGATGGCAATATCATAATTTATAGCAATGTAGGGTGTGGTTAGCCCACTCCCACTGATACCCACCAAACTAATGGGATCATGGGTATGACCGCCGCACGTGATCCCCCTTGTGCTTATCTCGTTGCATGCACCATCCAAGCCGCCGCCGCACCAAGGCCGTCACTGTTTGGCGGCCCGTGTAACACCTCCCCTGTAATGAATGTATAATATGGGTTCGATCGTGGCCCCACAACATACAGACATCACAGCTTTAGCGTTAAAAGATGATATTAACTACCCAATCTCATAACTCAGAATATAACAACAGCGGAAACAGTAAGCAAGACCCAAAGTTATCTACATCCATAAGAGTATCGAAACGGCCTTAAGGCCTTACAACAAAAGAGAGTTCAAACTCAAATGATAACAACAGACATCAATGTGCATAAGCACCCCTAGACTACCTCGGCATGCAAGCCGGAAAACTAGAGCATCAAACATACAAAGCCACAAAATAGAGCTAGTAGAAAACTTGTAGCACTTCATGATGCTTAGGATTTTTTGGCCGGCGAGCGAGCTCCTGCTTGCGACCCTTGCCCTGAAAAATTTGGTGGTAACTTGGGTCAGCAAAGGATGACCTCAAACTGTGTAACCAACACATCTCGTCCCTGCCGCCCCTAACGGACCCTGGGGTACCCCTCCTACCTGCAAGTCAGCACTTCGTATACCATATACATAAACATGTAAAGCTCTAAAAGGACAGGTCTGGATGTCTCAAACAACAAACATGTTTTCTATGTTGAGCATATAATAAAAAGGGGCCTACTATGCAGTATGTATGCAAAACCATGGCTTCACCCAAGGCACCCTATTGCGTATGCAACTAGCACATCATCATAACATCTGGGTACTTCCAATTTCCCCACTGGTGTTAAGACGCAAACAAAAGGGTATTGCAATTCCCCTAACGACATACAAGCCGCCACACAGAAATCATGCCAAGGCCCCACCCGCTCGTGGGTCTTAGACCCGGGCTTGCCTGCAAACTCTAACTTTGCACGTCAGGATTCCGTCTCACACACAAACTAATTCTAAGAACTCTTGCTGGACCCCACCCGCTCGTGTCTTCATTGCCCAGGCTTGCCCAATGCTTGGCATTCTCGTCAGTCTCACAGAAGGGGACTAGTCTCGCCAGGACACTCTCCCCGCATGACTTGCACGTCACGAGATAGCCAGCCGACCACGGAGACAAAGCCACGCCTCAGCACATCAAAATCCATAATCATTCCCACTCTAATCCATCATTTGTACTGCAACATCCCCGCGCACCAAGGAAACCATCTACCGTTAATGCGAAGCTAACCTTGTCCACCAAGGAAACCATCTACCGCCAATGCGGAGCTAACCTTCTCCGGTTCCGGTTACACGTACTCACTCGAGAAAATGGGGAAATCACACACATCACAAATGACATCTTGCCGCAACGGATTTCTACAAAATCCTTAAGGCTCGCTATGCAGCATCACTGAGTCGGACTAACGGTCGCGACTACGGCTTCACCCACAATTCCTAATCCACTAACGGAGCGGATCTCTAATGCAAATCATGCCGAGGATGGGCTCAATAGACCCGGAGGTTCCTCTTGAACCGTGGCGACCCAAACCCCTCTCATTTGAGAGATTTGGTGCCAAAAAGCTCGAAAGAAAAAGATGCTAAGCACGCATCCTAGAAACCGTGAGGAGAAGTGTCGTTACCTTACGGCCCCTCTTCCTAGCCATGAGAACTTAACCGGATGAAAACCACCACAACGGACTTGCCTCCGTGGATCTGGACTCGGCTCACGGTTTAGGGCACTGAAGCTTCTGCGGCAGCCGGATCTCCCCTTCACCTTCTTCCTTGCACTCCCCTCTCTCTAAAACTTTAGAAAGAGAAAACTTGATGAGGAATGAGAGTTTCAAACCCTATTCCCGCACTTATCACGGCAAGGACCACTCTGGACCATCATATCCCATTAGAAGGAATCAGATGGCCACGATCCACACTTAAAACCAAAAATCCTGGGCCAAACTCGGCTTGTCACACGCCCGTGTCCAAGGCCGTGTGCATCAATCGACGCCGAAACCGTCGCACCCAGAAAAGGACATGGCTACCCGACACGCCCGTATCACATTTGACATGCCCGTGTCAAACTCGAACATGCCTGGGCTCCAGGCTATGTTCCTCCCTCGACACAGCCCAACCAACATCCTAAGCAGGACACGGCCTGGGACACGTCCTGGGACACGCCCATGTCTCATGCCGTGTTTGCTGTCTCGATGATCGTCGACCGCATTTTTGTTGACCACTCGGAAAATTCGTCGAACCCGAGCACGACACGGCCTTGTACACGCCCGTGTCCTAGGCCGTGCCCAATGTCTCGACACTTCGTCGAGCTCAGTTCGTCGTCCACCCAGGTTCTTCGTCGAACCCAAGAACGACACGGCCTTGGACACGCTCATTTCCCTGGCCGTGTGACCCTTACTAATACCCCAACCTGGCTCTAAAGGTTTTTCATCCCTCTTTCGAGTTTCGGGGCATTACAACCCACACTCGGCCGGCCGCGCCAAGTCCGTGCCTGGATGCCCCTCTCCTTAGTCCCCACCTTGCCTTGGGGCACCGCCCGTTAAGGGTGGCCGCTCAATTATTGCTGCTCGGCGGCAGGGCTCCACCTGTTAGGGGTGGCCGCTCCACGGCCGCTGCCCACCTGTGGGGCGATGCTGGTTAGGGACAGCCGCTCCCTGGTCACCGTCTAGCCACGGGGCACCCCTTGCAAGGGGCGGCTGCTCTATGGTTGCCTCCAGGCCGATCCACATCCGCCTCCCGGTTGTGGTGTGCCACCCGCAAGGGGCGGCAGCTCCCCGAGCGACTCCTGCCACAGAGACCCGCCCTCTATGGGCGGCCACTCTACGATTGTCGCCTAGTCGCATGGTGGTGCCTGCAAGGGGCGACCACTCCATGGATGAATCTCGTTCGCAGGGAGTCGCCCGCAATTGGCGGCCATTTCTCGGCCACCCAGATGTAACACCTACATCAGTCACGTAGAATATAACAGAATATCCGATCGGGGCCCCATGCCATTTTCCACGGACAGTCAACGGAGTTGCATGTGATTATCAAGACTACCAACTGTATCCTACCTCAGAGCATTCTAGTGGAAGCCTCAAGGGTTATTTGAAATCAAGTATCAAAATGTCCACTAGTAAACCATATAGGAATGCATAATAAAATACACCAAAAATTGCGACCTTAAGGCCTTACAATTATTCTTCATAAAAGTGGTTTTTAAGCATCAACACGCAGGACGACCATCCATGAAAACACTAAAAATCTATTTGATTGGACTTCAAAGGCTGACATAGCATCAAAGGGCTGTGTTGGAACCCTAATTCTGATTTGGGCAAGGATCACTAATAGGTTTCTTTAGATTCACCCATCATGTATAGCCAGGGTCATGATTGTGTCCTAGAGTCTAGGCCAAGTCCTTAGAATCAACATCACATGGACCAGCCTTCAACAGACTGCCAGAGACTCAAGCAATTATGTCGACACTTCGGAAAGGCTGTGTCGACACCAGAAGCCAGATTGTGTCGACATACAGGGCTTGTGTCGACACACAGAACATCTGTCGACATCAACTATGTCGACACCAGAAGCCAGATTATGTTGACACACAGGACTTGTGTCGACACACAGAACATCTATCGACATCAACTGTGTCGACACCAGAAGCCAGATTGTGTCGACACATAAGACTTGTGTTGACAAACAGAACATCTGTCGACATCAACTGTGTCGTCACCAGAAGCCAAATTGTGTCGACACACAGGACTTGTGTCGACACACAGAACATCTATCGACATCAACTATGTCGACACCAGAAGCCAAATGGTGTCGACACACCGGACTTATGTCGACACACAGAACATCTGTTTACAACAATTGTGTCGACACACAGGACTTGTGTCGACACACTCCAGATTTCTGTCAAAACAATAACTATGTCAAGACAAGAAGCAATTGTGTCGACACATAGGGCTTGTGTCGACACACTCCACAGAAGCTTGTTCAAGAATTTAAAGAAGAACTGTGGACTCAGCTCGACGAACTCCAAGCTCAGATCGACGATCGCTGAACTCAAGACATCTCGACGAAATAAGAAACTGAGCTCGACGATCTGCGAGCTCCGGTCGATGAATTCTGTGCAATCAGTTACAGTTGGCAGAATTAATTACAGTCAATGCTCAGGACATTTAATGTTGAACATTCCTAATAGGAAATAGCAATTCAAAGGCAACATTATATGGGGCTGTTTCAGAAGTTAATTCAGGATTAATTCCAAAGGCATCTTCTACTCTCGGGAATGCTTCTGCCGTCTTCAAGCTAAATGAATTCAAATGTTTGAATTCGATAGAGAAGAGAATAACAGGAAACACAGAGTACCAGAGAACAGATAGTGAACAATAACACAGTGAAGGATTTCCATTTTTACAGAAAAGGAGAAACTTTGCATCAATTAAGATACACAGAGTTCTTCATATGCTCCAGGCATCTCAAGAGACAAACAATCAATATCAGTCTAAGAAGCTTGCTGGAGACATCATCAATCTGAAGGCCTACTCACCCTGAAGCAAAGCTTCCAACCTTCCTGAACAACTCAATATTTCAGGGGAGCTTTGACATCATCAAATCCACTAAAGTCTTCTTTTAGACTGTTGACAGAGAAGACAACATCACTCTCTCTCCCCTCCTGTATAAATGGTTCTTTAACTCCCTTCAAAAGTTATTCTTGGTTGCAAGTCTCCTGATCAAAAGACTTGGGTTTATTTTTGAGCACCTGATCAAACGCTCATTGGTGGCAGTCACCTGATCAAAACCTGTAGTGGATTCCTACTAGGGTGATTGAAGAGTGGATGTACCCAGGTTGGGGAACCAATATAAATCCATGTGTCTTCTGTGTTGCTTGATCTCTGTTCTTTACTTTTGTGCTGTGATTTTCTATTCTTAGAATATAGATATAACTCTAACCAGTGCAAGTTAAGATATATCCCTATCTTTCAATTGGTATCAGAGGTGGTATTCTTGGTTGTACTAGCTAACACCTGAACCAAAACGATCTGATAGATCTTATACATCTTTAGAGTTTATCATGGCACAAAATGAAGATTTTTCAAGCACCAGACCTCCTATGTGCAATCTTGATAAGCTTGCACTATGGAAGACAACGATTAGGTTTTATATGAACTCCATTGATGAGAACATTTTTAACTCCATTTTGACAGGACCAACTCAACCTCAGGAAACAACAAGTATCAATGTTGTTCCATCGTCTCAATGGATAGATGCCCAGAAAAGGCTGAAGATTGCTGATGCACAAGCAATGAACATTCTTGCACAATCAATGTCTGATGACATTTTTCAGGAAGTTGCTGAATGTTCATCTGCAAAAGATATGTGGGACTCCCTCACAGCAATGGTTGCAGGATCAGCTAAAGAAAGAAACTTTAATGCAGAAACATGGTGTGACTCTGAAGCTTCATCATGTACAACTGATGACGAAGAAGAGTCAAGAGCAGGAGTGTTCTGCGTAATGGCAATAAATGCCTCTTGTAGCAACCTTGATGAAGAATCAGACTCTGATGAAGAATCAAATTGTGAATTAGAAGAAGATCACGTAATCTCTACCCATGATCTTTCATCAGAGGAATTTAAATCTGATTTTAAATTATTGTGTAAAGACTTAATTCAATCTGAGATGGAAATAAAACTTCTCAGAGAGAAATTAAATACTGTATCCTTTGAAAATATAACACTCAAAATAGATTTAAAGAATGCTCTTGAACAACTAAGTTATTTAGAATCAATTAAAGGAAAAGATAACTTAAACGACATTGAAAAAATTACTGAAGAATTACAAAGGAATAAATCAAATCAATTTAAAAATCTTCAGAAATATTTTATTCAAAATAATTCATCGAACTGAGATCGACAAAAACAACATCATTCGTTAAACAAAGCTCGACGAACTATGAACAAAGATTTCAATCTTAACTGGTAAGGAATCTATGCTCGACGTAATAAATATGTTTCGTCGAACAGAGGTCGACGAAAATGAAATAGAGAAAACAATTTACATTGTTCTCTGAGCAGAGATCGACGATCTCAATACCATTCGTCGAACTCAGGTCGACGAAATTACTTTAATTCATTGAACTCAAAATTTCAGATCAAAAATTTTTATTCTCGTCAGAATTATAATCAAATGCAAAATTTTACAAATCCTTTTACTGAGTGGATAATCCCTCTTAGGAAATATCATCCACTTGGTTATAAAAAACAACCTGGATATTCTTTTATTTCTTATTATTATAAGAGAGAATCAGGACCCAAGGAAATCTGGGTCCAGAACTTCTAACATCTCTTTTCAGGAAAAGACCTATCTTACCACAGAGAAATAGTGGTATTTGATAGTAACCAAAAGACTTCAGTCTCAACCAATACATGGGAAACATCAGTGGCTGTATAGTTAGAGATTATTTGAAAGGCTACAGTAGTAGCGAGAGACTATTTATTCTAATATATTATAAAGTCTACTCAGATTAGGGGCAAGGAATGTGTGAAAGAGAAACGTTATTAGGGGGAGATTATTTGATTGCTTGGAAGGTTGCAGAAATAGCTTTATTTTATTTTTAAAAAACACCCATGTACATCTGCTGAAAATTCTTATAAATCAGGCAGATTGTTTTTTGCTTTGCATTTTTATTTATTTTTATGTAAATGGTGTCCTCACCCAAATAGGGGGAGATTTTTGGAACCCTATTTTTGATTTGGGCAAGGATCACTATTAGGTTTGTTTAGATTGACCCATCATGTATAACCAGGGTCATGGCTGTGTCCTAGAGTCTAGGCCAAGTCCTTAGAATCAACATCACATGGACCAGCCTTCAACAGACTGCCAGAGACTCAAGCAATTATGTCGACACTTCGGAAAGGCTGTGTCGACACCAAAAGCCAGATTGTGTCGACACACAGGACTTGTGTCGACACACATAACATCTTTTGACATCAACTATATCGACACTAGAAGCCAGATTGTGTCGACACACAGTACTTGTGTCGACACACAGAACATCTGCCGACATCAACTGTGTCGACAATAGAAGCCAGATTGTGTCGACACACAGGACTTGTGTCGACACACAGAACATCTATCGACACCAGAAGCCAGATTGTCTCCACACATAGGACTTGTGTCGACACACAGAACATCAGTCGACAGCAATTGTGTCGACACACTCCAGATTTTGTCAAAACAACAACTATGTCAAGACAAGAGGCAATTATGTTGACACAAAGGACTTGTGTAGACACACTCCACAGAGAAGCTGTTTCAAGAAGTTAAAGAGGAACTGTGGAATCAGCTCGACGAACTCCAAGCATAGGTCGACAATCGCTGAACTCAAGACAGCTCGACGAAATAAGAAACTGAGCTCGACGATCTGCGAGCTCTGGTCGACGATTTCTGTGCAATCAGTTACAGTTCTCAGAATTAATTACAGTCAATGCTCAGGACATTTAATGTTGAACATTCCTAATAGGAAATAACCGTTCAAAGGCAACATTAAATAGGGCTATTTCAGAAGTTAATTCAGGATTAATTCCCAAGGCATCTTCTACTCTCGGGACTGCTTCTGCCATATTCAAGATAAATGAATTCAAATGTTTGAATTCGATAGAGAAGTGAATAACAAGAAACATAGAGTACCAGAGAACAAACAGTGAATAATAACACAGTGAAGGCTTTCCATTTTTACAGAAAAGGAGAAACTCTGCATCAATCTAGACACACATAGTTCTTCATCTGCTCCAGGCTTCTCAAGAGACATACAATCAATATCAGTCTAAGAAGCTTGTTGGAGACATCATCAATCTGAAGGCCTACTCACCCAGAAGCAAAGCTTCCAACCTTTCTGAACAACTCAATATTTTAGGGGGAGCTTTGACATCATCAAATACACTAAAGTCTTCTCTTAGACTGTTGACAGAGAAGACAGCATCACTCTCTCTCCCCTCCTATATAAATGGTTCTTTAACTCCCTTCAAAAGTTATTCTTGGTTGCAAGTCTCCTGATTAAAAGACTTGGGTTGGTTTTTGAGTACCTGATCAAAAGCTCATTGGCGGCAGTCACCTGATCAAAACCTGTAGTGGATTCCTACCAGGGTGATAGAAGAGTGGATGTACCCAGGTTGGGGAACCACTATAAATCCTTGTGTCTTCTGTGTTGCTTGATCTCTGTTCTTTACTTTTGTGCTGTGATTTTCTTTTCTTAGAATATAGATATAACTCTAACCAGTGCAAGTTAAGATCTATCCCTATCTTTCAGGATGCAACCTGCTCTTTCTTGCTTGGTTCTCCATCATCTGTACAGGGACATCCCACCATAAAGATGGAAAATAAGGTAACAACCACATTTAGCTTACCAATTTATAATCACCCTACCCCGTTCCCTAGGAAACGATATGCCTTCCCTACACGCATATAATTCATATATATATTTCATACGAAGGTACAACTTAAGCACCATTCAGTATATATCATACGAAGGTACAACTTAAGCACCATTCTAAGGTACAATTTAAGCATAATTCCATATATCACAAAGGTACAACTTAAGCACCATTCAATATATATATGACAAATGTTTTCATCAGCCGCAAAACATTCTGTGCACTAAATGCACATTATCGGTATACCAGATTCCCAGTTCTACCCCCATCCAAAAGTCTGAGACTTGACTGTACACTTGAGCATTGTTAACATGACATATAGCCATGACTCTCCCTCTATGCCAACGATAATTGCCATGTACTTAAGGACTATTTAACCGAACCACATAGGGTGGGTATAGTTTAGCCATTTCTTATTGCTCATATCCCCATGTTATCATCGAAAGCTGAAGCTCCCATGGACAATCGACAGGATGCGGGTATGCCTCCCCTTGTCAGTAATTTAAGTTTAACCAACATTATGTAGAACGAATAGCTCTCAAGGCCATCCTAGCTGGACACTGAGGCCCACAGCTCACATGCTGTAACGTCCCGATTCGTACTAGGCCCCTCGTGTGCGTTTTTGAGTCAGGAGAGCTGACTTGGGCTCAGGGAAGTGCTGGCAGTGGGGCTGCACTTATAAATGGGGGAAGAAACCAGTCCAGAATAGGATATGGGTAGAGATACAGGCGTGTCCCTACCCGTGTGGGAGAGCCCAGCTCTCGAGTCGACGAATTGATTGTGTCCAGAGGACATTGGTAGTGACACGGGCGTGTCACTACCCGTGTGAAGTTGACATGGGTAGAGACACATGGAAGTCCCTACCTATGTGCGTCAAGTTGAGATCGACGAAGTGTGCCCGAGAAGGATAAAGATAGCGATACGGCGTGTCCGTACCCATGTGTGTCGAGTTGAGTTCGTCGAGGCGTGTCCAGAGAAGGACACGACCAGAGAACACGGCCGTGTCATGTGGACACGGGTAGGGATACGGTCGTGTCCCTACCCGTGTCGAGTATTGAACCGACGTTATAGTTGTTGTCGACGTTTCGCCCAAGCAGGACACGGTGAAGGACACGGGCGTGTCCCTACCCATGCCACTTTCATTTATAAGGGCTGTGAAAACCCTAGCCATTTTCACTCCTCATTCCAGCCACTTTTCCTGAGAGAAACTCCTGTAGAGTGGGAAAGCTGCTGGAGCAAGTCCTAGAGGAGAAGATCCGCCGCCACCGTGAAGGAGAAGATGCCGCCGAAAAGAGTTACAAGGTTCATGGCCGGAAATGGCCGAATTGCCGGAAATGAGGTGAGATTCATCCCCTCTCCCTTAGTGATAGATCTGTAGATATCTAGGTGAAATGTCGACTCAAAAGTGTCTTGACTAGCGAGATGGTGATTTCTCTAGGAAGAAGTCGTTCTAGGGCTTGTGCTCTAAGGCTAGTTGTGTCTTCAACCTCTCCAACCTTCTATGTGAAGATGAGGGATGGTTTAGTGAAGAGTCATGGCCTCATGATTGTGAATAAGGGAGAAGGAATTTTTGATGTGATTTTGGAAGATCAACTTGAGTATGAAGATGAACCGATGTCGTTCATTCCGCTTTAAGATGCGTGCAGAATCTTTGTTCTGCGCGCAACGATCTTCTCGATCATTTTCAGATATGATATGTCCAGATCAGGGCTTTTTACTAAACACAAAAGTTAAAGCCCTTGAAAATACCTTTCCAACGAATGGTTGCACAACTTCAGGAGAACTGTGTAGCCATAGGAAAGCCTGAACGAAAATGACGTCTGATAAATCCTGCATGTAGAAATTGTGTTCTGTACGCAGCGGACTTCAAGGCTGATTTCAAGTATGATACTATTGAATATGGGTTCTGGTCTGAACATAAAGGTTGTAGCCCATGGAAAGACCGTTCCATTAAGGGGTTACACGTCTTCAACGGGTTCCTATAGCTTTGGGAATCTCATGTAGAATTTGTTGTCCAGATTTAGTCTGCACTTAAATTCTGGGTTTAGTATAACATGAATTTGGATTCGGTGGATTCAATGCTGCAATTAACTTAAGGTTTGGGTGAACTCTTTTATGTTAATCATCTTAGTTCTATAATTGATGAAGTTTAATAATTGGTTCTTATGAAATTGATTTGTGAAGCGAAGCATACTTAAACGAAATGATTTGATAGAAATTGGTAGATTAATATAGATGGGCATCATGTTTATAATGTGTTTAAATCATTTGGAATGACATGTAGGAGGATAATCTATGGCCATGTGAATAACTGTTTAACGGATTGAATTTAGTAGTCCAGTGCTTAGAGTGTCGTCTCCCTACGGGTAGCATTATGGAAGGGTGTAAGTGCGGTGTTGACCGTCAATAGTTGGGATTGCGTTAAGATGAGTCAAAGTCGGACGGTTGGGCTTGGTCCTCGATGCTCATTTCCCGGGGATCCTTCTATGCCAAGTGGATGGTTGGGCTTGGTCCTCGTATTTTCTCCGAGGCTCCTTCCATGCCACGGTGATGTGGAATTGCATGTGGTGTGAGTCAACAAGCGGTGTCGTAATCTTGGGTTATGGATAGTTTGGCAGGTCTACAGGCTTGCCGATCGTCACACCGACGGGAGTTGACAGTTAGACTTTGGGCGGTTTGGCTTGGTCCTCGGTGTTCACGTCCCGGGGCTCCTTCCGTTCCAAGTGAATGGTTGGGTTGTGTCCTCGTGCTTACTTCTGAGGCCCCTTCCGGGTCACACAAGGCCCGTTCGGGGCTGTGTTCTCGGTGCACATCTACCCGAGACCCCCGCTGGGTCATAATACGCATGGGCTATGCTATTGTGTTCTTAGCGTTGAGGCATACAGAGGCCTAAGTGAAGCAGTGTGGATGCCCGCTTAGTAGTAGAGATGTCCGCTCTACTGTCACCGCCTGGCCACGACGGTTGATGCCTGAGAGGTTAGCTACCTGCTCGAATAGTGGGAACTATAGTCTGTGTCGACATAGCAATTGCATGTGCTTGAACATGGGTGAGTCATTTCATAGCATACATACCATTTCATAACATTGCACAATAAGATCCTCATCGTATAAGTTTGTATGGGCACTCCTAAACGATGAGTTATTTTATATAAACCGACCCTTAACTTATAAGCTTGTATGGGCATCCTTATAAGTTAAGTTACATTCCTACTATAGTTACTCGTACTTGATGATTTGTTATTGCTCATATAGAACTGCGAGTTTATAATGTTGTTAATCATATACTATTACCACCTGCTTGTACCTACTTTTTATTTATTATACTTTGTACCCTTGCTCTTTCTCCGTCCGGTGCCGAGGAGTCGCCGGGGTAGCGGATGTGAAGCCACTTAGTCTTTTCGACTAACGGTTGCTACGTCTTCCTTTTTAGGAGGTCACGCCCCAGGTAGAGCAGCATCAGACTTGCAGTAGGACAGCCAGGCCAGGACGACAGGGCTTGAAGTTACGGTGTCGTCGATACCGTCAGTTACTAATGTGAGTGTTGAGCGACTCTGATGTAGCCCCGTTGGGCATTTATTTGCTGTCCTCTGATATTGTAGAAGCATGTTTTAGCTTCCTTATTTGATGTACTTTTGGACTTTATGCTTGCGTGAGTTTGACTTCTCTTGTTTACATTTGGTTGGGTTGGCATATATATATTGATATTGGTTGTAGCCGGCAGAATAGGCGTCCTGTGGTACAGGTTAGCCCGTATGCTAATACTACCGCAAGGCGGCTGTTCTGGGCATAAGTCCGCATTCGTGCCATGTTTTGGGATCCGGGAGGGGTGTCTTACAAATGGTATCAGTTTGCCACGATCCTCAACTAAAGAAGTTATTCAATAATGGTAGCACCCCTACTCGATTAGTCAGTTTGCGGACAAACTGACTTAGCGGAAGCAGTGGTGTGCCCATATGTAATTCACATTAGGTATGTCCAGCTTTGACCCTACGATTAGCCAACCTGACCTTAGGTACATACCTATATACATCGATCTCCTAAAGTTTGGATGACCCAAGGTATGTAAACCTATTGTATAAAGTCTTGAGAGATCCCCTAGGGCAAGCACTTTTGTTTATACCGAATTTTGAATCTAGCGGAGATAATAGACATGGTAGACTTCCTAGGGCAACCACTTTTTTTAGAGCAGACTCGAGTTTGGTGGAGATAATGGTTATGGTAAAGTGGTTGGAAGCGGGTCTTTTGGGTGTTCAGACAAGAGTTAAGAGACTCACTGAAGGAGTAATTGAAGCAGGACCTAGCTCTAGGACGAGGACTACGAGGAAGAAATTATGCATTCATCCTTAGTCTGCCTAAGTTGTTCTAGGAATCGGGCTTGATCCTTCACACTGATGCTTACTCATAGTGGATAGTGAGAAACCGCCCTACACTCTATTCGATATTGGTGATACACACTCATTTTTGTGGTTGACTTCGTCAAAAACCTAGAAGGAGTGCAATACTTCACTGGTATTGCTCGAAGAGTACGCCTCCCGGACGGCTCTGAGATGATCGCAACCGCCAAGTGCAAGCTAGAGATATTCATTGGGGGAAAGGACTTTGATACGCCTGCCACAACCTTTAGGATGCCGGAATTTGACATCATTCTGGGCATGGCATGGTTGGACTGACACTTCGCAATGATGAACTACGCGGAGAAGCGAATCTATTTGAGACATGGAGACACCGACATCATCTTCCAAGGTATTAGCTTCACACCTCGTATGATGTTATCTTTAGCTCAGGCTGTAAAAGCCCAAATGAAGAGGGATGAAGTATTCATGATCTGTTTCGAGTTGAAGGAGATGGCATTTGTTGGGTACATTGGTCAAATGTACCTGATTTGAAGAAGCCTCACCTAACTCAATGATATACATCAGAATGTATTTGATGTTTGTTTGAGTTACTTGTGCAGGTTAGGTATACACTGGACTGAAGCTGAAAATTTCTAAGTCCATGTGTCGACACCCAGAGGCAAAGTGTCGACACTTGAGAAAGCTTGTGTCGACACCCAGACATGCAGTGTCGACACTTGGAGTCATTGTGTCGACACCTGGGAAGAAGAGTCGACACCAGTCAGAAAGTGTCGACACTTGGAGCTGTGTCGACACTCAGTGTAGAAGAATGCAGAAAAGCTGTGTCGACACTTAGCAGAAGTGTCGACACCTAGAAGAGCTGAGTCAACACCAGAAAGTGTCGACACTTGAAGTGAGTGTCGACACTCAGCAAAAGTCTGCAGAATCTAAGTACAAGTGTCGACACTCAACACAATGTGTCGACACTATGCAGAAGACTCAGCACTGGAAGTAAGTGTCGACACTCAACACAATGTGTCGACACTTAGCTAAAGACTCAGTATTTGAAGAATGTGTCGACACTCAGCACAATGTGTCGACACACAACCAGAAGAGTCAACACTTGAAGAAAGTGTCGACACTCAGCACAATGTGTCGACACTTAGTTAAAGACTCTACACTTGAAGAAAGTGTCGACACAAGGAGCTGTGTCGACACTTAGCAAAGAACAGAAAAGTTGTAAAATATTCTAAGTATAAGTGTCGACACTAAGGGAATGTGTCGACACTCTGCTGAAGAATCAAGAATGAAGACTTGTGTCGACACCAAGAATCAGTGTCGACACTTGACAGTTTCAACACATGAAGATGTGTCGACACAAAGGAGATGTGTCGACACTTAGAAGAATACAGTTAAAGGATGAAGTACAAGTACTTGTGTCGACACTCAATTTCAGTGTCGACACATGCAGAAGAAACTGTGTCGAGACATACAAGGAATTGTGTCGACACCTTGTAGACTTGTGTCGACACTTACACAACATGTGTCGACACTTGGTCTATAAGTGTCGACACTTAAGAACAGAAAGTCTCGACACTAACTGACAGTTAGAGAATTTCAAGAAGTGACTGGTTGACAAGACAGCTGCCGATCCAGCCGGTCTACATCAACTGTCAGAGAAGTCAAAAGTCTGTTATAAACCGGATCAGCCGGTTACCTTGAAGGAAGCCTATAAATAGGCACCCATAGTTTACAGAAAAGATATAGAAGTGAAGTTGTTAAGTGGTTAAGTTGTTCACAATCATTACTTGTTGTGAGAATAATTGAAGTGGTTGATCAGATTAAATCAAGAAGTGATACATAGAGGATCAACACAAGAAGATCAGGCAGTCCAACTGCAGATCTAAGTAGTTGGAGAGAGAGAGCTCCAACCAAGGTTTCAGTCTTTGGAACTAAGGCTGAGAAGAACAATTCAGAGTCATCTGGATTTCAAGAAGCAGAGATCAAGGATCAACTGCAGAAGATTCAGACTAATTCAGTTCTACTCAAGAAGCTTTGAAGAAAGCTAAGTCAGTTTGGATCAAGCTGAGTTCTTCCAAGAACTCCTCAAGAAACTCTCAACTCCTCTCATCCTTTCTGAGTTGTAGAGTTAGAATTTGTAATTTCTATTTTAAACTTGTAAGATCCATTGGATCTGAGTGATTGTAAGCCTATTTTATAAAGGCTGAGGGTAGGGCTTGGTGCCTGAGTGTAGGAGTTGAAGAACTCTGAGTGTAGGCCTTTAATTGGCTGAGTGTAGGCCTGGGTGGCTGAGTGTAGGCCTTTTGGCTGAGTGTAAGGCTTTGGGCCTGAGGTAGGAACCTAGTTTGGTTCTGAGTTAGTGGAGAAGTTTGGCCGAATCTAGTACACTGCTAGATAGGCGAAGGGGGAAAGTGGATGTACCCAAAGATTGGGGAACCACTATAAAATCTTGTGTATTCTGTGCTGTGATTGTACTGTGTTGAGAATTGCTGTGTGCTGTGATAACTTATTCAGAAATCTGTGTTATAAACTGTTGACTGCCAAACAAAAGTAAGAAAAGGATTAGGTCACCTATTCACCCCCCCTCTAGGTGTTTAGGTACCATATCTTTCAAGTGGTATCAGAGGGAGGTTCCTCAAAATCAGGACTAACTGTCTGAGGAGATCCAGTTTGGCAGATTCAGTATAAGTCAGGAAACAGGAAACAGGTTCAAGAAAATCAAGAACATGGGTTCTTCAGAGAATCATAAGGAGTTGGGTTCAATGAAACTACCTATATGCAGAAAAGAGATCTTTGGGATCTGGAAAGAGAGGGTTAGGCTTTTTATGGAAGCCTCTGACCCTAGGATATACATCACAGTCAAAGAAGGGCCATATGTGCCCATGAAGATTTCAGTATTGGATGCAAATCAGAGGACTCCAAAGGATTTCTCTGAAATGACCAAGGATGAGATTGTCCTAGCAACCATGGACAAAAGAGCACAGAATATAATAGTTAGTGCAATTGATGATGCCACCTTCCAGAACCTTATTCACTGTAAAACTGCAAAAGAAATGTGGGACACCCTCATTGTCTATATGGAAGGTTCTGAAGAAGTAAGGCAAGATAGGAAGTCCTTGCTTAATCAAGAATATGAAAGCTTTAGGCAAGGAAGAGGGGATAGCATCACTGAATGCTACAAGAAATTTTATAGAATTGTAAATGAACTCATGTCATATGGAAGAGAGTTCACAAACTATGAGTTGAATGATAAATTCTTGAGGTCCCTCACCAAAGACTGGGACACCAAGATCTGTGCCATCAGAGAAATGGCAAAGTTGGGAGAAATTCCTCCTCCCACACTTTTTGGCAAGTTGTTATCTTATGAGATGCAATTGTCAGTAAGAAAAGAAGAAGAAAAGTCAACTAGGACTGAATACAGAGAAAAGACTGTTGCCTTTAAGTCAGATGTACCCAGAAAGAGCAGGACCAAGTCATCAACTCCTCCTCCTGAGGTAGTTGAATCAGAATCTGAAGAGTCAGAAAGTACAAAATCTACAAGCAGTGAAAGTGATGAAGACTTTGCTGCATTCACCAGACATTTTCAGAAGTTCCTTAAGAAGAAACAGTGGAGGTCTAGACCTTCATCTTCCAAAGGGAAAGAGGTTCAGTATCAGGAAAAGAAGCCTTCAAAGAAGGACAAGAAGAGGACCAAGACTAGTAAGGCAACTGGATCCAAGATAATTTGTTACTGCTGCAATAGACAGGGCCATGTTATTGCAGATTGTCCTGAAAGAAGGAAAGAATCCAGTGACAAAAAGAAAACACACTTCAAAGGAAAGAAGGAGAAGTCCTTTGTTGCAAAGAATGAGAAGACTCTTTCAGATATGTCTTCTTCAGACACTGAGACAGATGCTGAAGCCTATATTGGGCTATTTGCTGAAGAAGAAGAAGAGTTTATGCAGATCATGGAATCTATCTATGAGCAAGAAGACTGTCAAAGCCAAGGACTGATGGCTTTGACTGAAAGTACCAAAAACCTGGAGCAGCCAGGACCCAGTCAGGTACAAGGTTTAACTCAAAGTTCTGATTCCAGTTCTAGTTCAGAGTCAGATTATTCTTCATCAAGTGATGAGAATATATCTGAGTCTGAGGGAGATATTCATCAACTCCTAGATGAATATCAAGTACTATTGCAAGCCTATAAGAAAAGCAAGACCCTAGCCAAAAATTTGGCCAAGGAAATTGCTGATCTCAAGGCAGCTGCAATAGATTATGAGAAGAATTATGATCAAAAACTGAATGAAGTGGCCAGGCTGAAACACATTACTGTGATTCAGATGGGTACTATTACATTTAAGAATGATCAAATTAAGAAACTGGAGATTAATCTTCAGAAGGAGAAAGAGCTAGCAGCTAGGTATTCAAAACCTAAATCAGTGCTACCCTTGATTGATGATTTTGTTCATCATAAAGGAAAGACTGGACTGGGTTTTGTTAATCCAGCTAGGACTGTTCAGGATCAGTCCAAGTCCAAGGGCAAAGCCCCAACATTCAACAAGACTGCTGTAGTTAAGACAGCTAAGTCAGAACCTAAGCAAAGGTACAACAAATTTGAATGTTGGTGCTGTGGCAAGGTTGGCCACTTTGCTTTGGATTGTTGGCACAATGCCAGTGCCAAGTTGAGTAGCAAGTTACCTGTTGGAAAGACAGCAGGTAGCTATGTCAATTTGCAAACTAACAATCACCAAGGACCCAAGTTTACTTTGGGTTCTAAGGTTCATTAATTTGTTTTGCAGGTGAATCCAAGTGGCCATACCCCTACATGGTACTTGGATAGTGGATGTTCCAGACACATGACTGGAACTAGGGGACTACTGAGGGACTACATCCCAATCAAAAATGGTCCAAAGGTGACCTTTGGTGGTTCTGAAAAAGGAATCATCAAAGGGTTTGGTAACATTTCTTCTAACCTTGTTACCATTACTCAAGTGGCTTATGTTAAAGGTTTGAAACATAACCTCATTAGTATAAGTCAATTAAGTGATGTAGGGTATGACATCTCATTTGTTAAAAATGGTTGTCATATCAAGAGGTCAAGTGATCAAAAGATCATTTTGACAGGTTATAGGAAGAGAAATGTCTATTGTTTAGACATTATGGTTGAGAACAATAGTTCTCCAGTTTGTCTTGTAGCTGATGAGACAGTCTCTCAATGTGTCAAGTGGCACAAGAGGCTTGCTCATCTTAATTACAAGACTATTGGCAAACTCTTTAGTAAAGAGTTAGTGAGGAATGGTCCTCAAGTTAAGTGTGTCAAAGATGGCATTTGCTCAGCTTGTCAAAAGGGCAAGCAGACTAAATCCACCTTTAGAAGCATTGACAACAAGGATGCTGTGAGGTGTTTATACCTCTTGCATATGGATCTATTTGGTCCAATGCCAGTTCACAGCTTAGGTAGGAAGGTCTACACCTTTGTAGTTGTTGATGACTACTCAAGGTTTTCCTGGGTGTTCTTCTTAAAGCAGAAATCTGAAACACCTAGTGTCTTCCACAGTTTTGTTAGGCAAATTCAGAATGAATTGAACTGTACAGTGGTCAAAATTAGAAGTGACCATGGTACAGAGTTTCAATCTGAAAGCATGACAAAATTATGTGAAGACTATGGGATATTTCAAGAATTCTCTTCACCTAGAACACCTCAGCAAAATGGCATTGCTGAAAGGAAAAATAGAACCTTGATAGAGGCTGGTAGAACTCTATTAAGTGATTCATCACTGCCAGAATATTTCTGGGCTGAAGCAGTAAACACTGCATGCCATGTGATAAATAGGGCTACCATCACTAAAAGGTTAAACAAGACCCCTTATGAAGTAGTGAAAGGCAGGAAACCAAATCTATCCTATTTCAGGATTTTTGGTTGTAAATGCTTCATACTTAACAATGGGAAGACTTACTTAACTAAGTTTGCTGCCAAATCCCAAGAGGGAGTGTTTGTTGGGTACAGCAGTAATAGTAAGTCTTATAGAGTCTACAACTTGACTACACAAGTTGTAGAGGAATCTGTGCATGTAGTTTTTGATGAGTCACAACTAATTAACAATGAGTTGTCTAGTAGTGTGTGCAGCCCCTCAGGTCTTTCTAAGAAGATGGACAAGCTAACCATGGAAGATGTACCTGCTGCAAGACAGCAAGAAGAAGAAGATGGCTCATGTCCAGGGGGAGAACTACATGTACCAGAAGCTGAAGAAGTACAAGGAACTCAGCATAATGAAGATGCTGAAGAAGTACAACCAGAAGTAAGGATGCCTCCAGCCAACAGACATCTAAGAGATCATCCAGTGGAGCTGATCATTGGAGATCCAAGACAAGGTGTTCAGACAAGGAGCAGAAATCAGAATGCTGCAGTATATTCAAGTTTTCTGTCTCAAATAGAACCAAAGAAATTTGAAGAAGCAATACAAGATCCACAGTGGACTGAAGCTATGCAGGAAGAGCTAAACCAGTTCAAGAGGTGCAAGGTTTGGGACTTAGTTCCTAAGCCTAAAGATCACAATGTGATAGGAACAAAATGGATCTACAGAAACAAGTTAGATGAACAAGGAGTCATCATTAAGAATAAGGCAAGATTGGTTGCAAAAGGATATAGGCAAGAAGAAGGTATTGATTTTGATCAAACCTTTGCTCCAGTAGCCAGACTGGAAGCCATCAGGATGTTCTTGGCCTATGCAACCTACCAAGGATTCAAAGTATACCAAATGGATGTGAAGTCAGCATTCCTTAATGGTAATTTAAAAGAAGAAGTATATGTGGAGCAGCCTTCAGGTTTTGTTGATCCTACTCTTCCTCATTATGTCTATAGACTTAGGAAAGCATTGTATGGGTTAAAGCAAGCTCCTAGAGCTTGGTATGAAACCCTATCTAGTTTCCTCATTGAGAACAAGTTCACAAGGGGGAAAATAGATAAGACTCTATTCCTTAGGGAATCTAGAGGCAAAGTAATACTTGTCCAAATATATGTAGATGACATTATATTTGGGTCTACTGAAAGTAGCCTTTGCAAAAAGTTTGCAAAGCTTATGTAGAGTCAATTTGAAATGAGTAGTATGGGAGAGCTGAAGTTTTTCTTGGGTCTCCAAGTTAAACAGACTGAAAGTGGATTATCCATATGTCAGTCTAAGTTCACCCTAGAACTCATAAGGAAATATGGTATGGATTCCTCCAGTACCATGAAGACTCCTATGGGGTCAAGTATGTCTCTAAGCAAGGATGATGCAGGGAAACCTGTGGATGAAACCTTGTATAGAGGGATAGTTGGCTCCCTACTTTACTTGACTGCAAGTAGACCTGACATTATGTATGCTACATGTGTTTGTGCCAGGTATCAAGCCTGCCCTAAAGAGTCTCACTTGACTGCAGTCAAGATAATCTTGAGATATCTAAAGGGCACACCTTATCTAGGCCTCTGGTACCCTAGGAATGGAGATTTTGATCTAACAGGTTATTCAGATGCAGACTTTGCAGGATGCAAAGAAGATAGAAAGAGCACAACTGGATCCTGTCAATTCCTAGGTGGAAGACTCATTTCATGGAGTAGTAAGAAGCAAACCAGTGTGGCCATCTCCACAGCTGAGTCAGAATATGTAGCTGCAGGAAGTTGCTGTGCTCAACTTCTGTGGATTCAACATCAGCTAGAAGACTATGGATGTCAGGTAAGTAGAACTCCACTTTATTGTGACTCTACTAGTGCTATTTCCATAGCTAATAATCCTGTATCACATAGTAGAACTAAACATATTGAGATTAAATATCACTTTCTTAGGGAACATGTACAAAGAAATGATATTGCACTTGAATATGTTAAAACAGATAATCAGATAGCTGATATGTTTACTAAGCCCTTAGAAGAAGCTAAGTTTAATAGGTTCAAAATTGAACTAGGTATGATAAACTTAGACTAAGTATACAGAACAAAAATTGGCTAAGTAAAAAGGTGTCGACACATAGACAAGTCTATGTCGACACAGAATAGTAAGTGTCGACACTTCAGGAAAATGGTGTCGACACCTCTAGGAAGTTAGTGTCGACACTTCAGAATGTTAGTGTCGACACATGTCGAGTAGGTGTCGACACATCCAATAAAGTGTCGACACTTAAGTTTTACTCAGAATTTTTCTAAGTAAAGTCTCGACACATGTCGAGTATAGTGGTGTCGACACTTAACCAAGTGTCGACACATAAAATCTGTTGACTAAATTTGTGTCGACACATGTGTGTCGAGACATTATAAGTCAGTGTCGACACTTATTGACAGTGTCGACACATCATTAGAAATTCATCCCGCCTGTTCGTCTTCAATCAAGAAAGGTATAAATAGGGTTCTGTTTGTGTTTGTCGACACGCTTTCAAAATTTCGAGACCTAAACTCTTGTGTCGACATTTCTCTCATCTCAAGACTAAATCTTCAAACCCTAATGGCTCCCAAGCTGGAAGAGAACGTCAACGAGGGCTATGAGCTCGTGCGAGGCGCCTTCGACGACAGTGATCAGGAATTCAAATCAGTGATAACCCTAATTGCCAATTCAGGATTGGAGTTCTTGGTTTCAGAACCAACGAAAATCTGGAAGAAGGAAGTCATTGAATTCCTTTCTGGTGCGTCCATAGATGACTCAGGCTTCAGGATTAAGTCAAGGGTGCA
Organism: Platanthera guangdongensis; assembly: GCA_039583875.1. Taxonomy (NCBI): domain Eukaryota; kingdom Viridiplantae; phylum Streptophyta; class Magnoliopsida; order Asparagales; family Orchidaceae; genus Platanthera; species Platanthera guangdongensis. Next base: position 100,882,244 of record CM077158.1, on the reverse strand, counting down.
TGGCACCAAGGTCAAGATTTCACCCAAGTCTTTAAGAAAGGTACTTCAGCTACCTAAGATTCAAGAAGAAGAGGAAGTAACTGCTTCTAAGACCAGGGAAGCTCTTACTTGGTGTGGACTGGATCCAAAGATGAAAGTGGGATCAGTCTTCAACAGGAAGGGGATGAACAATCAAGGCAAATTCCTGTCTGAAGTTGTAGGCAAGGTTCTTCTAAGCAAACCAGGAGGGCATGACAGGGTGTCAGCCTCTATGTTTAATATCATGACCAGAATCATCTTCACTCTGAAGACAGATTGGTCAATGGTGTTTTATGAGAAAGTAAAGGAAAGCCTGAAAAAGCCCAATCTGGGCAGGATAATAAGTCTCTACCTGGCTGGATCAATTCCAGAGGTAATGAGCTCTGCTGCAGGATCTAAGATCAATCATATGAGGAGAATGAACTCCAGGATATTCTCTAGATGGGAAAGGGTGCTGGTGTCAAAGGAATTGACCACCCCTGAGAAACAAGCTTCTAAGAGAGACTCTCCTCCCAGGAAAAAGAGGAAGACTACTGCTGTGCATCAAGAGTCCTCAAGCAGCTCAGGCAGTGAAGAACATGTGGTCTTCACTCCTGAAAGTCCAGTAGATGAGGCTGCAGAGAAGACACCTGCTCCTCAGGAGACAGCTGACATTCAGGGGGAGCTTCCAGGTGTAGCACAACCATCTACACTGGAGAGTGAACAGGCCACCCTCCTCATTCAAGAGGTACTTACTGACCTTAATACATTAGATTTTTCTGTAATAGATTCTGAATTGTCTGATGTCCATCAGCAAAATCAGCCAGCAAACCAAGAACCAGATGTTGTTCTTCCAGACACATCTGTTGTGATACCTGATACAGTGGTTGACGAACCAAGTACATCTCCTGCACAGTCTCCAGCAGAATATACAATGGAAGATCTGTTTTTGAACTTGGATCAAGAAGATTTTGATATGGAAAAGAATGCTGCTGATGCAGTGAAGGATGCTGTTGCTGAGGGGGAGACTTTGGATATTCAAGAAGAGCCTATCAGGCTAGATACTGAGAAGGCACAAGATGTGCATACTGAAAAACCATCCAGCCCTAAGGATAGGGTGGATATAGCAAGTACATCTGAATCTGAAGATGATGAAGCTGAGCAAGCTCAGAAAAAGAAGTTCTTTGTATTCAAGAGAAGGAGCCAAAGCTATAAGAAGGCTCTACAAACAGTTGCTCAGCATTCCTTAGTTCAACAATCACCATCCACTGATTACAGTGCTCTATTGCTTGCCTTGCAAATCAAAATGGATGAACAAAGGAAGGCTTTGGAAACTTATGTTGATGAAGGACACAAAGCTCTACAATCTGATCTGGGCCAGGAAATCAAGTCCATAAGGTTTGAAATGAACCTTAATAAAAGGGAAATGACTGACTGTTTTACCAAGGGTGCTAATGCTGTGGTATATCTGGCTAAACATCAAGAAACAATTAAAGAGAAAGTGGATGATATAGCACTCAAGCAAGGCTATGTGCTGGAGAATCAGTTGAGAATGAATGATAATCTGACTGCATCTCACAATGCAATAGTCACAGAACTCAAGAATAAGTCAGATGAACCTTCAACTTCCTCTGCTGCTGCCAAAGCTGATTTTGATAAGATATTTCAAGCAGAGATTGCTGCTGTACAGACTGCAATAAAAGACTCACAGAAGGTCATTTCAGAACAGCTTACAAAGCTTAGACCTTTCTTTAAAGAGGGCATAAGGTATTTGGATAGCCAAATCAGATTTCAGAAAGATGATGTGAGAGATCATGTAGCACAAGAAGTCATAAAGGGGGAGAGAGTGTTAGTCAAAGCCAGTTCTGAGCATGCAAAATGGATTTCAAATTCTATAAGGGCTACACTTGGATATCCTCCCCTGTGTGATGACAATGAAGTAGGTGAATCTGGCATTCAAGGAGCATATCTTGGAGGTGAGCAACAAGCAGTGGCTGATGTAATCTATCCACCTCCAGACTTTGAAATGATTCATGCAGATATAAGCACAATGTATAGTCCAGTTGCTGGCAAGCCTAATATTATTCTGGAAAAGGTTGTTCAACCTATCACAGCTGCAATGCAAGAGGCTTTGGACAAAGAAGAAGAAACTAGGCTGTCAAAGAAGAAGTTTAGGGAAATTGCTGAACAAAAGCCAGATTTTGAACAATGGAGCCCTACTTCTAGAAACATAATTCTCACAGCCTGGAAAGCTGCCAAGGACAATGCCCATGAGAGGAACAAGTGGTTCTCAGAGGCTGAATGGAGAAAGCATGAGAGTAGGCAAGAAGCAATTGTCCAATTTAGAAGGAAGGCTAAGTTAGGAAAGCTACCTCCAACAGCTGTGGAGCCTAGCAAGTACTTTCCTAAGCCCTATCATTATTTTGAAAGACAAAAGATCAAGGCTGAGGAACAGAAGAAGAAGGACTCTAAAGGGAAGAAGACTGCTGAAGCTGAGCCTGCTGCTGCTGCTGCTGTGAAAGCTCAAGTTAAAGCTGGAAAAGGCATTGTTATTAAAGAACCTGATCAGCACTAGATTAGGAATTAACTTGATGCTTGTTGTAATCTGTTGAGTGAAAAACATTGTAATACTTCATTGAAAATGTATAAGGAACATTATTGGAACAGTATATTAAATATAGTATGAATGTTCTGAAATATGTGTGTTTCTTAATTGTTCTGCAATGTTTTAATAAGTATACATGTGTGCTTTATTACATGTTCAAGTTTACCCTGTTGTCATTTATATGCTTTACATCATTTTATAATTTTTAATTATGAGTGGTGTATATCATTGACTAAGGGTTATGACTTCTCCAAATAGGGGGAGATTGTTGGGTACATTGGTCAAATGTACCTGATTTGAAGAAGCCTCACCTAACTCAATGATATACATCAGAATGTATTTGATGTTTGTTTGAGTTACTTGTGCAGGTTAGGTATACACTGGACTGAAGCTGAAAATTTCTAAGTCCATGTGTCGACACCCAGAGGCAAAGTGTCGACACTTGAGAAAGCTTGTGTCGACACCCAGACATGCAGTGTCGACACTTGGAGTCATTGTGTCGACACCTGGGAAGAAGAGTCGACACCAGTCAGAAAGTGTCGACACTTGGAGCTGTGTCGACACTCAGTGTAGAAGAATGCAAAAAAGCTGTGTCGACACTTAGCAGAAGTGTCGACACCTAGAAGAGCTGAGTCAACACCAGAAAGTGTCGACACTTGAAGTGAGTGTCGACACTCAGCAAAAGTCTGCAGAATCTAAGTACAAGTGTCGACACTCAACACAATGTGTCGACACTATGCAGAAGACTCAGCACTGGAAGTAAGTGTCGACACTCAACACAATGTGTCGACACTTAGCTAAAGACTCAGTATTTGAAGAATGTGTCGACACTCAGCACAATGTGTCGACACACAACCAGAAGAGTCAACACTTGAAGAAAGTGTCGACACTCAGCACAATGTGTCGACACTTAGTTAAAGACTCTACACTTGAAGAAAGTGTCGACACAAGGAGCTGTGTCGACACTTAGCAAAGAACAGAAAAGTTGTAAAATATTCTAAGTATAAGTGTCGACACTAAGGGAATGTGTCGACACTCTGCTGAAGAATCAAGAATGAAGACTTGTGTCGACACCAAGAATCAGTGTCGACACTTGACAGTTTCAACACATGAAGATGTGTCGACACAAAGGAGATGTGTCGACACTTAGAAGAATACAGTTAAAGGATGAAGTACAAGTACTTGTGTCGACACTCAATTTCAGTGTCGACACATGCAGAAGAAACTGTGTCGAGACATACAAGGAATTGTGTCGACACCTTGTAGACTTGTGTCGACACTTACACAACATGTGTCGACACTTGGTCTATAAGTGTCGACACTTAAGAACAGAAAGTCTCGACACTAACTGACAGTTAGAGAATTTCAAGAAGTGACTGGTTGACAAGACAGCTGCCGATCCAGCCGGTCTACATCAACTGTCAGAGAAGTCAAAAGTCTGTTATAAACCGGATCAGCCGGTTACCTTGAAGGAAGCCTATAAATAGGCACCCATAGTTTACAGAAAAGATATAGAAGTGAAGTTGTTAAGTGGTTAAGTTGTTCACAATCATTACTTGTTGTGAGAATAATTGAAGTGGTTGATCAGATTAAATCAAGAAGTGATACATAGAGGATCAACACAAGAAGATCAGGCAGTCCAACTGCAGATCTAAGTAGTTGGAGAGAGAGAGCTCCAACCAAGGTTTCAGTCTTTGGAACTAAGGCTGAGAAGAACAATTCAGAGTCATCTGGATTTCAAGAAGCAGAGATCAAGGATCAACTGCAGAAGATTCAGACTAATTCAGTTCTACTCAAGAAGCTTTGAAGAAAGCTAAGTCAGTTTGGATCAAGCTGAGTTCTTCCAAGAACTCCTCAAGAAACTCTCAACTCCTCTCATCCTTTCTGAGTTGTAGAGTTAGAATTTGTAATTTCTATTTTAAACTTGTAAGATCCATTGGATCTGAGTGATTGTAAGCCTATTTTATAAAGGCTGAGGGTAGGGCTTGGTGCCTGAGTGTAGGAGTTGAAGAACTCTGAGTGTAGGCCTTTAATTGGCTGAGTGTAGGCCTGGGTGGCTGAGTGTAGGCCTTTTGGCTGAGTGTAAGGCTTTGGGCCTGAGGTAGGAACCTAGTTTGGTTCTGAGTTAGTGGAGAAGTTTGGCCGAATCTAGTACACTGCTAGATAGGCGAAGGGGGAAAGTGGATGTACCCAAAGATTGGGGAACCACTATAAAATCTTGTGTATTCTGTGCTGTGATTGTACTGTGTTGAGAATTGCTGTGTGCTGTGATAACTTATTCAGAAATCTGTGTTATAAACTGTTGACTGCCAAACAAAAGTAAGAAAAGGATTAGGTCACCTATTCACCCCCCCCCTCTAGGTGTTTAGGTACCATATCTTTCAGCATTGGATATGAAAGATGTACAGGTAGTGCGGGACTTCCCCGAGGTATTTCCTGAGAAACTGCAAGGATTACCCCTGCACAGAGAAGTTGATTTTAAAATTAATCCAGTACCGGGCGCCAAGCCTGTATCCAGGGCCCCTTATCGAATGACCCCGAAGGAACTCGCGGAGTTTAGAGTTTAACTGTAAGAACTGGTGGAGTCAGGGTTCGTTCGCCCCAGCTCATCACCTTGGGGTGCCCCTGTATTGTTTGTCAAGAAGAAGGATTGAACCCTGCATTTATACATAGAATATCGGGAACTCAATCGACTGACGGTGCAGAACACCTATCCGCTACCCCGGATTGTCGAGTTGTTCGATCAACTGGTGGGAGCGCATTGGTTTTCTAAGTTGGATTTGCGCTCGGGATATTATCAATTGAGGATACAAGAAGAGGATATACAAAAAATGGCCTTTAGTTCAAGATATGGACTGTACGAGTTCACTGTAATGCTGTTTGGGCTCATAAATGCCCCTTCGGCCTTTATGAGCCTGATGAACAAGGTGTTTGAGAATTTTTTTGGACATCTTCATCATCGTCTTCATCGACGACATCCTAGTCTACTCAAAGACGGAGGAGGAGCATATTGAACGCCTGACCTTGGTATTGAAGAAATTGAAGGAGCACGTCTTGTTCGCTAAATTTAGCAAGTGCGAATTCTGGCTTAAAGAGGTCGCTTTCTTGGGCCATGTGATCAGTGGAGCTGGATTAGCGGTGGATCCGGCCAAGGTGCGTGTCGTGAAGGAGTTGTCGCCCTTGAAGTCATTGGCGACGTGCGGAGCTTCCTTGGACTTGCTGGGTACTAACGCAAGTTTGTAAAATGATTCTCCAAGATTGCCCTCCCTCTTACCTCCTTGACAAAGAAAGGTGTACCATATTAGTGGACACCCCAGTGTGAAGCAGTGTTCCAAGAGTTGAAGGACAGACTGACATCTGCACCCATCCTAGCACTTCTGTCTGGGAAGGAGGATTTCAAGTTTACACCGATGCATCTTATCAAGGAATGGGAGCAGTATTGATGCATCACAGCCATGTAATTGCCTACACCTCAAGACAGCTGAAGAAGCATGAGATCAATTATCTGGTTCATGATTTGGAGTTGGGAGCAGTGGTATTCGTGTTGAAGGATTGGAGGGACTATCTATACGGCGTCCACTGCGAGATCTTTCATACCATAAAAACTTAAAGTACATTCACACATAGAAGTAATTGAACCTGAGACAATGACGATGGTTAGAGTTTCTGTGCGATTATTAGTTCACTTTAAACTATCATCCCGAAATGGCGAACTCGGTGGCCAATGCATTGAGCATAAAAGTACTGGACTCAAGCCCAGAGTCTCGGTTAATGAGTATGGAGTTAGCTCGGATGATTGAAGAGATGGATATTACTTTCGTATATAAGGCTCCTTCGGCAGAGTATACGGAGTACTTGGCAACCATGAGCATAGTTTGTGATATCCGGGACCGAATCCGGGCAGAGAAAGGAAGGGATGCAGCTCTGGCCCGGGAAATCAAGTCAATCGAAGATGGGACTACTGACGAGTATACACTAAAAGATGGCCTCGTTTATTTCCGCGGCCGGCTCTACATTCCCATGGGCGGTAAAATACGGGAGGATATCTTGAGAGAGGCACATTGCTCTCAGTATTCAGTGCACCCGGGTATTGCTAAGATGTACGCCGGCTTACGGAAGACCATGTGTTGCCCGGGAATGAAGAAGGATGTCAGGTATTTTGTTACACATTGCGAAGCTTGTCAAAGGGTGAAGTCAGAATGCAAGAGCCCCGGTGGTTTGTTACAGTCGTTGCCCAGTGGAAGTTCGAAGATATCTCCATGGACTTCATCCATAGGTAACCTCGCTCACGCTCAGGGAACGATTCGGTGTGGGTGATCGTTGATCGACTGACGAAAGTAGCCCGGTTCATCCCTATGAAGAAAGAGGCTCACGTGGATATCTTGGTACGCCTCTATGTGGAGCAGTTCGTACGGTACCATGGCGTGCCTAATACGATCGTTTCTGATCGGGATGGTCGTTTCACCTCAAAGGAGTGGAAGGATGTACATGCATATTTGGGTTCGCGCCTTACCTTTAGCACCGCGTTTCATCCTCAGACGGACGGGCAGTCTGAGAGGAACATCAGAACACTGGAAGATTGATTGAGATTATGTGTGTTGGATAGAGGAGAGACGTGGGAAAGGCTCCTACCACTGGTAGAATTCTCCTACAATAATAGTCATCAAGCTAGCATTGGTATGGCGCCCCATGAAGCCATTTACGGAAGAAGGTGCAGAACCCCATTGTCTTGGGTGCAAGATGAAGACCCGAAGTCTTTGGGAATTGAGTATATTGATGATACGGATGCGGTGGTTAGACTGATACGGGATCGCATGTTGGAAGCTCAAAGTAGGCAGGCGAAGTATTATAATTCAAAGCACCAGATGGTGGAGTTTCAAGTGGGTTATAAGGTGTTTCTGAAGATTCGGCCGATGTATGGAGTGTCACTGTTGCGTGGTGTGAGAAATCTCAGCCCAAGGTACGTTGAACCTTACACTATATTGGAAAGGATTGACCATTTGGCCTATCGGTTGGAGTTATCGCCAGAGCTTGAGAATCTCCACGACATGTTCCATGCATCGTCGTTTCGAAAGGCACTGTTGCGTTCCGAACAATATATCCCCACCACTGATGGTGCAGTGGCGACTGATAGGTATGTGCGACTGGAGCCGGTACGGATCGTAGGCAATGAGACAAAGATTTTGCGCCGCAAAAGTGTTCCCTTGGTGAAGGTGATGTGGTCGAATCATGGGAAGGAGGAGTATACATGGGAGCCGGTGGACTTAATGCAAAAACGCTACCCAGAGTTGTTTGCTCAAGGTAATTCTTAAAAGCATATTTTATTTTCTGTTATGCTTTTCTCCCCATAGCCCTAGCCTGATTTCGGACGAAATCTTTTATTTTGTTTATAGGATTTGTAACGTCCCAATTTGCACTAGGCCCCTCGTGTGCGTTTTTGAGTCAAGAGAGCTGACTTGGGCTCAGGGAAGTGCTGGCAGGGGGCTGCACTTGTAAATGGGGGAATAAACCAGTCCAGAATAAGACACGGGTAGAGAGATGGGCGTGTCCCTACCCATGTGGGAGAGGCCAGCTCTCGAGTCGACAACTCAAGTGTGTCCAGAGAAGGACACGGGTAGTTACACGGGAGTGTCACTACCCGTGTGAAGTTGACACGGGTAGAGACATCGGCATATCCCTACCCGTGTGCATCGAGTTGAGATCGACGAAGTGTACCCGAGAAGGACATGGGTAGAGACACGGGCGTGTCAGTACTCGTATGTGTCGAGTTGAGTTCGTCGAGGCGTGTCCAGAGAAGGACATGGCCAGAGAACACGGCCGTGTCATGTGGACACAGGTAGGGACACGGGCGTGTCCCTACCCGTGTTGAGTATTGAACCGACACTAAAACTTTCGTCGGCGTTTCGCACGAGCAGGACACGGGTGTAGGATACGGGTGTGTCCCTACCCGTGTCACTTTTTATTTATAAGGGCTGTGAAAACCCTAGCCGTTTTCACTCCTCATTCCAGCCACTTTTCTTGAGAGAAACTTTTGTAGAGAGGGAAAGCTGCTGGAGCAAGTCCTAGAGGAGAAGATTCGCCGCCGCTGTGAAGGAGAAGATGTCGCCGAGAAGAGTTACAAGGTACATGGCCGGAAATGACGGAAACACCGGAAATGAGGTGAGCTTCCTCCCCTCTCCCTTGGTGCTAGATTTGTAAATATCTAGGTGAGATGTCGACTCAAAAGAGTCTTGACTAGCGAGATGGTGATTTCTCTAGGAAGAGGTCGTTCTAGTGCTTGTGCTCTAAGGCTAGTTGTGTCTTCAACCTCTCCAACCTTCAATGTGAAGATGGGGGATGGTTTCGTGAAGAGTCATGGCCTCATGAGTGTGAATAAGGGAGAAGGAATTTCTGATGTGATTTTGGAAGATCAACTTGAGGAGAAAGATGAACTTATGCCATTCATTCCGCTTTAAGATGTGTGCAGAATCTGTGTTCTGTGCGCAGCGATCTTCTCGGCCATTTTCCGATGTGATATGGCCAGATCTGGGCTTTCGACTAATCACGGCAGTTGAAGCCCTTGAAAATACCTTTCCAACGAATAGTTGCACGACTTCAGGCGAAGTATGTAGCCATGGGAAAGTCAGAACGAAAATGACGTCTGATAAATCTTGCATGCAGAAATTGTATTCTGTACGCAACGGACTTCAAGGCTGATTTCAAGTATGATACTATTGAATATGGGTTGTGGTATGAACATAAAAGTTGTAGCTCATGGAAATACTTTTCCATCAAGTGGTTTCACGTCTTCACCGGGTTCCTGTAGCTTCAGGAATCTCATGTCGAATTTGCTGTCCAGATTTAGTCTACACTTAAATTCAGGGTCTAGTATAACATGAATTTGGATTCGGTGGATTCAATGCTGCAATTTACTTGAGGTTTGGGTGAACTCTATTATGTTAATCATCTTAGTTCTATAATTGATGGAGTTTAATAATTGGTTCTCATGAAATTGATTTATGAAGCGAAGCATACTAAAACGAAATGATTTGATAGAAATTGGTAGATTAATATAGATGCGCATAATGTTTATAATGTGTTGAAATCATTTGGAATGACATGTAGGAGGATAATCTATGGCCATGTGAATAACTGTTTAATGGATTGAATTTAGTAGTCCAATGCTTAGAGTGTCGTCTCCCTATGGGTAGCATTGTGGAAGGGTGTAAGTGCGGTGTTGACCGTCACTAGTTGGGATTGCATTGAGATGTGTCAAAGTCGGACGGTTGGGCTTGGTCCTCGGTGCACATTTCCAGGGGCTCCTTCTGTGCCTAGTGGATGGTTGGGCTTGGTCCTCGTGTTTTCTCCGAGGCTCCTTCCATGACACGGTGATACGGAATTGCATACGGTGTGAGTCGACACGCGGTGTCATAATCCTGGGTTAAGGATAGTGTGGCAGGTCTACGGGCTTGCCGATCGTCACATCGACGAGAATTGATAGTTAGAATTTGGGTGGTTGAGCTTGGTCTTCGGTGTTCACGTCCCGGTGCTCCTTCCGTGCCAAGTGAACGGTCGGGCTGTGTCCTCGTGCTTACTTCTGAGGCCCCTTTCGGGTCACACAAGGCCAGTTCGGGGCTATGTTCTCGTTGCACATCTACCCGAGACCCCCGTTGGGGCATAGTATGCATGGGCTTCGCTGTTGTGTTCTTAGTGTTGAGGCATATAGAGGCCTAAGTGAAGCACTGTGGATGCCCGCTTAGTAGTAGAGATGCCCGCTCTACTATCACCGCCTGGCCACGACAGTTGATGCCTGAGAGGTTAGCTACCTGCTCGAATAGTGGGAATTATAGTCTGTGTCGGCATAGCAATTGCATGTGCTTGAACATGGGTGATTCATTTCATAACATACATACCATTTCATAATATTGCACAACAAGATCCTCATCGTATAAGTTTGTATGGGCACTCCTATACGATGAGTTATTTTATGTAAATTGACCCTTAACTTATAAGCTTGTATGGGCATCCTTATAATTTAAGTTACATTCCTTCTGTAGTTACTCGTACTTGATGATTTGTTATTGCTCATATAGAACTGCTGCTTTATAATGTTGTTAATCATATACTATTACCACCTGCTTGTACCCGCTTATTATTTATTATACTTTGTACCCTTGCTCTCTCTCTGTCCAGTGCCGAGGAGTCGCCGGGGTAGCGGATGTGAAGCCACTTAGTCTTTTCGACTAACGGTTCCTACGTCTTCCTTTTTAGGAGGTCACACAACAGGTAGAGCAGCCGCAGACTTTGCAGCAGGACAGCCGGGCCAGTTCAACAGGTCCTGAAGTGATGGTGCTGTTGCTACGATCAGTTACTGATGTGAGTGTTGAGAGACTCTGATGTAGCCCCGTTGGGCGTTTATTTGCTGTTCTCTGATATTGTAGAAGCATGTTTTAACTTCCTTATTTGATGTACTTTTGGACTATATGCTTGTGTGGATATGAATTCTCTTGTTTACATTTAGTTGGGTTGGCATATATATATTGATATTGGTTGTAGCCGGCAGAATAGATGTCTTGTGGTACAGGTTAGCCCGTGTGCTAATGCTACCGCAAGGCAGCTGTTCTGGGCATAAGACCCCCTTCGTGCCATGATTTAGGATCCGGGAGGGTGGGGGGTCTTACACATGCTAGCCACACGGTCTGCGCGAGACAGGCTTTGCAATCATAATGCTATCTGAGAGTTATCATTAGCGATATCCACTATCACATGGCTTTAGCAACATATCTTCTCCTTTTGTCTCCAGACTAAGCCACAATTTGAACGTCTTTCGAGAAAAGCTGCAGCATCCCGCAGTGCCAGATACTAGACATTCATAACATATAGCTCACCAAGAGCTATCGCCAGTGATATCCACTATTGCCTGTCGATACCCAATAGTTATCAAAACTGTGGTATTATCTGGGTATTTTCCTATAGCACGTCTCCAATAATTCCTGCTACGCAAGTTCACATGAAAAATACCTTAGACTCCATAAACTACACGTTTATACTCAGAATCTTCTCTGTCACGCAAATCAAAATATCAACGAACCAGAACAACCTTTCCGGATGGGCTTCTCACATCATGCCTATTTTGTACTACATTTCCGGATTATATATGCAAGACTACCCGGGGATATCATGTATCTTACCAATTAGAATTCCCTTCACTTTTCATCCTTTGGTGTGGGATTCCATGCATATGCAAAACTTAGGACTTCACTCGCCAATTAAATTAACCATGCTATCGCAAGCGATATCACTATCGTCAGATAATAACTTCCTGAGAGCTCTGCCAGTTTAATCCCTCAGCTACCGCCATTCAGTAACAACTTACCGCCATGCGGTAGACCCTGCGTCCCATCAACTCGACGCTCTCGACATTGTCAATGCCCTCAACGCTTAACATTGGAGATATCTACGCGCGGCAACGAGCTATCGCCAGGCGTTATCTTCAAGAAGCTATTTCCTTCCTTAAGAAAATTGGGGTGTTACAAATCTCCCCCACTTAAAGAATTTCGTCCTGAAATTAAGTCATGCATGAAACTATATAATTAATCAACATTAAATTGTGTACCTCATTTGAACATTTCGAGGAACTCTAACTTTATGCTTTGCTCCCACTCCCATGAAAGCTCCTCTTGGTCACAGTTTTCCCAACGGACTTTGACCATCCTGATCTCTTTATAACAAAGTTGCTTGACTTCTATATCCTCAATTCGAATGGGCTTGACATTCATTGTCAACCAACCATCAACTGGTATCTGATCTGCCGCAACCACTTGCGTAGGTTCTTGCACCACCTTCTGCAACAAAGATATGTGGAATACATTGTGCAGACCACATAGTGTAAGACCGCCCCCTCTCGGAACACAAGGCACGACACGAGGGGAGTCTTATGCCCAGAATAGCTTCCTTGTGGTAACGTTTGCACACTGGCTAACCTATACTACAAGATGCCTATCATGCTAACTAAACATATCATTCATGCCAACCCAACATAAAGAATATAAAATAGAAGTCAAAATAGCACGCTAGTATATGAGTCCAAAATAAATACATCAAATAAGAGAAGCAATAAGGCTTTTACAATATCAGAGTATAAGCCAAAAAGGCTACAAGATGTGTCTCTCAGAACTCACATCACGCACTGGTGGTAGCCATGGTATAATCACTTCAGGCCCTGTCGTCCTGGCCTGGCTGCCCTACTGCATAACCTGTTGCTGCTCTGTCTGCAGGGTTTCCTCCTAATAAGGAATACATAGAAACTGTTAGTCATAAAGACTAAGTGGCTATCACATCTGCTCCCCCGGCGACTCCTCGGCACCGGGCGGAGAAAGAAACAATGGTACAATTTATATATAAACAGTTGTACAAGCAGGTGGTAAAGGATTAATCAACAACAATGTATATCAAGGAACTACATCAATGAAGTATATCAATCTATTTTAGCAGTTCTACCATTAACATCAGTATATAAGTACAAATCTATGACAGTAAGTAACTTAACTTATATGTATGCAAATACAGACATATAAGTTAAGGATCGGCTCAACAGTAAAGTAACTCATTGTATAGGAGTGCCCATACAAACTTATACGATGATGATCTTGTGTATGTAATGAATGTAATGATATGAATGTAATACAATGACTCACCCATGATCATGCACATGAAATTTCTATATCGACAAAGACTTGTAGTTCCTACATTTAGAGAAGGTAGCTAACCTCTCAGGCATCATCCATCGTGGCCAAACGATAGTAGAGCGGGCTTCTCCACTACTAGGTGGGCATCCACACTACCATGCCTAGGCTTCCATAGGCCCCAACGCTAAGAATATAACAGCAGAGCTCACATGCGTACTATGGCTCAGAGGGGCCTCGGGTAGATGTGCAGCAAGAACACAACCCAAACTGGCCTATCATCATGTCACGGAAGGTGTCTCTATGAACACATCACCAAAGGACCAAGGCCAACCGTCCACTAGCACGGAGGGTGCCTCGGGAAGTAAACACCGAGGACCAAGGCCAAACCGTGCAAGTCTATCTGTCAGCTCCCGTTAGTGTAATGACTGGAAAGCCCGTAGACCTGCCACACTATCCTTAATCCAGAATTATCACAACTCGTGTCAACTCACACCGTATGCATTTCACATATAGTGCTCCACAGTGAGTCCCTTATTTTATTTTACAACCTGTGCTCAACAGCACGCAAGTGCTCCATACCGAGTCCCTTATCAACATGTCATTTCAGTGCGGCACACCCTCAAACTTCCAAGCCTTCCACTTATCCATACCCCCACCAGGGTTAATTGTTTACTCGGGTTACATGCTACCTTATATAATTTACCAAACTCACACTGCTACCCGAAGGGAGTCACGACTCTAAGCAGGGGACCGCTTTACACCTTCCCTTATTTAACACATCCCTTGGCCATGCATCAACCTCTTCCAATTTCATTTAAGTATCAATCATCCACCAACCATTATGCTTCCATCACAGTAATCGCATCTACATAAGATAGTTCACCCCTTTCATTAATATAAATGCACAATTTACTCGTTCAATTACCAAGCGTCTCATCTTCTTCCAAACATATTCCATTTCACAAATTACGACCATGCCCAGCCATTTTTCCCAACAATTTGCTTATCACATCCATGTAGAGGAAAATTCACTAAAACCCCAACATCTATATGTACAATCTCTTTACGCAAACCAAGTCCAGTGCTATACTATCCCGAGAGTATTAAGTACAGGGACTAGACTGTACTGCCAGTTCGACCGGACATTCCTGAGCCTATTATACTCGTATGAAGGTGTGTAACAATTCATTAGAAAGGTATTTCTAAGGACTACAACTTTTATATTCGGTCCATCACCCAAATCAGAAAATAGAGTACTTGAAATCAGCCTCGAAATCTGCTGCATGCAGAAAACAGATTTCTGCACGTTTACAGCCCAGCAAGTTCGATCAGACTTTCCTGAGGCTACAGACCTCACATAAGAACATGTAACCATCTATTGTAAAGGTATTTCTAGGAGCTACGACTCTCGTGTTTAGCCGAAAACCTAGATCTGGCCGTATCACACCGAAAAAAGGCCTCGATGTTCGTTGCGGACAGAAAATAGATTTCTGCATTCATCTTAAAGCGAAACGAACGACATCGGTTCGTCTTCCTTCTCCGACCAATATTCCCAAAATTATATCCAACAGTCCTCCTCCCTTATTCATCCTCATTCGGCCATTTCTCTTCACGAAACCAGTCCCCTCCTTCATATAGAAGGAAGGAGAGGTTGAAGACGTCTAATCTTTAGGACAGAAGTCCTAACATGGCCTCTTCCAAGAAAATCTTCTTCTCGCAAATCAAGACTCCTCTGAGTCGATATATTTCCTAGGAATAACTAGAGATCTAGCACCAAAGATAAGGGTAGGAAGCTCACCTCATTTCCGGCGCTTCCGACATTTCCGGCCATGGACCTCGTTACTCTTCGTTGTGGCATCCTCTCCTACATTGGCAGTGTTCTGTCATGGAAACGGCAGAGCTTTTGCTCCAGAATCCAGCTCCGTCGACCCGCGATATTCTTCAATTCCTCTCCCGTCGGTTTTGCACAGTGACAGCTCGACATGAATGAATCGATGTTTACTTCCTCTTATAATAACGTATTGGGGTTATGTCACTTCGCCATGTGTCAAATTCTGATTGGACCGCCCAATTTAAGTCTTCCTTGAAATGACCGGTCCAAGGGATCATCCAGCACCAATCCCGAAGTCCGTTTCAGCCCGTGTACATTAATCAGGAAAACAGTGGCAAGAAATATTCTAAGTACAAATTCATCGCGTAAGCAGCTCTTACTCGACGAATAGTCGAGTATTTTACCCTTACTTGACGAGTTGTCGTGATTCGTCGAGTCCACTCAAAGCCATATATACGTACAACAAATTCAAAGGCAAATTCGTTGAGTATACATTCCTTATTCGACGAGTCATCGAGTGGTGTCGAGTGCACTCAACGCACTCGACGCTACAGCTCCCCGAATAATCCAGAGTAACAACGTTGAGTGGCATCGAGTCAACTTAGCGCACTCGACGCCTTTTAGCTAATCGCGTCGAGTACACTCAACGCACTCGACGCCAATCATCCCAGATATCTTTCTAAGTCAAATGGCATTGAGTGGTGTCGAGTCCACTCAACGCCTCATCATAGGTCGTCGAATGGCATTGAGTGCAATTAACGCACTCAACGCCGCATTGAGTCCACTCAAAAGACTCAACGCCCCATTTACAGAAAATCCTCCAAGTCCACATTCGTAGAGTGGTGTTGAGTCCACTCAACGCCTAAGCCTAATTCATTGAATGGCGTCGAGTGCACTCAATGCACTCGACGCCATGGGTACAAGAAATATTCTAAGTCCAGTTCTTCTTATATATTCGCCGAATTTGTCAGGTATTCATATCGATATTCGACGAATAGTATTGGTCTCAACTCACAAGTTATACTCGAAGAATTTGTCGGATATCCGTGACGATATACGACGAATTTTTACTTGTTGAGTCTGGCACACTCTGAGCCTGAGTCAACTCCCTGTACTCAAAACACGTGCGAGGAGTCTAGAGCGAAACGGTATGTTACACTTAGCTCCGTTGAATGTTTCAGCCAATAGGCCGCTTCGCTAACACACTCCAGTATCTAAATGGTCCAAGGTATCTCAGACACAGCTTTTTCAATCATCAGATCCTTGACACACATTTGAACGGCTTAATCTTTAGATACCCAATCCCCCACGGCGAACTTGATGTTTCGGTTCTTGCACTATATCATTTAGCGTGCCTATCTTGAGCAATCAGCAACCGCTCTCGAATTGTTCATACAATCGACGTCGTATCTTCGACTTCCTTCCGCTTATATAACCTTGACTCGCCCATCTCCAACCATGACAACGGAGTAAGACACTTTCTACCATAAAGCGCCTTGAAAGACACCATTTTTATGCTTGCCTGGTAGCTGTTGTTGTAAGCGAACTCTATCATATATAGGTAATCCTCCTACCTCTTCCCAAAATCCAGGGCGCACATGTAAAGCATGTCCTCCATCATCTTGTTGACCCTCTCGGTCTGACCATCCCTCTGCGGATGAATGGTAGTACTGAACTTCAGTTTGGTCCCCGAGAGTTTATTTATTAGCCTCCAGTCGTTAGACGTAAAGCGACCTTCGCGGTCACTAACGATGCTTTGGGTTATGTCGTGCAATTATACTATACTATCCACATATTGCTTTGTCAGCTTTTCCGCTGAACCATCTTTCCTATTCGGGATGTAGTGCGACACTTTTATCAACCAATCAACGATCACCCAGATGGCATCATTTCCCTTATGTGATCTCGGCAAACCGTGCATGAAATCCATGGATATATTGTCGAGCTTCCATTTCGGTATAGGCAAAGATTTGAAGAATCCACCGGGCTTTTATCACTCCACCTTTACTAAGGCGCAAATTTGACATTTTGCCGCATATAGCGCTATGTACTTTTTAAGTCCTGGCCACCAGAACAGCTTTTTCATGTCATTGTACATCTTTATTCTCCCCAGGTGAATCGAGTACTTAGTGTAATGAGCCTAGTGCATCAACTCCTCCCATAGCTTACCAACCCCTAGGACACACAAACGACTGTCCTTCCCCAACAACCCATTATTGACAGTAAATTGGGAATTTTACCCATCCAAAGCCTCAGCCATGAACCTCTTCATGCTGTCATCCTGCTCCAAATCCTGCCGAACTTTATCAGCGAGGTCATACAACACTTTGGTCTAGTTTAAATGTGCATCATTATCCTGTTAGCCTGTGCAGGAATCCTGCGACTCAACACGTCCGCAACTGTATTACCTTTGCTAGGTAAATAGTCTATCTTGAAGGTATAGTCCCCAAGCAACTTCATCGACCTCCATTATCGCATATTTAGATTTTTCTGATTTAGCATATACTTCAGGCTCTTCTGGTCAGTATAAATATCAGCCTTCACGCCATACACGTTGTTCCTCTAAAGCTTTAGAGCAAATATCACGGCTGCCAACTCAAAGTCATGGATTGGATAATTCCTTCTGTTCACCTTCAATTGCCACGAGCCATACACGTTCACTTTACCATGTTTTAGTAACACGCATACTAAGCCACTCCCTAAAGCGTAACTTTAAATCTCATAGCCCTCTGTCCCACATGGCGAACAAAGAATAGGCACTGTGGTCAGATGACTTTTCAGCTCTTTGAAAGCTTGCACGCATGCTGGCGACCAAACAATCTTCCAATCCTTCCTTGTTAGAGTCGTGTGGGGTAACGCTATCTGTGAGAAGTTCTCCATGAAGTGCCTGTAGTAGACGGCAAGCCCTAGAATACTGCGGACTTCCACCACCGAATATAGCACAGGCCACTCCCGTATCGCAACAATCTTTGTCGGATATACCACGATTCCTTCTCCACTAACAACGTGACCAAGGAATACCACCGAAGAAATCCAAAACTCACAATTCGAGAACTTGACATACAACTGAGTGCTTCTCAGGGTCTCCAAAACAATCTGTAGATGCTCTGCATGACAAACTAGGACTGGGAGTACAGCAAGATATCATCAATGAACATTATCATGAACCAATCCAGATACTCTTTGAACATCCGGTTCATTAAGTCCATAAACACGGATGACGCATTAGTCAGCCAAAAGGCATGATTGTGAACTCATAATGCCCATATCGTGTACTGAACTCCGTCTTAGGAAATTCTCTTTCCCTGATTCTTAGCTGATAATACCCAGATTCAAATCCAATTTTGAATACACTGTCGACCCAACTAGCTGGTCGAACAGATCGTCGATCGTCGGGATCGAGCACTTGTATTTCTCCGTTAATTTATTCAATTCTTGATAGTCGATACAAAGTCGCAGACTTTCGTCCTTCTTCTTCACGAAGAGGACCAAGGCGCTCTAAGGTGACGAACTTGGATGCACAAACCCCTGATCTATTAGTTCATGAACATGCGCCTTCAACTCTGTCATTTCTCTCGGTGCTAAGCGGAAGGATACCGCGACACCCGTTTGGCACCTGACACCAACTCGATAGTGAAATCGATCTCTCACTAAGGTGGAGTACCAAGGAGATCTTCAGGGAATACGTCGACAAAATCCGGCACTACTGGGATTCTCACCAATCCGGGCTTGGTCTTACTAGCCTCTAGACAAGTGAAGAACAACTCCACAACCTCATGGGCTGCTTTAACTACAAGGAGAGCGGACATCATCATCCTGCTCGACCCCTTCTTACCGAAGAAGGTAGTTTCTTGGCTTGTATTCAACCACAATTTGACTGTCTTAGAACTACAATCAATGAATGCACGTTTATCCGAGAGCCAATCCATGCAACAATTAAGTCAAACTATACTATCGATAGTTGTGATACTTCTAAATCAAAATCTTGACTTCCTATCAGCACCTAAACACTACAGACCCTATCCGCGCTCATCGAACACTTGTTTGACAACATCACATCAACCCTATCCTTAACCACTGAAGTAGACACTCTGATACGTGACACGAAGTCCATGGATAAGAAAGATTATGAAGCTCCTATATCAAATAGTGCTCGAGTCAGACAGTTTATAACTACGACGAATCCTAAAACATAACAGTCATACAACTAAAGTATAAGGCATAAGGTAGGGAAAGTATTACGACAAAAATCTAACACATATCTCTCACCACATCGCCTTGCTGGATGGCCTCCTGCTGGCCAAGTTTGTAGACTCTTGGTTGGGCTGGAGCCTGATGGGATGCGATTGACTCCATCGCTATCCTTTTTTCAGCATAGGATCCTCCTGCCTTTTTCTCTAATCTTGGAGGGCCACTATGACATTCTCGGGCTATATGTCCCGGCTTGCCGCAAGAAAAAAAGTATATTGGACCTCCACTCCCAGTCATTGTTCTAGAAGTAACCAAAGAAGAAGCTGATCCGGAAGGCTTGGCCTTCTTGTTCCATTTATGGTACCGAGACTTCAGCGGTCTCGGTACTTTGAACTCCAGCCTCTTCACTGCTAAATCCTATGAACCCTCTTCAGATCTAGCTCTAGAGACCGAGCTGTATTGACCATAACAAGAAAACCCTGCATCATCGGACCTGAGTGCAACAACCTCAGATCATCATGCAGTCTTTTGTAGAATCGGTTGGTCTTACACTCCTTAACCAGAAACGTGGAGCCAGCATATCATCTCAATCTCGTAAACTCTTGTAGGTAGTCGTCCACACTACTCTCACCCTGAGTCAACCTCTACAACTAATTTTCCAAGGCTATTTTTCGCGCTATCGGGATGAACCACGCCAAAATTAATCTCGTCAACTCCTCCATCGATATGTCAGTGAGTTGTCTCCCAGCCAGATGATGCAACTCTAACTTATCCCACAACAGCCTTGCTTTGTCATCTAGAAGGAAAGTGGTTATTGTAACCTTCTCTCATTCCTCCGTCTATGTAGCTGTTATGACCATCTTAACTCTAGACAACCAGTCCTCAGCTTGAGTTGGGGTTCCAGTCCCAGTAAATATTGGTGGATTAAATCTTATCACGTTCTTTAACTACTTCTTTGTCACTCTCCTCTGCACCGCGGGCTCTGCCACTCCTTGATCTGCTAGCATAGGTTCCGCTATGCCAAGCAGTACCTGACCTAATCCAAGAGTAGGAGGCTGCACTTGCCTTACCGGTTGTGCATTAATCATAGGGAACATTGCTTCTGCTACCATATGTATGGTTTCTGCAGAAGGAGGGGTCGCAGACACGTCGTTAGGTGCACTACTCTCCATGGAGTGCTGATGTTGTGACTGTTCCGCACCACTCCTATTCACCTATAATTGTAAAACACTCAATTAGGCGACAAACCAATTGCCAAAAAGTAAACATAGGAACACTCAGGTTCCTGAACCTGTGTTTTTTCATTTCTAAGTGGACATTCATGTGATTTTTTATCTTATAACGGTAACACACATACTTGTGCTCACCACCACTTAAACTAATTTGCCGACGAATTCAAATAAGAAAGACAGACACCACCTCTGATACCAACTTGTAACACCCTTATCAATCACATGACATATAGCAGTAGGTCCGACCGGGGCCCTACGCCATTTACCATGAACAATTAAATGAGTTACTAAATGAAACCAGAATCCAACATATTGTATCCTAACACAGAGTACATTCTAGTGGAAGTGAATTTATGGATTACAATAAGAACCCAACAATAACTTGAATGTCCACTAACACAAATAGGAATGAATAACCAAATACACAAAGATATAAAGTCTTGGCCTTATGGCCTTACAATACTAACTCAAATGTTAATGTTTTCCAAACATCGGCACGCAGGCCGGCCACACATGAGTTCTAATGTAAACACTAGCTATTCTCTTTGGCCTTCGAGGGCAGGCATAACTATCCTGGGCTTCATCCCGCTATTTCCCACTTGGCTATATTGTACATGCAATCAACATCCCACCATAATGGGTTGGGTCCATTGCCCATATTGTCCTGGATTTGAGTGAAGTCAATATCGTCAATGATATACACATATCAGTAGATGTCTATGATATGTCAGGTAGCTTAAGTAGCTAAGTCAGGTAAACACTTACCTAAGGTGTGGGATGACAGAAATCTGTCTAAGTGCACAGGCGTTGAGTGAAGGAACATCTCTCAACGCCATATTATTTATAGTGCTGAGTGTAGCCTATACTGTCATAGCCTAAGTTGGAATGAACTGAAATATGGCTAAGTCCATAGTCATTGAGCAAAGTAAACTCACTCAACTCCATGCTGCTAAAGAGAAATTTGGCTAAGTATTTTGGCGTTGAGTGATGAATACACACTCAACGCCATACAGCTAAAAGGCTGTATGTTAAACTAGTTGAACCATGTTCAGAATTTGTCGAACAGAGTTCAGAGTTCGTAGAGCTCAGCTCACCTTTCGTCGAGCTAAATTCAGAGCTTGATATTCTGAGTTCATTAAGCTAGGTTGAGAATTCGTCGAACTGAGTTCAGATTTTGTCGAGCTCAGCTCACCTTTCGTCGAACTGAGTTCAGAGATTGAAATTCTGAGTTCTTCGAGCTCAATTGAGATTTCGTAGAACTAAGTTCAAAGTTCGTCGAGCTCATCTCACCTTTCGTCGAGCTGAGTTCAGAGATTGAAATTCTGAGTTTGTCGAGCTCAGTTGAGATTTCGTCGAACTAAGTTCAAAGTTTGTTGAGCTAAGTTCACCATTCGTCAAATTCAGTTCAATGTACCTCTAAACCCAATGGTTGTAAACACAGAAAATTGACAAAGGCAAAAAGCATTGAGTGAGGCATGCTCACTTAATGCTCTCAACGCTTATGCTGCCGAAGAAGCAGAAATTTGGTTAAGGAAAAAAGCGTTGAGTGGAGATTACTAACTCAATGTTGTCAACACCTAGTGAAGACAGAATTTCATCTAAGGGGTTTAGCGTTGAGTGATTCTTACTCACTCAACGCCAAGCAGCAGAAAGCTAATAAAGCAAGTTGGCGTTGAGTGAAGCTGAATATTTCAACGCCTAGTATCAAATGTCATATTCTAAGTAGTTTGGCGTTGAGTGAAGGTTATTCACTCAACGACAAGAGACATTAAATATGTGTAAGTGTTTTGGGGTTGAGTGATGATTACTCACTCAACGCCTATTCTGTGATGCTCAATTTTGGCTAAGTCCACATGTGCTGACGTCAGCAAAATCAACAAAATCAACTAAGGTCAATTCAGGCATGGGGAAGCTACACTACACGACAAAACGTATCGTGAATCTACTATACGTCTTCTTCCGTTAAAGCAAGGCGCAGCTGGAATCTGCAGGTAGGGTCCACCGATCTCTAAGAGTCATTGATCGGCAAACTACAAAAGGAAGAGATAGGGCCAAGACAAAAACAGCTTTTAGGGCATACAATATTCAAAAAGGGAGAGCAGCCATCTTCATCTTCTTCGCCATTACTGCATGTGAAAAGCTTGAAGCTCTCCAACAAGAAAAGTTCAGTTAGCTGTGCAAGTCTCCATCTGTCACTGTAGATTCAAAATTTGTTTTGAAGAAAGAGGAACCTTTATCCTTTAACAGGTTCAGTAAGTTGTTTGAATACTTAAGATCAAAAGATCTTTAGCCTTCAACAGTTAGTTCAGAAGTTATCTTCTGAGATCCTCCAGCAAACTCTTTCTATGCTGTGAGGAGAGTTGGAGCAGAAAGTTATTCTGCTCAAGTTATAGACAGAGAAATTTCTCTGTGTCAAAGTAAATTAAACTATTTCTTTTTGTAGGAACCTTCTGGATCTGAGCTGTAGGACCTTTGGGTCTGAGGTATGGCAAATTTTCCTGAGCTGTAGGAGAGTGCTGCTCTCTGAGGTAGGTGAGTTTTACTCACAGAGTAGTAGGACAGTTTTTCCTGAACTGTATGAGATTGTATCTCTCTGAGTTTTAGGAGCAAGCTTGATCTGAGGTAGGACTATCCTCCATAGCCTGTGTGATAGGGCTTAAGTGCCTGAGGTAGGTGATACTTGTATCACTGAGTGGAGGCCATTATGGCTGAGGTGTAAGTCTTGGAGGAGACTGAGAGAACCTGAGAGAACTGAGGTGTAAGCTCCTGGGAGCATTGGTTTGGAGAAGTTCCTTGACTAATAAGAATTTAGCAAGGTGGGAGAAGAGTGGATGTACCCATAATTTTGGGGAACCACTATAAACATATGTGTGCATTTCTATGGTTTCTTTTATTTTCTTAATTGTAGGTGCTAAGGACAAGCTCTAGATCACTCGAAGCTGAAAGCTAAAAGAAATAAATAAGTGATTTGAAAAGACTCTCAAAAGACCTAGGCAAACCTATTCACCCCCTCTCTAGGTTACTAGCTACCTAGAAAATAAGAACTTTCTAGTGGTATCAGAGGGAGGTTGCTCAAAAAAGGATTTAACAATCTGAGTTATCCTCCAAGGTAGCTGTTGTTAAGTCGTCATGGGCTCAGGAGAGAGCCAGAGAGAGCTGAGTTCCATGAAGCTCCCTATTTGCAGAAAGGAGTAGTTTGGACTATGGAAGGAGAGGGTGAGGCAATTCATGGAAGCCTATGATCCAAGAATTTTTGCAACTGTTTGGGAGGGACCTATCATTCCTATGAAGGTATCTTCTCTGTATGCCAACATATAGACACAAAGACACACTCATAAATGACCAAAGATGAGGTTATATTAGCTGGCGTGGACAAGAGAGCACAGAACATCATTGCTAGTTTTGTAGATGACTCAACCTTCCTGAACTTGGTTCACTGACAGACCTCCAAGGAGATATGGGACACCCTTGTGTTTTACATGGAGCGTACTGATGAGGTAAGAGATGATAGAAGTCTCTGCTCAACCAAGAGTATGGGGCTTTCAGGTAAATACAGAAGGAGAACATAACTACATGTTATGAAAGATTCTTCAGGATCATAAATGAGTTGAAGAACTATGGAAGGGTCTTCAATGATTATGAAATAAATGACAAGTTTATCAGATCTCTCACTAGAGACTGGGGTACAAGATATGTGTCGTAAGAGAAATGGCCAAGCTTGCTGACACTCCTCCCCAAATATTGTCTGGGAAGCTGCTCTTCTATGAGATGAGGCTGGCTACCAGAAAGGAGGAGGATGCCTCCAACAAATAACTGGCCAAAGAAACGTCCTCGGCCTTCAAAGATGAAAGCATAAGGAAAGGCAAGGAAAGGATTCCTTCTTCACCAAGGAGACTAGCTGAATCAAATAGCTCTGACTCAGAGGCATTAGACAGTAGCATGTCAGATTAAGATTTCGCAGCCTTCTCCAGACAACTACAGAGGTTAACGAAGAAGAAGCATTTAAAGAAAAGGCCTTCCAATTCCACTCATCACAGAAAGAACCAGTCCAAGACTGACATGTATGGTTCTAAACATAAAAAATATAACTCCTCTAAAGTAATTCGCTACTATTACAGCAAGCCTGGGCATGTGATAACTGACTGCCCAGAGAAGAGGAAGGAGACTGAGGAGAATAAGCAACACCATCAAAAAGGAAAGAAGAAAAAAATCCTTCATGGCAAAGAAGGAAAATATTTGGACAGACCCATCATCGTCTGAGTCTGAAGAAAAGGAAGCCTATATTGGGATAGTCGCTACTGCTGTTAAAAATGAAGCTATTGCAGCAGGAGAAGTCAATCCTCCATGGAGGATAGGAATCAGAGCCCCTCTGACACTGTCAGACAGTGAGTCAGAGGTGGATGATGATGTTCATAGCTATAGAGGGCTGATGGCAATGACAGATGAGGAAGGAAACCAGGATCAGCCTAGTCAGAGCAAGGTACATCTATCACCTAACTCTGCTTATTTGTCTGAGTTTGATACTAGTCCTTGCTTAGAAACCTCTTCACCATGTGGTGAAGAAGATCCTGAATACGAAGGATATGTCAATCAACTGATTGAAAAGTATGGAGAACTTCTGAATGCATTCAAGAAGTTCAAGAAGTTGTCTAAGAATCAAACTAAAGAGATTTCATCTCTTAAGCTTGCAGTTGCCCAGCAGACTGTAATAAGAAATCTGCTGGAACAAAATGCTAGGTAAATTAGCAAACTGAAGTCCCTCTTGGACATTCAGGTAGCCTCCATAAAACACTAGAACTGTCTCATATGGGAGCTTGAAGATAAGCTTGAGAAGGAGAAAAGATTAGTGGCTAGCTATTCTAAGCCAAGTATTGTCATCCCCTTGATAGATTCCTTATCCTCTCAAAATTGCAAGAAGGGGTTGAGATTCAAGGGAAGAACAAGAGTTTCTCCTTCCAAAAGGAAGGACACAGCTCCAGCTCCACCTCATCATATTGCTTCTAAGCCTCCCATTATTTTCAAGAAAGTTTTGATACCTTCGAACAGGTATGACCAAGAAAGCTCTTATGGTCACTGGGAGAGGGGTTGTTTATCTGGAGTGAACAAAGATATTCTTTGCCATGGTGAAAGTTTTGGCAGGGTGTGTGCAGTCAAGGCTACCAATGAGAAATTTCAAATGGCCCAATCTGGACCATTTGTCTTTGGTGCTTCTACACCAACTCTTAAGAATGTTGCTGCAGCAAAGGCTCAAAATCTGACAGCAAAGGTTTTGACTAAGGGAAAGTCCAAGAATCAAGCCGATTTGGGCATATCTGAAGCCATAAGAAGCATACTTTCTAAAAATAAGCTAGCTGCTGCTGGCACTTAGGGCAGACCAAATAAAACAACTAAAAGACTTACCTTTAGTCAAATTTAGGTTGGAAGAAATCAAAAAAAGGCAACATCACATCTTCCTCCTATCAAGGTTGCTGCTCATCAAGCTGCGGGGCCTTCATAGAAAAGAAGATATAACATATATGATTGTTAATGCTGTGGTAAGATAAGCCATTTTGACATTGATTACTGATACAATCATAATGTGGTCAGAGCTAGAGTTAGTCCACCAGTCAGAAATTCTGCAAGTGGACATGTTCAGTTTCATGCTAACATGTACCTAAGACCTAATAGATATTGGGGTCCTAAGGTTAAGTAATCTGTGTACTGCAGGATAGTCCAAGATGTCATACTCCTATATGGTACTTGGACAGTGGATGTTCCAGGAACATGACTGGAATAAGGAGCAACTTGAAGTTGTTTTCTTTAGTAAAAGATGGACCCAAAGTCATTTTTGTGGGTAAGATAGAGGGGTAACCAGAGGATATGGTAAGATTACCAATGGCATAGTCACCATCACAAAAGTGGCTTATGTTGAAGGGTTGCAACACAACCTTATAAGCATAACCCAGCTTTCTGATCTTGGCTATGTTATTTTCATCCACAAGGATGACTGACTAATTAGTAGGTCAAGTTACCGAGAGGTTATCTTGACAAGCACTATGAGTGGAAATGTTTATTGCTTGAACTTTCTATGTCTAGACACAGATTCTCCTATCTGTTTAGTGGCAAATGAGAAAGTCTCCTATTGTGTCCAGTGGCATAAGAGACTAGCCCATTTGAATTTCAAAACTATTGGCAAGCTCTTCAGTCAAGAGCAAGTTAGGAATGGCCCCAAATTGAAGTGCTCTAAAGAGGGCATTTGCTCAGCTTGCCAAAAGTGTAAGCAGGCAAAAGTATCCTTTAAGGGTATTGAGACCAAAGACTATGTGAGGTGCTTATACTTCTTGCACTTAGACCTATTTGGTCCTATGCCAGTTCATAGTCTTGGTAGGAAAGTCTACACCCTTGTGGTAGTTGATGACTATTCCAAGTTTACCTAGGTGTTCTTTCATAAGAAAAAGAATGAGCCCCTTGATGGATTCATGAGGTTTATCAAGCAAATTCACAATGAGCTTGGCAGTATTATGGTCAAAATAATAAGTGGCCAAGGGATTGAATTCCAGTCTGATGGCATGACAAGGTTTTGTGAAGAGCATGCGATTCATCAAGAATTCTCTTCTCCTAGAACACCCCAGCAAAATGGGATAGTTGAGAGGAAAAACGGGACTCTCATAAAGGCTGGTAGAACACTGTTGAGTGATACATCTCTCCCAGAATATTTCTGTGCTGAGGCAGTAAATACTGCATGTTATATCCTTAGCAGAGCCTCTATCACCAAAGGCCACAGGAAGACTCCCTATGAGATCTTGAAGGGTAGAAAACCAAATCTGGGCTTTCTCGGAATCTTTGGTATTAAATACTTTGTGCTTCACAATGGCAAGTCCTATGTGACTAAGTTTGCTACCAAATCCTCTGATGGAATATTTGTTGGGTACAATAATCATAGCAAAGCCTATAGAATCTAGAACTTGAAAAGCCAAGTTGCAGAAGAATCAGTTCATGTAGTCTTTGATGAGTCTACCATGATTAACAATGGACTGCCTAGTTCCTCTTATAGTTTTGCATGTACAAAACAGATGATGGACAAGCTGACCATCAAGGAAGCATCACCAATCATCCAAGATGATATGGATTCTCCAAAAGATCACCTTTGCACATTGGGAGTAGATGAAGATCAACAAGAAGATGCCCCTGTTGCTGAAAGAAGACTGTCACCTGCAGTCAGACATATGAGAGATCATCTGGCACACTAAATCATTGGTGAGACAAGTCATTGAGTAATGACAAGGAGTAGAAGTCAGAACACAGCCATGTATTCAAGCTTTCTATTCCAAGTGGAGCCCAAGAAGGTTGAAGAGGCCAATGGAGACCAACATTAGATTGAAACTATGCAGGAGGAACTGAACCAGTTCAAGAGGTACAGTGTCTAGAAGCTGGTTCCCAGACCACATGGTCATAATGTCATTGGAGTCAAGTTGATCTACAGAAACAAGCTTGATGAAAATGACATTATAATTAAGAACAAGGCCAGACTAGTAGTTAAGGGGTACAGACAAGAAGAAGGGATTGATTTTGATCAAACATTTGCCCCTGTAGTAAGATTGGAGACCATCAGATTATTCCTTGCATATACAGCACACAAGGGATTCATGGTCTACCAAATGGATGTGAAGTCAGCTTTTCTAAATGGTGAATTAAAATAAGAAGTCTATTGTTGGATCCCTAGGTGATTTGGTCTAGGTTCACTGACTTAGGATGTGACCCATCATGTATAGCCAGGGTCAAGTTTGTGTCCTAGAGTCTAGGCCAAGTCCTTAGAGTCACTTTCAGATGGACCAGCTATCAACAAGACCATCAGAGACTCCAGACTTATAGGATTTCAAGACTAAGTTAAATGAGTTCGACGTTCGTCGAACTTAGCTCGACGAAAGGTGTTCTACGCTCGACGATCGTGAGATAATTCTTGGTGCTGAGCTCGACGATCTTGGTTCTCTGTTCGATGAATACTCAGTTTCTACTTCAAGCCAAATTCAGGACAACTGATTGGCCCGCGAACAGACTCTTACTTTGGTTGGTTCGGTGAGTCGATCGTCGCGGGCTCTCTAGATGAGGCAAGTGCACCTATCATAAGTAGTACTCGATATTCGGGAGAATACCGAGGTCGTATTATTCCCGGGAACGGGTTGATTACCCCTACTCCTCCGAAAACACTATTATTTTACCAAAATAGTAAGTTGAGGGTTTTAATTAAAATAGTATAAAACTAGATTTTAAGAAAATAGACGATAAAGAGATAACTCCCGATATCGACTTGCGTTACGATTAAAATAGATTTGAATAACTAGATATCTAAAGTTTCAATTTAATTAAAGCGGAAACTTGGCCGTGGAGGTTCAAAATAATGAGCTCACCTATCTCTAGGAATATCGCTCACCTAGACACTAAGGCTATTCGACCGGGCTCTAGTCCGACGAAGGATTCCCCTTAATGCCCGCAGTACGCTAAGAACACCGTTATTGGGTGGGGAACCCAATCCGGTAGAGTTAGCATGCCTCCTCCCTCGAGGGTTAGTGCGGAACTCTATTTACCCAGGGGTGATCTGTCCATACGCACGGCCTCTCGGCTAGCTAGCGTATGGATAACGGAAATAGAGCCCACACATCGATATGTAGGTCTACGCGTCGTTAACCCGGGGTAGACCTTAAGTTTTTTAATTAAATCGAAAAATTAGACATTTGGTCAATTAAAACATTTTAGATCCCAAAGCTCTTCGATACCGAGGGCTAAAAGCAATTAGCCACTCATCGGAATGGGGATAGCTTATATGTTTGGTTGTGCGAGCGTTCTAAACTATTCGCTGAAAGGTTATAAAGAAAATAAGAAGAAAAGTAAAATATCCTAACATTAGAAAAGTTTTGACAAATAAACACACCCGCACTCATTTAAATATATAAGAAGAGACAGAAATAAAACTAAGTTACACATAAGAGAAAATTGCATATTGACATTTGCGGGTCCCACTCAAACGAGTGGGGGCGGGAAATAAAAGCTGAAAATTGCAAGTCCTACTCAAATGAGTAGGACTAAAATGAGAGCGAGTCCTACTCAAACGAGTAGGAGAAAATAAATGCGATTACAAGGCTTTCTTAAATATTTACATCAAAATAAGGTCCGACCATTTAACTCCTAGCGAGTAGGCGGAAAATCAAATCCAGCCATTTAACTCAAGTGAGTAGGCAGAAAAATAAAGAATGAAAATTACAAGTCCTACTCAAACGAGTAGGACTGAAAATACAGACCAGCCATTTAACTCAAGTGTGTAGGCAGAAAAATAAAATCTACAAACACTTGCCTGAATAAAATCCAGCCAATTAACTCAAATAAGTAGGCGGAAAAATAAAAATTACACACGCACTCTACTTAAATAAAATCCAGCCAATTAACTCAAGTGAGTAGGCGGAAAAATAAAAACAACACACGCACTCTACTTCAAAGTAACTACTCACGCACTCGACATAAATAAACACACACACACACACACACACTTGCATCATTTAACTTAGGAGCTGAAAAATATCTCATACACGCACACACTCGTGCTAAAATAATTGCAAAAATCAAAGTTATCGAAAAATTAAAATGACTGCATTTCTACCGCTGGAATGCAGTAGAAATGCATAAAAAGGCAAAATAAAAATTGTTTGAGCAAAAAGTTTTCAAATTAAAGTGAGAAAGGCAAGTGCCCGAAAAACTAACACGTTTACATTTTTACCGTTAGATTTTTATAGAAATGCTTAAAAAGTGAAAATAAAAATTGTTCGAGCGAAAATATTTTTTGTAATTACTTAAAATGAAAGTTGATGAAAAATAAAAATAACAATTTATACATTCCTATAGCCTTGTAAAATGGTTTAAAAAGTGGGAGTAAGCTAAAAAGAAGCAGTAGTTTTATAATTAAAACAAAGTAAAAGCTAAGTTAAGTGGGGTGAAAACCACCTTTTTAAAGTTTTACAAGTTCATAAGAACGCATTTTGAAGCATGAAAATCCTAAGTCTAACCAATTTTTAAGAGTTTGAGAATGAAATCGGCCATAATAACGGCTATAAATTTTGTTATAATTGAAAAGAAAACAAGAACATTTTCGTTTTAAAACATCAAAGTGTATAAGATTGATGAAAAGGAGGCCTTTAGAGAAAATTCAGAGCATATAAGGATGAGAAAAATATCTATTTTATTAATAAAAGAAGTTGATTACAGGAGCTTAAACAAACTAACTTCAAAAAGGGGGGAAAGAGAATCCTTACATAGTACTAAAGCAGCTCTAACGGCAGCCCTTATACATCAAAATGGTTCGGAGTTTTGGAACCCTGAACTCATACAGAAACTGCGTTTTTATAGGCAAAAATTTCCAAGTACACGCCCTCCGACACGGGCGTGTCGGGGGGCGTGTCAGCACTATTTTACAGCGGAAATTGGCGACCTGACGGATTTGACGGCGATTTGACTTTGCGGCTGAAAACGCGGTGGTCAGGCCCCAGGTCACGGGCGTGACGGTGGGCACGTCGTTCTGCGCTTAAAGGCGTTGTTGACTTCGGGAGTTGCCGACGGCGGTTTGTCGGGCTGACACGGGCGTGTCGTGTAATGGAACACGGGCGTGTCGAATAATTGAACACGGGCGTGTCTCTGTTGGCTTCGACGAACGTTGAGTTGAAATCGTCGAGCGGGATGGACACCGGCTTGGTCACGCCCCGTGTCGGATGGACACGGGCGTGTGGCCGGGCGTGTCAGGCTTTTCTCTTCAAAATTGACTGCTTCACGGTATTTTGAGCTGTCACGCCCTGGTCACGGGCGTGACCAATATGTCATGGGCGTGACATGACATTTTTTTGCAGAGTTTGATTTTTTTTCCTGAAACATAAAATAAAACAAGTTAGTATAATATTTACAAAAATAGGAGCATTTTATTGAATAAAAACAAGTAGAAATGACAAAAATAAATGAAAACGACTTAAGTGATGTACATAAAAATAGGTATATTTATAATTCATCAAATACCCCCATACTTAAGCTTTTGCTATTCTAGAGCAAAATTTTGAGATGAACGTATAAGGAATAAAAAAAACTGTAAGTTTAGCTACCGCTTAATCAATTATAAGAGAGATCTAAATAAATAAACGGGGCGTAAGAGTTAAGTCCTAAATTTATGAAGATGATTTAAATAACGCAAAAGTTTTGGCCAAAAGATTTCTTGATATAATCAAATAGAAAGCAATAATTGTAATGGTTAGATTAACAAGAATAGTTTGGAATTATATGAACTTTTAGCCTATAGGAGTTTTACTAGAAATAATGCAATTTACAAATTATGCTCTCAAAAAGATTTTTGAATTAAATCTAGAATCGTGAAATTGGCTAAGGGGGTTGATGTTGGTCTATGAAGAGAGTTTTGATTTTTGAGGCGAGGTAATTTTTTCTCGAACCTCCATGTTTTTTTTGGATTATTAAGAAAATGAAATCTTATTTTCCTAATATCGATTTTTTCAACTTCATAATAAATTTTAACCCAATGTATATATGTAGGAGTAATGAATTTTATCCTCTTACTCCATAGCATATAATATTTTTAATCTATTGGGTGCCTATGTTTACGGAACGAAATCTTATTCCCGTTGACATAGGATCTTTTAAGGATAATAATTTTATCATGCCAAGTCGGTCATGATAAGGAAGGTGAGAAAAGAAAACTAGATTTTTTATTAAAAAACAATTTTGAGAGCAATC
Organism: Platanthera guangdongensis; assembly: GCA_039583875.1. Classification (NCBI taxonomy): domain Eukaryota; kingdom Viridiplantae; phylum Streptophyta; class Magnoliopsida; order Asparagales; family Orchidaceae; genus Platanthera; species Platanthera guangdongensis. The sequence goes on along the minus strand of CM077158.1, from coordinate 100,849,964 downwards.
TTAATAAATTGTAAGTTCCAATTTTTCAGAAAGCTAAAAGTAAACATAATTGAATCCTATAATCGTTATTTTCTAACATAATACACGTGCTCCTATCAATGAAAAATTAGAAGTAGTGCCTAAAACGAGTTCGCTATTTTTTGACAAAGCATAATGAATTCTTTAAAACTTAACCCCGAATATTTAAATTTTTCAATCAATAATTAACAAACGAATAACAAACAAAGAATTAATAAAATTCACATATAAATAAACTGAAACCAAAATTTTTGGACAGCAAGAAAATTAAGGATGGTATATTTGATTTATTTTGTTTCAAAATATATTTTTTTTTGTTTTTTTAGAGTTTTTTCATCATGTTTTTTTGTGTTTTTTTTATTTATTATCTCTTTTTTTGTATTTTGGTTTTGTTTTACTCAAAATTTTTTTGAATTTTGGTTTAGTTTTCCTTTTTTTTGAAGTTTAGTGAACTTATTATCTTTTTTAGATTTTTAAGGTTTTGCGGAAAGTGGGAGAAAAAGAGACGGTATTTATAAGAATGAGAGAGAAAAGGAAGGGGGAGAGAGAAGATTATTTACAAAAATATTTACACAGATTTTTACAAAATGAAAACAGAAATTTTTTTTGGAATTTTTGTTTTATAATTTATTTGAAGTTTTGGTTTAATAATAATTTTTTTTGAATTTTTTTGTTTTACAATTTTTTTGGGATTTTTGGTTAAAAAGACATAAAACAAAAACATTTTAAAAAAAAACTTAGGTTTTTGGGATTTTGTTTTCATTTTCAAATTTTTTTGAAGTTTTTGTTATTTTTATAGTTTTTTTTTTCATATATTTTTTATGTTTAAAGTGCAGAAAATAGAAAGATAGTGAAGAAAATAGAAAGACAGTGCAGAAAATAGAAATATTAAAAAGAAAGCAAGAAAACACCCTCATACTTAAGTCCAACATTGTCCCCAATGTTGTAACGTAAGTATGCGGAACAAAACAGGTAAGATAATATATACAAAGAAAAGAAAGAGATGGGGGGTAGAAGCTTCCCTGATAGGAGGTGGGGAAGGCGCAGTTTAGGAACCCTGAGGATCGGTCCGTTTTGGATCGATCACCTCCTTTCCGCTACGGAGGGTTATAGCGTTGATATTTTCCCGCGGATTGGGCTCCGTGTTTCCCAGCAGTGCCCCGAGCGCGAGCTCGGACATCATTCGCGCTAGCTGTCCAACCTGGAGTTCTAAGTTTTTTAGCGATCCGTGATGTTCCGGATATTTGACTCGTTGGAAGCTATATATTTAGAAAAATTATCCTCCATCGGGGAGGGTTTTGGAAGAGGGCGAGGCGGCAGAAATCCAGGCGCGAAAGAATTGGGGGGGGGGGGGGGGCTGCGCATTATTCGGATTGCTCCATGAGAAGTTGGGGTGGTTCCTCCAACATGGATTATAGTTATTGCTATAAGGAGTTGTTATTGGGTTGAAGGAAGGTCGCCCAGCATTTCCCACGTAGTCTACGAATTCATTTGCTACGCCGGCATTAGGGGGAATCGCCCAAGGAGGAGTGGTGGAGGCAGCAGACATCTCGCCACCTGCTTCGTCAGCCTTTCAACTTGAAGGGCTAAGTGGGCAGTGGCATCCACTTTGAAGTGGTCGGCCGCCTTCTTGGGACGTCCCCGAGGGACGTTCCATTGGTAGGCATTCATAGTCATCTCTTCAATAAGAGCTTGGGCAACCTCGGGGGTCTTATTATTCAAGGTACCACCGGCAGCCACGTCAATCATTTGACGCGTCTGATAGTTAAGCCCATTGTAGAAGATTTGGACCTGCAACCACGCAGGAAGCGTGTGGTGCAGACACTTGCGGAGGAATTCCTTAAAGTGCTCCTAAGTCTCAAAAAGAGACTCAGAATCGTTCTGCACGAACGAAGAAATGTCCGCCCGCAACTTTACAGTTTTGGCGGGCGGAAAATACTTCGTTAAGAACCGCTCTGCAAGCTCGGCCCAGGTGGTGATACATCCTCGTGGGAGGGAATTCAACCACGCCTTAGCTTTGGATCTGAGGGAGAATGGAAAAAGGCACAAACGAATGGCGTCATCAGTGACGCCATTGATCTTAAAAGTATCGCAAATCTCCAAAAAACTAGACAAATGAACGTTCGGGTCCTCATCCGGCTGTCCATCGAACTGCACGGCATTTTGGATCATTTGGATAACACTCGATTTGATCTCAAAATTATTGTTCGCCACCATCGGGCGAACAATACTGCACCCGGTATCGTCCAAATTTGGCCGGGCGTAATATGACATTGTACGCTCAAGGGCCGCGTTCGGATTGGGGTCAGCCATAGCAATGGCAGAGGGTTCTCCGATGGATTCTTCAGGATCCAAAGAGGGATTTCGGCATTGAGACCGAATACGCGCAAGAGAGCGTTAGATCTCAGGATCGAAATCCAAATTTTCGGACTCCGAAGGCTGTCCACGGGTCATACACCCTAATAAAAAGTAGAAACTTAACTTCTTTTTTTTTTGAATTTTGAAGAAAAGTTTTTAAGTTTTTTTTTTTACTTTTTAGAAATAAAGGTAAAAGTAATAGAGTTCGGATTCGGAATAACAACTCAAAGAGACTCCCTGGCAACGGCGCCAAAATCTTGATTGGCCCGCGAAGAGACTCGTACTGTGGTTGGTTCGGTGAGTCGATCGCCGCGGGGTTGCTAGATGAGGCAAGTGCACCTATCACAAGTAGTACTCGATATTCCGGAGAATACCGAGGTCGTATTATTCCCGGGAACAGGTTGATTACCCCTACTCCTCCGAAAAACACTATTATTTTACCGAAATAGTAAGTTGAGTGTTTTAATTAAAATAGGATAAAACTAGATTTTAAGAAAATAGACGATAAAGAGATAACTCCCGGTATCGACATGCGTTAGGATAAAAATAGATTTGAATAACTAGATATCTAAAGTTTCAATTTAATTAAAGCGTAAACTTGGTCGTGGAGGTTCAAAATAATGAGCTCACCTATCTCTAGGAATATCGCTCACCTAGACATTAAGGCTATTCGACCGGGCTCTCGTTCGATGAAGGATTCCCCTTAATCCCCGCAGTACGCTAAGAACCCCGCTATTGGGTGGGGAACCCAATCCGGTAGACTTAGCGCGCCTCCTCTCTCGAGGGTTAGTGCAGAACTCTATTTACCCAAGTGTGATCTGTCCATACGCACGGCCTCTCGACTAGCTAGCGTATGGATAGCGGAAATAGAGCCCACACATCGATATGTAGGTCTATGCGTCGTTAACCCGGGGTAGACCTTAAGTTTTTTAATTAAATCGAAAAATTAGATATTTGGTTATTTAAAACATTTTAGATCCCAAAGCACTTCGATACCGAGGGCTAAAAGCAATTAGCCACTCATTGGAACGGGGATAGCTTATATGTTTGGTTGTGCGAGCGTTCTAAACTATTCGCTGAAAGGTTATAAAGAAAATAAGAAGAAAAGTAAAATATCCTAACATTAGAAAAGTTTTTACAAATAAACACACCCGCACTCATTTAAACATATAAGAAGAGACAGAAATAAAACTAAGTTACACATAAGAGAAAATTGCATAATTGACATTTGCAGGTCCCACTCAAACGAGTGGGGGCGGGAAATAAAAGCTGAAAATTGCAAGTTCTACTCAAATGAGTAGGACTGAAATGAGAGCGAGTCCTAATCAAACGAGAAGGAGAAAATAAATGCGATTACAGGGCTTTCTTAAATATTTACATCAAAATAAGGTCCGACCATTTAACTCCTAGCGAGTAGGCGGAAAATCAAATCCAGCCATTTAACTCAAGCGAGTAGGCGGAAAAATAAAGAATGAAAATTACAAGTCCTACTCAATCGAGTAGGACTGAAAATACAGACCAGCCATTTAACTCAAGTGAGTAGGCGGAAAAATAAAATATACAAACACTAGCTTGAATAAAATCCAGCCAATTAAATCAAATGAGTGGGCGGAAAAATAAAAATTACACACGCACTCTACTTGAATAAAATCCAGCCATTTAACTCAAGTGAGTAGGCGGAAAAATAAAAACAACACACGCACTCTACTTGAAAGTAACTACTCACGCACTTGACATAAATAAACACACACACACACACACACACACACACACACATGCATAATATAACTTAGGAGCTGAAAAATATCTCATACACGCACACACTCGTGCTAAAATAATTGCAAAAATCAAAGTTATCGAAAAATTAAAATGACTGCATTTCTACAGCTGGAATGCAGTAGAAATGCATAAAAAGGCAAAATAAAAATTGTTTGAGCAAAAAGTTTTCAAATTAAAGTGGGAAAGGCAAGTGCCCGAAAAATTAACACGTTTACATTTTTACCGTTAGATTTTGATAGAAATGCTTAAAAAGTGAAAAAAAAAATTGTTCGAGCGAAAATATTTTTTGTAATTACTTAAAATAAAAGTTGATGAAAAATAAAAATAACAATTTATACATTCCTATAGCCTTGTAAAATAGTTTAAAAAGTTGGAGTAAGATAAAAATAAGCAGTAGTTTTATAATTAAAACAAAGTAAAAGATAAGTTAAGAGGGGTGAAAACCACCTTTTTAAAGTTTTACAAGTTCATAAGAACGCATTTTAAAGCATGAAAATCCTAAGTCTAACCAATTTTTAAGAGTTTGAGAATGAAATCGGCCATAATAACAGCTATAAATTTTGTTATAATTGAAAAGAAAACAAGAACATTTTCGTTTTAAAACATGAAAGTGTATAAGATTGATGAAAAGGAGGCCTTTAGAGAAAATTCAGATCATATAAGGATGAGAAAAATATCTATTTTATTAATAAAAGAAGTTGATTACAGGAGCTTAAACAAACTAACTTCAAAAAGGGGGGAAATAGAATCCTTACATAGTACTAAAGCAGCTCTAACGGCAGCCCTTATACATCAAAATGGTTCGGAGTTTTGGAACCCTGAACTCATACAGCAGCTGCCTTTTTATAGGCAAAAATTTCCAAGTACACGCCCTCCGACACGGGCGTGCCGGGGGGCGTGTCAGCACTATTTTACAGCGGAAATCGGCGACCTGACGGATTTGACGGCGATTTGACTTTGCGGCTGAAAATGCGGTGGTCACGCCCCAGGTCACGGGCGTGACAGTGGGCGTGTCGTTCGACGCTTAAAGGCATTGTTGACTTCAGGAGTTGCCGGCGGCGATTTGTCGGGATGACACGAGCGTGTCGTGTCATGGAACACGGGCGTGTCGAATCATTGAACACGGGCGTGTCCCTGTTGGCTTCAACGAATGTTGAGTTAAAATCGTCGAGCGGGATGGACACGGGCTTGGTCACTGCGATCGAAGAACTTTATATGGTTCGTCGAGCAGAGGTCGACGAACTTGAGGCGCAGAAAATTACTACTGTCATTCTCTGAACAGAGATCGACGATCTCATCCCTATTCATCGAAATTTGGTCGACGAACTTACAACAATTCGTCGAACCCAGAAAGACCAAACCTAAACTATTTCTCTTACAGAAACTTTAAACCAGCTAACAAGTCATTTAATCCAGTAGCTGATTGGGTAATTCCACCTAGGAGATATCACCCCTTAGGTTATGAGTCTCAACCTGCTTTATCAGTTATTTCCAGCTTTACTTTTCAACAAAATAAAGGACCCAAGGTAACCTGGGTCAAGAACAATTGAATTTTGTTTTTCCTTGCAGGTACAGGTGAAGAGCTGTCCAAGGGTAAGTCAGACATTATACTTGGATAGTGGTTGCTCCAAATACATGACAGGCAGCAAGGGCAATCTATCCAATTACAAGCCCAAGATAGGACCAAAGGTGATATTTTGAGATTCCAACAGTGGTCAATCAGAAGGATATGGGACAATGAAGATTGGATCAGTGACTTTCAAGAAAGTAACTTATGTAAGAGGACTTAAACATAAGCTTATATCCATAAGTCAATTATGTGATGAAGGTTATCAGGTACATTTTACCTCTACTTCCTGTTCTATTATTGATAATAATAACAAAACTGTTTTAATTGGACTTAGACAAGGTAACATATGTTTAGTAGATTTTATATCTGTCATAACTGATATCTGCTTACTGAATGTTACTAGTAATCAAAATGAGTTATGGCATAAAAGATTAAGACATGTAAATCTTAAGAATATATCTAGGTTATCTAAAGACAACCTTGATAGAGGCTTACCTTCTGGCCCCTACAAGAAGGAAAGCCTATGGAGGGCTTGTCAATTACGCAAGAAAACCAAAACTAGATTTAAATCCATTAATAAAAGTGATTCACCTAGGATATTATATCTGCTTCATGTGGATCTATTTGGACCCATTGCAGTACAAAGCCTAGGAGGGAAGTCTTATACTTTAGTGATTGTTGATGACTTCTCTAGATTCTGTTGGGTAGCCTTTTTGAGAGCTAAGTCAGATACATTCAAAGTTCTTACAAATTTTCTCAGGACCATACAAATTGAGTTCTCTACTCATGTTGCATTGATCAAAAGTGATCATGGCACAGAGTTTTAGTCTCTTATTATGCATGAGTTCTGTGAGAAGGAAGGTATCAAGTAGTGCTTCTCAGCTCCTAGAACTCCCCAACAAAATGGGGTTGCTGAAAGGAAAAAATATGACACTCATTGAATCTGCAGGTACATTATTGGCAGATGCTTACATGCCTCTTTCCTATTCGGCAGAAGCTGTAAATACTGCCAACTATGTCCTGAACAGAAGCCTTATACATAAACTGAAAAATAAGACCCCCTATGAATTACTTAAAGGGAAGAAACCTAAAATCACATACTTTAAAGTTTTTGGTTGTATTTGTTACATTCACACAAATAACAAGAGTTACATTAGAAAGTTTGAGGATAAGGCTGAAGAAGGGATTTTTCTAGGATATTCCCAAGTAAGCAAGGCTTATAGGGTTTTTAATAAATCCACCCTTAAAATTAAAGAATCTGTTCATGTATCTTTTGATGAAGCTAACATGTCATACAAGGAGAAAGAGATTTCTACCAATAGCTTCTTGCAGGTTCCACAACTGTGTGGGTCTATGGATGGACTAAACCTTACCCAAGAGGTAACAACCCATCCTACTCCACAAGTTGCTGAAGAAAGTGAAGAGGAAATTCAAGAGGAAGTGGTTAAACTTCCCTCAATAGCTAGTACCATTCCTCAAGAGGAATTAATTACAGAAGCTGTTGCTCAACAAACTCCACCAACTGATCTTGTCACACTTAGAGATCACCCCAAATCTCAAGTGATGGAGACATTTCAGCAGGTGTACAGATAAGACATCAACTCAACCAAGACTTGATGCATGCCTGTTTTCTCTCTCAAATTGAACCTCTCACTATCCATGAAGCAGAGCAAGATCCCCACAGGATCATTACAATGCAAGAGGAACTAAATCAGTTTGAGAGATGTAGAGTTTGGGATTTGGTTCCAAGACCCCATAACTATCCAGTTATTGGAACCAAATGGGTCTACAGGAACAAGTTGGATGCTCAAGGCAACATAGTGAGGAACAAGGCTAGGCTTGTTGCTCAAGTCTACATGCAAGAGGAAGGAATTGATTATGAGCAAACCTTTGCCCCTATTGCAAGGTTAGAGGCCATAAGAATCTTCCTTGCCTATGCAGCTCACAAGAGATTCAAGGTCTACCAAATGGATGTCAAAAGTGCATTTCTGAATGGAGTACTTCAAGAAGAGGTTTATGTAGAACAACCTCCAAGTTTTATCTCTCCAACTCAACCCTCTTTTTTTTTTAAATTGCATAAAGCTCTCTATAGTTTAAAGCAAGCTCCAAGAGCTTGGTATGAGACCCTAGCAAGCTTTCTTTTAGAGCATAAATTTACAAGAGGAACCATAGATAAAACCCTTTTCACTAGAAGTCATAAGGACCAAATACTGTTAGTACAAATATATGTGGATGGCATTATTTTTGGGTTTACTGATCCCAAATTGTGCAAGAGGTTTGTTGACCTTATGCATTCTAAATTTGAGATGAGTAGCATGGGTGAGCTTTCCTACTTCCTTGGTCTCCAAGTGAAGCAGCTCCCAGATGGTATCTTTCTCTCCCAAGCTAAGTATGCTAAAGAGCTTATCAAAAAGTTTGGGATGAGTGATGCTTTAGGGATGAAAACCCTTATGGCTACAAATGCTGTTGTGGATTCTGATGCAGCAGGGAAACCTGTAGATCAGAAATATTATAAGGTAATTGTTGGATCCCTATTATACCTAATAGCTAGCAGTCCTAATATAATGTTTGCAACATGCCTTTGTGCTAGGTTCCAAGTGAACCCTAAAGAATCTCACCTTATTTTCCTAAAAAGAATTTTGAGATATATAAAGAGTTGCCCTAATCTAGGACTCTGGTATCCTGTAGAGTCAGATTTTGAGTTAACTGGATACTCAGATGCTGACTATGCAGGATGTAGAGTGGACAGGAATAGTACCTCTGGGACTTGCCAGTTTCTTGGTATGAGACTTGTCTCCTGGTTTTGTAAAATGCAGACATCTGTGTCTACATCAACTGTAGAGGCAGAATACATGGCTGCTGGCAACTGCTGTTCACAGATGTTATGGATACAAAATCAACTCCTAGACTATGGTTTCAACTTAAATAATTCAACATTATTTTGTGATAATACTAGTGCTATTGCTATAACACAAAATCTAGTTCACCATTCTAGGACTAAACATATTGAAATAAGACATCATTTCATTAGAGATAATGTAGATAAAAAGAAAATTAACTTAATCCATATTCCTACTGATTTACAGAGAGCAGACATTTTCACCAAGCCATTGGATGAGAAAACCCATCGGTTCTTTATAAATCAATTGGGAATGATTAATGGAGAAGAGTTAACCTAACTTCTATCTGCATTCGACGAATTTTCCAGAGTTCGTCGAACGGAGTTCGACGAATTAGGGAAAGTTTGAGAGATTCTCGTCGAACGGAGATCGACGAATTCTCTGTGTGTGGAAACAACTTTTGTCGACCGGAGATCGATGAACTTTGCCTCAGAAGACATTTCATCGAACAGAGTTCGACGAACTGTTTTCGATTCTTCTGGATGTGATCGACGAATTATTTGTCTATAATTTATTTCGTCGAGCTCAGTTCGAAGAATTCTTCTTTTTCGTGGAACGGAGTTTGTCGATTCATACTCTGAAAATCTTATATCTAGGTTTTCTTCGACCTCCGTCCCGCGCTTTCAGTTCCTTTGCTCTTGATCGTCATTTTTTCTCTGTGATTTTCTTGCAGGTCATCAATGGCGATTCCCACAGGAGCTTTGGTTGCGATGAAGTATGATACTGGATTCGATATGGATTTTGACTCTTTTCAGCATTCTGATCCCATTTTCCTCTACATCTTGGAACTGCTAGAGGAACTGAATCTAAAGGACTTTATGACCCGGAGAATCAAACAACATGCGACTGAAATAAGAGAATGGGTATATACATCTACTGCTTCTGAAGATGATACCGTGACCGGAACTATCGGGAGTACTGTTGTTCCGTTATCTCCCACAACTCTGTCTGAGATTTTTGGATTAGTCAATGGCGAAGAAAACATAGAAATGGATTCTGAAGAGTTTGGTGACATGCTGAAGCTAATGGGTTTTCAGGAAGCAACCCTAATATAATGCTGAAGAAGAAACTGTCCGCCGCCTACAAATTTCTGGCAGACATTGTAGGAAAAGTGCTAATGGGAAAGCACTCAGCGCATGATTACATAACCCGCTACCAATTCCTGGTTATGTGCGCCGTGGTGAACAAGAGACGTGTCAACTGGGGCACAATTTTCTTTGAGTTGATAAAGAAAAAGAATAGCAAGAAGGAAGTCTGCTTCGGCAGAATTTTTGGGATTTTTCTTCAAGAGAAGGCTGCCGAATGCATGGTCTCCCTGACCATCTTCATAAATGCCAGCAAGCGCCTCACATGCGCTCTGTTTGGTAGGTGGGAGAGGACTATCTCCAAGCCCTCAAAGGCTTCTTCCTCTTCCATCCAAACTTCTGAGAGCACCAGGGCTGTAAAAGCCGCTCCCCTCCCTGCAGAAGAGATCATTCCATCTCCATCTTTTCCTCCTGCACTTCCAGCTAAACAACTCCCCTCCTCTTCCATTCCTGCTACCACACCTAAATCTCCACCACATACTCATGTGCCTACTCCTCCTCCATCTCCACCACTAGACCTCACCACCATTCCTACACCACCAGATTCACCTCATGAGACATCACTTCCTACACCTCCTCAATCTCCTCTTCCCCCACACTTATCCTCCATTCCATCCTACTCCATACCCACAGATGTTGTCATGCCAGATGCCCTGATTCCATCTTCATCTCCATCCACTCATCACATAACTATTGTTCCATCCTCTTCCCCTTCCCCATTTGATCCATCTAGCATCATTTCCTTGCTCTCTCCCCTCATAGAATCTCTAATCCAAGAGGCCATTATACCACTTGTGACCTCTATCAATTCTTTTTTTGCCCAGATTTCTTCCCTATCTGCTGTCCCCTCTTCATCCAGGGGCCTGGCTCCAGGTTCTCCAAAACCCAGGCAGTGAGAGATGCTCAGTGATGAAGTTGCAACAGATGTAGATACAGCAGCAGCAGCAGTCACAGCAGAAATTCCCTCTATAACAGATGCAGATTCAGATGAGGATGCAACAATTTTGACAGATTTTGATTCTGAGATGATTGAGTTAATTCATTTTATGGATACTGACAATGATCTAGATGAGTCAGTTGAGGAAATAAAACCTGTTGGTGATTTTTATTTAAATCCCACAGTAAATTTGTGTGTTTTATTAAGAAGTTTTGATACAGCTTTTATGCAATCTCTTCCAGCTGATTTTACTAAGCCAAGTTTGGCAATTGTACCATACATCTCTCCAGTAAGTCCAGCAGTTGCTAATCAACTCTGTGATAATTTTGCTATCTCAGCTTCAGCTTCCATCTCAGCTTCTAGTCCAGAGGTCATTCCAGAAGATACTTCAGTGCCATTTTCAGCACCAGATTTTGTTATGGATGACTCTCCCCTGCCAGACTTGGATGAGCTAATTCTAGCTGATATTGAAGAAGAGAAGAAGGCAGTAACTGAAAGCTCTGTCCCCTTTGTTTCTGACTACTATGCAGTCTCCTCCTCTTCTGTTGCTGATTTTCTAGTTCCTGAACCATCTGCCCCTCCTCTAGAAAAAGCTATTCTTTCTGATAAAGCTTTGAGAGCTTTGGATGCTCTTTATGACATCCCTCAGGGTTCTGAGTCTGAAGAAGATGATGATGATGACTCAGATGAAGATGGTGCAAGTAAGAAAAAGAAGATGCTAGCAAAGAAAAGGAAGGCTCCTCCTCCTCCAGCTCCTAAGCCAAATCCCACTACAGACACCCCCTATTACATCCTGCACAATATTGCTCCATATAAAGGGATGCCTGCATGGATGTGGCTATCCAAGAACCAACAAAAAGAAAGAAAGAGAATCAGGAGATATTCCCCTCCTCCAATGCACAGATTCAGGAAGGATCCTCCCCCTCCTCCTCCAGCAGCTGGTGCCTCTGGATCCTCTAGCTTTGAGAGATCTGCCCCAATGCAAACATATCAGAGACAATCAGGGAGATCTTCTGGAAGCAGCTAGCAGAGGCAGCCATCCTCTTCAGGATATGGACATCAACAGCATCAGCAGCAGTAACAAACCTCTGAAGTTCAAAAAGCTGAAAGTCCAAAAAGGCCTCTCTCTCCTCCAATCCCTTTTGAAGATCATGAAACTACAAATACTGCAAGAATGGCCAGATATCAGGAGTTAATTGGACTATCTTTGATTAATAAAGCCAAGGCTGAAGGCAAAGATACATGAGGTCTTACAACTATGTCAAAGTATAGAAAAGAAGAGCTGAAAAGGTTTGATAAAGGAAACAAGCTATTCAATGTTGATGACTACATGAAGCTTCATCCAGAAGCAGTTGTCCCTAGAGCAACTTCATTGAATATTATTGGGCAGCTGATATGACGATGACAAAAGCTCAAGCTCAAGATCCAAAGAGAGAAATCATTTTCAAGAAGCCAGGAGAGCAGACATCTGAAGACAAATTCAAGCAGAAGAAGCAAAAGAAGTAATTTTCTTGTTATTTCATTTTTTTGTCTATGTTGAGATTATATTAGCCAGCATGACACGTGTGTATGGGACCGCATGTTTGGGCTTTCCCCATCGCATTCCAGGTCTGGGTGTTGACCCCGGTGGGCCCCCTTGTGTGGCGGAATATCCCCGCGGTCATGTGGTTGGGGTTAATCCCACACCGCCTGCAGACTTCTCCCCTTTGTTTTCATGTACCCCGCCACCCTTCATCTCAACACCTGGGTTTTGAGATGAACTAATGGGTTGGCGGGTTCTAACTTGGTATCAGAGGGAGGTTCGGCAGTAGTTGGCGGAGAATGCGGGGAGGAGCATGTCCAAGGCGAAGATGCCATTGGAGAAGATCTGTAGAGGAGGAGGAGAAGGCGGATAGAGCAGAAATGTTGTCGAGGAAGTAGAGGCCACCACTCTCAGTCCCGGTAGCAATCGTCCGTTGGGAGTCCGGATCCTGAAAAACACAAGAGCTAGGGGTGAATATGACAGAACACCGTAGTTGCTTGCATAAAGAAGTAACCGATAATAAATTGCACGGAAACTTGGGCACATAGAGGGTATCAGCCAGGCAGAGAGATGGAGTGACTTGAACCATGCCCGTCCCATGGACCGGGGAGGGAGATCCATCAGCAACAATGACCGGGGGCAACTGAGCATGTGTGTCAAGAAGGGAGAAACATTGAGGATTGCATGTCATATGATTGGTGGCACCAGAGTCGATGAGCCATCTTCTACGAGTAACAACATGAGCACTACCAGAAGAGGTGACCATGGAGGCGGACAGGCTGGAGGAGGGGAAAGCCATGGAGGTAAGAGAGGAGCAAGCCGCGACGATAAGAACAAGCCGCGAGAAGAGAAAAGAGCACCAAGTCGGGCGAACGGAAAACAGGTCGGGCGGCTAGGAAGGCCGCTACCAAGAAGCATAGCAAAGCAGAGGGAAAGAAGTCGCACGGCTTGAAAAAGTCGGGCGAATAGAGGAGAACAGGTCGCACGGCAAAATATAAGGCCGGCGCGACTAGCAAGCAGGAGCGAGTAGAAGGGAACCACAAGGAGAGCGCGAACAGAAGTGGCTAGCACGAGGTCAAAGGCACAGCGGGGAAGAGGTCGCGCGGACTGAAAAGGCCGAGCGAACAGAAGAGAGGAGAAGAGCAGGTAACCGCGACCAAGATGCGGGTGAGAAAGGAACAACCCGCACGGTCAGGCAGATCACAGCAGCAAACCGCGAGTATAGGGACAAGCGGATAAGGGAAAGCAGAAGCGGACAGGGAGAAGAAGTCCGCAGTGGGTAGAGACAAGCCGCAAAGACGAAGAAGTCGAAGAGGCAAGAAAGAGCAAGCAGCGCGGCGACAAGGAAACAGGTCGCTGCGACGAATAGCAGTAGGAGAAGAGAACCAAGAAGAAGCAAGCCGCGCGAACAGGGCAGCGGTCAGAAACAGGCCGCGCGGATAGAAACAAGCCGCGCGGACAGAAGAGAAGGCAAGCCGCGAATAAGTCGCAGAACGCAGAAAACAAGCCGCTAGAAGCAGTGAGCGCACAGAATCAGGAGGAAATGACCGTGTCATCTGATACCAAGTTAGAACCCGCCAACCCATTAGTTCATCTCAAAACCCAGGTGTTGAGATGAAGGGTGGCGGGGTACATGAACACAAAGGGGAGAAGTCTGCAGGCGGTGTGGGATTAACCCCAACCACATGACCGCGGGGATATTCCGCCACACAAGGTTGCCCACCGGGGTCAACACCCATACCTGGAACGCGATGGGGAAAGCCCAAACATGCGGTCCCACACACACATGTCATGCTGGCTAATATAATCTCAACACACCCCCGCAGCATGACAACCTCCCTCTGATACCATGTTAGAAAGTATAGAAAAAGAGAGAACAAGCGAATAAACTTTTGAATAATTGAAATTTTATTATCCCAAAAAGGTATCTATTACAAAGGTATGCCCTCCTTTATATAGAATGGAGGAGAGATGAGAGAATACAAATAAGAGATGTGGGACTATAATTTACAGGACTAAGCGGTCTATACAAAACAACCCGCACAAGCCGCGCGGTTAGACAGCAGAGCTAACCGCACGGCTACCACCAGAGAGGAAGAGAGACTGCCAGGGTAGACCGCCAGACTGCCCGGTCTCCAAGCCGGCTGAGACAAACCGCCAGACCGCGCGGTCTTCAACCCGTCAAGACAAACCGCCAGACCGCCCGGTCACCAACTTCAACAGTCTGTTTTTGTTTTTCAAACTGTGCTATCTGTTTAAACAAAGCTGTGTATATATATATATATATATCTGCTGCATGTGTTATAATTCTCTGCCAGATATATTTCTTTTCTTGCTTTGTTTTTCTGTTTGTTTCTATTTTCAGTCTCTGTTAGTGACCTCACCCAAATAGGGGGAGATTGTTGGATCCCTAGTTGATTTGGGCTAGGTTCACTGACTTAGGATGTGACCCATCATGTATAGCCAGGGTCAAGTTTGTGTCCTAGAGTCTAGGCCAAGTCCGTAGAGTCACTTTTAGATGGACCAGCTATCAACAAGACCATCAGAGACTCTAGACTTAGAGGATTTCAAGACTAAGTTAAATGAGTTCGATGTTCGTCGAACTCAGCTCGACAAAAGGTGTTCTGCACTCGACGATCGTGAGACAATTCTTGGTGCTGAGCTCGACGATCTTGGTTCTCTGTTCGACGAATACTCAGTTTCTACTTCAAGCCAAATTCAGGACAACTTCAGGATTTTTCTAAGTCCAGCTTCAAGCTTTGGTCGACGAATTAGATTCTGAGCTCGACGAACTTGGACCTCAAGTTTTCAGCTTCTCAGGTCGACGAAGTCAGCTTCTCAGGTCGACGAATGTAGTACTCTACTCAACGAATTCTGAACTCAGAGTATTCGTGTAGACACTTAGGGTTTGTGTCGACACCAGTCAATGTATGTTGACACCAGAGGATTTTTGTCGACACCAGGATTTCAGTCAACACCAATTCATGTCGACACCAGAAGATTTGAGTCGTCACCAAGATCAATCAGTCTATACCAGCTTATGTCGTCACTGAATGTCAGCAGATGCAGAATATTTGGCTAAGTCCACAATCATTCTTCACTCGACGAATTTGGATCTCAGCTCGACGAATACTGTCTGACAGTGATAATTATCTGCTTGACGAATGAAGATTGTCTGTTCGACTAATGAAGATTGTCTGGTCGACGAACTCTCTCAAGCTCAGCTCGATGAAGTCAAGCTCAGCTCGACGAACTCAAGCTCAGCTCGACGAACTCAATCTCCACTCGATGAATTGCATTCTTCGTTCGATGAATCCAGACTAGGTCTTCTTCAGGTTTCCCGTCCCGTTTCTCGGCGATGAATCCGGAGTTATTAATGTCAGGTCTTCTCGGAATGTTACCGTTAGAACGCGCATTGACTATGAATGATTACATGCCGTTTTTCCATGGGACAGTTGGGGAAATCATTGATTGCCGCTTCCTTCCAAGGTCGATTGCAATTACTGCTCAACATTCGAATTTTGAATGTTCCTCAGTCAAAAAAAGGAGATACAGAAAGAAAAGAATCAATCAGAAAGAGTAACAGAGCAACAGAATCACAGTACAGAAAGTATACAGACAATCAGACACACACTCAGATTGCACAGAAGAACAACCATACTGAAATCAAAAGTTCTACTACAATCAGCCTGACCAGAGAACATTTTCAAGAAGAAGAAGAACAACCAATCACTATCAAGAGTCTTCTTCCTTCCAACTCTACAGGACTACTTAAAAGGACAACAAATTTCAATCTGTCAAAGGAGTTCCTGAAATAATTTTTGGTACAGGCATTCTAGGTCTTTGAAGACCTATCACCCTGAAGCAGTGCTCCAACATTCCTGATTAATTCAAGATCTCAGGGGGAGCAAGATCTGCTACAATCAAAGTCTTCTCTCTGATTGTTGACAGAGAAGACACCATCTCTTTACTTCTAATTCCTGTACAGGGTTTTAATTCCCTTCAAAATTATTCTGGTTGCAAGTCTCCTTCAAAAAGACTTGAGGTTTGGTTTTTGAGCACCTGAACAAAAGCTCATTGGTGTCAGGCACCTGATCAAAAACTAAAGTGGATTCCTACCAGGGTGGTAGAAGAGTTGATGTACCAAGGTTGGGGAACCACTATAAAGTTCTTGTGTCGTCTGGTTGCCCTTCTTTTTGTTTTGGCTATGCTCTGTGATTGCTTAGTTTGCTGTGCTTAGTTTTATTTACTTACTGACTTGTTCACTTATGAATACAACAAAAGTTGTAAAAAGTTTTTAGTGAGCACTATACTCTATTCACCCCCCCCCCTCTAGAGTATTTCAGATCTAACCTGCACTTTCATCTATGTTAAGCAGCCTCCAGGGTTTGTAGTTCCAATCTCACCTGATTTTGTTTATAGACTTAAGAAAGCTCTATATGGGCTGAAGCAAGCCCCTTGAGCATGCTATGAGACATTGTCTAGTTTCCTCATTGAGAAAAAATTCTCAAGGGGGAAAATAGACATGATATTATTCCTAAGGGAATCTAAGCGTAAGAACATCCTAGTTCAGATCTATGTAGATGACATCATCTTTGGATCTACTGATGACAACCTCTGTAAAACGTTTGCTAAACTTATGCAAGGGAAGTTTGAGATGAGCAGTATTGGTGAACTTAAGTTCTTCTTGGGCCTTCAAATAAGACAGACTGATGATGGCTTGTCCATATCCCAGTCTAAGTTCACTGGGGAGTTAATCAAGAAATTTGGCAAGGAGAATTCCTCCATCATGAGAACTCCCATGGGTTCAAGTATGCCTGTAGGCAAAGATGAAGCAGGGGAACATATTGATGAAACTTTGTATAGAGGGATAATTGGCTCCCTTCTATATTTGTCTACAAGTAGGCATGACATTATGTATACTACATGTGTTTGTACTAGGTATCAGGCTTGACCTAAAGAATCTCACTACTCTGCAGCTAAGATAATCTTGAGGTATCTTAAGGGCACTATAAATCTTGTACTTTGGTACCCTAGGAATGCGGATTTTGAACTAACTGGCTATTTAGATGCAGATTTTGTAGGTTGCAAAAAGGACAGGAAGAGCACCTCTGGCACCTGTCAGTTCTTGGGATGGAGACTAGTATCTTGGAGCAGCAAGAAACAAGCCAGTGTGGCAATATTAACTGCAGAGTCAGAGTACATCTCAGTAGGAAGCTGCTCTGTTTAGTTGCTATGGATCCAACACCAGTTTCAAGACTACAACCTCCAGATATGTAGAACTCCTTTTTTTTGTGATATTACTAGTGCAAACTCTATTGCTAGGAATCCCATCTCCCATAGCAGGACTAAACACATAGTGATTAGATATCATTTCATTAGGGAGCATATTGAATGTAAAGACATCACCCTTGAGTTTGCCCCAATAGATAAGAATGTGGCTGGCATCTTCACTAAGCCACTAGATGAAGCCAAGTTTAACACCTTCAAATTTGAGTTGGATATGTTAAACTTAGTATAGCTTTAGTTGCTCCTCATCTGGTTGGAAAATGTTTTGCATTATGGAGATAAGATGGTCCTTTAAAGAAATGAAGATTGTTAGAAAGTAGAGAAAAGAAGCGAAAAGTAGAAGACAAGCGAATAAACTTTTGAATAATTGAAATTTTATTATCCAAAAAAGATACCATTTACAAAGGTATGGCCTCCCTTATATAGAATGGAGGAGATAAGAAAGAGAGTATACAAATAATGTGGGACTAAACATTTACAGTACTGGGCGGCTAGACTAATGGAGACCGCATAGGCCGCGCGGTTAGACAGATGGGCTAACCGCTCGGCAACTCCAGCAGGATAGAACAGGCCGCAGAGGTAGACCGATAGACCGCCCGGTCTCCAGGCACCAGATAGACCGCCAGACCGCCCGGTCACCAAACCGCTGGAACAGACCGCTAAGCCGCCCGGTCTAATACTTCAACACTCCCCCTCAAGCTGGAGCATAGATATCAATCATGCCCAGCTTGTCACAAATGCGGAAGAAGGAAGTAGAAACCGGCTTGGTGAAGATATCTGCCAACTCCTTGTCAGAGGTGACAAAAGGAGTACAAATCTGTTTCTTCAAGATCTCCTCCCGAATGAAGTGACAGTCAACCTCTATATGCTTCGTTCTCTCATGAAAGACCGGATTCCTGGATATGTGTATAGCGGCCTTATTGTCACAGAACATAGGGAGAGGACAATCATATACCTCGCCCAGGTCAAGCATGAGAGCCCGCAACCACTTTAACTCACATGTAGTTGACGCCATACTCCGGTATTCTGCTTCGGCACTGGATCTGGAAACAACAGACTGTTTCTTGCTCTTCCAACTTACGAGATTTCCTCCAACAAAGGTACAAAAACCTGACGTGGATTTACGGTCGCCTTTGTCATCTGCGTAACTGGAATCTGAGTAGGCCTCAACCCTCAGATGGCCATTCTTCTGAAAGAGTAACCCCCTGCCCGGTGCTGCTTTGATATACTCTAAAATCTTCAGGGCGGACTGAAGATGACATTCCCTGGGAGCTTGCATAAACTGACTGACCTTGCCTACAGCGTAGGCGATGTCGGGTCTAGTCACCGTGAGATAGATGAGTTTGCCTACCAAACGTCTGTACCGTGTGACATCAGATAGAGGAGGCGAGTCATCCGTCCACGTTTTGTCCTCTCCAACAGCCATGGGAAGATGAGCTGGTTTGGCACCTGTCAAGCCTGCTTCTTGAAGAAGATCAAGGGCATACTTCCGTTGAGAGAGAACCAAGGAGTCAGGCTTCCGAGAGATTTCTATCCCCAAAAAGTATTTTGGAGAGCCCATATCCTTCGTGACCAAGTGCTGACGGAGGTGCTTCTTCGTCAAGTCCACCCCATCTTGGTCATCACCAGTAAGGAGAATATCATCCACATATACGGCTAAAACTACCAGCCCCGAGGCCGTTTTGCGAATGAACAAGGAGTGATCGGCCGAACTCCTTTGAAAGCCGATGGTTGCCACAATACCACTGAATTTTTCGAACCATGCTCGAGGGCTCTGCTTGAGGCCGTAAATGGCCTTCTTCAAATGACAGACACGTGTCTCCCCCTGAGCAACATACCCAGGAGGTTGCTCCATATAGACGTCCTCCTGAAGATCGCCATAGAGAAAGGCATTCTTCACATCAAGCTGGGAAATAGCCCAAGCCCGGTTAACGGCCACAGAAAAGAGAACTCGGATGGTGCTGAGGCGAGCAACCGGAGAGAAGGTATCAAAGTAATCAACGCCATAAGTCTGAGTAAAGCCCTTGGCCACCAGCCGGGCTTTGTAGCGATCCACAGTGCCATCGGGGCGAAACTTCACAACAAAGACCCAGCGACAGCCAACCACATCAGTGCCCACGGGAGGAGAAACCAGAGTCCAGGTACCCCGTTCAGTAAGAGTAGCCATCTCCTCATCCATGGCAGACTTCCAATGAGGGAGAGCGAGAGCCTCCTGGTAGGTACGGGGAGTAGAAGTAGCAGAGATAGCCAAGGCAAACGACCTGCGAGAAGGAGAAAGCTGATCATAAGAAACAACAGCCGTGAGCGGGTGTTGAGTACACGCCCGCACCCCTTTGCGAAGGGCAATGGGAACATCCAGATCATCGGGAGCGTCGGCGACAGGAGCGTCAGCGACCGGAGCGTCCGTGGCGGAGAAGGCTGGCCCGGGACTAGAGAGAGACGGCATCGGAGAGGAGGGTGGAGGGGTGGGTGGTGAGACGGACTGGGAAGGAGTGGGTGGAGGAGTAGACGAAGGTGGGAAAACGTGAAGAGGTGTGGAAGAAACGGAGATATTAGAAGGAAGAGAAGAGGAAGGAGAGAAATAGGAAGCATTTTCGAAAAAAGTCACATCTGCGGAGACAAACTGCTTGCGGAGAAGGGGGTCAAAGCAGCAATAGCCTTTTTGAGTGGTAGAGTACCCCAAAAAGACACACTTGGTGGAACGGGGGGAAAGCTTGTCGCGGGTAGCGGAGGGAGCGTGAACAAAGGCCGTACAGCCAAAGACACGGAGAGGAAGAGGAAAGGGTTCCTGGTGGGGGTAGAGAAGGGAGAAGGGAGTCCGGCCGTGGAGGACCGTGGAGGGAATGCGATTGATGAGATAGCAAGCGAGAAGCACAGCGTAGCCCCAGTAGGAGCGAGGGACGTGCATCTGCGTCATGAGAGTACGCGCAACATCAAGCAGGTGACGGTTTTTACGCTCCGCCACCCCATTCTGTTGGGAGGTGTAAACACAAGTCGTTTGATGAATGAGGCCGTGTTGGTGAAAGAAAGCGGAGAACTCATGAGACAGATATTCCTTGGCATTATCAGAACGTAAGACCTTAATAGAAATAGCAAATTGATTCTTAATCATAAAGTAAAAAGATTGCCAAACAGAAAATAGCTCAGAGCGATCCTTTAATAGATACACCCAGGTACATCGAGTAAAATCATCGATAAAAGTGACAAAATAGGAACTGCCCCTGCCAACAGTGAGGGTAGGAGCAGGACCCCATACATCAGAATGAACAAGATCAAAAATGCGAGAGGAGCCATGGCCTTGCTTCGGTGGGAAGGAGGAGCGATGATGTTTGCCAAGCTGACACGCATCACAGTTAAGCGGAGAACTGGTGGGAGGTAAGTGGGGCAGAAGCTGACGAATGAGCCGAGGAGGAGGATGTCCAAGACGAAGATGCCACTGAAGGAGATCGGTGGAGGAGGAGTAGGCAGAAAGAGCTGAAACATCGTCGAGGAAGTAGAGGCCGCCGCTCTCAGTCCCAGTAGCAATCGTCCGCTGGGTTCTCGGGTCCTGAAAAGAACAAGTAGTGGGAGTGAATAAAACGGAGCACTGAAGTTGCCGGCATAAAGTAGTAACTGATAACAAATTGCACGGGAACTTCGGGACATAGAGGGTATCCTCCAAGCAAAGCGAAGGAGTGAGTTGAACCATGCCCGTTCCATGGACCGGAGACGGGGAACCATCCGCCACACGAACTGGGGGTAAGCGGTCATGGGTCTCAAGACGGGAGAAGCAATGAGGGTTGCCCGTCATATGATTGGTGGCACCGGAGTCAATCAGCCATTTACCTTGGGTAACGACGTGGGCACTACCTGACGTCGTGGCCACAGAGGCAGACGGCCTAGAAGAGGCGGAGGCCGAAGAAGGAGCATCACCGGAAGGGCGAAGATGAGGATGTTTCTGCCAGCAGCGGTCAACAGAATGGCCAGTACGACCACAGTGAGAGCAGAAGAACCGGGAGGAACCCCGTCCGCCAGAGGAGCCACGGCCACTAGGGCCCCCCCGCTGAGCTTGGTGAGCAAAGGAGTCCTGGGAAGGGGGGGAGGCCAACAGAGGCCGTTGGAGGAGCGAAGTAACGGCGGCAATGCGAGCCGCAGTGGCATCCAAAGTAGGAGATTCCGCCTCACCCAAGATCTGCTGGCGGATCATATCATAAGAGTCGGGAAGACGAAGAAGATAACAAACAACCAGGAGTTCCTGGAAGTGTTTGTGCTGGTCGGCCAAGTCCGCGGAGAAGGGGCGATTCTGGAGGATTTCAGCCCCAAGAGCCTGAACCTGCTGGTAAGCCGCAGCGGGGGACATGGAAGGGCGGGCGAAGAGGTCCGCATAGAGAGTATAAATGCGGGACGTCTGGCCCCCCTTAGAATAGAGAGCAGCGAGGTGAAGCCATGCGGCCTTGACCGTCTCATCATGGCGAATGACGGGAAGGCACTCATCAGAAAGGCTGTTGGCCAGCCAGGTGCGAACAAGAGCATCACTCGCATCCCAGTCATCAAACTCAGGAGAGGTGCGAGGAGGAGGGTCATCGGTGAGGTGATGACGCTTGCGTTGAGAACGAAGGAGAAAGGTGAAAGAAACACTCCAATCGGGATAGTTGGAGCCAACAAGCTTGGACAGAGTGCCAAGGTTGCCCGAAGGAGGAGGAGGAGAAGGAGCTGCAGGAGTAGTGGTGAGACCGGAGGTAGTCATAGAACCCGGCAAGCAGAAGAAGCCGCACGAACTGAAGCGGTTAGAAAAACAGACGAAGCCGCGCGAATAGTAGCGGCTTGAAACAGGCAAAGGCACAGGGGGAAGAGGTCGCGCGGACTGAAAAGGCCGGGCGAACAGCAGAGAGGAGAAGAGGAGGTGATCGCGACCAAGATGCGGGTAAGCAAGGAATAACCCGCACGGTCAGGCAGATCACAGCAGCGGCGAGAAGGCGGTCAAAGGCACAGCGGGGAAGAGGTCGCGCGGACTAAAAAGGCCGAGCGAACAAAAGAGAGGAGAAGAGCTGATGACCGCGACCAAGATGCGGGTGAGAAAGGAACAGCCCGCACGGTCAGGCAGATCACAGCAGCAAGCCGCGAGAGATAGACAACACACGCGGATAGGGACAGACCGCAACGACTAGGAAGTCGGAGCGGGAGGAAAGAACAAGGAGCGCGGCGACAAGGAAACAGGTCGCTGCGACAAAGAGCAGAGGGAGAAGAGAAGAAGAAGCAAGCCGCGCGAACAGGGCAGCGGACAGAAACAAGCCGTGCGGTTAGAAACAAGTCGCGCGGACAGAGAGAAGCCAAGTCGCGAAGCAAGTCGCAGAAGGCAGAAAACAAGCCGCGAACAACAGAGAGCACACAGAATCAGAGGGAAATGACCGTGTGCTCTGATACCATGTTAGAAAGTAGAGAAAAGAAGCGAAAAGTAGAAGACAAGCGAATAAACTTTTGAATAATTGAAATTTTATTATCCAAAAAAGATATCATTTACAAAGGTATGGCCTCCCTTATATAGAATGGAGGAGATAAGAAAGAGAGTATACAAACAATGTGGGACTAAACATTTACAGTACTGGGCGGCTAGACTAATGGAGACCGCATAGGCCGCGCGGTTAGACAGATGGGCTAACCGCTCGGCAACTCCAGCAGGATAGAACAGGCCGCAGAGGTAGACCGATAGACCGCCCGGTCTCCAGGCACCAGATAGACCGCCAGACCGCCCGGTCACCAAACCGCTGGAACAGACCGCTAAGCCGCCCGGTCTAATACTTCAACAAAGATTCTCCAATTGAGGGGGAGAAAGTCCAGCACAATTCCAACATTTCACTGCTGCCTAATTAAGGTGGAGCAGTAAATAAGATGATCAGTTGATCGAGTGTATCCTACCAGCTATTTGCTGCAGTAAAAAAGGGGAGAGGATAAGATGATCATATAAGCAAGGCAGCAGCAAGGCATCAATAATTCAGGGGAAGCAAATGGCAGATGCAGTAATGTTCCATTCTGCAAGCAAGGATGTGTGGTAACTATAGATCACCTCTCAATTATTTAGTTCTATTTTATTATGCCTTGTGCTGCATGATTCTGTATGTATCATTGACTTTGATTAAGATTTTTGACTTCCTCAAATAGGGAGATATTATTGGGTCCATTGCCCACAATGTACTGGATTTGAGTGAAGTCAAACTCATCAATGATATACACATATTAGTAGATGTCTATGATAGGTCAGGTAGCCTAAGTGGCTAAGTCAGGTAAACACTTACCTAAGGTGCGGGATGACAGAAATCTGTCTAAGTCCAAAGGCATTGAGTGAAGGAACATCTCTCAATGCCAGGTGACTTATAGCGCTAAGTGTAGCCTATACTGTCATATCCTAAGTTGGAATGAGCTGAAATGTAGCTAAGTCCACATGCATTGAGTGAAGTCAACTCGCTCAACGCCATGCTGCTAGAGAGAAATTTGGCTAAGTATTTTGGCGTTGAGTGATGAATACACACTCAACACCATATAGCTAAAAGGCTGTAAGTTAAACTAGTTGAACCATGTTCAGAATTTGTCGAACTGAGTTCAGAGTTCGTCGAGCTAAGCTCTCCTTTCGTCGAGCTAAGTTCAGAGCTTGAGATTCTAACTTCGTCAAGCTATGTTGAGAATTCGTCAAACTGAGTTCAGAGTTCGTTGAGCTCAGCTCACCTTTCGTCGAGCTGAATTCAAAGATTGAAATTCTAAGTTCGTCGAGCTCAGTTGAGATTTCGTCAAACTATGTTCAAAGTTTGTCGAGATCAGCTCACCTTTCATTGAGCTGAGTTTAGAGATTGAAATTCTGAGTTCGTTGAGCTCTGTTGAGATTTCGTAGAACTGAGTTCAAAGTTTGTTGAGCTCAGTTCGCCATTCATCGAACTCAGTTCAATGTACGTCTAAGACTAATGGTTGTAAATACAGAAAATTAGCTAAGGCAAAAAGTGTTGAGTAAGGCATGCTCACTCAATGCCCTCAATGCTTATGCTGCTGAATAAGGATAAATTTGGTTAAGGCAAAAAGCGTTGAGTGGAGATTACTGAATCAACGCTGCCAACGCGTAATGAAGAAAGAATTTCGTTTAAGGGGTTTGGCATTGAGTAATGCTTACTCACTCAACACCAAGCAGCAGAAAGCTGATAAAGCAAGTTTGCGTTGAGTGAAGCTGAATCTCTCAACGCCTAGTATCAGACTTCATATTCTAAGTTGTTTGGCGTTGAGTGAAGGTTACTCACTCAACGCTAAGAGACAGTAAATCTGTCTAAGTGTTTTGGCGTTGAGTGATGATTACTCACTCAACGCCTATGCTCTGATGCTCGATTTTGGCTAAGTCCACAGGTGTTGACGTCAGCAAAATCGACAAAATCAACTAAGCTAAATTCAGGCAAGGGGAAGCTACACTACATGACAAAACTTACCGTGATGCTACTGTACCTCTTCTTCCATTAAAGCAAGGCGCAACTACAAGCTGCAGGTGGGGCCCACCAATCTCTAAGAGTCATTGATCGGCGAACTATAAAAGGAAGAGATAGGGCCAAGACAAAAACAACTTTTAGGGCATAAAATATTCAAAAATGGAGAGCGGCCGTCTTCATCTTCTTTGTCATTGCTGCATGTGAAAAGCTTGAAGCTCTCCAGCAAGAAAAGTTCAGTTAGCTGTGCAAGTCTCCATCTATCACAGCAGATTCAAAATTTATTCTGAAGAAAGAGGAACCTTCATCCTTTAATAGGTTCAGTGAGCTATTTGAACACTCAAGGTCAAAAGATCTTTAGCCTTCAGTAGCTAGTTCAGAAGTTATCTTCTGAGTTCCTCCAGTAAACTCTTTCCTTGCTGTGAGGAGAGTTGGAGTAGAAAGTTATTCTGCTCAAGTTGTTGACATAGAGAAATTTCTCTGTGTCAAAGTAAATTAAACTATTTCTTTTTGTAGGATCCTTCTGGATCTAAGCTGTAGGACCCTTGAGTCTAAGGTAGGGTAAATTTTCCTGAGCTGTAGGAGAGTGCTGCTCTTAAAGGTAGGTGAGTTTTACTCAATGAGTAGTAGGCCAATTTTGCCTGAACTGTAGGAGAGTGTATCTCTCTGAGTTGTAGGAGGAAGCTTGCTCTGGGGTAGGGCTATCCTCTATAGCCTGGGTGGTAGGGCTTAAGTGCCTGAGGTAGGTGATAATTGTATCTCTGATGTTGAAACTGATTCCTCGATCTCCTGTGGAGTTCGCCCTAGGGGAAGGGGTGGTCTCGCGCCTACGTCACTCCTGCAAGCAAAATAACAAAGAAGACAA
Source organism: Platanthera guangdongensis (assembly GCA_039583875.1). Lineage (NCBI taxonomy): Eukaryota > Viridiplantae > Streptophyta > Magnoliopsida > Asparagales > Orchidaceae > Platanthera > Platanthera guangdongensis. Next base: position 100,824,205 of record CM077158.1, on the reverse strand, counting down.
GGTGACACGGACCCAAGGGCTTGGCAGGGAGGTCCCACCACAAACCCGGAAGATCTCAGAGCGCTTCCCCTCCTTAGCCAGAAGCCGAGCTTAGGTACCCTCAGAAAGCGCTTGAAGATTTGAGCAGGAGAGCACTGAAAAAACCTGCCTTCTGGGGTATCCCTTGGGTCCTATTTATAGTTTTTGAGATCTGGACTGCAAATAACCAAAAGAACTGACCTGAAATTACCAGAAAACCCTTGGATGAGTCTGCCAACAGCCAAACTCCATTGTTTTGAAGGTCTATGGGCAGACCAGCGGGGGCAAAACAGTAAAAAGTACCTCATACATCCAACCGAGCTGGGGTGCTTTGACCACCTCGGCATGTTCTGCTCGCCTACCGCTGTCGAGCTCCACTGCGAGGACGCGAGTTGCGGCTCGCTCGGCGAAAGCCGAGCTCTAGGTCGCCAAATGTCGATCTCTAGTCGACGGATGCCGAGCTCGGTCTCGCCGCCTCCACTGCTAAGCTCGCCTATTGTCCTCCGCCCGATCTGCCCAGACCCTGGTGACCTTGCTCGTTGGACACGGGGTTGTACACAATCCCCGCTCTTTTTGAGCTTGTTAAAGCTCGGAAAGAAACATCCAACCCCAAGTGTGCGGCGAGCGCGGGTTTGCGGGTTGGAGGGAATCTTTGGGTGGGGTCCACCTGCGGCTATATATATGTGCACCTGCCCTCCTGCCTGACTCTTTCCATCCCCTTGGCTCCAACCCTGCCAAGGTGCCTCTTCCCAAGGAGATCCAAGAGCGCATAAACCGAGCCCGCCAAGCCTCTGCAGCTCGTGTGGCCGCCCTGACGGCGGTCAATGCCAAAGCTCCTCAAGTTGATTCTGCCGAGCCCGGTTCTAAGCGGTCAAAGGCATTCCCTGAGGCGGCTGAGCCCATTTACAACGACCTGAGGGCCACCCTAGCTCGCGAGACTAACTCTTCCACTCGAACTGTTCTTGAGAAGGATAGAGTGGTTGTCGCTGTCGGCGACGACCCGGACGGTCAACCAAATGGCGGGGATGTCGCGCCGCGAGAGCCCACACCGCGAGGCGAGACCACGCTCTCCAACTCGCGGTTCATGGCGCCGGGCAGCCGTCCCCAAGACCCGCCTCTTCTCTTTGGGATCCTGCCTGTGAGCTCATAGAGGCCAAACTCACCAGTGCGCGCCTCTCCTCCTCACCAAACTGATGTGGCCGCGGGGGCGGCTCTGGGGGCCATCCCCACCCCGAGATTCGAACTCATCTCGCCGGGGGCTCGCGACCTAGGTCGCGGGAAGGATCTGAGGTTCATCCCTCCCCACATCTCCCTTGAGCTGCCGAGCTCGTCTGGTCAGTCTTGCTTAACTTCTTGCCTCATGCGGTTTTTCCTGCCTCTCTTCTTGCTAACCCCTGCCTTCACAGCCCTTCCCAGTTAATCCGCTGCCGAGGAATCGTCGCGGGCAACCCACTACTCTCCCCTCCCTTCCTTAAGCTCTCTAGACTCTTACCTGGGTCCAAAGGTGGATCAAGGCGAGCTGACGAGGAGGGAGGTCAAGCTTCTCAAGAAGCTGGTGTGCGGGCTGCGCAAGGTGCAGGGGGTCAACGAGACGCTGTAGCGTGACTACGCGCGTCTCGCCGACGAGGAGCGTCACGGCCAGGCTGGCGAGCTGATGTCCCCCTCCCGGCTCATGGATGAGATATATGACGGTCTCTCGGTCGCGTAGAGGAATTCCGGAAGGATCCGCGAGCTGCTCCGCGCGCGACAGCCTGGGGGGCGGGGGTCGCGAGGCCGGGGTAGGTAAGTGAGCGACTCCTTTGCCGAGCCGACCGGTACTCGCATCCCGATGCCATCCCTGCTTGCGCGCCCCGCTTTTTAATTCCTGAAACTTTATTTCTGTAATAAATAGCTTTTAGAATATTCTTGATCATGCTACTCAAATAAAATGCTGCAATGCTTGTCTTAGCCTTGGCTGGGATGCGTCGGAAGTCAGTGAGCTGGGGTGGCGAGCTGTGGTGGCGAGCTGAGGCAGCGAGCTGCGCTAATTGGATAGCCTGCCCCAGATTTCTTTTCCTATAAATAGCCCCCCCCCCCTCACCTACCCCGTACTGTGCCTTTATTGCTTTCTTTCTCTCTCCCTGTGCTTTTCCATTTCCTGCTCGCGCTCTACCTCTTCCTACGCGAATATGGGCAAGACGAATCCAGATGCTGACGGCCACTCCAAGTGAGCGCAGCACTTCACGGAGTACTGCTTCTTTGAAGGGCACACTAGCGAGGAGGAGCTCGCTGAGTTTGTGGCGGAGCGCGTATCGCCGAGCTTTGAGGCACGCAGGCCGAGACAGGGGGAGGCCATCAATACTTTTTATGAGGATGAGCTCGCCTTCCCCCTCTCACATTTTGAGGTGGGGTTATGCCTCCCCCTATGGCCGGAGATCCGGCAAATCTTAAAATATTACGGAGTCGTGCCCGCGCATCTGAATTCCAACGCCATCGTGATGATGATGGCGTTCGCGAGTTACCTCCGGCGGGAGAGGATCGAGTTCAACCTGACGGTGTTCAGGAAGCTCTTCTCCTACAAGGCGACGCCGGACGGGGTCGCCTACTTTGGTGGATCGCAGATCAAAGTTCGCGATATCGCGAACAAGCACCATACCTGGATGACCAAGATCGCCTTCATCAAGGGCGATCTCGGCAACATCCCCTACTCGCTTCAGCAGAAGGGCGAGGAGGTGTACCGCCCGCCGGCCGTGTCCGGCAACGACGCCGAGCTCCACAAGTACTTCCTCCATAAGGACTTCGAGGTCGCATTCCTACGAAGGGGCCTCGACGCGCTCCCTCCTGCTATGCCCGGCGAAGGTATGCTTCACTCCCCATCTTGCCGAGCTTGCCTGACTGCCAGGCTCGCTGTATCATTGCTGAATTCCAAACTTTTTCAAAGTATTTTCCTGCAGGGGAGCGAATAATCACCGTGATCCCGCCGTTCGCGGATCCGGGGCTCCATACCAACCATCTTGCTCGTGAGAGGGCAGCGGAGGTGGCCTGCCGAGATGAGGCGGCCCTCTCGCAAACCTCTTCCAGCAAGAGGCGACCTGAGGACGCGGGATCGAACCCGCCACTCCTCCAGCGACAACTAAAGAAGATGCGGAGGGCCCTGCTGGCTCCGCGGGGGCAACATCAACAACAGCCCAGCCCCAAATACATCAGCTCGTCGGAGACCCATCCCAACACGTCACCGGAGAGCCCGCTGAAGGAGACAACCAGCAAGTGCCGGAAAGGTGGCGAGGGACCCTCTTCCACGGCGGCGATCTCCCCTCCTCCGTCGGCGAAGAGGGCCGCCCGCGAACGCGCGCCGCCGAAGCAACACCCCCTCTTCAACTTCGACGCGAGGTGGAAGGACTCGCCGGGCGAGCCCATGCTGCAGTGGGACGAGCTCGCTCATTGAGTCTCTGTTTCCACTCTGCACCCCTCCTGGCATGACCGAGAGACTGCCACCGGTTACGCATACGCCCTCGGCTTCGGCCTATATGGTCGGGAGGATGCCAAGGCCTACAAAAAGATGACCCTCCGGCAGCTCGGCCATGAGGGCCTGCAGTCCCACCTGCGGACCATGGAACTGCATCACATGCTGGCACGCCGCAGCTTCGCCCTCAGCCACCAACTTGAAAAGGCTGAGCAGGCCCGTGACATCGCCAAGGATAAGGTCACCGACCAGGCGAGGCAGCTCGACATAGCGGAGGGTCTACTCGCCCAAGCCACCGGCGGGCTGGTAAGTGTCAAGCACTACTCTTCTCTTTTACTTAGAAAATGGTTTTCCCGATCGGGGCGCCTTCCACTCCGGTTGCGTCACAGCCAAGCTCTCTTCCCTTGCACCCTTTTCATATCCTTCTCCAGCGCGCTTGCAGTGTCAACCAATGCTTGGAAGCCTTGGTTCACTGAACTTGACACAAGGAACCTCAGCTCGTCCCTCAGTCCTTCATAGAATCTGTTGGTCTTCCTCTGTTCATCGGCAAATATAGAACCTGCATACCTCCCCAAGCGAGTAAATTCATGCAGGTACGCGTCAACACTGCCATCACCTTGAGTCAACCGTTGGAATTCATTTTCCATGGCTATCCGCTGAGCCGCAGGAAGGTGCTTTGCTAGGAAGAGTCTGGAGAATTCTTCCATCGATACTTGGGTTAACGGACGACCCGCCAAATGATGCAACTCCATCTCATCCCACCATAATCGAGCTTCTCCTTCAAGCAAGAAGGTAACTAAAGTAACTTTCTGGTGCTCCGCCGTTCCAATCGCCGTCATCACTCGCTTGACGCGCGATAGCCATTCCTCAGCCTGCGTCGGAGTTCCCGCTCCCGAGAACGTAGGCGGATGGAAACTCATAAACCGCGTTAGCTGCTTCTCAGCCGCTCGAGGAGCCACAGCCACTACAGGTTCAGGTTCAGGCCTCGCCGCCACCTGTTCTGGCCTCACAGCCGCTTGCTCCTGCCGAAGGGGCTGGCCTTGGATCATGGTAAATAAGGCCTCCGCAACTAAACGCACATGTTCCGCAGACGGTGGAGGTGTAGGCACCGCGGCTGGTGCCATACTTTCATCAGAACGCTGGGACTCAGACGGCCTAGCTCCACTTCGTGTCACCTAAAGGTGGACAAGACACACACATTAGCGGTCGTACCCAAGCAATCAACACAAAATAAGAACACGCAGGTTCCTCAAACACACCAAGTTGCATTCCTATCAGGGACATTCAGGAGTTCATACGTAGACGTTGGTTTGCACAAACACGTGCTCGCCACCCCACAAAAGAAGTCGACCACGACTTCGAGAGGGAAAGACCAATACAACCGATACCAAAAATGTAACAACCCCATCCGTTCATATGATATATTATAGAAGGTCCGGCCGGGGCCCCACAGGATATATCACAAAACAGGAGGTGAAGGTATAGGATGATATCAGAATAGCGCATCACACCTATCACAAAGCATTCTAGCGGAAGGCTAGTCTACAACTTGAACTCCTCATGAATGTCCAAACATAAAACTCCACATTTTATATATAGGAATGTCTTACAACAAGTCCAAAGAGTTGGCCTTATGGCCTTACATGGCTTTCAACCAGTGGCCTAAACAAAATGGCGCGCAGGCCGGCCACAATAAAAGAAAACACACAACAACAGATAGCCTTCGAGGGCTAGCAGCAGTAGCAGCAACAACTGCAGGAACATCAACCTCTATGCGTCCCACTCGGCTCTCCAGCACCTGTCCAGGGACAATCCACCCAACGGTGGCAAACAAAAGCAACGGTCAGCGTTCAGCTGACCAAATTATAATGACCCTACCCCTTCTCTCGGGGCAGCGGTATTCTTCCCTGCAGGCATAGCAAATCACAAGCATGGCAATCTATATATCATGAAAATGTGCTTTCACGCACATAAGCCATCACAACCGTTCGCCACCCGGCCCAACGGTCCGTGCTCTCAGGGCACATTCTTGGTGTTCCGGCAAATCTCTTGCCCACCACCGTATTCGGGTCACAACCCAACGGTAAATCTCTTGAGCATTTACTCCATGGCGTGCAGCCGGAGTTAGTCTTCTTACACCGGGATGGCCCGTAGCCCCCCATTGTGTCATGGCGCGCAGGCCGAAGACTCTTGTTATGCGCTCCAACAGACCGCACCTTTTGGTCTCACGTCGGACGAACATAGCGCAGGTCGGATCCTCCACCCCCCGTTGCTCAAATCGCCTTGCCTTCTCCGAGTACAGCGTACTCATGGCTATATCAAAGGCGCTGGTCGGTCTCACCAATCATATTCTTGGCATTCAAGCCTAGGTATTTCTCTATACCCATTTCTCTCACAGCAACAGCGGGTCTTTCCTGGGCACACCAGTACTTCCTGTGACTCTCTCCACAGGTGGACACCGCACAAGCACAAATGTCAGGGGTCTTTCCTAGCTCATGCCAGTACTTCCTGTTACTCGCTTCACAGGTGGACACCCTATGACATCAAGCATCACAAAGGGGCCTTTCCTGGTCACACCAGTACTTCTTGTGCTTCATTCACAAGTTGGACCCAAAACGATCACATGGCTATTTTTCCTGGGCGACCACCCCAGTACTTCCTGCTACTCCTTTTCGCAGGCATAACCCGTTGACTCCTTAAACGACACGTTATCACGGAGTCTTCTCCAGTTCGTATGCAACATCACCAATCCAGACCAACCTGTCCAGATGGGCTTCACACAGCATGCCTATTCCGTACTTCATTTCCGGATCTATATGCTAACAGAGGGGATTTCAAGCATCCACCCAAAGATTTCCAAAATCAGCCACCTCTTGGTGGGGGAAATAACAACGCTATGCCAAAAAGAAAGCCTTCACATGGCTAGGAAGAAAAGTCGTTACCCTTGACGACCGCTTCGGTGCCATGGACTCAAAACTAGCTTGCAAGACTCGCAAGATCGTTTCCTCCACAATGCCGGCTTCGGAACTCTTGTCGGTAAACCGCAGCACCACCAGCAGTAGCCCCCTTTCCTTCTTCCTCCTCCTTTCTCTCTCTCTTTTTCTCTTAACTTGAAGAAAGACCAAGGCCAAAACAAAGTGAGAATCACTTCTCAGTTTTCGGCCTTTAAGAAAAGAGGAAGCAGCTTCAGCCCTTGGATCCCAGCTGAAGGAATGGACGGCCACGATTTTGCCAAAACAAAGATTTTGACCCGACACGGCCTCTGACACGGCCGTGTGCCAGGCCGTGTGCCTCAAGCGGTGGTCAACCGACTTATCCAAACCAGTGACACGCCCATGGGACACGCCCGTGTCATGGGCCGTGTCACCAACACGCCTTCTGACACGCCCGTGTCTGTGGTCGTCTGCCTGGGTGAAAAAAATCCCAAAACATCCCGAGACTTCACACGACCTGTGACACGCCCGTGTCCCAGGCCGTGTGCCCTGACACGGCACAAAGACACGCCCTGTCAAAATCCTTCGGCAGGCTGAGTTCGTCGACCCAATCGGACACGCCCTGTGACACGCCCGTGTCACAGGCTGTGTTCAACACTCAACACTCACTTCTCGACACTCGACGATCGTCGAGTAACAATCGTCGAGTACACTACACGACCTTGGACACGCCCGTGTCCTGGGCCGTGTGCCTCCTCTCGACACACCGTCGAGAGAAAAATCGTCGAGACAAAGGCCAATCGTCGACAAACCTCGACACGCCCTGCGACACGCCCGTGTTGCAGGCCGTGTCAGCTGACACGCCCTGGGACACACCCGTGTCCCAGACCGTGTCACCCAAAAATTCCTGTTTCAGAAATTTTGGCTGTTACACTATCAAAACAGAATTGAAGATGTCCTCATCAATAGAATTCATGTAGAGTCTAATCCTTGCCTTCCAAAGTGCAAACTTGGATAGATTGCACACTGGAGGTCTGGTGCTAGCATAATCTTTGTTTTGGGCCATGTTTTGTGAAGAAATAATCCTAATAACCAATTCAAGATAAGCAGATCTAACTATAGGAATCTTTGGGTTCAGGCGTTAGCCTGTGCAACCACTGAGATGTGGTATTTTTAACCAACTTCCCTCTGATACCAATTGAAAGTGCAAGTTAGATCTGATATACTCTAGAGGGAGGTGAATAGAGTATGGTGCTTGCTAAAAACTTTTACAACAGTTGTTGTATTCTTATGTGAACAGGGAAGCAAATAATATAAAGTAAATCTAGCCACAGAATAATCACAAAGCAATCACAAACCACAGCCAGAAACAAAAATGAAACACAAGCAACCAGAAGACACAAGGAGCTATAGTGGTTCCCCAATCAATCTGGGTACATCCACTCTTCTACCACCCTAGGTAGGAATCCACTGCAGGATGAGTTGATCAGGTGTCCTGGGCACCAATGAGCTTTTGATAAGGTGCTCAAAAACCAAACCAGATTTTTTTATCAGGTGTCTTGCCACCAATGAGCTTTTAATAAGGTGCTCAAAAACCAAACACAAACTTTTGAAGGGAGTTTGAAAAACCCTTTACAGCAGAGTAAGAGAGAGAGAGAGGGAAAGAGATGATCTTCTCTGTCAATAGTTAGAGAGAAGATAGTGGATGTTGTCAAAGCTCCCCCTGAGATCTGTAGTTGTTCAGGAAGTGAAGCTTTGTAGTAGGGTGATAGGCCTTCAGAAAATTGATCTCCAGCAAATGATGATTTCAGCAACAGCTGAAATGTGAGGTGTCTGTAGTCTTGAATGGTGATGGCCTTTGAACACTTGAATCAAAAGAGATCTGAAGATTTCAGTTTGTTGATCTCCTTTGGTGATGGTGTTCTTGTATGAATCTTTGAGACTGAGAATGTCTGCAACTCTTTCTCTTTCTCTTGTGTAATTGTTGTTGTGAGAGTTGTTGTTGCAGAGAATATTTTTCTAACTTCTTGTTCTTCTACATCAGGGATGAAAAATCTTATCTTTTATTCCTTTTATCTGAATAGAAATGATCCACTGTCCAAGATAGTCGTTGGCCTGTCATAAATGACTTCCTTAATTGCAATTGTCTTCTGGAGGAAAGTCCAATAAAACATTCCTCGATAATTACTTGAAACTTGCTCCAGATTAAATGAAAACGGTTACAAGATCTGTGAATTAATTGCTGAGAATAATTCCTTAACTGTCTGAATTTGAATCTTGAAAATCGTTGAACTCTTTCAAAAAAACGTCGAACTGAGCTCCACTATCGTTGAACTGAGCTCAGAGATTTGGACTTAGACAGAAACAGAGATAGTCGATCTGAGCTCAACTATCGTCGAACTGAGCTCAGAGATTGAGAATCTGACTAGAGTCAAGATCGTTGATCTGAGCTCGAAGATCGTCGAATGGAGTTCGATGATTCATTGAAGTTGAGCTCAGCGATCGTCGAATTGAGTTCGACGATTCATCGAAGTGAGCTCAACGATCGTCGATTGGAGTTCGACGATTCGTCGTACTGAGCTCGACGAAATGACTTAGTCTTCTGAAACTGAAAATCTTGGTCTTGAGGGCAGCTTCCAAACCTAAGTACTAACCCTTAGACTCAATTCTAATTGACCTTTAGATCTATACAATGAGGTCAAAATAGGTTTCCTAAAATACATAGTGATCCTGACCCAAATCAGTAATAGGGTGTTCCAACATAACAGGAATTTGGCAATGTGGGAGGAGAGTGGATGTACCCACAAGGTGGGGAACCACTATAAATCTGTGAGTGCTTTTCTATGTTGTTTTCTTTGTGCATGTTCTTGAATATTAATTACTACCAATACACTAAACTCTAAAGGAGAAACAAAAAGATTACAATAACAGTGAGACAACCTATTCACCCCCCCCCCGATGTTGCAAGCTACCTTGAAAATAAAGACTTTCAAGTGGTATTAGAGGGAGGTTGCTCAAAAAAGGATCTAACCATCTGAGTGATCTTCCAAGGTCGCTACAGACAGTAATTATGGGTTCAAGAGTGAACTATAAGGAGCTAGGTGTCATGAAGCTTCATATCTGCAGGAAGGATGGATTTAGCATCTGGAAGGAGAGGGTCAGGCTGTTCATGGAAGCAGCAGACCCTAGAATCTTCATAACAGTCAAGGAAGGACCTTTCATCCCCATGAAAGTTTTTGCTCTGGATGAAAACATCCATACACCCAAAACCTATGATGAGATGACAAAGTATGAAGTCATTCTTGCCACCATGGATAAGAGGGCACAAAATGTCATTGTCAATGCAATTAATGATTCCACCCTTCAGAATCTAATTCACTACACAACTGCAAAAGAAATGTGAGACACTCTAATGATCTACATGGAAGGCACAAGGGAGTTTAGGGATGATAGAAAGTCTATGCTCAGCCAGGATTATGATGCCTTCAGACAGTATATGGGAGAAAACATAGCTACCTGCTATGAAAAATTCTTCAGGATAGTGAATGAGCTAAGAATCTATGGAAGGGTATTTAGTGATTATGAGCTGAGTAATAAGTTCTTCAGGTCTCTCACCAGATACTGGCACACAAAAATATGTGTCATCAGAGAGATTGCCAAGCTAGGTGACACTCCACCTCAAACCATATTTGGGAAGTTGCTCTCTTATGAGATGCAGCTAACAGTCAGGAAGGAGGAAGAGACCAAATACAAGTCTCAGGCTAAAGAGAAGTCAGTGGCCTTCAATGCTGAAGCCATAAGGAAAAGGAGGAGAAAGACCTCTTCTCCTGCAAGAAGACCAGCAAATTCAGGCTACTTTGAATCAAAATCATTAGACAGCAGCATGTGTGATCAGGACTTTGCTATCTTCTCCAGGCAGCTCCATAGGCTGATGAAGAAAAGCACTAGAAGAGCAGTCCCTCCTCCCCAGCACATCATTAGAAGAAATCCTATAAGGAGGATAGTTATGGCTCTAAACCCAGTAAACAAAATTCATCTAATATTGTCTGTTATTGCTGCAGCAAACTAGGGCATGTCATTGTTGATTGCCCTGTAAAGAGAAGGGAGGAACGTGAGAAAAACCCACCAAAATCATAAGGGCAAGAAATAAAATTACTTTGTGGCTAAGAAAGAGAAGAGCTTGACAGACTCATCGTCATCTGAGTCTGAAGAAGAGAAAGCCTATATTGGGCTAGTGGTTGTTCCTATAGAACAGGAAGCTGCAATAGCAGATGAAGACTATCCCCTAGCAAGGATAGGAATTAGGGCCCCTCAGACACTATTGGACAGTGATTCATAGATGGATAATGATAAAGAAGATGCCTACATCTGTTGTGGGCTGATGGTAATGACAGATGAGGAAGCCAGCCAGGATTAGCCTGGTCCATGCAAGGTATATTCTCTATCTGAGTTTGGTTCTGAGTCTAGGTATGATACTAGTCCCTGCACAGAAGCCTCTTCACCCAATGGTGAAGATGATTTTGGTTCAGAAGGTGATGTCAATCAATTGATTGACAGGTATGGTGAACTTCTGGATGCTTTCAAGAAGTGCAAGAAGTTGATTAAGAAGCAGGCTAAGGAGATTTTATCTCTTCAACCAGTTACTTCCCAGCTTGCTAAAACAACATCTGTGCTGAATCAGACAATGAAGGAACTTAGCCAACTGAAGGCCCTGTCAGGCATCCAGATGGAAGCCATCAAGAGCAAGGATAGTCTCATTAAAGATCTTGAAGAAAGGATCCAGAGGTAGAAGTGTATTATGGCCAATTTCTCCATGCACAATACCATGTTGCCACTGATAAATTCCTCCTCACAAAAGGTTAAGAAGGGATTGGGTTCAAGGGTAACACAAGATTTTCCTATCCCAATGGGAAAGGAAAAGCTCCAATTATTCCAATGGCATTAAGGAAACCTATCCCTTTTAAAAAGGTGATATATCCTTCAAATAGGTATGACCAAGAAAATATCTATGGTCACTGTTTGAATGGTGCATCGACCAGTGGGACTAAAGATGTTCATAACTACAGTGGAAGTGGTGATAGGGGAATGAATTCATACAGGGCTCACCATGTGCAAAATCAAAAGGCCCAATATGGACCATTTGTTTTTGATGCTACAGCCCCAACACACAAAAATGTTGATGCAGTCAAAGCTCACAATCTGCCAGCAAAGAAAGGGACCAAGGGTCAGTCAGATAGCAGGACTAATTTGGCTATTTTTGATGCTATCAATAACATGTTTTCTGAAAAGAAAAGTGTTGATGGTGGCATTCAGAGTAGGCTAAATAAACCAACTAGAAGACTTACCTTCAGTCAAATTCTGGCTGAAAGAAATCAGAAGAGGCATGCAACACCTCTTCCTCCTGTTAAGATTGTAATCAACCAAACTGCAGTGCCTACACAGAAAAGAAAATACAACATTCATGAATGTTGGTGTTGTGGCAGAATAGGCCATTATGGCATTTATTGCTGGCACAATCCTAATGTGGCCAGAGCTAGAGTCAGTCCACCAGTCAGAAAACTTGATGATGGACATGTTCATTTTCAAACTAATGTGCACCTAGGACCCAATAGAAATTGGGTCCTAAGGTAAAGTAAATTGTTCAAGTGGTCATACCCCAATATGGTACTTAGACAGTGGTTATTCCAGGCATTTGATTGGGATAAGGAGCAACTTGAAGGAGTTCACTCCAGTAAAAGATGGACCTAAAGTTATCTTTGGTGGTTTAGATAGAGGGATAACTAGAGGCTATGGTAAGATTACCACTGGCATAGTCACCATCACGAAAGTGGCTTATGTTGAAGGGTTGCAAAACAACCTTATAGGCATAAGCCAACTCTCTGATCTTGGCTATATTATTGTCTTCCACAAGGATGCGTGTCTTATTAAGAGGTCAAGTGACCAAGAGGTCATCTTGACAGACACTAGGAGTGGAAATGTTTATTACTTAAACTTTTTATGTCTAGATTCAGATTCACCTATCTATCTAGTAGCAAATGAGAAAGTCTCTTGTTGTTCCCAATGGCACAAGAGACTAGCTCACTTGAATTACAAGACTATTGGCAAGCTTTTTAGCCAAGAGCTAGTTAGGAATAGTCCTAATGTGAAATGCTCCAAGGAGGGCATTTGCTCAGCTTGACAAAAGGGCAAGCAGAAAAAAGCCTCATTTAAGGGCATTGGGACCAAAGATTCTGTGAGGTGTTTATACATCTTGCATATGGACTTGTTTGGTCCTATGCCAGTTCACAGTCTTGGTAGGAAGGTATACACCCTTGTAGTGGTTGATGACTTTTCCAAGTTCACTTGGGTGTTCTTTCTCAAGAAAAAGAATGAAACCCTTGATGTCCTCATGAAGTTTGTCAAGCAAATTCAAAATGAGCTGGTGAGTTCTGTGGTCAAAATCAAAAGTGACAATGAGACTGAATTCCAGTCTGATAACATGACAAGGTTTTGTGAAGAGCATGGTATTCATCAAGAAATCTCTTCACTTAGAATGCCCCAGCAAAATAGGATTGTTGAGATGAAAAATAGAACTTTCATAGAGTCTGGAAGGACTTTGTTGAGTGATACCTCTCTCCCAGAATATTTCTGGGCTGAGGTATTTAATACTGTATATCATGTCCTCAACAGAGCCTCTATCACCAAGAGCCACAAGAAAACTCCCTATGAGATTTTGAAAGGCAGAAAACCAAACCTGAGCTATCTCAAAATTTTTGGTAGTAAATGTTATATATTTCATAATGGTAAGTCCTATATGACAAAGGTTGCTGTCAAGTGCTTTGATTTAATCTTTTTTGGGTATAGAAATCATAGCAAAGCCTATAGGATCTATAACTTGAAAAGCCAAGTTGTAGAAGAGTCTTTACATGTAGTCTTTGGTGAGTCTAGTATGATTAATAGGGAGCTACCAAGCTCCTCTTCTACTACTGCAGCTATAGAGATGCTCGTGGAAAAGCTAACCATAAAAGATGCAGCTCAAGTTATTCAAGCTGAAGTGGATATTCTAGAAGGTCTACCAAATACACTTGGAACAGATGAAGGTCAGCAAGGAGTTATTCCTGAAGTTGTTGCTGAAAAAAGATTGCCGCCAGCAATCAGGCTTTTAAGAGATCATCCTGCACACTAAATCATTGGTGAAGCTAGCCATGGAGTAGTGACGAGAAGAAAGAATCTGAATACAGCTATGTGTGCTAGCTTCCTATCACAGATAGAGCCAAAGAAGTTTGAAGAGGCCAACATAGATCAATTTTGGATAATGTCTATGCAAGTGGAACAAAACCAATTCAAAAGATGCATGGTTTGGAAGTTGGTTCCCAGACAAGAAGGACATAATGTCATTGGAGTCAAGTGGATTTATAGTAGTAAACATGATGAAAATGGCATTATCATCAAAAACCAGGCTAGATTGGTAGCTAAGGGGTACAGGCAAGAAAAAGGTATTGATTTTGATCAATCATTTGCCCCAGTAGCAAGATTGGAGACCATTTGATTGTTCCTTGCATATGTTGCAGACAAGGGATTCAAGGTCTACCGATGGATGTAAAGTCAGCCTTCCTGAAAGGTGACTTAAAAGAAAAAGTTTATGTTGAGCAGTTGTTGGGTACATTGGAAAATGTGTACCAGATTTGGAGAAGCTTCACCTAACTCAATGATATGCATCAAGTTGTATTTGATGTTGTGTTGAGTTATCATGTGCAGGTTAAGTAAATGGAAGGAAAATTTTCTAAGTCCAAGTGTCGACACTTGGGAATGGCTTTGTCGACACCAAGTGCCAGATTGTGTCGACACCCAAAATTTGTGTCGACACACAGAAAATCTGTCGACAACGCTATGTCGACACCAAGGGCCAGATTGTGTTGACATCATCAGGATTTGTGTCGACACACAGAGAAGCTGTCGACACATTCCAGAATTCTGTCGACAACGACTGTGTCGACACACAGAACTTGTGTCAACACACACCAGAATTCTGTCGACGCCAACTTTGTCAAGACAAGGAGAGTTTGTGTCGACACATAGGACTTGTGTCGACACATTCCACAGAAGCTGTGTCGAGAAGTAAAAGTGAAGTTGTGTCGACATCATCAATACTTGTGTCGACACATGGACTATGTGTTTGTCGACACTGTACAACCCCGTAGCCGGGCGAGTGGGGCCCTCCCCAAATATCAGCCAAGGGGCGTGTTATGGGCGATGATTTAGTGCAGCCCCGTTCGAGGATGTGCGGGTCCTCGTGCGTGCGTGTGGAGGTTTTATGCGCATATGTTTAGAATTTATATATAAGTATATATATTATATATATGATATTATAATATATATAATATATTATGTATATATTATAGAGGTGATAAGATAGAGAAAAGGAGGGGAAAGGGTGGGGCTCGGGTACAGCAGCAAAGGGGGAAAAAAGGAGAGGCATCGGGGTTTTTCTTCTCTCCCCGCTAGGGCTCGGCCAAGAGCAGCGCAGCCGCCGCCCCCTCCCTCTCTCCCGTCGACCTGGAGTAGCGCAGCCCCAACCCCGGCCTTCCTCTCTCCCGTCGGCCTGGAGTAGCACAGCCCCGACCGCGCCTCCATCTCTCTCTCTCGTCGACCGGAGCAGCAACCCCCCCCCCCGATCCTCTCTCTCTCTCTCATCGGCTGGAGCAGCAACCCCACCCCGGCCGGCCCTCTCTTTTTCCCGACCTGGAGCAGCAACCACACCCCGGCCGATCCACTCTTTTTCCCGACCTAGAGCAGCACACCCCGGCTGATCCTCTCTTTCTCCCGGCATGGAGCAGCACACCCGGACTTCCCTCTTTTTCCAGCCCCCTGGAGCAACCCGGCCCCCTCCCTTTTTCCCGGCCTGGAGCAGCACACCTCGACCTCCCCCTCTCCCGGCAGCAAGCTCGGCCTGGAGCAAGGCTCGGCCTGGAGCGAGGCTCGTCCTCGAGGGAGGCAGGGCCTGGAGTGAGGCTCGGCCTGGAGTGAGGCTCGTCCTGGAGTGAGACTCGGCCTGGAGCGAGGCCTGGCCTAGAGCGAGGCTCGACCTGGAGCAAGGCTCAGCCTAGAGTGGAGATCGACCACCGACGTAGCTGCATGCAGAAGGATCGACCCGGAGCTCCTCTCCTAGCCCCGCCGCCAAGCATGCGACAAGGGTAATGATGTTTCTACTTGGGCAGGTGAAGCCCTCAGTTTACATACTTGCATGGAAGCCCCTCTCCAGCAACGGGTGGGGGGAAGGGATCTTTCCGACGGGTTGACGTGTACGTCCCCATAGTTAATTGCATTAGTACCCGGAAGCGTGAGTACGGGTTTAGGCATGCTGTGTGAAGCCCATCCGGACATGTGAGCCGGATTGGTGATATTCTGGGGTTCCCGAAGAAGACTCCGAGGAAGTTGTTTATTAGCCGCTTGCAGGGAATGCGCTCCATAGCCCCCAAGAAGGGGTGTGCGCAATATGTTTGGCCCGCTTATGTTAGCCGACCGATGCCTAGTTGGCTGCCGCTCATCGACACATTGGCGTACAGGTGTTGCAGTACCAGGCGGGGAGTAGCAGGCTTAAGCCCAATCTTGTGTCGGCCCTCGAAGGCCTTTGTGTTTATATTGCCAGCCTGCGTGCTGAGTATGGAATTCATATTCCTGTAATATTTTTTTATATCTGTGATGCTATGTGAATATGTGGTTTACTCCTGTCTTGGGTGAGCGGCGTGTCCGTGAACCGCTCCCCCCGTGTGGGCCCCGAGGAATAGATGCCGGGAAGCCCCTGATGGCCTGTTGTCATCCTTTCAAAATAGCGGAGTTCCATCGTTAGCGGCCCAATTGGGGTTGCGTAGAGTAAGGATGCTGGGCGCTTTTGTGCCAATAGTAAGGCGGGCGGGGAACAATTTACATAGACCCGAGGTGGCACTTATAGTTATGGAGTGGATCTTGAGATCCTCCTCAGATGTTCTGGTCGGCCAAGAGAGCCCTCCGAAGGTGCCTTAGCTCAGCCCTTGGCTTGGGAGGGGAGGAGTTTATTAGTCTTCCGGGTATGCAGCGGGTCCTCCACGCTGATACCTTGGGTCTGTCCATGGTGTTCCTAGTCTTGTGCCTAGATCGTTCGCTTGAGGGTAGTAGGTGTGCGGTCACCCCTTCCCCAAGGGTCGAACTCCACAGGAGACTGAATTTCAGTTTCAACATTTTGGTGTGGTGAGCGTGGAGAGTGACCAGCACAGAAGAACTCTGGCTAGTGTCATGGCTGTAGAAGAGGAACCAAGTGGCGACCAGGGTCATGCGTTGATACTTTGTATGTAAGGTCCTCATACTCAGAGTTGTCCCCTCCCAAAGCTGTTGTTTGAATCCCATAGCATTTGGAGTAAGATTTGCACCTATTTGAAGTGCTTCTACCTATGAAAACTCATGTATCCCCACTTGTTACATCAACGAAAAACCTGGAGGTTATTATCTTCAAGATCAAGTAAGAGAGCAGCTGAGAGGTATTAGGAGCCGAGGTGACCTAAAAGGGTTCCCTCCCTAGTGGTAATATGTTATCTCTTCCTTGTAATTCAGTAGCGGTCAAGTTTTCTCTTTATTACCAATTCTCCTCGAGCTTTTGAGGGCTTCAAGGGTTAGCCTAGCGATCGACTCTAGAAGCCAAATGTCCAACCCGTTCCTTTTAAATAGCCCAGTTCGGATGATGGAACGATGCCTCGGGACTCTAAGCGCTATTGTAAGACCGAACCTCTGCACTGACGGCCGAGATCAGCTCCCCCCTTGCATGTCCGCCTATGTCCCCCCGATTGCATCTCTCTTCCGATTAGAGGAATTATTAGGAACAGGCTCGGATGCCAGCTTCCCGATTTGACGACTTTCAGATCGTCTCTCTTATGAAAAGAATGCGTCCTCCATTTGTAAGAACGTCGGTGCGATTGACTCTCCAACACCTCTTAAGTAAACAGGATGTCTCCACCTCGAGCAAAGCCAAATCCTCGAGTGGTGTTGGACCCCGAGCAGCTCCCGCTATCAGGCTCTCACCTAGCTGGCAGGGCAGGAAGTCACTCGGTGTCATCCTTGGCCTCGAGAAGATCCCGCTGTCAGGCTTTCACCTAGCTGACAGGGCCGGAAGTCACTCGATGGCGGTAGTTGTGGACCCCGAGCAGATTCCGCTGTCAGGCTCTCACCTAGCTGGCAGGGCCGGAAGTCACTCGATGTCATCCTTGGACTCGAGCAGATCCCGCTGTCAGGCTCTCACCTAGCTGACAGGGCCGGAAGTCACTAAATGGCTGTCATCCTTGGCCTCGAGCAGATCCCACTGTCAGGATCTCACCTAGCTGGCAGGGCCAGAAGTCACTCGATGGCGGTAGTTGTGGACCCCGAGTAGATCCCGCTGTCAGGCTCTCACCTAGCTGGCAGGGCTGGAAGTCACTCGGTGTCATCCTTGGCCTCGAGCAGATCCCGCTGTCAGGCTCTCACCTAGTTGACAGGGCCGGAAGTCACTCGATGGCGATAGTTTTGGAACCCGAGCAGATCCCGCTGCCAGGCTCTCACCTAGCTGGCAGGGCCGGAAGTCACTCGGTCTCATCCTTGGCCTCGAGCATATCCCGCTGTCAGTCTCTCACGTAGCTTACAGGGCTGGAAGTCACTCGATGGCGGTAGTTGTGGACCCCGAGCAGATCCCGCTGTCAGGCTCTCACCTAGCTGGCAGGGCCGGAAGTCACTCGGTGTCATCCTTGGTCTCGAGCAGATCCCGTTGTCAGGCTCTCACCTAGCTGACAGGGTGGGAAGTCACTCGATGGCGGTAGTTGTGGACCCCGAGCAGATCCCGCTGTCAGGCTCTCACCTAGCTGGCAGGGCCAGAAGTCACTCGATGTCATCCTTGGCCTCGAGCAGATCCCGCTGTCAGGCTCTCACCTAGCTGACAGGGCCGGAAGTCACTCGATGGCGGTAGTTGTCCCGAGCAGATCCCGCTGTCAGGCTCTCACCTAGCTGGCAGGGCCGGAAGCCACTCGGTGTCATCCTTGTCCTCGTGCAGATCCCGCTGTCGAGATCTCACCTAGCTGTCAGGGCCGGAAGTCACTCGATGGAGGTAGTTGTGGACCCCGAGCAGATCCCGCTGTCAGGCTCTCACCTAGCTGGCAGGGCCGGAAGTCACTCGGTGTCGTCCTGGGCCTCGAGCAGATCCCGCTGTCAGGCTCTCACCTAGCTGGCAGGGCAGGAAGTCACTCGATGGTGGTAGTAGTGGACCCCGGGTAGACTCGCTGCTCAGGCTCTCATTAGCTGGGTAGGGCTGTAGGCACACCTGGGGGGAAAGGGTTGGTTCGTGGAGACTTTTTGCAGGACCCCGAGTGATGCTCGGCCCCGGGTAGACCCGCTGCCTGGCTCCTACTAGCTGGCAGGTCCGTAGGCTCGCCTGGGGGGTAAGGGAGCTCGAGTGCTGCTCGGCCCCGAGTAGACTCGCTGTCAGGCTCTCATTAGCTGGCAGGGCTGTAGGCACACCTGGGGGGAAAGGATTAGCTCCGCGTGTACAAGAGGATACAAAATATACGGCTTTGTTGTTTCACGATATCACGAGAAATTATATATTTGTTGTAAGTAGTGGTATGAGGGCAATTCAATAGCAGTGAGCCAAAGGTATCGAGTTATTCAAAAAGATCAAAAGGGCATGGGGAGATTGATGTTCCAAGTGCAAATTTCAGTTTCTCTCAAAAAAAAATTTTGGGTCGGCCCCCACTCGCCAGATACGTAGGGTTGGATGATTCTTTCCGAGCTTGTACCAACCTCGAAAAGAGCGGGGATTATGTACAACCCCATAGCCGGGCGAGTGGGGCCCTCCCCAAATATCAGCCTAGGGGCGTGTTATGGGCGATGATTTGGTGCAGCCCCGTTCGAGGACGTGCGAGTCCTCATGCGTGCGTGCGGAGGTTTTATGCGCATATGTTTAGAATTTATATATATGTATATATATTATATATATGATATTATAATATATATATAATATATTATGTATATATTATAGAGGTCATAAGATAGAGAAAAGGAGGGGAAAGGGTGGGGCTCGGGTACAGCAGCAAAGGGGGAAAAAGGAGAGGCACCGGGGTTTTTCTTCTCTCCCCGCTAGGGCTCGGCCAGGAGCAGCGCAGCCTCCGCCCCCTCCCTCTCTCCCGTCGACCTGGAGTAGCATAGCCCCAACCCCGGCCTTCCTCTCTCCCATCAGCCTGGAGTAGCACAGCCCCGACCGCGCCTCCATCTCTCTCTCTCGTCGGCCGGAGTAACAACCCCCCCCGATCCTCTCTCTCTCTCGTCGGCTGGAGCAGCAACCCCACCGCGTCCGGCCCCCTCTTTTTCCCGACCTGGAGCAGCAACCACACCCCGGCCGATCCACTCTTTTTCCCGACCTGGAGCAGCACACCCCGGTCGTTCCTCTCTTTCTCCCGGCCTAGAGTAGCACACCCCGACCTCCCTCTTTTTCCAGCCGCCTGGAGCAACCCAGACCCCTCCATTTTTCCCGGCCTGGAGCAGCACACCTCGACCTCCCCCTCTCCCGGCAGCAAGCTCGTCCTGGAGCAAGGCTCAGCCTGGAGCGAGGCTCGGCCTGGAGGGAGGCTCGGCCTGGAGCGAGGCTCAGCCTGGAGCGAGGCTCGGCCGAGAGCGAGGCTCGGCCTGGAGCGAGGCCTGGCCTAGAGCAAGGCTGGGCCTAGAGCAAGGCTCGGCCTGGAGCAAGGCTCGGCCTAGAGTGGAGATCGACCACCAACGGAGCCGCATGTAGTAGGATCGACCCGGAGCTCCTCTCCCGGCCCCGCCGCCAAGCACGCGACAAGGGTAACGATGTTTCTACTTGGGCAGGTGAAGCCCTCAGTTTACAAACTTGCATGGAAGACCCTCTCCAGCAACGGGTGGGGGAAGGGAGCTTTCCGACGGGTTGACGTATACGTCCCCGCAGTTAATTGCATTAGTACCTGAAAGGGTGAGTATGGGATTAGACATGCTGTGTGAAGCCCATCCGGATGTGTGAGCCGGATTGGTGATGTTCTGGGGTTCCCAGAGAAGACTCTGAGGAAGTTGTTTATTAGTCGCTTGCAGGAAATGCGCTCTGTAGCCCCCAAAAAGGGGTGTGCTTAATATTTTGGCGCGCTTATGTTAGCCGACCGATGCCTAGTTGGCCGCCGCTCGTCGAGACGTTGGCGTACAGGTGTTGCAGTACCAGGCGGGGAGTAGCGGGCTTAAGCCCAAGCTTGTGCCGGCCCTCGAAGGCCTTTTTGTTTATATTGTCGGCATGCATGCTGAGTATGGAATTCATATTCCTGTAATATTTTTTCATATCTGTGATGCTCTGTGAATATTTGGTTCACTCCTGTCTTGGGCGAGCAGCGTGTCCGTGAACCGCTCCCCACGTGTGGGCCCCGAGGAATAGATGCCGGGAAGCCCCTGATGGCCTGTTGTCATCCTTTCAGAATAGCGGAGTTCCGCCATTAGCGGCCCAATTGGGGCTGCCTAGATTAGGGTTGCAGGGCGCTTTTGCGCCAATAGTAATTCGGGCGGGGAACATTTTACATAGACCCTAGGTGGCACCTCTAGTTAAGGAGTGGATCTTGAGATCCTCCTCAGATGTTCCGGTCGGCCAAGAGAGCCCTCCGGAGGTGCCTTAGCTCAACCCTTGGCTTGGGAGGGGAAGAGTTTGTTAGTCTTCCGGGTATGCGGCGGGTCCTCCACGCTGAGACCTTGGGTCTGTCCCTGGTGTTCCTAGTCTTGTGCCTAGATCGTTCGCTTGAGGGTAGTAGGTGCGCGGTCACCCCTTCCCCAAGGGTCGAACTCCACAGGAGACCGAATTTCAGTCTCAACAGACACATGTGAAGTATTCACTCGACATTCTCTATTGCTGAGTCAAAGTCTAATGAAGGTTGAAGTAATACAACTGGAGACTTGACAGCTGTCATTACTGACATTGCTGTCACATCTGTCAGAGGTGTCAGAAGACCGTTTGGAACCGGAATAGCCGGTAACCATAGTTGAAGCCTATATATAGATATGCTCTCTCAACAATAAACAACTAATCAATTATCAATTGTGAAGAAGTGATCGTGAACATGATCAGTGAATAAAGAATAATCTCTGAAGGATTGAGGATCTAGAAAAGAGAAAGGAGAAACAGTCAACAGATTGTAGAGAGAAAAAAACAAGAAGGAGAGAAGTCCTCATCCAGTGAAGGAAGATCCTGAATAGTCTGCCAGAATAATTCAGATCAATTCTGAAGAAGAATTCAGATTAATTTCTGAAGGAAGCTGATTGAAGATCAACTCCAACACCAAGAAGATCAACCTTACTTTGTTCAGATTCAAGAAGCTTTGAAGAAGCTAAGATAGGTTGATTATTAAGTGATCAGTTCTATCAAGAACTGATCAAGAAGCCTTCAACCAATTCTCTCTCCATCTGGTTGAAGATATTATTATCTTTTCATCAAAAACGTTTGTAGGATCTGTGATAGATCTGAGTGTAGGAGATTTACTTCTATGAGTTGTAAGCCTAAATTATAAAGGCTGAGGTAGGGCTGAGTGCTTGAGGTAGGGGAATCTATTCCCTGAGCTGTAGGCCTGTGAAAGAGGCCGAGGTAGGGCATTTGCCTGAGTTGTAGGAGTGGGGTGTCACTCTGAGTTGTAGGACTGTGGAAGAGACTGAGGTAGGGCTTGTGCCTGAGTTATAGGAGTGTGGATTCACTATGAGTTATAGGAACCAGTCTTGGTTCTGAGCTGTAAGATCCACAGATTTGAGAAGAAAGAAGAAAGTTAGGCCGAATCTAGTACACTGCTAGATAGGCGAAGGGGGAAAGTGGATGTACCCATAATTTGGGGAACCACTATAAATCTGGTGTGCAATCTGTGGAATGTTGTGTGCATGTGAATGATGTGCTGTGTTTTTTGTTGAATAAATTGCTAAACTAGATAGATTTGTCTGCCTAAGTTAGAAAAAGAATTGAACCTATTCACCCCCCCCCCCACTCTAGGTGTTTATAACATCTTGAAACCAATTCTTTCAAGTGGTATCAGAGGGAGGTTACTCAAAGAATAGACTTAACAGTCTGCGTAGATCTCCAAGGCAGAAATCTATTAGGCAAAATGGGTTCCATTGAGAATCATAAGGAGTTTGGTTCCATGAAGTTACCTATATGCAGGAAAGAGATTTTTGGCATATGGAAATAGAGAGTTAGACTGTTTATGGAAGCTTCAGATCCAAGAATCTATATGACAGTCAAATAAGGGCTATTCATCCCAATGAAAGTCTCAGTTCTTGATGCAAATCTCAAGACACCAAAGGAGTATTCAGAAATGACAAAGGATGAGATCATCTTGTCTACTATTGATAAGAGAGCACAGAATATAATAGTTAGTGTTATAGATGATTCAACATTCCAAAATTTGATTCACTGTAAGACCTCCAAAGAAATGTGGGACACCCTGATTGTCTACATGGAGGGTTCAGAAGAAGTGAGAGAAGATAGAATGTCTATGCTGAATCAGGAGTATGAAAGTTTTAGACAATTTCAAACAGACAGCATAACTGAATGTTACAAGAAGTTCTTCAGAATAGTTAATGAATTGATGTCATATGGAAGAGTATTCAGCACATATGATTTAAATGATATGTTTTTGAGATCTTTAACTAAGGAATGAGACACTAAGATATGTGTCATTAGGGAAGTGGTTAGACTAGCAGAAATCTCACCTCCAACATTATTTGGCAAACTGCTTTCATATGAGATGCAGATGATGGTCAAAAAGGCGGAGGAGAAAAGTAATAAAGTTGATTACAGAGATAAGTCAGTGGCTTTCAAGACTGTGGCCATAAGAAAGGACAGGAGGATGTCTTCATCTCCTTCTAGGAAAGCTGCAGAAGTAGTTTTAGAAAGTTTTTACAGTCACACATCAGATAGTCCAAATTCTGATGAAGACTTAGCTGCTTTCTCAAAACAATTTCAAAGGTTCTTGAAGAAGAAACAGTGGAGATCGAAGCCATCCTCCTCACAATCCATGGATGATTACTATCAGAAAAAGAAATCCTCTAGGAAGGATAGCTATGGCTCTAAACGTAGTAAATTATCTTCAACTAAGATTGTTTGCTATCGTTGCAACATGCCTGGACATATGGTAGTTGATTTTCCTGACAAAAGGAAAGAATCTAATGACAATAAGAAACTAAAAAATAAGGGCAATAAATAGAAATTCTTTGTTGCAAAGAAGCAAAAAAGCTGGTCAAATTCTTCATCATCAGATTCTAAGGCTGAAGCTGAAGCTGAAGCATACATCGGACTGTTGGCAACTGAAGAGGATGCAGAAGAGGCTGAGTTCTTGAAATTGCTGGACTCAGTAAATGGAATTGAAGAACATTATTGTAAAGAGCTGATAGCCTTGACAGAAGAAGATCAGGGCCAGGATCAACCTGGTCCTAGTAAGGTAAATAATTCTTCAATAGTTTTTGATTACTATACTGGATCAGAATCAGAAACATATGCATCAAGAGATGTGGATGAATCTAAATCTAAAGGGGATGTTCATCAACTTATTGATGAAAATGGTGATCTGTTGCAAGCACTTAAGAATAGTAGAATCCTTAACAAAGCATAGGCCAAGGAAATTGCTACTCTTAAGCTGACTGCATTAGATTCAGAAAAATGCTGGATCTAAAGATGAATGAAGTAGCCAAACTAAAAAACATAACTGTTATTCAGATGGGTACTATTACATTCAAGAATGATCAAATCAAAAGTCTGGAAGTCAAACTTCAGAGGGAAAAGGATTTGGTACCTAAATTCTCTAAGCCAAAATCAGTCTTACCTTTAATTGATGACTTTATTCCCAAAAAGGGTGAGACAGGAGTGGGCTTTAAGGGAAATGCAAGGGATGCCAATTCCAAAAGAAAAGGCAAAGCCCCAGTACAACAAATAGCCATCAAACCCCCCATTTCCTTCAGAAAAGTGTTGCAACCAACAAATAGATATGATCATGATATCATACATGGTTATGGTAAGCATGATATTCTGAATGACAAGGGTGTAGCTCTAGCACTGTACCAATAGTGTTAAGAACAGCTGACAACAATGCTGTTAAAACTGTACCTAAAAAGAAGTATAATAGATATGAGTGTTGGTGCTGTGGTAAGATAGGGCATTATGCCAAGGATTGCTGGCATAGCACCAGTGTCAGAAAGAATGCCAGCTTACCTGTGAGGAAGGTTGCTGGCAAGAATATCAAGTTTCAATCTAACTTGAGCCTATAACCGAATAAACATTGGGGTTCTAAGGTAAATTAATTTTATTTTTTGTAGGTGGGTCCAAGTTATCATACCCCTATATGGTACTTGGACAGTGCATGTTCCAGGCATATGACTTGAACAAGAAGAATGTTAAAGGACAATACTCCCATAGAGAGTGGACCCAAAGTGATCTTTGGTGGATCAGAAAAAGGGGTCATAAAAGGGTTTGGTAATATTTCTACTAGTTCTATAACAATCACTCAAGTGGCTTATGTAAAAGGTTTAAAACATAATTTGATAAGAATAAGTCAGCTGAGTGATCCTGGGTATGACACTTCATTTATTAAGAATGTGTGTTAGATTAAAAGGACAAGTAATCAGAAGGTGATCTTGTCTGGTTATACAAAAAGGAATGTTTATTGTTTAAATTTTGATTATGAAAACATGAACTCTCATGTATGTTTAGTTGTAGATGAGAAAGCATCTCAGTGTGTCCAATGGCACAAGAGGCTGGCTCATTTGAACTATAAGACTATAGGTCAACTCTATAGTTTAGAGTTAGTGAGGAATGGTCCTCAGTTTAAGTGCATAAAAGAGGGTATATGTTCTGCTTGTCAAAAAGGAAAGCAGACCAAATCCTCTTTTTCATAGTCTTGATACCAAAGACTCTGTGAGGTGTTTGTACCTCTTGCATATGAATCTATTTGGTCCTATGCCAGTTCATAGTCTAGGTAGGAAATTCTATACTTTCGTGGTAGTAGATGACTATTCTAGATTTACATGTGTTTTCTTTTTGAGACAGAAATCTAAAACCCCTACTGTCTTCCATAACTTTGTTAAACAAATTCAGAATGAACTTAACAATTTAGTGGTCAAAATTAGAAGTGACCATGGAATTGAATTTCAGTCTGAATGTATGACAAGGTTTTGTGAAGAACTAGGGATTCATCAGGAATTATCTTCACCTATAACACCTCAGCAAAATGAAATTGTTGAAAGAAAGGATAGTACTCTTATTGAGGCTGGTAGAACTCTACTATTTGACACTTCTCTCCCAGAATATTTCTGGGCTGAGGCAGTAAATACTACTTGTCATATTCTCAATAGAGCATCCATAACTAACAACCACAAAAAGACACCCTATGAGATTATGAAGGGCAGAAAACCAAAAATATCCTACTTTAGGATCTTTGGTAGCAGGTGTTATGTGCTTAACACTGGCAAGTCTCACCTAACTAAGTTTGCTGCCAAATCCCAAGATGGGATATTTGTTGGGTACATGGTGGGCCAAAACCCGAACATGCAAGCGTACCTGTCGAATTGTAGTACCAAGGTCGTATTTAAACATGGGGTTGTCAAGTACTTCTACTCACGCTCTAACTATTATCCTACCGGAAGACTATTGGGATTTTGAGAATTTTTTTTAAAAGTAAAATGAACGATAAATTGCGAGACGAAAACTTATATAAAAAAGGCTAGCATTCGATCATTGATTCACCATGAAATGAAACGAGAAAATAAAAGGGCATAGTTTTAAATTTGCAAATCCAACTCGGCCGTGACGGATCCGAAAATGAGACAAAATCTCGCTAGAGCATTAGGTCTCCTAACTTATAGACTCTTTGATCGAAATCTCTTTACAAACCAAAGAAGCCTATAGTTGCATTATCAAGATGATCCGCACTATTGGATTTGACTCCAATCCGGAGGATTTACGTCGTCCTATCTCTAGGGTTGTGTTCAACTCCTTCCTTCTTTGAGTGATCTTTCACATCCACGAGCCTCTCGGCTACTCGAATATGAGATCATAAGCCTACAACCATATACCGGAAATACGGAGTCGACACAATAATTATTCAAAGAAGGACCGAGTAGAATTACGCAAAAATAAAGCTATGAAATAAAAATAATTCTCATTTCAAATCATGGATCCTCATGATCAAATGCTAAGAGGGAATTAGCTATGCATATTGCAAAAGGAAACAACAAAATAAAGAGAAGATAATTTCATTGATATTACTAAAAAAGAGGTGCACAAAAATATTAAAAGGATGACAAAATTTTACTAAGAAGAAAATTACACAATAAAACTAGAACAACAATGAAGAAAAACTTATACTAGAACTCTCTTGCTCACTTGCTCTCTTGCTCTCTTGCTCCAATCCAACCTCTCAATCTAACTCCAAAGGAAAAACTAACTCAAGGTATGGGTCTTGGGTTCCTTTTATAGGAGAGGAGGGAAGCATCTAGAAGAAGGGGGAGATCAAGGGTGGCCGGCCATGTAAGGAGAGAAGTGCATGCATGGCATTTAATTAGGGAAGAGGGAGAAGATACATTCATGCATATAAATTTAAAAGAAATGAAATACATATAAGAGGGGGGATGGATGGTAATAAAGAGTGGAGAAAAATAATAAAAAGGAGAGAGAGGAGGGAACATGCATGAATGTGGCTTATGGAAATGAAATAAAATAAAGAAGAGAGGGGGGATGGATGTAGAATAATGAAGGGGGGGAAACATAGGGAGCCGGCCATGCACTTATGAGAGAACCATGCAAGGTGGTCGGCCATGCACTTAGATAAATTCATGCATGGGCTCGAGTAGGAGGCTAGGTGGGCTGCTCTTGAGGGAGGGGATGCATGGGCTTTTATATAGGCTCGGGTTTAGGTTGGGGGGCTGCTTGGGCTGCATGTTTGAAGTAGATGGGTGGCCGGGCTGCATGCTTGTTGGACTTGAGCTTGAGGGCTGCACCAAATTGAAAGCTCAGGCTGCTCCAAGGAGAAGGCTGCATCATGTGGGCTGCACCAAGTTGAAGAAGTGGGCTGCACATGCTTGGAATTGCATCATGTAGGGGCTCGGGTAGCTTCAAGGGCTGCTCCTACATTAAAACAAAATAAACATTAGTTTATGATTATATAATACACAAAACAAAATACATAATATAAATAAAACATAC
Organism: Platanthera guangdongensis; assembly: GCA_039583875.1. NCBI lineage: Eukaryota > Viridiplantae > Streptophyta > Magnoliopsida > Asparagales > Orchidaceae > Platanthera > Platanthera guangdongensis. The sequence goes on along the minus strand of CM077158.1, from coordinate 100,796,616 downwards.
AACATATAAATAACATAACACAAAATAAAACACACGCTAAACATATAATATAAAATTAAACATAAAACATTAAATTAAACATAACATACAAGCTATAATAATATTTATAGATAAAGCTAAACATAAAATAGAAAATAGCCACAAAACATAACATAAACATTATATTAAAAAGAAGATCATAACAAGCATACAAAAAACACATAATTGTAACAAAAACTTAGGAAAATAAGCTACTAGAATAACCCAAAAACGATGACTAAAACTAGTCATCAAACTCCCCATGCTTAGACATTTGCTTGCCCTCAAGCAAATAAAGATGAAAACTAGGGAAGGAAATAGAAAATAAACAAAGCTAATTTAGGTTTCATAATTAAGAAAAACAAAACATGAAAAATTAAACTATCCTAATTCCTATGTTAACAACTAGTGGGGTGAGAAGTGCACAGTAGAAAACTTGAAAGTGGAGACCTAAAATATCATTAGACCATAAGAAAAGTCTACACATTTCTAAATCTTAAAAACAAGGCATCCAAAATAAATGAAAATAAGGACAACAAAAGTAGAGGTTCTAAATAAACGGCGCATTAACAAACTACTAGGTTGCTAGATAAACATTAACCCTAAGACACTCCAAGATAACCTCCAAAGAAATCCATCAATGATGGTGGCCATAGGCTTGTACGTTCACACTTTCTCCACTACGCGAAATTAAGTTCTAAGATCATTAGGACTTCTACTAGGCATTAAAACTTGGCTTAGGTAAATGATAAGGAAGTGGAATCAAAGATAAACATGAAGGTTTTAGGCACTAAACCAAGGTGAGCTCAAAAATAAACAAAGCAATAAAAAAATGAGAAATAATGAGTATGTCATTTCTCCAATATGAAACTACAACAACAAGGCCATTAAATTTTTTTCTTTTATAAACTTGGCCAAACATAAACTTTTTGCATTCATTTTTTTTTATTTTGTAATGATATATTTTTTTCTTTCTCATTTTTTCCTTTTGAATAACATTTGATAAGAAAGCTCCAAAAATAAGCTTGAGAATTTCCTATTCATTCCAAAAATAATACCCTTCCCACAAAATAATTTTTAAGCTCAAATTTATAGTGCAAAAATAGGAAAGATATTTGGCTTTGGTGAACATAATGAAATGAAAGGTGGAGCTAAAAATAAAGAAAAAATGAAAAGGCCCAAAATTGTTTTGCAAGGGTTTTGTTTTTGGTGGGCAAGAAAAGCTCAAACTATTCAAATGGTGGCCTAAATAATTTCTAAAGAACTTAAAAACGGCGCAAATGCTTCGAGAGTAGCTTGGTACAAGTTCTAGACACCAAGAAAGACTACCTCGCAAATGAAAAAGAGCTAATGATACCTAGCAACCATTCGTAAGCAACTAACCGAATAAAAAGACATAACTACAAATTGCTACTTATAACGTAAAAAACGGATGCCTATATTTAAGAAAAAGAAACTAGTAGAACTGAACTATGCTAAAATGATAAGTTTAGAAAACATTTTCAAAGGATTCTACATAGAACTACAAAAACCGCACGGGCCTACACTTCACTAGAAGAAACATAAAAATAAAGATAGAAATAATTTTAGGTTTTGTTTTTCAAATAGATTTTAGCACAATTTTTTGATTTTTGTTTTTCTAATTTTTTTGGGTTTTATATTTTATAATTTTTTGGATTTTAATGACATAACATACTATACTATACTAGCATAATATTAATTTTTTAAAGAAGAAAAACAGAAAGAAAAGACCAAAAGGAACTAGACCCCCCCCCCCAGGCTTAAATTCTTCATTGCCCTCAATGAAGGAAATATAAAGAAAAAGAGAAGGGGACTGAGAAGAAGAGAAAAAGAAAAATGTAGGAAAAGTAAATAAATAAGAACAGGACTTCCCCGGGTTCGTGAGATGAAGGCGGATGTCGCTCCCCCATGCTTGTTTTTTAGAGTACTTGATCGTCAGCAGGTATGACTTAATCCATCTGATATCAGCAGCGGCGGAGCGGTGACCACGATCATGGACTTGATTGGCCTCCGGTAGAAAGAGCAAAAATAAAAGAAAAATAGAAAGAGTTCATGGGCAGATGCCCGATAATGTTTTTATTACAACAGTCCAAATAAAAGAGTTTCATAAAAAAATAGTAGTCCAAAAATAAAAATGTCCATCAGAAAATAAAAAAAACTAAGAATCAAAAAGAAGATTCTCCTTTGCAGGAGTCACAGAATCATTAGAGAAATAGAGTTTAAGTCTATGGCCACTAACCTTAAAGTCCCCCTTATCGGGGTGTGAAAGTAGTACAGTGCCGTAAGGAAAAACATCCTTGACCGCAAACGGTCCGGACCATCTAGATTTAAGCTTTCTCGGGAAGAGACGTAAACGCGAATTAAAAAGAAGAACTTGATCACCTGGTTTAAAAGTTTTAGGGTGGCGCAGGTTCTTATCGTGATACAATTTCGTGCGTTCTTTATAAATTTTATTATTTTCATATGCGTACGCTCGCCACTCGTCAAGCTCATTTAGTTGGTTTTTTCTATGCTCGCCGACCGAGTGCAGATCGAAATTGAAAAACTTTAACGCCTAGTATGCACGGTGTTCTACTTCTACCGGAAGATGACACGATTTTCCATAGACTAATCGGAAAGGAGTACAACCGATGGCGGTCTTGTACGCTGTCTGATAGGCCCACAGAGCATCGTCCAATTTTAAAGACCAATCCTTACGAGAAGTAGAAACGTTTTTTTCCAAAATTCGTTTAAGTTCGCGATTGACTACCTCGACCTGACCGTTAGTTTGGGGGTGATAGGCGGTGGATAATTTATGCGTAACGCCATATTTGGCTAAAGCCTTAGTGAGTTGAGCGTTGCAAAAATGACTTCCCCTATCACTAACGATCACTCGAGGAAAACCAAAGCGAGAAAATAATTTTTTTAGAAAATTGACAACAACGCGAGCATCATTATTTAGTAGAGCTTGGGCCTCTGCCCACCTAGAAACATAATCGACTGCGACTAAAATATATTTATTTCCTAAGCTGGAGGGAAATGGGCCGACAAAGTCTATGCCCCATAGATCAAAAACTTCGCATTCGAGAAAGTAGTTTTGTTCCATTTCATTTTTATTTGAGAGATTTCCAGTCCGCTGGCATCGATCGCACCCACCCACAAAGATTTGTGCATCTTTAAATATGCTTTGCCAGTAAAAGCCAGCACTAAGCACTTTTTGTGCGGTGCGGTTAGCTTGATAGTGCCCGCCAGTCGGACCTTCATGAACATGTTTTAAAATTTGGTGACCCTCTTCCCGTGAAACACATCTCCTTACCACCTGGTCCGCACAAATGCGAAATAGAAATGGGTCTTCCCAAAAATAATACTTCAACTCCGAAAAGAATTTCTTCTTTCGGTGAGTGGAGTATTCTTTTGGAAGGACCCGGGCCACAAGATAATTGGCCAGATCGGCAAACCAGGGGGTAGGAGATGAAGAAATATTAAAAAGACACTCATCCGGAAAAGAGTCATTAATAAAAGTTTCATTTAAAATATCTAGATTGGGATTTTCAAGACGAGAGAGATGATCAGCTGCTAAGTTTTCCGCTCCTTTCTTGTCTCGAATCTCCAAGTCGAATTCTTGAAGTAAGAGGATCCAACGGATAAGACGCGGCTTGGCATCCGGTTTAGAAAGGAGGTACTTCAAAGCAGAATGATCCGTGAAAACAATAACCTTAGAAAGAGTAACATACGGTCGGAATTTATCAAAAGCAAAAATAACCGCTAAGAGCTCTTTCTCCGTCGTGGTGTAATTTTCTTGCGCAGAAGTGAGAGTTTTACTAGCGTAGAAAATCGGATGAAAGTTCTTAGCGATTCGTTGACCTAAAACCGCACCTACCGCATGATTACTCGCATCACACATGATTTCGAAAGGCAAATCCCAAACTGGGGCGATCAAAATAGGAGCATTTATAAGTTTTGATTTAATTAATTCAAATGCCGCGAGACATGATTCATCAAAAATGAAAGGAGTGTCTTTTTCGAGAAGATGGGTGAGAGGCTTAGTAATTGTTGAAAAGTTTTTAATGAATCGTCGATAAAAACCCGCATGCCCTAAAAAACTTCTGATTGCTTTAATATTTGTAGGCGGCGGTAACTTTTCAATTATTTCAATTTTTGCCTTGTCCACTTCAATTCCCCTAGCGGAAATGTTGTGGCCAAGGACTAAGCCTTCGCGTGCCATAAAGTGGCACTTCTCCGAATTTAAAACTAGATTCGTTTCCTCGCAGCGTTGTAAAACTTTTTCCAAATTTTCTAAACATAAATTAAAGGAGTCGCCAAAAACAGAAAAATCGTCCATAAATATTTCCATAATATTCTCGACGTATTTATCAAAAATAGCAAGCATACACCGCTGAAAGGTGGCGGGTGCGTTGCATAATCCGAAAGGCATTCTACGATAAGCAAAAGTTCCGAAGGGGCAAGTGAATGTCGTCTTCTCTTGGTCCTCGGGTGAAATAGGGATTTGAAAGTATCCCGAGAGACCGTCGAGGAAGCAATAAAAATTGTGCCCGGACAAACGTTCTAGAATTTGATCGATAAAGGGGAGGGGGAAGTGATCTTTTGAGTGGCATCGTTTAGCTTACGGTAATAGATGCACATCCTCCATCCCGTTATCGTCCTAGTTGGAATTAAGTCGTTATTTTCATTTGGTACTACCGTAATCCCACCCTTCTTAGGGACAACCTGTACCGGACTCACCCACTGACTATCGGAAATCGGATAAATTATCCCGCATCTAATAACTTAAGCACCTCTTCCTTCACAACCTCTTTCATATTCGGATTGAGACGCCGTTGTGGTTGGACTACACCCTTAGGATTATTTTCAAAAAATATTTTGTGTGTGCAGAAAGAGGGGCTTATGCCAGGAATATCACAAATTTGTCACGCTATAGCTCGGCGATGCTTTTGTAGTAGTTCGATCAATTGATCGTTTTCGGATTGGGAAAGAAAAGCCGAGATTATAACGGGCAATTTTGAATCTTTTGCAAGAAAGGCATATTTGAGGTGGTCAGGCAGTGGTTTTAAATCAAGCTGGGGTGGTTCGTCATAAGAATTTTTTAAATTTTTCTCTTTTTCAAAAACAAGATTTTCATACTTTTTTCTACTACATACAAAATTATTTTCAAAATTTTCTTGGATCGACATCACCGGGTTTGCAAAATTATGTGAAGAAATTTCAGAAAACGAAGAGGAAAATTCATTGGAAGAAATGTTGGAAAGGGAAAGGGAAGAATCTTCATTTAAAACATCAATAAAGAAACATGAGTCATCATTTTGTAAGGAATTTTTCATTGATTGATTAATTGAAAATGTGACCTCATCATCTCCCACACGCAAAAACAACTTTTCGTTACTAACGTCTATAACCGCTCGAGAGGTGGCTAGAAATGGTCGTCCAAGGATAAGAGGAACCTCGACGTCCTCTTCAATATCAAGAATGACAAAATCCACCGGGAAGATGAATTTGTCGACCTTTACTAGCACGTCCTCAATGATACCTAGAGGATACTTAATAGACCTATCGGCTAACTGGATACTCATTCTTGTAGGGCTAAGAGTGCCTAATCCTAGCTTTTTGAATAAAGAAAAGGGCATCAAATTTATGCTCGCTCCTAGATCCGCTAACGCATGTTTAACAAACAGATCACCAAAAACGCACGGAATGGAAAAACTACCCGGATCGTTTATCTTTTTAGGAAGATTAGAGTTTTTAACGACCGTCGAGCATTCTTCATTTAACGTTACATGCGATAAATTTTCTAATTTCTTTTTGTTCGTTAATAAATCTTTAAGATATTTGGCGTACTTAGGCATTTGGCTAATCGCTTCATGAAACGGCAAATTAATATGAATTTGTTTAAATATTTCAAGAAAGTGTTGATATTGATTATCTAATTTTTCTTGCCTAAGTCTAGCCGGATAAGGAGGTGGTGGAAATTCCTTTAGAACAAGTGGAGCATCATTTTGAAAACCATTTGTCTTTTCTTCAGAATCAGAAATAATAGAGCTATCCTTTTCTTTTTCAAGTGTAGATTTTTCTTTTTCAAGATCTAAGTTGTCATTTTCCATGGGGGTACAAACAGGAGGGACAATCACCCTTGGCTCTTCCCTTGTGGTGGGCTCGTTAACAACTTTACCGCTCCGAAGGGAAATCGCATTTGCGTGTTCCCTTGGGTTAGGTTCAGTGTTCGAGGGAAGAGTTCCAGGTGGTCTCTCATAAAAATCCTTGGCGAGTTGGCCGACCTGATTTTCTAAATTTTTAATTGATCCCGTTATGTTTCTAATAGTAGCATCGTTTGAGCTTATATACTTAGCAAAGATCTCTTCCAAAGGGGAAGGTTTTTGAAAATTTTGTTGTGGTGGTGGTGGTGGTGTAAAATCGTGCGGTGGGCGTACTACGTTAGCATTATTACTGCATGAAAAATTTGGATGGTTACGCCATCCAGGATGATAAGAATTCGTAGCAGCATTAAAACCAGGAGGAGAAGAAAAATTCGAAAAAGTAGAAAAATTATTGGCAGAATTATTTTGAGCAGGCCTGGGTATGTTCCCCAGATAATCCACCTGCTCGGCAGCAGCGGCATTTTCATATACCTTAGCGGCGGAGGGAGCAGTCATCTCCGAGATCTTCTTGTTCAGCATTTCCACTTGCATCGCCAGTTGCGTCATCGAGTCCACTTCATAGATACCTGCAGGTTTAGATGGGCGAGACCTGGACGAATTCCACTGATAAGTGTTCATCGCCATGTCATCGATAAGCTCAAGAGCGGCTTCCGGAGTTTTGTGGTCTAAAGAACCAGCGGAAGCGGCATCTATCATTTGCTTTGTCTCTTGGTTTAGCCCATTATAAAATGTCTGAACCTGCAACCATACAGGCAGAGCATGATGTGGGCATCTTCTCAAAAGTTCTTTGAACCTCTCCCAAGTGTCATAGAGGGTCTCAGAATCAATTTGAGAATATGAAGTTATATCATTTCGAAGCTTAGCAGTTTTGGCGGGGGGAAAATAACGAGAAAGAAATTTTTCAGTTAAAATGTTCCAAGTAGTGATTGATCCTCTTGGAAGAGAGCCCAACAACTGTTTGGCTTTAGTTCTTAAGGAGAAGGGGAAGAGTCTTAGCCTTATAGCATCATCTGAGACACCATTTATTTTGAAGGTGTCACAGATTTCAAGAAAATTTGCAATATGCAAGTTCGGATCTTCATCTTGTAATCCGTCGAACTGTACATATTGCTGCACCATTTGTATGATGCTAGGCTTAAGCTCGAAGTTATTGTTCGCAATTGCAGGTCGAACAATACTTGTTTCAGTCCCCTCCAGGTTGGGTTGAGTATAATCGGACATAGTCCTTTGCTGAGCCATTCCTGGGTTGGGATCTCCCATTTTAGAATAATTACAATCCCCGAAGGAATCCTCAACCGCTGTTTGAGAAGTGGAAGCCCCGAATCGTAGTTGTCTCTGAAAGGAGCGTTCGATTTCTGGGTCCAAATCAACAAGTAGCGACGGATTCGCTCGGGTCATGCACTAGTAAAGAAAACGAGGGAAGATGAGAATGAAAGCTTGGAAAAGAAAGAAAAAGAGGAAAGGAAAGGAAATTTTTTTTTTGTTTTGTTTTTTTGAAGAAAAAAGATTTTTTTTTAGACGGCTTGGCTCTCGAACTTCCCGAGGACTACCCGGTGAAGGGTTCGCCCGGTTCTAGGTAAAATGGTGGCGCTTAAAGCCCCTTACCCTTTTCGAGAGATTTTAGGTGGGGTAGAAATAAGGTGAAGTGGGTTGATTATAAATATTTAAATATATAAATTATAATAATTTTTTGATTTTTGGAGAAGTAATAGCGCAAGCGTTTTCAAAATATTGACGAAGAAAAGTCCCCGGCAACGGCGCCAAAAACTTGGTGGGCCAAAACCCGAACAGGCAAGCGTACCTGTCGAATTGTAGTACCAAGGTCGTATTTAAACACGGGGTTGTCAAGTACTTCTACTCACGCTCTAACTATTATCCTACCGGAAGACTATTGGGATTTTGAGAATTTTTTTTAAAAGTAAAATGAACGATAAATTGCGAGACGAAAACTTATATAAAAAAGGCTAGCATTCGATCATTGATTCACCATGAAATGAAATGAGAAAATAAAAGGGCATAGTTTTAAATTTGCAAATCCAACTCGGCCGTGACGGATCCGAAAATGAGACAAAATCTCGCTAGAGCATTAGGTCTCCTAACTTATAGACACTTTGATCGAAATCTCTTTACAAACCAAAGAAGCCTATAGTTGCATTATCGAGATGATCCGCACTATTGGATTTGACTCCAATCCGGAGGATTTACGTCGTCCTATCTCTAGGGTTGCGTTCAACTCCTTCCTTCTTTGAGTGATCTTTCACATCCACAAGCCTCTCGGCTACTCGAATATGAGATCATAAGCCTACAACCGTATACCGGAAATACGGAGTCGACACAATAATTATTCAAAGAAGGACCGAGTAGAATTACGCAAAAATAAAGCTATGAAATAAAAATAATTCTCATTTCAAATCATGGATCCTCATGATCAAATGCTAAGAGGGAATTAGCTATGCATATTGCAAAAGGAAACAACAAAATAAAGAGAAGAGAATTTCATTGATATTACTAAAAAAGAGGTGCACAAAAATATTAAAAGGATGACAAAATTTTACTAAGAAGAAAATTACACAATAAAACTAGAACAACAATGAAGAAAAACTTATACTAGAACTCTCTTGCTCACTTGCTCTCTTGCTCCAATCCAACCTCTCAATCTAACTCCAAAGGAAAAACTAACTCAAGGTATGGGTCTTGGGTTCCTTTTATAGGAGAGGAGGGAAGCATCTAGATGAAGGGGGAGATCAAGGGTGGCCGGCCATGTAAGGAGAGAAGTGCATGCATGGCATTTAATTAGGGAAGAGGGAGAAGATACATTCATGCATATAAATTTAAAAGAAATGAAATACATATAAGAGGGGGGATGGATGGTAATAAAGAGTGGAGAAAAATAATAAAAAGGAGAGAGAGGAGGGAACATGCATGAATGTGGCTTATGGAAATGAAATAAAATAAAGAAGAGAGGGGGGATGGATGTAGAATAATGAAGGGGGGGAAACATAGGGAGCCGCCATGCACTTATGAGAGAACCATGCAAGGTGGCCGGCCATGCACTTAGATAAATTCATGCATGGGCTCGGGTAGGAGGCTTGGTGGGCTGCTCTTGAGGGAGGGGCTGCATGGGCTTTTATATAGGCTCGGGTTTAGGTTGGGGGGCTGCTTGGGCTGCATGTTTGAAGTAGATGGGTGGCCGGGCTGCATGCTTGTTGTACTTGAGCTTGAGGGCTGCACCAAATTGAAAGCTCGGGCTGCTCCAAGGAGAAGGCTGCATCATGTGGGCTGCACCAAGTTGAATAAGTGGGCTGCACATGCTTGGAATTGCATCATGTAGGGGCTCGGGTAGCTTCAAGGGCTGCTCCTACATTAAAACAAAATAAACATTAGTTAATGATTATATAATACACAAAACAAAATACATAATATAAATAAAACATACAACATATAAATAACATAACACAAAATAAAACACACGTTAAACATATAATATAAAATTAAACTTAAAACATTAAATTAAACATAACATACAAGCTATAATAATATTTATAGATAAAGCTAAACATAAAATAGAAAATAGACACAAAACATAACATAAACATTATATTAAAAAGAAGATCATAACAAGCATACAAAAAACACATAATTGTAACAAAAACTTAGGAAAATAAGCTACTAGAATAACCCAAAAACGATGACTAAAACTAGTCATCAGTACAGTAATAACAGTAAGACATATAAGGTCTACAACTTGACTACAAAAGTTGTAGAAGAATCTGTTCATGTAGTGTTTGATGAATCTGAGCTAATTAACTGTGAGTTGTCTAGCAATTCTTGTAGCTCAACAGGTTTAAAAGAAAAGTTGGACATGCTGCCCATTAATGAAGACCAAACTGCAAGGCAGGATGAGGAAAATGTTGGTTGATGTCCAGGGGGAGCACAAGGTCCACAAGCTGACATTGAAGACAATGAAGTTCAGCATGGTGGAGAAATTGAAGAAGTTCAAATTGCTGATAGAATGCCTCCAACAATAAGGAATCTAAAGGATCATCCAGCACACCAAATTATTGGTGATCCCAAACATGGTGTGCAAACCAAAAGCAAACACATGAAAACAATACTTTGCTCAAGTTTCCTATCACAGATGGAACCAAAGAGATTTGAAGAAGCCATACAAGACTCCAACTGGATTGATGCAATGGAGGAGGAGCTGAATCAATTCAGAAGGTGTAAAGTATGGGAGATGGTTCCAAAATAAAAGGATAATAATATTATTGAGACAAAGTGGATCTACAAGAAAAACTAGATGAAAATGGCGTCATAGTGAAGTACAAAGCAAGACTGGTTGCTAAAGGTTATAGACAGGAAGAGGGCATTGACTTTGATCAGACATTTGCCCCAGTGGCAAGGTTGGAAGCAATAAGGCTATTCCTTGTCTTTGCTGCTTTCCAAGGGTTCAAAGTATACCAAATTGATGTCAAGTTAGCATTCCTAAATGGTAATTTGAAAGAAGAAGTCTATGTTGAACAGCGCTCAGGTTTTGTTGATCCAATTTATCCTGATTATGTTTATAGGCTTAAGAAAGCCTTATATGGTTTGAAACAAGCCCCTAGGGTTTGGTATGAAACATTGTCTACCTTCCACATTGAAAATAAATTTTCAAGGGGGAAAATAAATAAGACTCTATTCCTTAGAGAGTCAAAGGGCAAGATGATCCTAGTCCAGATTTATGTTGATGACATAATCTTTGGATCTACAGAAAACAACCTTTGAAGGAAGTTTGCAAAACTTATGCAAGGGAAATTTGATATGAGTAGTATGGGTGAGCTGAAATTCTTCTTGGGACTCCAAGTAAGACAGACTGATGATGGCTTGTCCATATCACACTCTAAGTTCACCAAGGTGTTAATTAAGAAATATGGTATGGAGTCATCCACCACCATGAGAACTCCAATAGGGACAAGTATACCTTTAGTCAAAGATGATGTAGGAAAACTTGTAGATGAGTCTTTGTATAGAGGGATAATTGGCTGCCTTCTATACTTAACTGCCAGTAGACAAGACATTATATATGCTACATGTGTCTGTGCTAGGTACCAAGCAAGCCCTAAAGAATCTCATTATACTGCAGTTAAAAGAATTTTGAGATATCTTAAGGGCACACCTAATCTTGGTCTTTGGTACCCTAAGAATAGAGACTTTCTATTGAATGCTTTTTCAGATGCAGACTTTACATATTACAAAGAAGATAAAAAGTGCATCACTGGCACATGTCAGTTTTTAGGTGGTAGATTGGTGTCATGGAGCAGTAAGAAGCAGACAAGTGTGGCAATTTCCACTGTAGAGACTGAGTATGTTGCTGCAGGCAGCTACTGTGCTCAGCTTTTATAGATTCAACATCGACTTGAAGACTATGGTCTCAAGGTAAGTAGAACTCCACTATTTTGTGATTCTATAAGTGTTATTTCTATTGCTAAAAATCATGTATCACATAGCAGAACAAAGCATATACAAATTAGATTTCACTTCATTAGAGAGCATGTTGAAAAAGAAGATATTTGTTTGGAATTTGTCACCACAAATAATCAAATTGCTGACATGTTTACTAAACCACTAGATGAAACTAAATTCAATTATTTCAAAATTGAATTAGTCATGTTAAACCTACAGTAACTTGGTAAATCTAACTAAGTAATTCAATGTCGACATATAATAGTTAATGTCGACACAAAAGGAAATTTGTGTCGATATATAGTAGTTAGTGTCGACATATAAGGAAAGTTGTGTCAACACAACAAAATAGTGGTGAGATAGTGGTGTCGACACTCAGAGTTAGGTGTCAACACATAGAAGTTCAATCATTTAAATAGTAGTCTCCACATATACTATCGTCTGTGTCGACACGCAGATATTAGAGTCGACTATTAAGAAGTCTGTGTCGACACATAGTGTTGTCTGACTCTGTCGAGACATTAGAAGTGAGTGTCGACACATTAAGTATGTATTACCCCTCCTTTTGACCTTCTGTGTTGACAAACATATAAATAGGTCACAGAACAACTTTGTCGACTACGCTCTCAACATTTTCGAGACAAAATCTTTGAGTCGACAAAACCTTCATCTCTCTTCTCCTTAATTTTCTCATCACCAATGGCGCCAAAGTTGGAGAACAACATCAACGAAGGCTATGAATTAGTTCGCGATGCTTTTGAGAGTGCTGCGACTGAGATCAGAGATGTGATAACCCTATTCAAAGAAAGTGGTTTGGAATATCTAGTTTCAGAACCTACCAAGATCTGGAAGATGGAGGTTCTTGAATTCTATACAATAGCAACCCTGGATTCAACTGGATTGAAGATTAGGTCATCAATTCAAGGATGCAAGGTGAAACTTACCCAGAAGCATCTAAGGAAGACACTAAAGTTGCCCAGGACTCAGGAAGATGATGAAGTCACATCTTTAATGACTAAAGTAGCTCTTCAATGGTGTGGAATGGATCCCACCACTAAGATTGAATCATCAATGTAGAGGAAGGGGATGAACTCCCAAGGAAATTTTCTTTCAGAGATTATGGGAAAAGTAATTCTCTGCAAACCAGAAGGACATGATAGGATCTCACCCTATATGTTCAGCTTAATGACCAGAGTTATATTTAGAATAAAAACTAACTGATCTGTTGTGATCTTTGACAAGATCAAGGAAAGTTTGAAGAAACCTAATCTAGGAAGAATACTGAGTCTGTATCTGGCAATGAATATTCTTTAAGTGCTGAACTACACAACAGGATCTAGAATAAACCACATAAGAAGGATGGATATGAAAATACTATCCTTGTGGGAAAGAGTTCTGACAAAGGATAGTTCTACACCATAGAAACAACCACAATTGAAAAATAAAAAGACAACCCCCAGGAAACCTGAATCTTCTAGCAATTCAGAAGAACAAGTGATCTTCAGTTCAGATGACGAACAACAAGAATTTGCAAGGAAATCATCTGCCCCTAAGAATGTAGATGATAGTCAGATGCAGGGGGAGCATATTCCAGAAAGTACCATCCAACTGGATCAAGTTCAGGATGTGCTTCATCTAGGGGGAGCCAATGAGCTTTCTCCAGCTCAATAAGAGGCCTTACCTCCAGGAGTTGCTCATGAGAAAGAGCAAGCTATATTAGAGAGTGAAACAGACAGTCAAACTATTCTTGAGGTAATATATGATATTAATCAAACTACACTAGATGCTGAGCCAGATACACTAACTGTGCTTCTAACTGATGTTGAACAGACACACAATGACAACATTCCTGCACAGGATATATCAATGGATGATTCATCTGCATTAGATGATGCTCCATTAACTGTACAAGATACAGATGTTCCTCCAGTTCAACTGCAATAAGAATTCACTCTTGAGGAATTGTTTCCTGACTTACCAGAAGTAAGGACTGAGGAAGTAGTGCCAAGGAATGAGGGGGAGGAGCCAGGGACTAAGGGGGAGTTGCCAAGGACTGACAAGGAGCTGCCCTCTAGTCCAAAGGACTCAGTGAACCTTGAAAGTTCTTCTGAATATAATGATGGAGAAGCACTCAGAGAAAAGAAGAGAAAATTGATGGTTTATAGGAAGAAAAGATCAAGCTATAAGAAAGCTTTACAGACTGCCTCACAACCCTCAGCTTCAGCAGTTGACTTTAGTTCAATGTTGGTTGCTCTGTAAGTTAAAATGGATGAGCAAAGACAAGCTCTTTAAAAATATGTGGATGAAAGCCATAAGGAACTCCAGTTCACCTTGGCTCAAGACATTAAATCAATAAGATTTGAAATCAATCAGTATAAGAAGGAGATGACAGATTGCTTCAATAAAGGAGGTAATGTTGTAGTTTATCTGGCCAAGCAGCAACAAGAGGCCAGGACTCAAATTGATGACATAGTGGTTAAGCAAGGATATGTTCTAGAAAATCATCTCAGGATGAATTATAATCTTACTGAATCACATAATGTGATTGTAATTGAGTTAAAGAATACTGCAACTGCATTAACTGAGGACAAGGCCAAAGGGAAGTCTGAGTTTGATCAACAACTTCAAGAATAATTGGCTGTTGTTCAAACAGCTATACAAGCCTCACAGAAACTCCTCTCTGATCAGCTACAGAAATTCAGATCTTTTTATAAGGAAGGCACCAATTATCTGGTTGAATAATTAAGATTTCAGAAAGATGACTTAAGAGATCATATTGAGAGAGAAGTCATAAAGGGGGAGAGGTTGTTAGTCAATGCTAGCTCAGAGCATGCTAAATTGATAACAAATGTTGTTAGAGCAACTCTTGGATATCCTCTCTTGTGTGATGATGATAATACAGCTGAGTCAGGAATTCCAGCTGCAGGACTTGAAGGGGTTATCCAGCTGCATTACTTGAAGGGGGTCAGCAGGAGGTAGCTCAAATTATATACCCCCTTCTAACTTTGAGGGAATTCAACAACTGGTTCACCAGATGTATAGCCCTCTAGAGGCTACTAAGAATGTTATAATTGAGAAAGTGGAAATGTCAGAGGCAGCACTGAATAAAGAGCAAGAAGCTCAACTCTCAAAGAAAAGGTTTAGAGAGCAGGCTGAACTGAAGCCTGATTTTGAAAGATGGAGTCCCACCTCCAGAAATATAATACTCACTGCCTAGCAAGCTGTCAAAGACAAAATGCATGATAGAGGCAAGTGGTATTCTGAACTTGAGTGGAACAAATATCTACAGAGACAAGATGTTATACATCAGTTCAGAAGGGATCACAAGGCTGGGAAAATACCTGCTATAGCTGTGGAGCCCAGTAAATACTTTCCCAAGCCTTATCACTATTTTGAAAGGCAAAAAGTTAAGGCTTAAGAACTTAAGAAGAATGATCTCAAAGGCAAGAAGCCAACTGAAGATACTGAAGCTCCAGCATAAGAAAGTGTCCAGTCTAGCAAAGGCATAGTGATCAAGGAGCCTGATCAGCCTTAGTATAGTTGACTAGATTTTAGAACATTGTAGTCTTCAGTTTTAAGATCTATGTAATCTGTTGTTAACAAATCTTGTTTTGATGTTTAAACAAAACAATGATTCATGCTTATTATGTTTGTATCATATTTTGTGATGATATAATATACTTGTTTTGTTTATATGTTACCCTATCATTGAATGCTTTTATACATCATATTGTTTATTTTATTATAAGTGATGTGTATTATTGACTAAGGGTTATGAATTCTCCAAATATGGGGAGATTGTTGGGTACAATGGAAAATGTGTACCAGATTTGGAGAAGCCTCACCCAACTCAATGATATGCATCAAGTTGTATTTGATGTTGTATTGAGTTATCATATGCAGGTTAAGTAAATGGAAGGAAAATTTTCTAAGTACAAGTGTCGACACTTGGGAATGGCTGTGTCGACACCAAGGGCCAGATTGTGTCGACACCCAGAATTTGTATAGACTGTTAAAATTCAACAAACCGCAGACGCCCCCTTGGATACCCTGCTGAAAACTCAACAAACCGAAGGAGAATACGCCCACTTATAATGTTGAAAGTTTTCCCGAATCGTGGAGTTAGCAGGGGTTATCTCAACAAAGCAGTAATAACCAGCAACACATGCAGCACAAGCTTCTTTATTGATCAAGAGCAAACTTCTTTACAAGGCGAGACATACATGGCGAGACATGCTTCACCAAAACCCAACACCGGGAGAGCAGAGACAGTTACAAAGACAAGAACAAACACAAGCCGCGCGGACTCAATCAACAAGCCGCCGACCTACTGCTGTGGAGTCCGCTCAGTCCGCCAGGTCGCAAGACCGCAACCCAAGCCGCGCGGACTCACCCTTATTCCAATGCTTAGCTCTTCACCGTCGGTCTGCACGCCGCCAGACCGCACAAGCTGCGTCACCGAAAGGAACAGTCCGCCTGAAGCAGGCGACTTCCTGAACCCCGAACCAAGTCGCCAAAGAGAAGACCGCCTGGTCGCTATCCGCGACTTGCTGTTTACCGCCTGTTGCTTAACCGCAGAGTCCGTACTGTCCCTGACCGCAATCAGAGTCAAATCCTGGCTTTCTAGCGCTATCCGCACAACCTGCACAGCACAACCGGGTCAACTCTCAATCCGCGCGGACACAAAGTCCAGACCGCAGCAACTTACGCGAGCTCAAATACTGTTCACTTACTTCGGTCTAGGTTCCTTATTCCTGATGTGACATGGGTCCTATATATAGGCACGACAATGAGTATGGTCACCGCCCTAGCCGATAGGATCACCGCCACAACCCGCAGCCAGAACAAGTGTGTCCGCTCAGCCCGCGGACACACCTTCCAGTTCGCCGCTACTGTGCAGATAGCCAGTCCGCTCCAGCTTCTCCAAGGCCGGACTCCAATATCCAGCCCGCCTTGCCGCCAGAGACCAAGCCAGGACCACCACAGCCGGACTCCACAACAGCCGTGTCCGCCATTCTGCGGACAAGGCATCAGCCCGTAAAACCCGAGCCCGCAGCCTCGCCATCAAGGCACCTGCCGGACTCAGCGGACACCCGGCTTCCGTCTGCATATCCCAAGTCCATTACCTCATCTCCAAGGCACCTCCGGACTTAGCGGACACGTCGATCCAGTCCGCTAACAGCAGACTCCAGTCCGCAACTCCTGAGTCCATAACCTCATCACAAGGCTAAACCGGACTCAGCGGACTCCGGCTCCAGTCTGCACGCTCCTGCACAAGCAATTCTCCGGTCCGCATTTCCCCAAGCTAGCAAACAAGGCAAAGCACTTCTACTACGCTTGGCGGACTGAGAAACCAGCCCGCGCTCCACTGCGCGATCTCCCCGGACTGAGCCATCCTGGACTTGGTTCAATTCCCACCAAGTCCAGTCCGCTGGCCACAAGGGCCAGTCCGCACTTACTGGCGGACACTGGATCTAGCCCGCCATACCGGGCGACCTCCAGTTTCTGTCTGCGCTGACCGGCGGTCTCCGCGGCTTCCCGCTGCACCAGAGCAAGACCAAGACAACTGCCAAACCGGTCTGCCGAGCTCCAGTTCTTCAGTCCGCTTCATGCCGGACTCCGCGGATAACATTCCTATCCGCCCGGTTACTTCCTGGGAGTAAACCGCCTGCTGAGCATACACTGGCCTGTCAGACCGCCGTTGCTGTCCGCGTAGTCCGCGCGAACAGACCGCCCAGGCCGCCACAGAGCAAACCGCCTGCAACATCCCTGCCGACCTAGCAGTCCGCCAACCCAGTCCGCGTAGTCCGCGCGGATAGGTTTCCCAAGCCTTCCATTCACCCACTTTCACTTCACAGAATTCAACACTCCCCCTTGAAGTGAGAAGTGGTGAATAACTCCAGCAGCTCCCGTAACCTTGCACCTGGTCCTTCCGATAGCATCTACGAAGAGATGTCCAAGATATAGTCCTCGCCCCGCATATCATGGACCATGAGGGAGCCCTCCAGCATCTCCACAAAGGAGTCATGCTTCCCTCTGCCTTCTTCAGCTTCAACCTCCACTCTTGCATCACAGGAGTATCACCAACTTCCTTGGACCCAGAAGCCCAAGCCTCGTTGCCTCTGAGAGAAGTCACCTCTTCAGACTTGGTGTCAACCACCTCCTTGATTCTAGTGGGGTCATTACAGCCAGAAGTACCTTGCTCGACATGAGGGCTAACAAGGAAACACGGGACCAAGTCCGTCGTGTTCCCTTCACAATATCAAGCTGGTAGCTTACTGATCCTCTTCGATCTCCGAAGAACCTGATCATGGCTAACCACCTCCGCTGCTATTGAACCAGCTCCGTTCCCGGGCAAACCCGGAACAATGCTTCCTTTGCTCCCTGAACAAGACGCCTCCTTACTGGAACCAAAAGCATCTGGAGCAACGCTCCCCCTGCTACCTAAACCAGAAGACTCCCCTCTTGAACAAGAACTGCCTGGAACATCGCTCCCCTTGCTTCCTGAACCGGAAGCCTCCGCCTTCGAGCCAGAAGGTCCTAGAGCATCGCTCCCCCTTCTTCCCGACTCTGACGCCTTTGCCCCGGAGCTAGAACAACCTGGAGCACCTGGTGACTCAGGCAACTCCACTTCCTTAGCAGTAGCCTCCTTCAGCCCACCATCTGACCTGCTTATCTCTAGCTCTACATAAGAGCTACCCCAATACGGCGTCAACTCATCAAAAACAATGTCTCTCGACACTATGAGTTTCTTTGTCGCAGGATTCATACACCTCCATCTTCTTCTCTACTCATCATACCCAACAAAGACTAGCTTTGTCTTGAGAGCACTCGGAGAGTGTAAATAGCAGGTAGATCCAAACACCCGAAGGTGCTTCACTGAGGGCTTCACTCCGAACATCAGCTCATAAGGAGACTTCATTATGATCGGACTAAGAGGCATCCGGTTGATGACATGAGCAGCACAGGCTATTCCCTCCGCCCAAAGAGCCTTCGGAACGCCTTTACTCTGAAGCCAACACTTGCAGGTCTCTGTTAACCAACGGATCATCCGAGCTGCAATACTACCCTGTTGTGAAGTATGTCCACAAGAAAGCTCCATCCGGATCCCTTGCTTCCTGCAAAAGCGTGAGAACTCGATTGAGGAAAACTCACCACCGAAACTTGTCCTCAACACCTTGATCCTCCGGCCAAGCTGGCCTTCGACAAGCTTCTTGAACTCCACAAACAAGCGTACCATGCTGGACTTCTTCTTCATAAAGTATACCCAAGTATACCCAGAATAGTCATCAACCAATATCAGCATGAACCTGCTGCCTCCAAGACTGGCCGTGACGGTCGGTCCCACCAGAGCACAATGGACAACCGCCAATGGTGCATTACTCCTGGATTGCGCTTTGTCGACCATGAAGCGATGGGCTCCACTTTCCTGACATCCCACACACCCCCGACCATCGCAATAGGATGACAATCTAGGCAAGCCTCTTACGAGTCTTCTTTTCGCCATTGCTTTCAGCTTGTCCATCCCTACATGCCCCAGTCTTTCATGCCAGATAGCTGCACTATCACTGGCATTCCTCCGATCAACTCCAGAACTAGTTGAAATCCCAACTACGTTCTTCTCCTTCCTCCCTACCTGAGCTACGTTCGCCGAGAGCAAGACAACCTTGCACTCCTTCCGAAGATGACCTTGCTGCTTGCATTTATAGCACCGTGGTCCTTCCTTCCTCTTCCTATCACGCCTAGGAGAAGCACTCCTTTCTTCCTGATACGAAGTAGAGGGACCATCTTCCGCAGCTACCTTCACCTTCTTCCTGAACAACCCATCAAGGGAAGTCCAGACCTCCGCAGCTGACCGACATCCACAGATGTGGTCCAAGAGCTCCGATGAGATCACCTGCTTGAGAATAGACTCCGCTTTCGCATTTGCCTCCTTCCAAGCTCTCATCGCCTCAGCATTGCCAGCAGTATCCTCTTGTCTTCCTGCTCCGCATACAACCTCCCAAAGGTTCTCGCCAAGAAGAAAGCTCTTCATACAGGACTTCCACCGTTCACAGTTCGCCTCTGTAAGAAGATCAATACCAAGACAACTTGCATCCTCCACTGTCATGGTTCTACCACTGGTTTCCTCTTCAGACGAGCAACTACTTCCATTGAGCACTGCTTGACCACTCCAACAACCTCGCTTTGATACCATGTTAAAATTCAACAAACCGCAGACGCCCCCTTGGATACCCTGCTGAAAACTCAACAAACCGAAGGAGAATACGCCCACTTATAATGTTGAAAGTTTTCCCGGATCGTGGAGTTAGCAGGGGTTATCTCAACAAAGCAGTAATAACCAGCAACACATGCAGCACAAGCTTCTTTATTGATCAAGAGCAAACTTCTTTACAAGGCGAGACATACATGGCGAGACATGCTTCACCAAAACCCAACACCGGGAGAGCAGAGACAGTTACAAAGACAAGAACAAACACAAGCCGCGCGGACTCAATCAACAAGCCGCCGACCTACTGCTGTGGAGTCCGCTCAGTCCGCCAGGTCGCAAGACCGCAACCCAAGCCGCGCGGACTCACCCTTATTCCAATGCTTAGCACTTCACCGTCGGTCTGCACGCCGCCAGACCGCACAAGCTGCGTCACCGAATGGAACAGTCCGCCTGAAGCAGGCGACTTCCTGAACCCAGAACCAAGTCGCCAAAGAGAAGACCGCATGGTCGCTATCCGCGACCTGCTGTTTACTGCCTGTTGCTTAACCGCAGAGTCCGCACTGTCCCTGACCACAATCAGAGCCAAGTCCTGGCTTTCCAGCACTATCCGTACAACCTGCACAGCACAACCGGGTCAACTCTCAATCTGCGCGGATATAAAGTCCAGACCGCAGCAACTGACGCGAGCTCAAATACTGTTCACTTACTTCGGTCTAGGTTCCTTATTCCTGATGTGACATGGGTCCTATTTATAGGCACGACGATGAGTATGGTCACCGCCCTAGCCGATAGGATCACCACCACAACCCGCAGCCAGAACAAGTGTGTCCGCTCAGCCCGCGGACACACCTTCCAGTTCGCCGCTCCTGTGTAGATAGCCAGTCCGCTCCAGCTTCTCCAAGGCCGGACTCCAATATCCAGCCCGCCTTGCCGCTAGAGACCAAGCCAGGACCACCACAGCCGGACTCCACAACAGCCGTGTCCGCCATTCTGCGGACAAGGCATCAGCCCGCAAAACCCGAGCCCGTAGCCTCGCCATCAAGGCACCTGCCGGACTCAGCGGACACCCGGCTTCCGTCCGCATATCCCAAGTCCATTACCTCATCTCCAAGGCACCTCCGGACTTAGCGGACACGTCGATCCAGTCCGCTAACAGCAGACTCCAGTCCGCAACTCCTGAGTCCATAACCTCATCACAAGGCTAAACCGGACTCAGCGGACTCCGGCTCCAGTCCGCACGCTCCTGCACAAGCAATTCTCCAGTCCGCATTTCCCCAAGCTAGCAAACAAGGAAAAGCACTTCTACTACGCTTGGCGGACTGAGAAACCAGCCCACGCTCCACTGCGCGATCTCCCCGGACTGAGCCATCCTGGACTTGGTTCAATTCCCACCAAGTCCAGTCCGCTGGCCACAAGGGCCAGTCCGCACTTACTGGCGGACACTGGGTCTAGCCCGCCATATCGGGCGACCTCCAGTTTCTGTCCGCGCTGATCGACGGTCTCCACGGCTTCCCGCTGCACCAGAGCAAGACCAAGGCAACTGCCAAACCGGTCTGCCGAGCTCCAGTTCTTCAGTCCGCTTCATGCCGGACTCCGCGGATAACATTCCTATCCGCCCGGTTACTTCCTGGGAGTAAACCGCCTGCTGAGCATACACTGGCCTTTCAGACCGCCGCTGCTGTCCGCGTAGTCCGCGCGAACAGACCACCCAGGCCGCCACAGTGCAAACCGCCTACAACATCCCTGCCGACCTAGCAGTCCGCCAACCCAGTCCGCGTAGTCCGTGCGGATAGGTTTCCCAAGCCTTCCATTCACCCACTTTCACTTCACAGAATTCAACATAGACACACAGAAAATCTGTCGACAATACTGTGTCGACACCAAGGGCCAGATTGTGTTGACATCATCAGGATTTGTGTCGACACACAGAGAAGCTGTCGACACATTCCAGAATTCTGTCGACAATGACTGTGTCGACACACAGAACTTGTGTCGACATACACCAGAATTCTATCGACACCATCTTTGTCAAGACAAGGAGTGTTTGTGTCGACACACAGGACTTGTGTCGACACATTCCACAGAAGCTGTGTCGAGAAGTAAAAGTGAAGTTGTGTCGACATCATCATGACTTGTGTCGACACATGGACTATGTGTGTGTCGACACATGTGAAGTATTCACTCGACATTCTCTACTGCTGAGTCAAAGTCTAATGAAGGTTGAAGTAATACAACTGGAGACTTGACAGCTATTATTACTGACATTGCTGTCACATCTGTCAGAGGTGTCAGAAGACCGTTTGGAACCGGAACAACCGGTAACCATGGATGAAGACTATATATAGATATGCTCTCTCAATAATAAACAGCTAATCAATTATCAATTGTGAAGAAGTGATCGTGAACACGATCAGTGAATAAAGAATAATCTCTGAATGATTGAGGATCCAGAAGAAGAGAAAGAACCAATAGTCAACAGATTATAGAGAGAGAAAAATAAGAAGGAGAGAAGTCCTCATCCAGTGAAGGAAGATCTTGAACAGCCTACCAGAAGAATTCAGATCAATTCTGAAGAAGAATTCAGATTTTTTTCTGAAGGAAGCTGATTGAAGATCAACTCCAACACCAAGAAGATCAAGCTTACTTTGTTCATATTCAAGAAGCTTTGAATAAGCTAAGATAGGTTGATCATTAAGTAAACAGTTCTATCAAGAACTGATCAAGAAGCCTTCAACCAATTCTCTCTCCATCTGGTTGAAGATATTATTATCTTTTCATCAAAAACTTTTGTAGGATCTGTGATATATCTGAGTGTAGGAGATTTACTTCTCTGAGTTGTAAGCCTAAATTCTAAAGGCTGAGGTAGGGCAGAGAACCTGAGGTAGGGGAATCTGTTCCCTGGGCTGTAGGCCTGTGAAAGATGCCGAGGTAGGGCTTTTTCCTGAGTTGTAAGAGTGGGGTGTCACTTTGAGTTGTAGGCCTGTGGAAGGTGCTGAGGTAGGGCTTGTGCCTGAGTTTTAGGAGTGTGGATTCACTCTGAGTTGTAGGAACTAGTCTTGGTTCTAAGCTGTAAGATCTGCGGATCTGAGAAGAAAGAAGGAAGTTAAGTCGAATCTAGTACACTGCTAGATAGGCGAAGGGGGAAAGTGGATGTACCCATCATTTGGGTAACAACTATAAATATGATGTGCAATCTGTGGAATGTTGTGTCTATGTGAATGTTGTGTTGTGTTTTCTGCTGAATAAATTGCTAAACTAGATAGATTTGTCTGCCTAAGTTAGAAAAAGAATTGAACTTATTCACCCCCACCCCCTCTAGCTGTTTAGAACATCTTGAAACCAATTCTTTCAGCAGTCTCTAGTTTTTATAGTTTCTAACTCAGCTGATTCTATTTATAGACTTGGGAAAGCTCTATATAGGCTAAAGAAAGCCCCTAGACTATGGTATGAGACATTGTCTAGCTTCCTCATTGAGAATAATTTCTCAAGGGGGAAGATAGACAAGACCCTATTCCTAAGGGAATCTAAGGGGAAGATCATCCTTGTCCAAATCTATGTAGATGACAACATGTTTAGATCTACTAATGACAATCTCTACAGGAAGTTTGCCAAACTTATGTAGGGGAAGTTTGAGATGAGTAGTATGGGTGAACTTAAGTTCTTCTTGGGTCTCCAAGTAATATAGACTGATGATGGCTTGTCCATATCCCAGTCTAATTTCACAATGGAGTTAATAAAGAAATTTGGTATGGAGAATTCCTCCACCATAAGAACTCTCATGGGGACTGCAAGTATGTCAATAGGCAAGGATGAAGCAGGAAAACCTATTCATGAGACCTTGTATAGAGGGATAATTGGCTCCCTTCTATATCTTACTGCAAGTAGGCCAGATATCATGTTTGCTGCATGTGTTTATGCTAGGTATCAGGCTTGCCCTAAAGAAACTCACTACTATGCTGCAAAGAGAATTTTGAGATATCTTAAGGGCACACCAGATCTTGGCCTATGGTACCCTAGGAATGAGGAGTTTGAACTAACAGGCTATTAAGATGCACGCTTTGCAGACTGCAAAGAGGACAGGAAGAGCACTTTTGGAGCCTATCAATTCCTGGGTAGAAGACTAATGTCATGGAGCAGTAAGAAGTAAACAAGTGTTGCAATTTCAACTGTAGAGTCAGTGTACGTCTCAACTGGTAGCTATTATGCTCAGTTGTTGTGGATCCAGCATCAACTCCAGGACTACAACCTCTAGAAAAGTAGAAGTTCGTTATTTTATGATTCTACTATTATTATATCAATTGCTAGGAATCATATTTCTCATAGCAGGACTAAGCACATTGAGATAAGATACCATTTCATTAGGGAGCATGTGTAATGTGAGGATATCCACCTTAAGTTTATCCCAACAGACAAGCAAGTGGCTGACATCTTCACCAAGCCACTAGATGAAGCAAAGTTTAACACCTTCAAGTTTTAGTTGGGTATGTTAAACCTAGTATAGCTTTAGTTGCTCCTTTTATAGTTGCAGGTTATATTCTATCTTGCAGGTGGAATTATTCTTCATTAGAATGAATACTTTTTCAAGTAATATACCTTCAGTGGCATGATGTCTACTATTGTCCAGACTGGTATAGACTAAATTGCCTACCAAGCAATATGACAGATGACGCTTCAGTTAAGGGGGAGCATGTCTAGCACTGCTCCAGCACTGTCAAATGGGTCAACAACTACTTATTTGTAATCAAAATGGGGGAGCAGAAGATCCTCCCAAGCTATTTCCAGAAGTTAAATAAGGGGGAGCAAGATTTGACTCATAGGACAGAAGGAAAAAGATACAAGTGGTATCTGAACTATGAGAACGATGTGATCAATCAAATTGAATAAAACCAATTAGCAGCAATTAAGGGGGAGCAGGTCAAGGGTATACCATAACTTCTCATGTTATATACTTTCCAAATCACACATGTTTTACTGCTGCATAAGGTTAGTGTATGTCAATGACTTGTTATGGAAAGACAGAACTCTATCTAAGTCCACAGGCATTGAGTAAAGTCAAGTCACTTAATGAAAATGGCTAGAAGCTGTGAGTACAGCATGGTCAGTCAAAGCCAAATGATTGGCATGATAGAAATGTGGCTAAGTCCACTGGCGTTGAGAGAAGTCAACTCACTCAATGCCATACAATAAAAAGTTATGAGACAAACTAATGCAATAAGGGCACAAGAATTAATAGGCAGAAAAGTGGCTAAGTCCACAAACGTTGAGTGATTCTTACGCACTCAACATCGTACTCTATATTTGTTGAATACTGCCTTGTCGGTCAAAGCCACAGAAAATATGTGCTATTTTTTGACTAAGTCCACAAACGTTGAGTGAGGCAAGTGATGAGTCCTATTTATATACTAATTTTCAGACTAATCTGGGCTAGTTTTCTTTCGCAAGCACTTCACTTTTCATTCATTATTGTATATATTTCATCTAATCTTTATTTCCATAGAAAGTGTAGTTATAGGCCCGTGGTTGTGTATTTTTGTTACTTTTATGGATTGTACTTCTTATTGTGATTGCTTGGAATGTCTGCACATGTCAGTGGTTTGTTTTTCTAGCTGGTACAATGGTTGTGTGAGTATTCCGGGATTGTTTGGGAATGATTTTCGCGTAAGGGCCACTGATCGTGCTTTTTTACACGCGCACGGTCAGTGGACTCCTTAGCGTACGGCCACTGGTAGTGCGCGGTTAGTTCATCGAACCCCAAACACTATAGGAACACTGTGCACGATTATTGGATCTATTACGCACGACCACTGGTCGTGCGCCACTTATCGCGCGCACTATTCTCCATTTTTCAAGTTCTATTTGGGTCATTCACACGACCATTGGATATAGTGCGCACGACCACTGGTCGTGCGCCACTAATCGTGTCCATTGATTCCATTTTTACCAGGTTCTGTTATGTCAATACGCACTATCACTGGACATAGTGCGCACGACCACTGGTCGTGCGCCACGGATTGTGTGCATTATAATTTCTTTAATCTATAAATTCGCAGGTTCCGCCCTAATTCCGTATTCTAGACTTTTTCTCCGCTGTTTTCGTCTCTGAGGAGGGTTCCACTGATTTACTTCTTCCTCCACCATAGGGAGTGGCTCCGGGCAAGCTTTCAAGGCTAAATTCAAGCCGGAGTTTCCTCTCGGCCACCTCCTTCATCCTTGAGCTTCAAGAAGGGTTTGACCTAGCTTTAACCATCAAGCTCAGAGAAGTTTGTGTCCTGCACCGGATTGTGACACGAAGAAGATGGGTCCATTGGGAGTGAGTGACAGCCTCCTCTACCCCGGACATAGTTGAGGACCAAGTAACCATGCGGATTGACAACCTGGTGATTCCTTCTGTGAATCCTCAGCAAGACTTCGGATCCGGTCGATTTCGTACTCTCTTTTTCTGTTGTTGTTGATAGTGTAGTTTGATCTCTTTATATTTGATGAAGGTGTGCTTAATTTGATATATGTTTGTGTACAATCATGTCTATATGATTTTATATTCTCATTATTTGCTAGAGGTGTTCCCTTTTCCATCCTCCACCACACAGTGTCGCACTAGCAATTGCTAGTGGAGTGTGTAGCGAAGAGGTGCTCATGAACCTCATTCTTCCATTCTCACCACCTCATCGGCAAGCCTACTCATCCATTCGCCTAGCGATTCGGTGCATAATTGCCCGTGTAGTTTTTCATCCGTCTGGCGAAGCATTGCATAGCGGCATTGCATAGGAGTAGTTTATTAGTGTTTTCCTTTATTTTTTGCAACAATCAAAACCCCCTTCATAAACACCGACCTAAGGACTTCAATCTCAAGTC
This sequence comes from Platanthera guangdongensis, assembly GCA_039583875.1. NCBI lineage: Eukaryota > Viridiplantae > Streptophyta > Magnoliopsida > Asparagales > Orchidaceae > Platanthera > Platanthera guangdongensis. The sequence goes on along the minus strand of CM077158.1, from coordinate 100,769,919 downwards.
CTTCTCAAAATTAACTCCACCTTACTGTGTTCCTTGAGGGATCAAAACTTGGGAAAATTCGCCCATTTTATATTACTTGTGCGACCGGTACACTTATCGTAAACCACATCAAGTTTTTTGGGGTCGTTGATGGGGAACACAGTCATGTGAGTTTTTCGCGAGGGAGATAGGATATAAAAGCCCTTTTCCATTTATTCATTTCATGTTTCTTCTTTGCTTTAGTTTTTTGAATTTGTTGCTTAATTTTTTTGTTCCTTTTCTAATTTTAATTTTTCAGCAGCGGGTATTCCTTTTCTTTTATCTGCTAGTGTATATTTAATTTTTTCTTACAATATTTCTGTTGGTGAACTCTTTCTTGTTGCACCATGCTTTCTTATATGAATATCCGTTGTAGATGATGCGGGGATTATAGGCATGGTAGTGATGAGTGCCCCACTGAAGATAGTGAGCATAATTCTCGTGGTTCAGTGTATGGAGCACCGTCCTCTTATGGTACTTCATACACCATACCCAAGTCTTATGGTCACTTCTCTTCTATGCCTTCACTTTTTTTCTTATTCCTCTCTGGTCCCACCAGGACTGAGGAGTAATGGAAAACAATGTTTCTGTTGTCGTAGCATCGAGCATGTGTTGAAAGATTGTGCAGAATTTTGTTGCCAGTTGGAGGAGGATGATGAACTGGGTATCTGATTCATTCCATCCACCTCTCAATTGGCTGCCCCTTCTGATTCTAAAGATATATTCGCAGTACCACCTTGTTTATGGGGTACTGCTGCGGATAAACCCATCAGACTTTCTGCTGATCGGTGTGATGATATTGTGGTGCCGTCTCTCCCTATACATTTTTCCCCTCTTTTGGATTCACCCCCAAAGGAACCCGCGCATATTTTCTCTAATGTTGTTGTTCCTCCGTTTTCTTTGCAAGAATTATCTATCCCAATTTTCAGTGAGTCAGTTGATGATGTTATGTCGTATAGTGATTCAGAGCCTGAGGTTGCGCCAACATGGGACGAGGACACTATTCTCTCTAATAGAGAGTGTGACACCTTGGAACATGATGATGCACCGAGGTGGGAAGATGAGGAGATCCTTTCTGATGAGGAAGTTTTCACTTCCTTGTTGGATGCGGAGGTCCAAACCACTACCGAGGACCTCGAGCTCTCGGATTTCCCTCGCCATGACTCATATGATACTGACGATGATCTATGCTTGGATCCTGCTGGGAGTGAGACCGGTACCACTCCACCTATTTTTGATTATTTTAGTTTTTCATCTCATTTATTTCTTGATCCCCTTTCTGTATCTGAGCCTGTGCGGGTTGAGTCTTCGCATGTGCTTGAGGAGGAATTGGAGCTTTCAGCTCGAGTGATGGATGATGGTATCCTCATTCGCGAGGAGGTTGATTCCTCCTCTGTTGAGGAAGATACATTAATTTCTTTCTCCTCCTACCGTCTCCCTGTAGACGATACCTTGTTGGGCAAAGATTTATTATATGGTGAGATGAGTGAGGACCAGCGCTCTTCCTCTTCTTACTTCATATTTCCTTTACCTATGTTGGGCAGGTATTATTATTTAGGTAGTGGGGTAACTATTCTATCTCAGTATCGGTACTCGCTACCGCAATAGATAATGGAACAGTTACCTGTGCACTTTTCTTTTCATAGTCCCATCATCTAGAAATGTATAAATTTAATAAGTCTTACTGGGAGGACAATAACCCCAGTAATTATCTTACATTTCCTGCATTTTTATTTTTCATGTCTATATTAGTTTTGGTATTTCTTTGTATTTTGTCTATTTTTCTCTTGTCTTTGCGGAGCTCACCCCTGCAGGTATTCATGACAAATTCATATTGGCGAGGTTGGGATTCTTCGTTTAGCGGACCTGCTTCTATTTTTTCACGCGTCTTTTGGTATGCTCACTAGCTGAGCATTGGGTAACCCCTTGTCTCTATCTGATTTTAATTTCAATATCATATGTTGTGTAGCTTAATTTAAGTCTGGGGGAGTGCCAGTATTTGTTACCTTTTGCACGCGCACATTTCATTTGCATACTAGAAACTTTTATTATTTTATTTTGATTAGTTCATTACATCACACACCACTACACCCACATGAGCGCGTGCTTAGCTATTACTATGCTGCGAGTTAAACTCATTTCTTTTGTATGATTTGGGAAAATTATTGTGCTGGCATAGGATTGTGAGACGGACTAAAATGTTGACTCCTGCAGTGCTCCTAGTCGAGTGCTCTCGTCTCGTGTAGAAATTGGAGTAGATTAAATTTTTCTGTATGCTTATAGTTTTATATTTTTCTAATTGCGTAAATACTATTTATTCTACTCAAAAAATGGTGAATCTGGTGTGAATCTAATGGTAGCTTAGGGATGTGTGTAGACGACCATTAGATTCGTATTGCTCAAGTCGGGAGGATGGATAGTCTTTCTTGTTGGCTAATAACAGCCCCAAGCTATACATGAAGCATGGGTATAGGTTAGTTCAATCGCATGAAAGTGATGTAGGCCATTATTTTGGCCTGGTTGATCTTTGTACTGTTCCTAACATCTTATCCTCGCTAGCCCCGTTGTCCCTACCCCTTCTTTTGATACAGCTCCACCATTATTTCACCAAAGCCACATAACGATCCTAGTCGCACACCCAAATCGAGCTTTAGTGTTTTACATTTTCATTTTGGGTTGTTGATGTGGTGGTATTCCTTGTGAATAAGTTGATGTGCTCCAAAGTTTTTATTTGCTGAAATTGTTAAAATAAAAATATGATTGGAAAAAATATAAAAAAAATTAATGGTGAAAAAAAAGTGAAAAGAAAAGGTATAATTGCAAATTCTATTTGAGGTGAGATTGTATTTGGAGTAGGCAGAGCACATACCCATATTTTAAGTGGTGTACCCGCATGTATTTTGGTCGGCTGATAGATTCTTTTTTACACTAGCTCATTTGGGTTAGGTGCGTAGCCTTCTTATTTATCTTTGTTTACCTCATCGAAACCCAAGCAATAACTCTTCACCTAAAGTCCTACTGATTCGTGTGTGGACCAAACCAGTGCTGTGGAGAGAGTGCGAATGGGCAAGCATATGGTCACCGACATTGGTGGATTCTTTTGGAGGTTATCCCGAGCCCCGATCTTTGGCAATGCTCTCCATGTGATTAGTCTACTTTCTCCCTACTTGTGACTGGAAGATTCACCGTGATTCCATTTTTGAGTAGTAATAAAATATTGATACGCATTGTGAAAAGTATAAATTATTTTGTATACTTAGAAATTTCCTCTATTATATTTTTACGCTCGCAAGCATGCGACTTCACATGGTACTCCATATCTCAATTTCTACGTTAGCTAGTTTATTTTCCCTATCTGCATATATTTTGTTTGCTCGGGACGCGCAAACAGGTAAGTCTGGGGCGTGATGAGTCATATTTATATACTGATTTTCAGACTTATCTGGGCTAGTTTTCTTTCGCAAGCACTTCACATTTAGTTTGTTATTGTATATATTTCATCTTATATTTATTTCCATAGGAAGTGCACTTATAGGCCCGTGGTTGTGTATTTTTGTTACTTTTATAGATTGTACTTGTTATTGTGATTGCCTTTAATGTCTGCATATATTAGTGGTTTGTTTTTCCAGCTGGTACAATGGTCGTGTGAGTATTCTGGGATTGTTTAGGAATTATTTTCGCCTAAGGGCCACTGATCGTGCATTTTTACACGTGCATGGTCAGTGGACTCCTTAGCTCACCACCGCTGGTTGTGCACGGTCAGTTCATCGAACCCTAAATAGTACAGGAACAATGTGCATGATTATTGGATCTATTGCGCACGACCATTGGTCATGGGCCACAGATCGTGGGAACTATTCTCCATTTTTCCAAGTTCTGTCTAGGTCATTCGCACGACCATTGGACATAGTGCGCACGACCACTGGTCGTGCACCACTGATCGTGTGCATTGATTCCATTTTTACCAGGTTATGTTATGCCAATGTGCACTATCACAGGACACAGTGCGCACGACCACGAGTCGTGCGCCACTGATCGTGTGCATTGTAATTTCTACAATCTATAAATTCGCAGGTTCTGCCCTAATTCCGTATTCTGGACTTTTTCTCTGCCGTTTTCATCTCTGAGGAGGGTTCTGCCGATTTCCTTATTCCTCCACCGTAGGGAGGAGCTCCTGGCAAGCTTTATATGCCAAATTCAAGTTTGAGCTTCCTCTTGGACTCCTCCTTTATCCTTGAGCTTCAAGAAGGGTTTGACCTAGCTTTCACCATCAAACTCGGAGAAGTTTGTGTCCTCCACCGGATCATGACACAAAGAAGACGAGTCCATTGGGAGTCAGTGTGTAACATCCCACTTGCAATTAGACCCCTCTACTTAGGTTGGGCTAGGGCATGTGGTGGGGCATGGGTTTAGGCTAGGTTTGAACCATGTTATTAGGGTTTAGTCACATGGGGCTCACAGTAGGGCCCAACGTAGTCTAAGTCAAACCAGCCCAAATTGGGGTCCTAGCCACACATTGATTCCACCACTGCATCCCTAACCTTAACACAAACCTAATGGAACCATAAGCCATATCACAAGGTCACCAATTGACTAGAGTTGACCAAAGTCAACCCTAGTCTTAATTTGGTCAAACTCACACCTAAAAGCCCAAATAGTCCAAGTGGGGCACCACCATGGCCCAACCAAAGTTGGGTGGTGTCATAGGGCCCATGACCTTTAGGTGGGGTCGGCCCACTCATCAACTTGACCAAGTCAACCCTAAAATTCAACATAGTCAAATTGTAACCTAAATTGGAGAAAGAGTGAACCAAGCCCACTTCTAATGGACAAAGCCCACTAACCATGGCCCATGACCTGCCCAAGTGGTCAAAGACAGCCACTACCCCTCTGAATTAGGGAAGATAATGCATGCATAGGGGGTAAAATGGGAATTTTAGGAGAGAGAAGGTGGAGAAATGAAAATGAAGGCCATGTGGCCCTCCTTCCTTCTGTCCAAGGCACCTGGAAAGCTTCCCCAACTCATTCTAGAGGGAATATGCTGCTGGATGGCCACTTGGCACCATGGGTGAAGCTTCCTAAGCTTGGCCGAGCCCCAACTTGAACCTAACTCCCTATACAGCCACTCCCACCTAAAAACAAGCCCACCATCACCTTCAGTAAGCTCAGGCGAGTTGAAATCGACATCTGATGCACTGCTTTTGTTGGAGAAACCAGGAAACGGGAAGGACTCACCGGAGCAAGCTCGGTCATGGCTCACCGCAGCCAAACTCGCCGCCAAGCCTCAATTTCGGTTCGTTTCACCTCACCTCTCACTGTACTAGAATTCTAGATCGACTAGGAGAGACATCAGGCTCAATTAATCCCGATACCATGTGAGCAGAGTGCAAAAATCCAACCTTTTTCTTCTTTCTCGGGATCGCCGGAGGAGCCTCCTCTGGAAGCCTCACCGTCGGGAAACGCCAGCCACCATCTCAACGAAGGTGGTGGCAATAATCGCCGGCGGTGGTGCCGGCACAGGTGGCAGGAAATTGCCAGCAAACATGTCCCAGGAAGAATAAATCGCAGCCGTTGGCCACCTGGGGACGATGAACGGATGTCGTCCGTTTCATTTGATATGATTAATGAATTATATTAATGTGAACAGTAAACTAAATATCACATTTCTACAAATTCCTTGCATGCTAAAAATAGGCCTCTTAAATGCAAATTCAGATCCATGCATCAAAATGAAAATTGTAGGCCTAAGTCTTACCTTCAATTTTCCACCCTAAAATTGAGATTTGGAGTAGTAGGGCTCCCTGTAGGACCAATCTACTAGGACTTGTCCTAGGTTACGACAGAAATTTAATTGAATGCCCATACCAAACCAGCAGTCCACATGACCCAAGATTTTGGGTATGTGCTTGATTAGGTCAGACTTAGACCCTGTAAAAATATGAGAATCTGTGGAAGAAATTTTCCTATAGTTTTTGTGAAAATACATATAATTAAATTAATTGAATATTTGGAGAAATACAACTCCAAATGGCCCCAAATTTTGGTCGCATGTACTTTCGGTCAATATAAGACCATGATACAAATTTCAACCTTTTTGGGCCTCTGCATGGTGGGAAAACCCACTTGCATGAGTGTGATGAATATAGGCTTGGGGTGCATTTAGCAAAAATCTATATATGGGGACTTAGCCCATTTGGGAACATCACAAGTCTATGAAATCTAGGTCACAGGTCTATTATGGTTAAATATACCTTCAACAGAAGTAATGGGATTTTTGGGATCAAAAATCCCATTATTTGGAATTTTTGAATATTAAGTCATTTGAAGACAAAAAATTGAAAATAGGGTTATTGATGAGATAAAATACTCAAATTTGGTTAAGAATTCAAGGGAGTCATATTTAACCCCTGGAAAATTTTATGGGTCTGTTAGATGACTATAGTTTGGAATTATGTAGATTTACAATTTTGCCCTTTTATGGTAATTATTCAAAAATGATGGAAATTCAGCAGGAATATTATGGGAAAATTCCTAGTGTTTTAAATAGGTATTTGTGACCTGTGTAATTTTCTTGATATTTTTTGGATGCTTCTATAGGTTTAAAATCCAAATAATGGCATTTTTGTAATATTTGTCATATGAGTGTTGGTAAACCAAATAACTGTTTTGTACCATGAATTTGTGTATTTGGTGTTATTTCAGCAATTCACATCTGCAATAATGTTCCTAGAATTCTTATAAACATATTTAATGTACTTCATTTGTAAAGTGGTCATTTCATGGATTTAACTTAAAATGAAAATTAAATGGAAATATAAATGGGAAAATTACAAATCTTGGAAACCAGACATAATTAGCCTAGATAATCATCAGGAAAATTTATTAGACCAGGGGGATCATTTGATATAGTACTTCTTGTATAAAGTGACATAGGCCACTTAATTAAAGGATTTAATTTAAGGTCTTTATGACTTAGAAAAATAGTGAAAACTCCATATAATCAATATCATATATCACATGTGATCGGTTTGAGGGATTTGAATAAACTCACAAATGTGTATTCTCACCCGTGGAGGGTTGGAGAGATTCAGAACTAAGGCACTGATGTATAATCTCACCCGTGAGGGGTTGGAGGGTTTCAGGACGGTTTGGTCCTGCGAGTTGGAGGCTCGGGTTGGAATATCTTGCATGTACATAAACTTGTGGCGGGTCATGCGGTATTGGGCCAATCGTCACACTGATGGCAGTACGGTGGCTCTGGCGAGGTGTGATAGTTTGAGGGGCCAGTAGGTTGTTTTACGCTGCGGTCTGGAGGACGATCCCCGAAAATGCACACTCGACCAAAAAGACTGGTGGGTAGCTAGCAAATAGTACGCAGAGACTCTAGAGTGCACCTAGGACGTGTATAGAGGCGTATGGGAGGTCTAGGCCTGGTAGTGTGATACCCGCCTAGGAGTGGAGACGCCCGCTCCACTAATGTCATAGCCACAACGGTGGTACCAGAGAGTGATGCTAGCTCCAAAAAGTGGGAACTAAAGGTCTGTGATCACAGAGTAATGTGTGTGAGTTGCACTTGTATGAATCATAAAATACATGCATGTCATACATTCATTTACAAAGGTATGACCTCCCTTTTATAGAATGAAGGAGATAAGAGAGAGTACAAACAAACAATATGGGACTAAACATGTACAGGGCTGAGTGGCTAGAAATAAAAAAGACCACACAGGCAGCGTGGTTAGTCAGATGTGCTAACCGCTCGGCAACTCCAGCAGGATAAGAACAGGCCGCAATAGGAGACCGATAGACCGCCCGGTGTCCAGGCTTCTGAGAGAAACCGCCAGACCGCGCGGACTACAATCAGCAACAGTCAGAATATGAACCTGCTGGGAAGGAACTGCTAGACCGCGCAGTCAACAAACCGCTAGAAAAGACCGCAAGGCCACCCGGTCTAATACTTCAACACATAACTAGGTCATACGTACCATGGATCCTTATCATATAAATTAGTATGAGATCTTTTATATGATAAGTTATATTTCTGGAAACCTTAACTTATCTGTTTGTAAGGGCATTCATATAAGTTAAGGTACTCATGTGATGGTAGTAGTAGTTTATTTTACTTACTGTCTTTACTCAGCTTACTTCCAGTACTATTTATTTACTGCATATACTTGTTCCTGTTCAGTTCTTTTACTTCCTGCACCATATATATAGATCTGCTAGAATAGACATGTTGATGTATGTATACTTGTTAGTATAATTTCATTGTCACCTGCTCCCTTATTTTACCCCTTGTTGTCCTCCGCTTCATCCTCCCGCCCGGTGCCTAGGAGTTGCGGGGCGAGGTGCGGAGGAAACGACTTAGTATTTTGACCAATGGTCGGTGTGACCAATCATTTTAGGAGCTCGAGGAGATGGAGCACCAGCAGGATGAGGTGGCAGGACGTGAGGAGCTGATACCACCACCTACTACAACTACTGCAGCCCGACGTCAGGTCGGACGAGTTCTCTGAGGATAGTGTGGCTTCCGCTTGTTGTTATTTATGAGAGAGATATTTGACATCATGTACTGGGCATAAGCCCCTTTTTCTCTACTTTATATACTCATGTTGGACTGATGTACTCTATCTATTATGAGATATTATTGTGACTTGTGAACTAGTGGTTGCTTTATATACTGCTTTTACTTCTTACTCTCTTTTGGCCAACAGGTTATGTGATCGTTCTAGCCGACAGAATCGGCGTGTTGCGGTGTCGGCTATCCTGTGTGTCAGCACCACCGTAAGACGGCAGTTGTGGGCATAAGACCGGGTTAACTCCTCGGTAAGGGGGAGGGGTCATACAAACTCGTATCACTTGAACTAACGATCATAAGAGAAGAAGTCCACAGCATAGGGCAACCCCGCTCGAGCATTAGTTTGCGGACAAACTATGCAGCGGAAGCAATGGTCTGCCCATGTGTAAAAAGTCACATAAAACAGTCCACACAAGCAATAAGTTAGGCCAATTCTAATATAAACCTTACCTTTATGCAGCCTCCCAGGGTAGTCGTACTGCAGAGTGTGGCTCCTTCCCCTCCGGATCCCACTCCTTTTCTACAGACAGAGATGGGCCAGACCTTGACGGCCATCCTTGAGGCCTTCGGGGCCCAGCAGGTTCTGGCACCACTGCCGAATCCGGGATAACCCTGGCTGAGTGCGTTCAAGAGTTTGTCCCTGCCCATGTACTACGGGATGGCAAACGCAGTAAAAATGGAGGAATTGCTCGAGGCTATACATGAGATGCTGGCAGGCATCAACTGTCCTGTCAACGAGGCAGTTCATTTGGCGACTACTGCACTGGATTCCTATGTGCAGAGGTGGTGGAAGTCCATGATGGACTCCACCTATGCAGATAGAGATCTGTTAGAAATATCTTGGGAGGAGTTTGGTGAAGTATTCTTGGACCATTTTGTGTCCACCACCGATCGTGATGAGTTAGAAGAGAGGTTATTGAATCTCAAGCAGGGGGCCAGGTCGGTGATTGAGTACCAGAGGGAGTTTTCCCACCTTGCCAGGTTCGCGAGGATACTTGATACAGGCGATGGGAGGTATGCCAAGAGATTCTACCGGGGCCTTAGAGACGGTCTGAGCCAGGCCCTCTTGTTCATATCTAACGGCACGTCAGCTCAGATCATTGAGATGGCCATGAAGCTGGAGGCAGACCAGCTGATGGTGAAGAATAGAGGAAAGAGACCACTGGATGGGTAGTTCTTTAGGGAGAGCAGTCGGGGCTCGCAGAGGGGCAGAGTCATTAGGCACAGGAGAGGTGGAGGACGTTATCGTCCCAACTACAGGCAGGAGCAGGGACCCCCTGCAGCACCAAAACCTCCACCACCACAGACACATGGCCAGATGAGACAGGATGATCATGGTCAGCGACCGATTGTTTGTTTCGAGTGCCATCAGTTGGGCCATATTAGATCTGAGTGCCTGCATCAGTTTCATCCACTCCCTCCTCCACCTCCTCCACCTCCAGTGGTCCCTCCAGTACAGCAGGGCCAAGGTCGAGGTCGAGGCTGAGGTCGAGGACCATTTGGCCGAGGCAGGGGACAGGAGCAGATGTATGCATTGGACCTCTCTAAGCCGAGAACTCCGGAGGAAGTCATCACAGGTATATAACTTATGTTATGAAATTAAGACATTTTCCCTTATTATTACTATTTTACATAATCTTGACCATGAAGAATGACTACCCATTTGAAACTCAATCAACCTCAGGCATAGTCTTCATCAGCGGCAAGCCCGCGCACACACTATTCGATACGGGTACTTCGGACTCATTCGTATCAGAAGCCTTCGTTGAGGGATTGGACGGCGTCAAACGATTCACGGGCTCGATAATGAGAGTGAGGCTACCTGATGGATCGGTACTACTATCATCTGCCAAGTGCAATATGGAGGCGGAAATCGGCAGAAAGACTTTTGAAGCTCCTGCGATGATTCTGAAGATGTCGGATTTCGACTTGATCTTGGGCATGACTTGGTTACATTGGAACCATGCCCAGATCGACTGCCCATCGACGAGGATCACCCGGAGACATGGAGACTCCCACGTCATCGTTGAAGGTATTAGACTCGTCTCCCATCTCTTATTATCATCTGTACAGACTGTCAAAGCCCACATGCAAGGATAGGAGGTGTACATTATCTTCTTTGAGGTGGTGGGAGCAGAGACTCCTATTGTGTATATCCCGGTAGTTTGAGATTTTTCTAACGTGTTCTCGGAGAAATTGCCCGAATTACCACCGGCCAGGGACACAGACTTCCATATTCAGATGGTGTCAGGAGCTAGGCCCGTATCTCAGGCGCCATACTGGATGTCCCCAAAGGAGCTAGCAGAGTTCAGGACTCAGCTTTAGGAGCTGGTGGAGTTAGGGTTTGTCCGACCGAGCTCATCACCGTGGGGAGCTCCGGTGTTATTTGTCAAGAAGAAGGATGGCTCCCTGCATCTCTGCATTAACTACAGGGAGCTGAACCGGTTGACGGTCCGGAATGCATACCCGCTACCCCGGATCGACAAGCTTTTCGATCAGCTTCAGGGAGCCTTCTGGTTCTCCAAAGCTAGACTTGAGATCGGGGTACTATCAGCTGCGGATTCAGGAGGAGGACATTCCGAAGAAGGCATTTAGTTCCCGCTATGGATTATATGCGTTTACGGTGATGCCATTCGGGCTCGCGAATGCGCCGTCTGCGTTCATGATCTTGATGAACCGCGTCTTTGAGCCCTACTTGGACAGATTCGTTATAGTTTTCATTGATGATATACTGATTTACTCTCAGATACAGGAAGGTCATACTCAGCATTTGTCCTTGGTTTTGGGGAAGCTAAGAGAGCACCAATTGTATCAAAGTTCTCAAATGCCAGTTCTGGCTGCAGGAAGTGCCATTCCTAGGGCACACTATCAGTGGGGAAGGGTTGGTCGTGGACCCAGCCAAGGTGCAGGAAGTTAGAGATTGGCCATGGCCAAAGTCAGCATCAGACATACGCAGCTTTCTGGGACTCGCAGGATATTATCGCAAGTTCATGGAGGGGTTCTTGAGGAGAGCACTCCCCCTTACGTCCTTGATGAAGAAGGAAGCAGCTTTTATATGGATGGAGAAGTGCGAGGCGGCATTTCAGGAGTTAAAGGACAAGCTCACCTCTTCCCCTATCCTTGCACTTCCATCTGGGAAGGAAGGATTTCACATATATATTGACGCCTCATATCAAGGGATGGTTGCAGTCTTGATGCAGCACGGGCACGTCATCATTTTTGCTTCGAGGCAGTTGAAGAAGCATGAACAAAATTACCCCGTACATGATTTGGAACTCGGGGTGGTGGTGTTTGCTTTAAAGATTTGGAGACATTATATATATGGGGTTCATTTTGATATCTTCTCGGATCACAAGAACCTCAAGTATGTTGATATGTAGAAAGACCTAAAACTGCGCCAGAGGAGGTGGCTTGAATTCTTATGCGATTATGAGTACACCATGCATTATCATCTGGGGAAGGCGAACATCGTTGCAGATGCCTCGAGCAAGAGAGCTAGCACCTCAGTACTGGAGCCTCGGGTGATGTCTATGGAGCTGTTGCAGATGTTGGAAGATATGCACATTTCAATCATTTCCGAGTCCCAACCAGAGATCTACCAGGAGTATTTGAACTCCCTGATCGTGCAATGTGATATACGAGAACGCATATGGGTACAGCAGAGGTTGGATGCAGCTTTGGTACCGGTGTTCAGGGCCCTAGAAGGGGGCAGGCCAGGTGATTATTCTTTGCTTGATGGCCTCGTTCATTTCCATAGTCATATTTATATACCCGCAGGAGGTGGTATCTGGTAGGATATACTCAGAGAGGCACATAGCACTCGATACTAAGTGCACCCCGGTATCACCAAGATGATAGTGGATCTGCGGAGGAGCATGTATTGGCCAGGGATGAAGAGGGAGATCATCTTTTATGTGACACACTGCGAGGCCTGCCAGTGAGTAAAAGCAGAATGTAAGAGCCAAGGAGGATTGCTACAATCACTGTCGGTCCCTGAGTGGAAGTTTGAGGATGTTGCTATGGATTTTGTGCACTGATTGCCTCGCTCCCACTTGGGGCACGATTCTATTTGGGTCATCGTCGACAGACTGACCAAGGTGGCCTGATTTATACCTATCAGGAAGGATAGCATAGTTAATGTTTTGGTGAGGTTGTTTGTGGAGCAATTCGTCAGGTACCACAGGGTCCCCAGTACGATTGTCTCGGATCGTGATGGTCGATTCACTTCCAAGGAGTGGAGAGCGGTGCAGGCGTACTTGTGTTCTCAGCTTGCTTTTAGCATCGCTTTCCATCCACAGACCGACGGTCAGACAGAGCGGACCATCGAGACCATGGAGGATCTGCTACGATTGTGTATACTAGATACGGGAAGGCCCTGGGAGAGACTATTGCCACTGTTCAAGTTCTCCTACAACAACAATCACCAGACAAGCATTGGGATGGCATCGTATGATGCTCTTTACGGGAGGAAATGTCGGACACCACTATCTTAGGTTCAGGATGAGGACCCCAGGGCACTTGGATCAGACTACGTTGAAGATACTGACGCTTAGATACGATTGATCAGGGACCGGATGCTAGAGGACCAGTGTAGGAAGGCGAAGTACTACAATGTGCGGCATCGGAAGGTAGAGTTCTAGTTGGGGGACAGAGTGTTTTTGAAGATACGTCCGGTGTATGGTATTTCTTGGGTGCGAAGGCACAAGAAGCTCATCCCTCGATATATGGGACCATATTTGATTCTAGAGCATATCAGGCCCTTGGCCTAGCTGCCACCAGAGCTGGGAACCTTGCACGATGTCTTCCATGTCTCCTAGCTATGGAGAGCTCTCCTTCGGCCAGAGCAGTATATCACCACTACAGCAGGCCTCTAGCGTCAGACAGATCAGTTCGTTTAGAGCCGCTCCGGATCAATGATACCGCGGTCCGAGTGCTGCGGAAGAAGATGGTGCCACTGGTAAAGATGTTGTGGTCCATCCATGGACGGGAGGAGCACACCTGGGAGCCGAGGGATCTGATACTATAGCGGCACCAAGAGCTTTTTACATCAGGTAACACTTTAATTATTAGCTAAAGTACTTAAATTTTCATGCTTGGAAACCCCGTAGACCCGAACTTGAATTTCGGGGACGAAATTATTTCTTTGTTTTTGGAATTTGTAACATCCCACTTGCAATTAGACCACTCTACTTAGGTTGGGTTAGGGCATGTGGTGGGGCATGGGTTTAGGCTAGGTTTGAACCATAAGATTAGGGTTTAGTCACATGGGGCCCACAGCAGGGCCCAAGGAAGTATAAGTCAAACCAGCCCAAATTGGGCCCCTAGACACACATTGATTCCACCACTGCATCTCTAACCTTAACACCAACCTAAGGGAACCATAAGACATATCACAAGGTTACCAATTAACTAGAGTTGACCCAAGTCAACCCTAGTCTTAATTTGGTCAAACCAACACCTAAAGGCCCAAATAGTCCAAGTGGGGCACCACCATGGCCCAACCCAAGATGGGTGGCGTCATAGGGCCCATGACCTTCAGGTGGGGTCAGCCCACTCATCAAGTTGACCAAGTCAACCCTAAAAGACAACATAGTCAAATTGGAGCCTAAATTGGAGAAATAGTGAACCAAGCCCACTCCTAATGGACAAATCCCACTAACCATGGCCCATTACCTACCCAAGTGGTCAAAGACAACCCCTACCCCTCTGAATTAGGAAAGAGAATGCATGCATGGGGGGTAAAATGGGAATTTTAGGAGAGAGAAGGTGGAGAAATTAAAATGAGGGCCATGTGGCCCTCCTTCCTTCTGTCCAAGGCACTTGGAAAGCTTCCCTAGCTCATTCTAGAGGGAATTTCCTGCTGGATAGCCACTTGGCACCATGGGTGAAGCTTCCTAAGCTTGGCCTAGCCCCACCTTGAACCTAACTCCCTATACAGCCACTCCCACCTAAAAGCAAGCCCACCATCACCTTCAGTATGCTCAGGCGAGTGGAAATCGACATCTGAAGCACTGCTTTTGCTGGAGAAACCAGGAAATGAGGACTCGCTGGAGCAAGCTCAGCCATGGCTCACCGCCGCCAAACTCGCTGCCAAGCCTCAATTTCGGTTCGTTTCACCTCACCTCTCACCGTACTAGAATTCTAGATCGACTAGGAGAGACATCGGGCTCAATTGAGCCCGATACGATGTGAGCAGAGCACAAAAATCCGAGCTTTTTCTTCTTGCTCGGGATCGCCGGAGGAGCCTCCTCCGGCAGCCTCGCCGCCGGGAAACGCCAGCCACCACCTCAACGAAGGTAGTGGCAATAATCTCCGGCGGTGGCGCCGGCCCAGGTGGCCGGAAATCGCCAGCAAACATAGCCCAGGAAGAAGAAATCGCAGTCGTTGGCCACCGGGGGACAATGAACGAATGTCGTCTGTTTCATTTGGTATGATTAATGAATTATATTAATGTGAACAGTAAATTAAATGACACATTTTTACACATTCCTTGCATGCTAAAAATAGGCCTCTTAAAGGCAAATTCAGATCCAGACATCAAACTAAAAATTGTACGTCTACGTCTTACCTTCAATTTTCCACCCTAAACTTGAGATTTGGAGCAGCAGGGCTCCCTGTTGGACCAATCTACTAGGACTGGTCCTAGGCTATGGAAGAAATTTAATTGAATTCCCATGCCAAACCATCTGTTCACATGATACAAAATTTTGGATATGTGCTTGACAAGGTTAGACTTAGACCCTGTACAAATATGAGAATTTTTGGAAGAAATTTTCCTATAGTTTTTGTGAAAATACATATAATTAAATTAATTGAATATTTGGAGAAATACAACTCCAAATGGCCCCAAATTTTGTTGGCATGTACTTTGGGTCAATATAGGACCATGATAAAACTTTTAGCCTTTTTAGGCCTCTGCATGGTGGGTAAACCCAGTTGCATGAGTGTGATGAATACAGGCTTGAGGTGCCTTTAGTAAAAATCTATATATGGGGACTTAGCCCATTTGGGAACATCAAAAGTCTATGATATCTAGGTCAGTGGTCTATTATGGCGAAATATACCTTCAACAGAAGTAATGGGATTTTTGGGATCAAAAATCTCATTATTTGGAATTTTTGAATATTAGGTCATTTGAAGACAAAAATTTGAAAATAGGGTTAGTGATGAGATAAAATTCTCTAATTTGGTTAAGAACTCAAGGGAGCCATATTTAACCCGTGGAAAATTTTATGGGTCTGTTAGATGAATATAGTTTGGAATTAGTTAGAATTTACAATTTTGCCCTTTTATGATAATTATTCAAAAATGAGAGAAATTCAGCAAGAATATTATGGGAAAATTCCTAATGTTGTAAATAGGTATTTGTGACCTTGTGAAATTTTCTTCATATTTTTGGATGACTATATAGGTTTAAAATCCAAATAATGGTATTTTTGTAATATTTGTCATGTGAGTGTTGGTAAACCAAATTACTGTTTTGGACCATGCATTTTTGTATTTGGTGTTATTTCAGCAATTCACATCTGCAATAATTTTCTCAGAATTTTTAGAAACATATTTAATGTACTTCATTTGTAAAGTGGCCAATTCATGGATTTAACTTAAAATTAAAATTAAATGGAAATTTAAATGGGAAAATTACAAATCTTGGAAACCAGTCATAATTAGTCTAGATGATCATCAGGAAATTTATTACACCAGGGGGATCATTTGATATAGTACTTCTTGTATAAAGTGACATAGGCCACTTAATTAAAGGATTTAATTTATGGTCTTTATGACTTAGACAAATTGTGAAAACTCTACATAATCAATATCATATATCATACCATCCATGATAAATAGTTAGGGTCACTTTGGACAAGAAATTGGAAGTCGTACTCTCCGGGTGGTATTAGGTCATGGGTCGGGTCTAGCTCAGATAGTATATACAACTAGGACCACAGGGGAATGAGAATAGACCTCGAGATGGTAATTATTTTGGGAGAATAAACCCTGGTTTGTCTACTATAGGTCATTTCTTAGTTACGAGCGATGGAGCGCAAGTTCTAGGATAGTAATTATAACAAGGGCCGGCGGAAGACCGCCGCCTTTCTATTAACATCATAAGTCATTAGGACCACTCTAGAGTAATAATGAGAGCAGAACATGGATCATGGGTAGATATCAATAAAAGTAATTATCCCTACGAATGGGAACTTTTGGATTAAACCCATCGTAGTTCGTAGTGCCCTCGAGAGCCCTTCACGGGGCATGTCTGGGGCAGTCCTGGGATTAACACTAAACTACTAGGTGTAACTAACACTAGACAAGAGTAGTCTAATAGGTTAAGGCAATATGGTTCATCCGTGATGGGTTTGAGGGATTTGAATAAATGCACAAATGTGTATTCTCACCCGTGGAGGGTTGGAGGGATTTAGAACTAAGACACTGATGTGTAATCTCACCCTTGAGGGGTTGGAGGGTTTCAGGACGGTTTGATCCTGCGAGCTGGAGGCTCGGGTTGGAATATCTTGCATGTGCATAAACTTGTGGCGGGTCATGTGGTACTGTGCCAATCGTCACAGCAATGGCAGTACGGTGGCTCTTGTGAGGTGTGATGGTTTGAGGGGCCAGTGAGTTGTTTTACGGTGCGGTCTGGAGGACGATCCCCGAAAATGCACATTCGACCAAAAAGACTGGTGGGTACCCACCAAATAATACGTAGAGACTCTAGGGTGCACCTAGGACGTGTACAGAGGAGTATGGGAGGTCTATGCCTGGTAGTGTGATACCCGCCTAGGAGTTGAGATGCCCACTCCACTACTGCTGTGGACATAATGGTGGTACCAGAGAGTGATGCTAGCTCCGAAAAGTGGGAACTAAAGGTCTGTGATCACAGAGTCATGTGTGTGTGTGTGTTGCACTTGTATGAATCATAAGACGCATACATGTCATACATTCATAACTAGGTCATACGCACCATGGATCCTTATCATATAAATTAGTATGGGCTCTTTTATATGATAAGTTATATTTCTGGAGACCTTAACTTATATGTTTGTATGGGCATTCATATAAGTTAAGGTACTCATGTGATGGTAGTAGAAGTTTATTTTACTTACTGTCTTTACTCAGTTTACTTCCAGTACTGTTTATTTACAGCATATACTTTTTCCTGTTTAGTTCTTATACTTCCTGCACTATATATATAGATCTATTAGAATAGAGATATTGATGTATATATAGTTGTTAGTATAGTTTCATTGTCACCTGCTCCCTTGTTTTAACCCTTGTTGTCCTCCGCTTCGTCCTCCCGCCCGGTGCCTAGGAGTTGCGGGGTGAGGTGCGGAGGAAATGACTTAGTCTTTTGACTACGGTCGGTGTGACCAATCATTTTAGGAGCTCAAAGAGATGGAGCACTAGCAGGACGAGGTTGTAGTACGTGAGGAGCTGATACCACCACCTAATACTACTACTGCAGCCCGACGTTAGGTGGGACGAGTTCTGTGAGGATAGTGTGGCTTCCGCTTGTTGTTATTTATGAGAGAGATATTTGACATCATGTACTGGGCATAAGCCACTTTTTCTCTACTTTATATACTCATGTTGGACTGATGTACTCTATTTTTTATGAGACATTACTGTGACTCGTGGACTAGTGGTTGCTTTATATACTGCTTTTACTTCTTACTCTCTTTTGGCCAACAGGTTATGTGATCGTTCTAGTCGACAGAATCGACGTGTTGAGGTGTCGGCTATCCCGTGTGTTAGCGCCACCGTAAGACGGTGGTTCTGGGAATAAGACCAGGTTAACTCCTCGGTAAGGGGGAGGGGTCTTATAGAGTGACAATCTCCTCTACCCCGAACACAGTTGAGGACCGAGCTAGGATGTGGATTGACAACCTGGTGATTCCTTCCGTGAATCCTCACCAAGACTTCGGATCCGGTCGATTTTGCACTCTCTTCTTCTTTTGTTGTTGATAGTGTAGTTTGATCTCTTTGTATCTGATGAAGTTGTTCTTAATATGATATACATTTGTGTACAATCATGTCTATGTGATTTTATATTCTCGTTATTTGCTTGTGGTGCGCCAATTTCCATACTCCACCACACAGTGGCGCACTAGCAATTGCTAGTAGCGTGAGTAGCGAAGAGGTGCTCATGACCCTCATTCCTCCATCCTCACCACCTCATCTGAAAGCCTACTCGTCCATCCTCCTAGCGATTCGGTGCATAGAGGCATGTGTAGTTTTCCATCCGCCTGGGGAAGCATTGCATAGCGGCATTGCATAGGAGTAGTTTATTAGTGTTTTCATTTCTTTTTCGCAACAATCAAAACCCCCTCCATAAACAACGACCTAAGGACTTCAATCTCAAGTCCTCCTCAAAATTAACTTCACCTTGTTGTGTTCCTTGAGAGATCGATACTTGGAAAATTCGCTCATTTTATATTACTTGTACGACCGGTACACTTGCAGTAAACTGTATCAGCAAGCTCACTTAACACCATATTATAAATGTATTGACTGATTCTCACCCAGTCAGAGCCTGTGTTTTTCAGACACAGAAATTTGGTTAAGTCCAAATGCGTTGAGTGGAGCTTACTCACTCAATGCCAGAGAGCGGGAAAATTTTGTCTAAGGCAAAAAGAGTTGAGTGAGGCTTGCTTACTCAACGCTCTCAACGCCTATGTTGCTGAAGAAGCAGAATATTGTTTAATTCAAAAGGAGTTGAGTGAGGCTTGCTCACTCAATGCTATCAATGCCTATGTTGTTGAAGAAGCAAAATATTGGCTAAGGTAAAATGCATTGAGTGGGCTTGCTCACTCAACACTCTCAATGGCTAGATAGTCAGAAAACTGTCTAAGTGTTTTGGCGTTGAGTGATTCTTACTCACTCAACGCCTATTCTACTGATGCTTTATTTTGGCTAAGTCCATAGGTGTTGACATCAGCAAAATTCAACAAAGTCAATGCAGTTCGAATTGCTCGCGGGAAAGCTGCAGAAAGCGTCAAAAGGAACAGGAAGCTACTGTACCTCTTCTTCTGTTAAAGCATGGTGCAGCTGTACCCTACGAATGGTCCCCACTACTTCTTGTAGTCGTTGATTGGCAAAAGATAAAAGGGGCAGAGCTTGGAGAACAAGATTAACTTTTAGGTTTTTATACATTTCAAAACGTGCGGCTGGACTTCTTCTTCCTCACCATTATTACCGAGAAAAATCTTGAAGTCTTCCTTCAAGATCTAAAAGATCGGTGAGCTGTTGCAACTTCATGTGCTACATCATAATCAGATAGAGTTCTTATAGAGAAAGAAAGTAGAACCATCATTCTTCAGTGAAGTTCAGTTAGCCGATTGGAGAATTGTTCTTCTTCTCCTTCAGCAAGACCAGAATCTTCATTCTGAAAATCCTCCAGCAGAGGCTGAACTTCCTCTTGCTGCTGTGAAGTAAGATAGAGCTAAGATAACTCAGCCCTAGTTGTTGACACAAAAAAATATTTCAGTGTCAAATAAATCAAATCACCCCTTCTTGTAAGATTTAATTAGATCTGAGTATAGGGCTTTTCAAACCTAAGGTAGGTCATGCTTGACTAAGCTATTGGAGAATTAAACTCTCTCAGTTGTAGGATCCAGCTGGATCTGAGCTGTAGGACTTGGTTTCAAGTCTTAGGTAGGTTATCAACTGATCACTGAGTGTAGGGCTTTTGAGCATGAGGTAGGTGAGTCATTCTCACTGAGTTGTAGGGCACTTGTGCCTGATCTATAGGATCCTTTGGATCTGAGGTAGGGCTAAACAGCCTGAGACATGTAGGAGATTTATTCTCTCTCAGGTAGGATCCCTTGTGGATCTGAGGTAGGGTTGTCCTCCCAGCCTAAGTTATAGGGCTTAATAGCCTGAGGTAGGTGATCTGCTGATCACTTAGTTATAGGCCCTTGTGGTTTAGTTTTAGGTTTTGGAGGAGACTGAGAGATCTTGAGGGATATGAGGTGTAAGATCTTAGGAGTAGTGTTTTGGAGAAATGCCTTGAGTAACAGGAAGTTGGCAAGGTGGGAGGAGAGTGGATGTACCCATAAATTGGGGAACCACTATAAATCTGTGTGTGTTTTTCTGTGTTTTTTTCTTTTTGCAGGTTCTTCAAAGCTAATTACTACCAACACACTAAACTCTAAAGGAGAAATACAAAGATAACAATAACAGTGATACAACCTATTCACCCCCCTAGTTTGCAAGTTACATAGAAAATAAAGACTTTCACACTAGTAGAATCACAATATGAAGGACTTCTACTTATCTAGAGGTTAAAGTCCTAGAGCTGATGTTGGATCCACAGCAAATGAGCACAGCAGCTACCTGTTGATATACTTTGACTCTATAATTGAAATAGCAAGACTTTTTTGATTCTTGATGCTCCAAGACACTAGTCTTCCTCCCTGTAATTGACGCGTGACCGGTGTGCTTTTCATGTCCTCTCTACAGCCTGCAAATGTTACATCTGAATAGCCAGTTAATACAAAATCCCTATTTCTAGGGTACCATAGGCCAAGATCAGGTGTGCCTTTAAGATACCTCAAAATCCTCTTTGCAGCAGAGTAGTGAGATTCTTTGGGGCATGCCTGATACCTGGCACAGACACATGTAGCATACATGATGTCTAGCCTACTTATAGTAAGATATAGAAGGGAGTGAATTATTCCTCTATATAAAGATTTATCAACGAGTTTTACTACCTCATCTTCGTCTATAGGCATACTTGACCCCATGGGAGTTTTCATGGTTAAGGCATTCTCCATTCCAAACTTCTTGATTAACTCCCTGGTGAACGTAGACTGACATATGTATATTCTATCTTCAGTCTGTCTTACTTGGAGACCAAAGAATAGCTTGAACTCACTCATACTCCTCATCTCAAACATCCCTTGCATAAGTTTAGCAAAATTCCTACAAAGGTTGTCACCAGTAGATCCAAATATTATGTCATCTACATAAATCGGGACAAGAATTATCTTGCCCTTAGATTCCCTAAGGAATATGGTCTTGTCTATCTTCCCCCTTGAGAATTTATTCTCAATGAGGAAGCTAGACAGTGTCTTATACCATGCTTTAGTGGCTTGCTTCAACCCATATAGAGCATTCCTAAGTCTATAAATAAAATCTATGAGTTAGAAATAAAAACCTGATGGCTGCTCTACATAGACTTCTTCATTTAAGACACCATTCAGGAAGGCTGACTTCACATCCAACTGGTAGACTTTGAATCCCTTGTGTGCAGCATATGCAAGGAACATTCTGATGGCTTCCAATCTTGCTACATGGGGAAAGCTTTGATAGAACTCAATTCCTTCCTCTTGTCTGTACCCCTTAGCTACCAGCCTTGCCTTATTCTTGATGATGAGGTCATTTTCATCCAACTTATTCATGTAGATCCACTTAGTTCCAATGACATTATATCCTTTTGGTCTGGGAACCAGCTTCCAAACCTTACACCTTTTAAACCATTTCAGTTCCTCTTGCATAGCTACAATTTAGAACAAATCTATGTTGGCCTCTTCAAATCTCTTGGGCTCAACCTGTGACAGGAAACATGAATACAGGGTTGTATTCAGACTTTTACTCCTTGTCACCACTCTTTGGTTTGCATCACTAATGATCTGGTGTCTTCGAGGGTGTCTTTGATGCCTGACAGCAAGTGGCAATCTTCCTTCAGCATCCTGAACTTCAATTGATGGTTCTTGCTGGTCTTCATCCACTCCTTGTATGCCTTGAACTTCTTGTGGAATACTTATTACTTCAACTTTATCTTGGACTGTTAGAACATCTTCATTGATAGTCAGCTTGTCCATCATCTGCTCTATACCTGCAGAACTAGAAGAGGAGCTTGGCAGCTGTCACAACCCGCATTTTCTCTGAATTTGAGAAGTATCAGAGTATGAGAAAACACGCGTCGTGATGCCACGTCGAGCAGGGGATAACTGTCGACGCTCAGGCGAACATCATCTAACTAGACTATGAAATTTCATAAGTTTAATGATTAGAAAAAAAATTAGCTATATTTTAAAGGTCGTATCCCTCGGCTCAGTGGATCATCTAGTCCACAGTTTAAAAACTATACTTATATGTAGCGAAAAATACCTTTTTATATTTGACATTCTATGAGAGTGCATAAGCGACCCCCAAGGTCAACTTATACCATGCAAGACTCTAGATTTATTTTATATTATAAGTAGAAAATGATCCTTTTTACGTTGCTTGGAAAGTAGTGTATGAGTTTTATAAACATGCTGATCATGAGATATACTTATAGTAGTGTTTTTAGGCTTAAAAGTAACTAGCAACCTAGCATAAATCTTCCCAAGAGCAAATAGACTATCTCTAGAAAGGTAGCAGTAAAAGAAACATATCTAGTATCATAAACAAAAACCACCAGCCGGCGTCAACAACCTGACACGAACCCACTAGCGATCTTGTATTTCTGTAACAAAAATAGAAAACTACCTCACAAGACCAAGAAACTGATCTCTACAGTACAAGAGATCACCAGCAACAGCACAGCAAAACTAGCCGCCTACTCGGCTACTAATCAGAACATGAGGCATTCAGAGAAGAAAAGAATAATTCAGCAAGTAAAACAAGAAAAATCTGAATTAGAGCATAATATCAAAATGGAATGAAAGAGAGTAAGTAGACATGACAGTAAAAGCAAATGCTGTCCAAAGTAAGCCAAAGTACACCAAGTACAAGGAAACAACAACAAGCCCTGCCCAAATCCTGCAGAGGCTACAAGGCAAAAGAAAAGAGAACTTGCCACAATATGGTACATTCTACAAGGAAAAAACACCTAACAATCCTAATTTGTGAGTTAATGGCAGTAGTAAACAACATGGACCTGAGTTGGTGACCAAAAACAGTCCCCCAAACAAAACAGTTCCAACTAAAAATTCACTGTATCAGCACAAGGCCACCACATACCCAGCCCGTACCTGGGATTCAAAGGTGGCGGCCACGACAATACCCAACCCATACCTGGGATTAAAAGGTGGCGGCCACGGCTCGCACATAAAACCATCCCACTCCTTTAGAGTGTCAAAACACCACTACCTGCCATAACCTACGATTCGACCTTCAACAAAATAAAGGAAGAAATGAATGGCCGACAAGATATCCCCACCTAGGAGGTAATCAATCGGGGAGAAAAGAAAATGAAAGAAAAGTTCGGTTAAGGCAAAAAAAAAATAAATGCCAAACTCAGATCACAGGAAATCGTCGATCTCAAGCCACAGGAAATCGTCAATCTCAAGCCACAGGACATCATCGATCTCAAGGCACGGGAAATCGTCGAACCCAGTTCGACGATTTTTTTTGTGGAACTTAGGTCACATAAAATCGTCGAACTCAGTTCGATGATTTTCGTTGAACTCAGTTCGACGACTTTCGTCAAACTCAGGACGCAGGCAATCGTCGAACTCAGTTCGCAGGCAATCATTGAACTCAGTTCGACGATTTTCGTCGAACACAGGACACAGGAAATCATCGAACTCAGTTTGACGATCCTCGTCCAACTCAGGCAACCGGAGATCGTCGATCTCAGTTCGACGATTTCCGTCAAACTCAGATCGACGATTTCATCATACCCTCCTCAACTCTCCAGACCACTACTACAAGCCCAGAATCACTCTAATCCTCAAGACTATGGAAAGGAAACGAATTTCTGCTACTGCTACCACAACTGTCATGCGAAATTTACACCCAAACCGAGCCTACCCATGAAATACTCAGCATTATAACACTACAGCAAACTGACCGTAGGCTTAAAAATTTGCAGCAAAAGAGAAATCTGGCAAGACTAAGTAGCATTCCTAGGTTCTAAGAATAGGAACTTAAACTATCTCGAACAGGAAGCAAAAATCTGATATCTGGACAAGAAGGTAAAAATTTTGTAGACTTAAACAAGGAGGTTTCAGGCTAAAAAAAACTAGACATTGATTAAATCTGGAAGGGTTAAGTCAACAGCAACAGGAAACTAGGTGAATAAATTCTACTTGGCAAGGGCAAGGAGTACCACTTGCCTCAATTTCCAGCGATTTATCTTGCACAGCCCTTTCTCTCTCTCTCTCTCTCTCTCTTGGCTCCAGCTGCAACAGCACCTAAACCAGGATTCTAGAGTTTTAATGGCGGAAAAGGATCAAACCAAAAATTCTGAGACCCCTAGAAACACCACGAAAATTGAATCTCTTACCGTAGGAATGAAGGTCTAGGCGAGATCAATCCAAATCCTCCTTCCAAATCGAATTCCGCCCTCTAAAACTCCGGGAATCGGCGGTGGAAGGCAACGGCAGCCCGCCGGTTTTCCTCTCTTGCACAGGGACGACGGTTGTAATCCGAAAAAAGAACATCCACAGTGGCTTTTCTAAATAAGGCTA
Organism: Platanthera guangdongensis; assembly: GCA_039583875.1. NCBI lineage: Eukaryota > Viridiplantae > Streptophyta > Magnoliopsida > Asparagales > Orchidaceae > Platanthera > Platanthera guangdongensis. The sequence continues at coordinate 100,744,920 of CM077158.1, read as the reverse complement.
TATATAGATAGCAGCTAAATCACAAATATTTTCTATTCTTAGCCAATCCAAACGCTGTCAGCCACCTATTCACCATAACTGCTACTATCTAAACAAAATATCCATATATAATATATAATATCGCATTAATATAAATAAAATACAAAACGACGCGAAACCCGAACATCCTCGGAATTCGACGAAATTTGCACCGTAGCTAAATACTCACGCTACGAACGCAACGACGAAGTCGAAATCAACTTTCGACGAACAAAACTCGGGTTATCACTACCCGAAGCAAAAACACAAGCATCCCCCGAGAGGTCTCACCGGTCACCAAAACAGACCCGGCTTGCTAGGGAATCTTGCCAAAAAGTGTACCAACAACCACACAAGGAACATAAAGAGCTAATACAACGCTCTAACAAACGGCACATGCCGGAAATGCGTCAACGTAATGCCAAACGAGAATTAAATAATCGCAGAAAAATCGGGGGCGTTACTGTCACTCCCCCTAAAAGAAAGTTTCGTCCCGAAACTTTACGTACACAACTTCTATTATAGAAGGAAAGTAACAAAACAAGAGTTACTAGAAAGAAAACGTACCAATCAAATCAAGGGAACAGATGAGGGTGAGCCTCCCTCATAGCCGACTCTAGCTCCCAAGTCGCGCTTTCCAAATCCTGAATCTTCCATAGAACCTTCACCATCGGGATAGATTTTGTCCGCAGCACCCGATCTTGAGTATCCAAGATGTGGACCGGCACCTCAACATATGAAAGATTAGGCTCCAACTAGGGCACAACATCCAAGACTTGCCCACTACTTCGCACACACTTCCGTAATTGGCTTACATGAAATACATTATGAACATCTGGGAAATTTGCTGGCAAATCCAATCTATATGCTGACACGCCAATCCGCTCAACAATTTTAAACGGGCCCACATACCTCGGATCCAATTTCTGGTTCTTACCGAACCTCTTAACACCAACCATCGGGGAAACCTTAAGAAACACCAGGTCCCCTACAGAAAACTCCAAGTCAGACCTACGCTGGTTAGCATTCTTCTCATATCTCTCTTGAGCTATACGAAGCTTTTCTCGAATAAGCTTCACTGCGACTTCCATTTCCTCGAGCGCATCTGGACCCAACATAGGCCTCTCAACGACCTCGCTCCAAAATAAGGGAGTTCTACTGCGCCTCCCATACAAAGCTTCAGACGGAGCCATTTGCAAGCTCTCCTGGTAACTGTTGTTGCATGCAAATTCCAAAAGCCGCAAAAGCTCATCTCATGCTCCCCCGTGGTCCAAGATGTAGCACCAGATCATATCCTCAACTATCCGATTCACTCGCTCAGTCTGACCATTGGTCTGAGGGTGGTAAGCTGTATAATACCTCAAATCTATAAGCAAACCCTCTTGCAGACTCCTCCAGAAGCGAGATGTAAACGGGAGTCTCGATCCGAAATGATGCTAACTGACACACCGTGTAATCTGATGACCTCATCCAAGTACAGCTATGCTATCTTTTTCATCGGGTAATCTATCTTATAAGTTACGAAGTGCGCACACTTCGTCAATCGGTCCACGATCACCCATACTGAATCAAATCACCTTGGAGATCTCGGTAAGCCCGTAATGAAGTCCATAGAAATACTCTCCCACTTACAAGTCGGGATCTCCAACGGAGTCAACTTCCCACCAGGCCTTCCATGATCGGCCTTCACACGCTTGCAAGTGTGGCACTCAGCAACAAATCGGGCTATATCACCCTTCATCCCATACCACCTGGCAATCTGCTTCAATTCATGATACATCTTTGTAGATCCTGGATGGTAGGAAACACTGGATCAATGAGCCTCTCTGCAAATCATACCCCTAATGTATCCAACAGCGGGGATGCAAAACCTGCCGCGGTACTTCAAGGTACCTGCATGATCGATAGAAAAATCCGGCAACTCCCCTCTCTCAGTCCTTAGGTATAAGTGCAGAAGATCCGGATCATCCTTCTGGTGCAACCTGGTAAGTGCAATCCAAGACGGTTCTGTCACTGCCAAACTGCTCTGCATGTCACAGCGTCCCACGGAAATATCCATCAGGAGGAACTCTTCCACTAAACGATCGTCGGTGAGATTAAAGATCTTCCCCATCTTCCGGCTCAGGGCGTCGGCCACCACATTGGCCTTTCCCGGATGATACTGTATCTCCACATCAAAATCGGCCACATACTCTAGCCACCGCCACTAGCGCAGATTCAACACCTTCTGTGTAAACACGTACTTTAGACTTTTATGATCTGTGAAGATCTTGCACTGAGCACCATAAAGTAGATGCCTCCACAACTTTAGCGCATAAATCACCGCTGCAAACTTAAGGTCATGCGTTGGGTAATTTCTCTCATGAGTCTTTAGTTGTCTTGACCCATACGCAATCACTTTTCCAGCCTGCATCAACACGCAACCCAGACCAACATGCGAAGCATCCACGTACACATCATACTCCACGCCCTCAGTAGGTAGGGTCAGAATGGGAGCAGTGCACAATCTGTTCTTTAGTTCCAGGAAGGTTTCTTCACACTTCTCGCTCCAAACAAAGGCTGTGTCCTTTTGAGTCAACCTGGTGAAAGGTGCAGCCATGGTAGAGAAACCCTCCACGAACCTCCTGTAGTAGCCGGCCAACCCTAGTAAGCTTCTAATCTCCTTGGGTGTGCCCGGCCTGCACCAATCCATCACTGCTACGATCTTTTTCGGTTCGATCGAGATACCATCCTTATTGTTGGGTATTGTATCCACAATCACCTGGATTTGAGGAAGCCACCTGTCAAGCTAAGAAGAATTCACAATGTATTTGATGAAACTTCTTAAGTTGTGCTTGCAGTTCTTCCACGCTAAGTGCACACCAATGTCAGGGTGCAGTAGTTCAATATACACGGGTCTGCATGACGTAATCCCTCGTTGAGCAGATCAGTATGTTGGCCTACATGTACTCTCTCTATTGGAGTGCACTTACTTTCAAGTATAGGGCCGTGTTTATGCAAGAGAAGACAAGGAGCAAGGATTGGTCAAGGAGCTCATCATGGGTGGAAAGATGAAAATTCGTCCAAGTACAATTCGACGAGAATCACCAAGTGATTCTCGCCGATTCGGCGAGAATCACTAGTGATTCTCGCCGAATCGCCGAATCGTCGAGAATCACTAGTGATTCTCGCCGACTCTATCCGGCTACCTCAAAACGGTGCCAAGTAAGATTCGACGAGAATCACTAGTGATTCTCGCCGAACCCATCGTTGAGCAGATCATGAATGCCAAGTTATATTCGTTGAGAATCAACAAGTGAATCGTCGAGAATCACTAGTGATTCTCGACGAATCGTCGAGAATCACTAACTGATTCTCGCCGATTCGTCGAGAATCACCTATGATTCTCGACGAATTTTACTTGGCGATTTCTCGAGATGCTGCTGCACCGGATTCTGCAGCTGGACTATTTTGAACCGGATTTCGGGTATCTACGTGTGGGACCCACAACGGTCATATTGTAAGTATCTACAGTGTATAAATACACGGGTATTTTTGCACAGCAAAAGGAGCGAAGAAGAAAAGAAAAACGTGAGCCGTGACTTGACCTAGTTCGCGATTTCCGCCGCCGCCTCCGTCGCCGCGCGAGAGTGTAGATCGCCGGTCTTGATCGTGGTTCTTCCAGATCTCCGGTCGATAGAAGCTTAGCTAAGCTTAGAGTCTCACGTTTCTAACCGGAGATCTCTTGTCTCTTGATTTGTAGATCGGGAAAATCTTCCCCGTCCGAATCGATTGAGACGATTGATCCTATTGTGATCGTTGGTAGACCTAGCTAGCTTCGCTACGAAGTTTGGATCTCCAAAGTACAGCAGCCGCGCACCGTCATTGCCGCTGATCCCGAACCAAGCCGCCGCTCGTCTTGCCGCCGCCGGTTCCGGGGAGATTCTCTCCAAGAGAGATCTAGGGTTGTAGACTCTTCGTTGACTTCACGAACACGTCGTCAAACGAAGAGGAACACCGTAGTGTCCAAACGTAGTTTGTATCTTTTGTACATTCTATCTATTTTTGTTGTAAAGGAACGGTTGTTCCGAGGTGTAAGGGTTGGGTGCAACCCATGATGTGGGAGTGTTGACTCCTACGTGTGGAAGGGTTCCTTCCGATAGTGCAAGGATTGGATTTCAATCATGTTGGTGAAGAGACCGAGTCGTCCCTTGTTGGGAGATAGGTCGAAGGGGGAAAGTGGATGTACCCAAGTCGGGGAACCACTATAATTTGCATGTGTATTCTGTGTGCTGTGCTGTTTATTTTTATCGTGCAGGTACATTCGTAAATTCCGCAAAAACGCTGCACGTCACCTATTCCACCCCCCCCCCCCATAGGTGAAGATAGTTGACACTAGGTGGACTTTCAAGTGGTATCAGAGGGAGGTTGCTCATCAAAAAGGTTTACACCTTGAGTAGTATCCTGCCACCGGTGTCAGAAGCATGGAGCTGGATTATGGGATATCGCCACTAAGACTCCCCGCATGTACAAAGGAGTTTTATCCTGTTTGGAGGATGAGGGTGTCATATCACTTGGAGGCCATCGATCCTCGAGCATCCTTCATCCTGGAAGAGGGTCCGTTTATCCCTATGAAGACCTCCGACTCTAGAATCCAAGTGCCCAAGTGCATTGCTGAGATGTCAGAGACGGAACTTTCATTATTTAAATTGGACCAGAGGATTCGTCAAATTATCATGGATATCTGGTCTGGAGCTTCTCGCTCTAGATTGGAAAAATGTAGGACGGCTAAATCTATGTGGGAGACGATCTCAGAGCTTATGGGGTGGTCAGAGAAAGCTGAAATTTGCTGTCAACCAGAGGATGAAGCCTATGTGGGGGTCCTCACCTCTGAGGATGAAGGTATGGATCTCTCGGACAACATCAGAGCTCCAGTGTCCGTGTCAGAGACTGAAGAGGCAAGTGAGGAAAGCAGCTCTGATGAGGATGAGACAATGGTCACTGCCTCTAATGATAATAACACAAAAGAGCAGGTAACCTCTTCATCCTGCCCAGTATCTCTTGAAATTTCTGTAGACAGGAACTGCTTTCCTTCAGACGATTCTGATTCCCTGAAGAGAGCCCTTCAGAAAAGCAACCTACTTGCTGAGGAGCAAGCTCAAGAGATTGCTCGACTGAAGATCTTGTTGGTTCTCCAATTGGCGTCCAACAAGGTCAAGGACTCTAAGATCTCAGCTCTAGAAAGTAGTCTAGAGAATGAGAAAAGAATAGTATCAAACTTTTCCAAGGTTGATGCTATAAAGAGAAAGCAAGAAAACGGGTGGATCTCCCGGATTATCAATTCGTGGAGAAATGGGGAAACGGTATTCCGACCCCCCACTCCAAGCAGGAAGGCAACTCATCATGCCTTCAGGTATGACCACAGGAATAGTCGTGGTCACTGCAAGGGTGATCTGTCCCCATGTGGAGACACCCGTAGTGCAAGGGTCGTCGTGGCCACCCATGAGAGAATACCTAAGGCTCATTCTGAGCCCTTTGTATTCACTGCCACTGCCTCAACTCAGTGTGAATCTGCATGTCCCAGCTCACAGAAGACTTCTCACCACCCGAGGACACAGGATAGGGAGGATAGAAGTCATGGTGTAAGTTTTCATGGGGCCTCAGGAAGGGGGATGCCTGAAAGAAAGGCACCACTTTCCCGGCCTCATGACGCTCACAACATGCATTCCTTCCACCCTTCCACGTGTCACGATGGAAGAGGAAATTTTGTGAGGAGATCATGCTCTATCCCGTTTAGGCCTAGGACCGTGACTACCTCAGTCACTAGATCAGGTCGGAAACGGCGATACAACATTCACCAATGTTGGTGCTGTGGCAAAGTGGGGCACTTTGCCATCGACTGTTGGCACAACCCCTCTGTGCCAAAGGCAAGGGCTTATCCACATTCTCGGGACAGAGGTAGTCTTCCTGGCAGGTTTTCTGAAGGAAGGCAGTCGAGTGCTTATGCTAACAGGAACCTAGGACCCAATATGATTTGGGTTCCTAAGGTAAAGTAATTCTTTCTTGCAGGGTAGTCTAGGTTCCCTTAAATATGATGGGAACTAGATAGTAGATCGCTCAAGACTAAATTGGAACAAGCGTCTGGAATAACAGATGTGATATCTAATTGAGCTTATTCACATCGAGATCCTAATATGTTTTACCTGAGGGACTATATGATAACTCTCATTATCCCAGGTACTTTTGATCGTTTCAAGGACTTGAGTCATATTGTATCCACATTCACATATATATATATGTATAATTATACTTATGCTTATACGTATATGTGTGCTCATCTAAGGATAGGTCAACAAGGTGAATATAAAGATTAGATACATCATTAAAGAGTTATCGGAAATTCCACTGGTAGATTCGAGAACTAACATCTGCAGGCGTAAATTAATTCACTGAAAACTAACAAAGATATGTCGTTGGAAATCTCGGCAACGAAAATACATCATTGGAAACCTTGCCATCAATAAATGTATGGAAAAGCCGGCTCAAACCCTAATAGCTTGGCTTTAAGGAGTATCTATATAGTTAGAAGACTTTCAAATTAACTTAGACAAATGGAAACCGTAAGAATCCCATTTAACTCGTCGAGCTTGGCATTTAAGGAGAATCCCATTCTCGCCAAAGGATCAAGAAGAATCACATTTAAGGAAGAATTCCCGCCGACTCTTCACATTCCTTAGGAATCGCGCGAGGTTTCTTCCGCCGACCCGCAGGAAGCTCGTCGAATCGTCTTCTCGCAAGGTTCTCATCGAATCTCGCACGGTCTTCGCCAAATCCCGCAAGGTTCTCCATCGTCTTCCCGTAAGTAACCCACCAGGAATCGCACAGGCTTCCGTCGAATCCCGCCGAACTCCGCAGGAAACTCTCCTACTCACCGAAGGTCTCCATCGCTGTTTCCCGCAAGTTCTCCACCGAAGGTCTTCCCAAAGGTATCTCTCTGAGTCGTGAAAGTTTCCGTTGACATCTCGCAGGAAGCTCACCGACCACTTCTCACAGGACGCTCAAGGAAGATTTCTCGCAGGAAGCTCACCAACTCACTCCCGTATACGGCTTTAGGTAACCTCTTCCTCACCCGTACTTGAACGTTATCACTAGTGATGCTCCCCTTTTTACTGTTCATTAAGCGTAGAGTAGGGCTTCTCTCCCTAGATCTGCAATGGCTCCAAGGACAACCGCTGGGCTAGTCACTGGATGCGAGCTGGTTCTCACAGGGTTCTCTCAGGCCTCTGACGAATTCAGAAACATTATTCTGATGCTGGAAGAGGCTGGGCTCTCATTCGTCCTGGAGCACCCGTGCAAAATCCTGGACAAAGAGGTGCTGGAGTTCTTCGCTACAGCAAGAATCCGGAATGGCGACTCTCTTATCAAAAGCAAGGTGGCTGGGGAGAAGATCAAGATGCCTGCCAGCAAGCTGACCCGCTTCCTGCAGCTCTCTAGCTCGGAGCACGAGGACTATCTTGAGGAAGAAGACAAAAGCAGGACTCTCTTATTCTGTGGTCTCCCACGAGGAACTCGGTCAATAAAGCGCAAGGATATGAATGAAGAAGGGAAGCTTCTATCAGACATAATCGAAAAAGTACTCATCTGCAAGCCAGGCTCTCATGATCATATCTCTGCAGACATGTTCAAGATCCTGGTGGCCATTGTCTGCAGAAAAAGGTTCAACTGGGGGGAGCTGCTGTTTGAGAAGATAAAGGACACCCTGCGATCTCCGAGCTTTGGCCGACTAATAAGTCTATATCTCAATCAGCTGAATGGAGACAAGTATGACATGAGCAAAGGTGTTCCTATACACTACTTAAAGAAAATGGACTCAAGTGTGTTTGACAGATGGGAGAGGCGAATTGGGCAGGCTGCCTTGGAAGAACAACAGGAAGTATCTCCAGTAGCAACCCCCAGTGAAATTCCTGATACTTTAACTGCAGGAATTGAGGGGGGGCCTCTACCCACTCATGCTGATGTAGTATCTGACATCTCCCAGCTGGCCAGAGATGCTGTGGCAGATCTACATGAAGAAAGTGAACCTGAGCTGGAGAATGAGGAGGCCCTGAACCGGAACGATCAAGGAGCCGAAGCTGAGGTACAGGGGACTGCTGACCAAGAGTTGGAAGAGGATGCTGATGAAGATGATTTCATGGATGATGAAGGAGAGGATGATGGCAATGAGGGATGAGAAGCCTTGGAGACTCCGGATCTCATAGAACCTCCATCTGACAAGCACGCACCTGAGAGCGTTCCTGAGAACATTGGTGCACAAGTGGAGGGGGAGTCCGAGAAATCTGCAGATGCTGCAAGTGTTCCTCCATTAGAGATTATGCTGGTGTCTAGCTCTACAGGTGCTTCTGCTGAAGAGCAAGGCCAAGAAGTGCCTCAGAATATTCCTCTACGAGATGATATTGCCACTCACACCGTGAATATCATTCAGGGCATAGTGGATGAGCTTAAGAACTCTTTTGAAAAAGCTCAAAATAAAATGCTGAAAAGGATTAAGGAATCTGAAAATCTAATGCTCAAGAATATGGTGGAGATCAATCATAAACTTGACGTGATGGAAAAGAAATTTGAAGAAAAGTATACCGCGGCCGGCGAAGCTGTCACACTTCTTATGGCTGGATTGAAAAAGAACACTGATACACTTGCTGTAGTAAATCAAAATGCTCATGTAGTAGCAAACAACATTCAAAAGTTTGACGGTAATATGGTCACTCTCAACGCCAATCAGCAGGCATTGGTCACTGAATTCTCCCGGACCACCAAGCATATTGATGACTCACTGCACTCCTATGCAAACTTCATCGCAGTCGAACCAAAAAGGGGGAGAAGGAATACATAGCTAAGATGGCTGAGCTCCGAGAAGTCATGATCAAAAACTTCGAACAGTCAAACAAATACGTCTATGACAGCAGCTGGTGGATGCTCCACCAGGCGTTAGGCGTCGCCTTGCCTGAAAATCCTGCGGATATTCATGCTCCTGAGACTTCTATGGCCGCTGAGGGAGTAAGTGCTGCTGAGGGAATAAGTGCAAGTGCTGCAGATGTTCCCATAAGTGAAGCTGATGCTAGGGCTATTTCCAAAGCTAAACTGAGGAGCATGTTTGACCAAGAGGCCCTAGCAAATGCCAGGGGCAAGAGAAAATCTCAGGAAGGGACCTCCAAGGAGACACTAGCTGAGAAGAGAATCAGAATGAGTGAGGAGGAAGTACGAACCGAAAAGTGGAGTCCAGTTTCAAAGAACATCATCTTGGACATCTTCTGGCTACAAGAAAAAGGAGAACTCAATCGAAACGAAGTATACAGCCAGTATGAGTGGGAAATGCACAAGACGTATGAAGCGAAACGAAACATCTTCTTCAGAAACAACACGGATGCAGATAAAGTTCCTCCTCCCAGATATTATCCGAAGCCTAAAGAGTATATGGAGAGGCAAAGGAAGAATTACTTGGCGCAAAAACTCAAGCATGACTTAACTAAGGAAAAATAGTCAACAATTTATAGCTTGTCATTTTCTCTTAAGAACATTTAATGTTTATTGTTATTATATGAACCATTCTGAGATTATATGTGTATATATATATATTGGTATATATATTTGAATTTGTGAATGACTCAAGTCCTGATCTGGTTGCTTATATTCTCTTGTGCTGCATGTTTAACTTCTGAATGCTATGTTTATTATTTGATTGGTGTTATTCATCTTAGCTAGTAGGGTTTTGGCTTCGTCAAATAGGGGGAGATTATTGGGTATTGTATCCACAATCACCTGGATTTGAGGAAGCCACCTGTCAAGCTAAGATGAATTCACAATGTATTTGATGAAACTTCTTAAGTTGTGCTTGCAGTTCTTCCACGCTAAGTGCACACCAATGTCAGGGTGCAGTAGGTCAATATACACGGGTCTGCACGACGTAATCCCTCATTGAGCAGATCAGTGTGTTGGCCTACGTGTACTCTCTCTATTGGAGTGCACTTACTTTCAAGTACAAGGCCGTGTTTATGCAAGAGAAGACAAGGAGCAAGGATAGGTCAAGGAGCTCATCATGGGTGGAAAGACGAAAATTCGTCCAAGTACAATTCGACAAGAATCACCAAGTGATTCTCGCCGATTCGGCGAGAATCACTAGTGATTCTCGCCGAATCGTCGAGAATCATTAGTGATTCTCGCCGACTCTATCCGGCTACCTCAAAACGGTGCCAAGTAAGATTCGACAAGAATCACTGGTGATTCTCGCCGAACCCATCGTTGAGCAGATCATGAATACCAAGTTATATTCGTTGAGAATCAACAAGTGAATCGTCGAGAGTGATCGACATCTCGAGTGATTCTCGACGAATCGTCGAGAATCACTAACTGATTCTCGCCGATTCGTCGAGAATCACCTATGATTCTCGACGAATTTTACTTGGCGATTTCTCGAGATGCTGCTGGACCGGATTCTGCCGCTGGACTATTTTGAACCAGATTTCGGGTATCTACTTGTGGGACCCACAACGGTCATATTGTAAGTATCTACAGTGTATAAATACACGGGTATTTTTGCACAGCAAAAGGAGCGAAGAAGAAAAGAAAAATGTGAGCCGTGACTTGACCTAGTTCGTGATTTCTGCCGCCGCCTCCGTCGCCGCGCGAGAGTGTAGATCGCCGGTCTTGATCGTGGTTTCTTCCAGATCTCCGGTCGATAGAAGCTTAGCTAAGCTTAGAGTCTCACGTGTCTAACCGGAGATCTCTTGTCTCTTGATTTGTAGATCGGGAAAATCTTCCCCATCCGAATCGATTGAGACGATTGATCCTAGTGTGACCGTTGGTAGACCTAGCTAGCTTCGCTACGAAGTTTGGATCTCCAAAGTACAGCAGTCGCGCACCGTCGTTGCCGTCGATCCCGAACCAAGCCGCCGCTCGTCTTGCCGCCGCCGGTTCCGGGGAGATTCTCTCCAAGAGAGATCTAGGGTTGTGGACTCTTCGTTGACTTCACGAACACGTCGTCAAACGAAGAGGAACACCGTAGTCTCCAAACGTAGTTTGTATCTTTTGTACATTCTATCTATTTTTGTTGTAAAGGAACGGTTGTTCCGAGGTGTAAGGGTTGGGTGCAACCCGTGATGTGGGAGTGTTGACTCCTACGTGTGGAAGGGTTCCTTCCGATAGTGCAAGGATTGGATTTCAATCCTGTTGGTGAAGAGACCGAGTCGTCCCTTGTTGGGAGATAGGCCGAAGGGGGAAAGTGGATGTACCCAAGTCGGGGAACCACTATAATTTGCCTGTGTATTCTGTGTGCTGTGCTGTTTATTTTTATCGTGCAGGTACATTCGTAAATTCCGCAAAAATGCTGCACGTCACCTATTCCCCCCCCCCCCATAGGTGAAGATAGTTGACACTAGGTGGACTTTCACTTATTCACCACGTGCCCCAGAAATGAGAACTGAGGCAACCGAAATTCGCACTTACTCAACTTGGCGAATAACTTGTGGTTCCTCAACTCCGATAGAACCAAGCGCAGATGCTGCTCATGCTCCTCAGCACTGCGAGAGTAGATCAACACATCATCGATGAATACCACCACGAACTTGTCTAGAAAGTCCTTGAACACCCGGTTCATCATATCCATGAAATCTAATGGTGCGTTGGTCAAACCAAACGACATCACTAGAAAATCGAAGTGTCCATGCCTCGATCTAAATGCTGTCCGTGGAATTTCTGCCTCACGGATCCTGAGCTTATGATAGCCAGAACGAAGATCGATCTTGGAAAATACCGTGCTACCACGTAACTGATCAAATAAGTCATCGGTCCTCGGCAGAGGTACCTGTTCTTAATTGTGACTTTGTTCAGCTCCCTATAACCGATGCACAGCCTCATCGACCCATCCTTCTTCATCACAAATAGAATAGGAGCACCCCAAGGCGACGAACTCTACCTGATAAATCCTTTTGCAAACAACTCGTCCAACTGGACTCGCAACTCCTCCAACTCACGAGGGGCCATCTGATGCGGCGCCATAGCAATAGGATGCGTACCCGATTCTAAATCAATCACAAACTCAACATCCCGCTCGGGGTGAAGACCAGGAAGGTCATCAGGAAAAACATCAGAGAAACCACGTACAACAGGAATCTCCTCCAAGCACGGTACACTAACAACAGTCCCAACCACCGAGACTAAACAATCAAAATAATCAGAACGAAACAGCTTCTGAGCACATACCGCAGAAATGACAGGAGAATCCTGGCACGGATCAACATACACACTTCCAGGCTGACCGTTGTCCTTGATGAAGTCCAAGCACTTCCCTTTGCGCTGAATAACCGCATCATACTTAGACAACCAGTCCATGTCCAGAATAACATCGAAGTCCTCTAGATCAATCATCTTCAAGTCTACCTTCGTAAGAAAGTCCCCCAACAAAACAGGGCAATCCAAAATTCCCAAATCTAATAACACAGATTCACCAGAAGGGAACTTGATGCGGAAGGTATCACGAACTTGATCTAGAATCAACCGATAACGCTCTACAAAAGTTCTAGCCACAAACGAGTGGGTAGCGCCAGAGTCGAACAGAACACGCACCCAGCGGTTCTTCACCTTAAATTTCTCTATAGGAGTATATATAAGCAACTAAGGAACAACCAAAACAAAACTGTTGGAACACCCTATTACTAATTTGGGTCAGGATCACTATGTCTCTAGGAAACCTGTTTTTGACCTCCTGTATAAATCTAAAGGTCAATTAGAATTGAGTCTAAGGGTTAGAAGCCTAGGTTTGGAAGCTGCCCTCATGACCCAGAATTTTCAGTTTGAGACTAAGTCATATCGTCGAGCTCAGCACGACGATTCGTCGAACTCCAATCGACGATCGTCTAACTCAACTTCGACAGATCGTCGAACTCTATTCGACGATTGCCGAGCTCAACTTCAACAAATCGTCGAACTCCATTCGTTGATCTGCGAGCTCAGTTCGACGATCTTGACTCAGTATTGGATCTCTATCTCTGAGCTCAGTTCGACGATCTTTGAGCTCAGATCGACGATTTTTGTTGCTGTATAAGTCCATATCGCTGAGCTCAGTTCGACGATAGCAGAGCTCAGTTCGATAATTTTCTGATGACTTCAAGGATTTTTCAAGTTTCAAATTCAGAACAGTTAAGGAGTTATTCAGCAATTAATTCAGAAGATTTTCTAGCCGTTTTCATTTATTTCTGGACCAAGTTTCAAGGGATTATCAAGGAATGTTTCTTTGGACTTTCCTCTAGAAGACAATTGCAATTAAGGATGCAATTAATGTCAGGCAACGGCTATTCTTGACAGAGGATGTTTCTCTATTCAATACCAGAGAATAAAATACAAGAATTTTTGAATCTCTCTCAGCACTCAGAACACAGACAAGAAGAACAAGAACAAAATATTCTCTGTCTCAAAGAATTCTCTCAAGAACACACATCCAAGGAGATCAACCATCTGAAATCTTCTGACCTCTTGTGATTCAATTGTTCAAGGCCAACATCTCTCCAGACACCTAACATTTCAGCTGTTGCTAAAATCATCACTTGCTGGAGATCAACTTCTGAAGGTCTATCACCCTACAGCAAAGCTTCATTTCCTGAACATCTCAAGAACTCAGGGGGAGCTTTGACAACAGCAAATCCACATAGTCTTCTCAGCTGCTTTGAGAAAGAGAAGACTTCCATAACTCTCTCATCCCCATCTCTGTAAAGGGTTTTTCAAACTCCCTTCAAAAGTTTGAGTTTGGTTTTTGAGCACCTTGTCAAAAGCTCATTGGTGGCAAGACACCTGATCAAAAAATCTGATTTGGTTTTTGAGCACCTTATCAAAAGCTCATTGGTGCCCAGGATACCTGATCAACTCATCCTGTAGTGGATTCCTACCTAGGGTGGTAGAAGAGTGGATATACCCAAGTTTAGGGGAACCACTATAGCTCCTTGTGTCTTCTGGCTTGCTTGTCTTTATCTTTTGTTTCTGGCTGTGATTGTTTTGTGATTAGTTTAGATCTGTGATTAATTTCTGTTGTAGGTTATTCTGTGATTAGATTTAATAATTGCTTCCCTGTTCACTCATATTACAACAATTGTTGTAAAAAGTTTTCAAGCACCATATACTTTATTCACCCCCCCCCCTCTAGAGTATATCAGATCTAGCTGCACTTTCAATTGGTATCAGAGGGAGGTTAGTTAAACATACCACACCTTGGTGGTTGTACAGGCTAACACCTGAACCCAAAGATTCCTAGTTAGATCTGTTTTCTTTTGAGTTTATTATTAGATTTTGTTTTCACAAATCATGGCCCAAAACAAAGATTATGCTAGCACCAGATCTCTAGTGTGCAATCTATCCAAGTTTGCACTTTGGAAGGCAAGGATCAGATTATACATGAATTCTATTGACGAGGATATTTTTAATTCTGTGTTGACAGTTTGCCCAAGACCTCCAGAGAACTCAAGTACAAATGTTGTTCCACCTCCATCAGGAACAGATGCTGACATCAAGAAATGGAAGGTAGCTGATGCCAAGGCTATGAACATCTTAGCACAGACCATGTCTGATGACATCTTTCAAAAGGTGGCTGAATGCAATTCAGCAAAGGAAATCTGGGATAAACTCTCAGAAATAGTCTCAGGCTCAGCTGATGAGAGAAAGGACAGGAGATCCCACCTCATATCTCAATATCAGAATTTCAAGAAGGGAGAAGCTGAATCAGTTGGAGACATGTACAATAGACTTAGTCTGATAGTCAGTGAACTCAGGACTTTGGATAAGGATATCTCACTAACTGAACTCAATGACAAAATTCTAATGTGCTTCCCTAGCACTTGGGATTCAAGAATCTGGCCAATCAAGGATGCCAGAAGTTTGAATGAGATCACCACTGAAGCTCTATTGGGTAAGCTCAAATCTTATGAGCTACTCATCAAGAATAGAGAAGAAGAACAGAAGGCTGCCTCACCAGCCACAAGAAAAGAGAAGACAATAGCCTTCAAAGCAACTGAAGATCAGCCTGAAGACAAAGTCACAGGCAATGATGAGTTGCTCAGTCTGTTGGCCAAAAGATTCTACAAGATGGCCAGGAAGGACTTCAGAAAGAGATCATACAAGGAGCATGATAAGCCAAGGTATGATAAGTCAATCAACAATAAGGAAATTGTCTGCTTTGGTTGCAGGAAACCAGGGCACATTGTACCTGACTATCCAGAGAACAAAAACAAGGACAGAAGGGACAAGAAAGAAAGAAGAAGGGAAAAGGACTTCAAGAAAAGTAACAATGGCAAACCCTCCACAAGCAAGAATAAACACACAAGGAAGGGATTTGTTGCTGAATCCTGGAGTGAAACTGAAGAGTAATCAGAAGCCTCATCCAGCTCCAGTGATGATGAAGATGATGCAGAAGAGAAGGAGTTATGCATGATGGCAATCAATGCCTCTCAACATAATTCAGATGAAGAAGAGTCAGAGTCAGATTCAGAGACTCAACTTGAAGAAGATCAGGTAATCAGTTCTTTTGATTTCAATTCAGAGGACTTCAAATCTGAGTTTAAAGCATTATGTTTAGACCTGCTAAAATCTGAGAAGGAAATTATCTCTCTCAGAAATCATTTATCTGAACATAATACCTTAAAGTCAGAAAACCTCAAACTCTCTCAGGAGTTGGAGTGCTGTAGGGAGCAGATAGCTTCACTGAAAAGTGAGCTATCTGAGGCCAAGAAGCTTGAAGAATCCCTTAATGGGAGAAGTATCAAGCTGATGGACATCACAAGCACAGTGAACTCCAGATTTAATAGTACACTGGGCTTGGGTGCTTCATCCAACCAACCCATAGTTCTAATAACTCCAATAAAGTTCATTTCTGATAAAGGAAAGGGAGTTGTAGAGGTAGCTAGGAAAAATTCTGATCTGCCCAAGAAAACTAAGTTCCAGCAGAAATCGTCGAACGGAGCTCGACGATCGCCGAACTCAGATCGACGATCTCAGGCAAAATTGTCGAACTCAGGTCGACGATCTCAAGTTCCTGAACTCTGCCCTAGTCGACCGTCGAATGGAGCTCGACGATCTGACCCAAGATCGTCGAACGTAGCTCCACGATCGTCGAACAGAGATCAGAGCTCTGGAAACTCTTTCAAGGGAAAATCAAAATCCAATCCTAGGGGTCCTTCATCCCAAACCTTTAACCCTTATACTGAATGGATTATACCTCCAAGGAGATATCATCCTGAAGGATATAAGAGTCAACTTGGGATGTCTTTTATTTTAGAGTTTAAAGGTTATCAACCTAGGCCCAAGGTAAACTGGGTCAAAAATAAATGAATTATCTTATGTGCAGGTGAAGACCTATCCAACATCTAACCAGCAATGGTACTTGGATAGTGGGTGCTCTAAGCACATGACAGGAAACAAGGACAACCTCACATCCTTTAGAGCAAAGCTTGGACCCAAAGTTATCTTTGGTGATTCAAACTTTGGACAAACTAAAGGATATGGTGCAGTCCAGATTGGATCAGTAACATTCAAGAAGGTAGCTTATGTGGAAGGACTGAAGCACAACTTAATAAGCATCAGTCAGCTATGTGATGAAGGTTACCAGGTGACCTTCAGCAAAGCATTATGTAAGATCAAGTCAGAGGACAACACAACTGTGTTGACAGGTAAAAGTAAAGGTAATATCTATCTAGTAGATTTTCTTTCAACAGATGTAGATATTTGCCAGTTCAATTCTGTCTGTAGACCAAATATTTTATGGCATAAGAGACTAGGACACTTAAACCTTAGAACTATTGTTAGGCTATCCAAGTACAACCTTGTTAGAGGACTACCTTCTGGCCCCTACATGAAGGAAGGACTCTGCAGGGCTTGTCAATTAGGCAAGCAAACTAAAAATAGCTTTAAGTCACTTAATAAGAGTGATTCACCTAGGATATTGTATCTGTTACACATGGATCTTTTTGGACCCATCATAGTACAAAGCCTAGGAGGGAAATCTTACACTTTGGTAGTTGTAGATGACTTCTCTATATTCACTTGGGTGTTCTTTCTGAGAAAGAAGTCTGATAACTTTAAGTGTTTGACAGAGTTTCTCAAATGTATACAGATTGAGTTCAATACTCACATTGCCCTGATCAGAAGTGATCATGGGACAGAGTTTGATTCTCTTCTTATGCAAGAGTTCTGTCAGAGTGAAGGGATCAGACACACTTTCTCAGCTCCTAGAACTCCTCAACAAAATGGGGTAGCTGAAAGGAAAAATAGAACCCTTATTGAATCTGCCACTATATTGTTGTCAGATTCTCACCTTCCTCTATCCTTTTGGGCAGAGGCAGTGAACACCTCCAACTATGTGCTGAATAGAAGTTTGATACATAAACTAAAGGGAAAGACTCCCTATGAATTACTCAAAGGGAAGAAACCTAAAGTTGATTATTTTAGAGTTTTTGGTTGCATCTGCTACATACATAATAATGACAAGAAATATTTAGCAAAATTTCAAGCTAAACCTGATGAAGGAGTGTTTCTGGGATACTCCATGATCAGTAAGTCTTATAGGGTTTATAATCAATCATCTCTAAAAATTGAGGAATCTGTTCATATATCATTTGATGAATCTAACATGTCTTTCAAGTAGAAGATCTCTTCTACCATAGAACCTTTGCAGGAACATTCTCTTGTTGAAGACTTGAACAAGTTACAGGTTACTCAAAAGGATGAAAGCAGTGAAGATGAAGAAAGTGTTCAACACATTGAAGAGAAATAACCTGAAAAGCCAGTTGTTGTACCACAAGAGGAAACAACAACACAAGTTGGTGAACAATCAACACCCCCTGTTGATTTAGTAACATCAAGAGATCATCCAATTTCCCAAATAATTGGAGACATCTCAGCTGGTGTGCAAACCAGAAATCAGGTCAACCAAAACCTGTTGCACACTTGCTTCCTATCTCAAATTGAACCACAGTCCATTCAAGATGCAGAGCAAGATCCACACTGGATCATTGCAATGCAAGAAGAGTTGCATCAATTTGAAAGGAACAAAGTGTGGGAACTAGTGCCAAAGCCTAAGGATCACTCCATTGTTGGAACAAAGTGGGTGTTCAGAAACAAACTGGATGATCAAGGAGTAATTGTAAGGAACAAGGCAAGGCTAGTTGCTCAAGGATATTCTCAAGAAGAAGGAATAGACTATGACCAGACTTTTGCACCAGTTGCAAGATTGGAAGCCATCAGAATTTTTTTAGCTTATGCAGCACATAAAGGATTCAAAGTATATCAGATGGATGTGAAAAGTGCATTTCTAAATGGAGACATCAAAGAAGAAGTATATGTCAGATAACCTCCAGGTTTTATCTCTCCAACTTATCCTGATTATGTTTTTAGGTTGAACAAAGCATTATATGGTCTCAAGCAAGCTCCTAGAGCATGGTATGAGACCCTAGCATGCTTCCTTTTGGAAAATGGATTTTTGAGGGGTAGAGTAGACAAAACTCTTTTCTTTAGAACCCATAAGTCTCATACCCTACTAGTACAGATTTATGTAGACGATATTATTTTTGGTTCTACTGATTCAAAATTGTGCATAAGGTTTTCCAACCTAATGCATTCTAAATTTGAAATGAGTAGCATGGGTGAGTTATCCTTCTTTCTAGGATTGTAAGTCAAACAACATGCTGAAGGCGTATTTATCTCTCAAATCAAGTATGCAAATGAATTGGTTAAGAAATTTGGCATGTCTGAAGCATCTTGTATGAAAACACCTATGCCTACCAATGCTGTATTGGATGCTAATGAACATGGGAAACCTGTTGATCAGACAACATATAGAGCAATGATTGGCTCTTTACTGTACCTTACAGCTAGTAGACCAGATATAATGTTTGCTACATGTATATGTGCTAGGTTCCAAGTAAGCCCTAGAGAGTCACACCTAACATTAGTAAAGAGGATTCTCAGGTATGTTAAAAGTTGTCCAAATCTAGGTCTCTGGTATCCAAAAGATTCAGCATTTGATTTAACTGGATTTTCTGATGCTGATTATGCTGGATGCAGAATTGACAGGAAAAGCACCAGTGGAACTTGTCAGTTCCTTGGTGACAGACTTGTCTCTTGGTTTTGTTAAGAAACAAACTTCTATGTCAACCTCAACTGCTGAAGCTGAATATATGGCTGCAGGCAGTTGTTGTTCACAAATCTTGTGGATTCAAAACCAACTCCTAGACTATGGCTACAACTTAGAGAAGTCTAAAATCTTTTGTGATAATACCAGTGTTATTTCTATAGCTCAAAATCCAGTCCTCCATAGTAGGACAAAACACATAGAAATTAGGCATCACTTCTTAAGGGATAATGTTGAAAAGAGTAAAATTGAACTGCAATATATCCCAACTGACTTACAAAGGTGAGATATTTTCACCAAGCCCTTGGATGAAAAGAAACACACCTTTTTCATAAATCAGTTAGGAATGTTAGATGGAGGAAGTCTAAAATAATATCCAAGATCTTAAAAGTTCAAAAATTGACCAAGACTAGACAAACATCTTGATTTTTCTTAGTGTCTAGAGTTTCTCTTTGTCTCTGAACTGCGCTCGACGATTTTCCCCCAGATCGTCGAACGGAGATCGATGATTTCCGAAATCGTCGACCTGAGTTCAGCGTTTCTCAGATAGTATGAACTATCTCTTCGGGTCAACGATCGTCGAACGACGCTCGACGATTCTGTTCTCTGAACGATCGTCAAACAGAGCTCGACGCTCTCCAATATCGTCGAACGGAGATCGACGATGTTGAAGACTCTTAAGATTGCTTTAGGAGCCCCGATCGTCGAACTGAGTTCAACGATCTTTCCTTTTCTGCGTTGAACCCTAATATAAAATTCATTTTTCGCCGTCGTTCTCCTTTTGCGCTTTCGATTTCTCTGCAAAAAAATTCTTTCCCTCCAAACATTTCTACACTTGGTCGTTTTGTTTGTTGAATCTTTGCAGGTAATCATGGCCATTTCTGTTGCTGTTCTTGCCGCCATGAAATTTGATGCCGGCTTTGACATTGACATGGAATCCTTCTGCACAACAGATCAGGTTTTCTAGGACATCTTGGAGTTGTTCAAGGAGCAGAAACTTGCTGCAATCATGACCACAAGGATTAAACTTGCTGCTGATGAGATTAAAGAGTGGGTCTACACTGCCCACAACCAGGATCAAAACACAATTGTTGGATCAATTTCTGGCACCCAGGTACCCTTGACCCCAGCAATTCTAACAGAAGTTTTTGAGTTAAGCTCTGGTGGAGATTCTGCTGATTTATCTAGAGAAGAATATGCTGACTTGCTTGGAAGAATGGGTCATTCTGAGGCTAACCCTAGCAAGCTACTGAAGAAGAATCTGTCTATGGAATATAGATTCCTGGCTGATATAGTTGGCAAAGTTCTGTTGGCTAAGCACTCTGCCCATGATACCATTTCTAGGTATCAGCTCTTCTTAACGGGAGCCATAGTGGACAAGAAGAATCTGAACTGGGGAGAGGTCTTCTTTGACCTAATTAAAAAGAAAATTAATAAGAGCTTTGTGAATTTTGGGAGAATTCTAGGACTTTTTCTGCAGAACAAATTCCCTGCATTGCTAGTATCTTCTGGGATACACATAAATGCTTCCAAGAGACTGTCTTGTGCCCTTTTTGGTAAATGGGACAGGCAGATCATCAAGCCCAGTAGGCCCTCTTCTAGCACACCTTCAGGCACCAGGACTGCCATAGTCACTCCCCCTCAGGTCTCTGCCCCTGCAGATGACCTGCCTACTGCTGCCTCTCCCCCTCCAATTCAATCCACCATTCCAATTCCATCTACCATTCAAACTCCATCCACTATCATCATCTCCAGCCCATCTCCAACATCAATACCATCTCCAATTCCAATTGTCACAAAAGAACTATTCCATCCATTATACTCCAACTCTCAACCAGACTCTGCCACTTCACCCTCCATTCCATCCTTCAATCTTATTGATGATTCCTTCATGGATGACTCACCCTCCTCTCCTCTTGAGCTACCCTCCTCATCAACCTCTTACCAGGAACTTCTACAAGAGATCATTGATCAACCCACCTTCACACCATCTATCTCAATCCCCTTGTCTTCCATCACCACTTTACCCACACCTCAACCATCTCTTCCCCAATACACCAGCTTTCCACCACCATCACCTATAGCTCCACCTTCATCCTCTACCTCTGCTCCAGTCACTGCTGAGCAAGTAGATCTTCCAGCCCTAGCTGACAGGATCTATGAATTACTAGCCCCCAGGCTATCTCTTCTCTTGGAGACCTCCTTGGCTCCATTACTCCAGTCAGTGGCAGCTCTTTCTGCCAGGCTCTCTTTCTTATTCCCTTAGGCAGCCCCTTCAGCAGTGTGCCTTGATCCAGCTTTATCTGAATCTAGGCAGGGGGAGATGCCCTATGAAGTAAGCTTGTCTGCTGTGTCTGCTGTTTCTTCAGTTTCTGCTGCTGCTGCTGTTCCTCAAGATCCAGTTCCACCTCCAGTTGCAGTCCTCTCAATAGACCTCAGGTCTCTGCTCTCAGCATTTGATTCAGCCTACTTCAACTGTCTTCCAGAGAGAGTTGCTGACCAGCCCCCAGAGGATCTCTCCAAGGCCCTTGCGTCCTTCTCATGCTGTGACCCCAGCATTATAACTTCCTTTATTAATTCAGTATATGCTGCTGCTACTCCTGCTGCAAGCATTGCTGATGTATCTGATGCTGTTGCCCCTCCTGCTGCTGAAAGTTTTGTTGATATTTCTATTGCTGCTACTGTTGTTCCAGTTTCTGCTGATATCCATATGACAGAGGCACATGATTTTGAGCCTTCTGTCTTTGCTGATGACATTCTTCCTGCTGCTAATATTATTGTTTCTGAGAGTGAAACTATTGCTGCCCCAACTGCTGTTATTACTGCTCCAGAACCTTCAGTATCTGCTGTTGTTGCTGCTGCTTCAACTTCTGTTACTAGTTCCGTATCTACTGCTGCTTCAACCTCTATTTCTGCTTCAACTTCAACTGTTACAAGTGTTGTATCTACTGCTGCTCCAATCACTGCTGCTTCATCTGCTTCAACCCAGCTCAAAAAGGAATTGATGAAAAAGATTGATGCTCTTTATGATGAGCAAAGTTTTGAAAGTGATGAGTTCAAGACTGATTCTGATGACTCCTCTGCCACTATTGCCAGGAAGAGA
The DNA here is from genome assembly GCA_039583875.1 of Platanthera guangdongensis. Lineage (NCBI taxonomy): Eukaryota > Viridiplantae > Streptophyta > Magnoliopsida > Asparagales > Orchidaceae > Platanthera > Platanthera guangdongensis. The sequence goes on along the minus strand of CM077158.1, from coordinate 100,722,658 downwards.
AAGGCAAGGAGCAAAGCCATGAAGAGAGTACCTCCAGCCAAAGTCAAGGACAATAATGATATTCCATATTATATTCTTCATGACTGCCCCATAACTGAGCACTGGATGCAGTATTCAAAGAATCAACTCAAAGCCATGAAGAAAAAGAGGAAATATGAAAAAGGCTCTTCCTAATTTCAACATCCTCATCCTCCTCTACCACCTCCTCCTGATGCAGGTGCAGGTGGAAGTTCAGCTGCTCAACCCTCTGCCAAAAGCAAAACTCCCTATCAGCCTCATGCCAGATCATATCATAGGGGAAGCCAGTCCAGGGGTTCTCAATCCAGAAGAGGAAACTACAGAGGAAATCAAAGGGAAGTCTAGGTTTATTCTAAAAGTTACTCAAGGCAACATCCCTACTCCAGGGAAGGACAAATCTCATCTGACACAACCTCTGGTCCTTTTCCCTATAAGCTAAAGGAAGTAGTTTCATCCAGGCCTCCTCCGGACAATCCATCAAATAGATATGAACCACCAGTGCCATTTGAAGATCCTGAAAATAATCCAACTGCTTGGACAGCAAGGATGAAAGAACTTGCTGCACTGGACCAGATTAAGAAAGCTAAAGAGCAAGGCAGAGACTCCTCCAACATCACTACACTGTCTGAACAGAGAAAGAAAGAGTTGGAAAGATATGGCTCAAGCAAATTCTTTGATTCTGATAGATACATGGAGCTGCATCCTGAAGCTGTAGTTCCAAGGCTCAAACAGCAAACCTCTTTAGGTGCAGCAGATGATACCAGATCAAAGAAGGAAGCCCTTAACCCCAATAGAGAAATCAAACTCATAAAGAGCAAGGAGAAGAAATAACTATGTAAGGTGACAGTCATTTTGAATTTTGAATTCTGTCTGGGATGATATATATATCTGTGGTTCTGCAATGCCCTGATTATTGCTTTTCTGTATTGTTGTTATGTATGTTGTTATTTAATTTTTCCAAATTCTATAAATAGTAATCCTAACACAAATATGGGGAGATTGTTGGAACACCCTATTACTAATTTGGGTCAGGATAACTATGTCTCTAGGAAACCTGTTTTTGACCTCCTGTATAGATCTAAAGGTCAATTAGAATTGAGTCTAAGGGTTAGAAGCCTAGGTTAGGAAGCTGCCCTCAAGACCCAGAATTTTCAGTTTGAGACTAAGTCATATCGTCGAGCTCAGCACGACGATTCGTCGAACTCCAATCGACGATCGTCTAGCTCAACTTCGATAGATCGTCGAACTCCATTCGATGATCGCCGAGCTCAACTTCAACAAATCGTCGAACTCCATTCGACGATCTGCGACCTCAGTTCAACGATCTTGACTCAGTATTGGATCTCTATCTCTGAGCTCAGTTCGACGATCTTTGAGCTCAGATCGACGATTTTTGTTGCTGTATAAGTCCATATCGCTGAGCTCAGTTCAACGATAGCAGAGCTCAGTTCGACGATTTTCTGATGACTTCAAGGATTTTTCAAGTTTCAAATTCAGAACAGTTAAGGAGTTATTCAGCAATTAATTCAGAAGATTTTCTAGCCGTTTTCATTTATTTCTGGACCATGTTTCAAGGGATTATCAAGGAATGTTTCTTTGGACTTTCCTCCAGAAGACAATTGCAATTAAGGATGCAATTAATGTCAGGCAATGACTATTCTTGACAGAGGATGTTCCTCTATTCAATACCAGAGAATAAAATACAAGAATTTTTGAATCTCTCTCAGCACTCAGAACACAGACAAGAAGAACAAGAACAAAATATTCTTTGTCTCAAAGAATTCTCTCAAGAACACACATCCAAGGAGATCAACCATCTGAAATCTTCTGACCTCTTGTGATTCAAGTGTTCAAGGCCAACATCTCTCAAAGACTCCAAACACCTAACATTTCAGCTGTTGCTGAAATCATCACTTGCTGGAGATCAACTTCTGAAGGCCTATCACCCTACAGCAAAGCTTCATTTCCTGAACATCTCAAGAACTCAGGGGGAGCTTTGACAACAGCAAATCCACATAGTCTTCTCAGCTGCTTTGAGAAAGAGAAGACTTCCATAACTCTCTCATCCCCATCTCTGTAAAGGGTTTTTCAAACTCCCTTCAAAATTTTGAGTCTGGTTTTTGAGCACCTTGTCAAAAGCTCATCAGTGGCAAGACACCTGATCAAAAAATCTGATTTGGTTTTTGAGCACCTTATCAAAAGCTCATTGGTGCCCAGGACACTTGATCAACTCATCCTGCAGTGGATTCCTACCTAGGGTGGTAGAAGAGTGGATGTACCCAAGTTTAGGGGAACCACTATAGCTCCTTGTGTCTTCTGGCTTGCTTGTCTTTATCTTTTGTTTCTGGCTGTGATTGTTTTGTGATTAGTTTAGATCTGTAATTAATTTTTGTTGTAGGTTATTCTGTGATTATATTTAATAATTGCTTCCCTGTTCACTCATATTACAACAATTGTTGTAAAAAGTTTTCAAGCACCATATACTCTATTCACACCCCCCCCTCTAGAGTATATCAGATCTAGCAGCACTTTCAAAAAGTATAACCATTCTAATAAATAAAACTTTCAGGCTAGGAAAACAACTAACCTGAGATGACCAGAGTCGAAGCTTGAGCCTCCTCGGAAGAGATGACATTCAGCTTTCCTTTGCCCTTGTCCATACGCTGAGGCGGAGGTAAAGCCTGAAGTGGAACTGCTTGAAGAACAGGCTGGACCTGAGGACACCTAGTATTGATATGGCACTTCTGTCCACACTAATAGCAGACTTTATCCTTGGACCAGCACTGGGCAGCATCATGCCCGGGTCGCTTACAAACAGAACAAGAAACATCCCTCCTAGGAGCACCTTGAATAGCATGAACTTTCTCCTTCTTCTAAGCTCCCGCCTTCTTGAAACACCTCTCAACAGTGTGGCCTGACCGGCCACAGAAGCTACACACTACCTTGCTCTTCTTTCCCGAAGCAGCATCGAGTACCTAGGGGTTCTTCTCATCAGCAGACTTCCTCTTGTCCTTCCTTATTTGCTGGCCTCTGTTCTTTCCGGTCTCAATTGCCTCCACTTTCAGAGCAGCCTCCACTACCCCTGCATAAGTCTCTGATCCATAAGAACTGGCCAACTGCTGAACCTCACTCCCCAAGCCACCAAGGAACCGCTTGACTCGATCTGCTTCAACTCTCACCAACCCAGGGGCAAACCGGCTCAACTTACTGAACTCTATCTTGTACTCACTGACTGTGAGTTGCCTCTGCTTCAGGTGGAGGAAGTCGTTCATTAGTCGGTCATGCTCGACCGAAGGCAAGAACTTCCTCAACAGCATCTCCTTGAATAATCCCCAAGAGCAACCAGGCACCAAGCTCTCCTTTTCCGTAAGCCACCAGCTCTTAGCCAAACCCTTTAGCTGATAGGCGGCTATCATCACTCTCTGATCATCTGCAACACCGGAGTACGAGAACATCTCCTCCATGGAGATCAGCCAATCATCTATGACCATGAAATCTGCCTTCCCATCATATGTAGGAGGGCTAAGTCGCTGAAACTGAGAAATAAAGGTCATCTCTGCTGGCACCACCACTGGAGGTCTCAGGTGAGCAGGAGGGGGAGGAGCAGTTGACCCCCATGTAGGGGCTTGCACCCCTTGAGTCTATCCTGTAATGCCCCAAAACTCAAAAGAGGGACAGGTGACCTTTCGGGCCAAATTTGGAATTTGGCAGGGGGCACACGGCCTGGGACACGGGCGTGTCCCAGGGCGTGTCGAGATGGTTCGACGATTTGGTCGTGTGTTCGACAATTTTGGATTCGACGATCGTCGAGCATAGAACACGGCCTGGGACACGGCCGTGTCCCAGGGAGTGTCGAGATGGGTTCGACGATTTAGCCAAAGATCTGGCAAATCGATCAGGCAGTTTTCTGGGTTCAACGATCGTCGAGCAGCGGTCGACGATCTAGTCACAATTCTGCGGTCGACGATCTGTCGATATTCTGCGGTCGACGAATTGTCGTCATTCTGCGGTCGACGAATCGCCAGCAATCTTCGTTCGACGAATCGCCAGCGATCTTCGTTCGATGAATGGCCAGTGATGTGGGATAGATGTTTTTGCAGCGTTCGACGATCTTGGTTCGATGATCGTCGAGCGCATTACGTTATGTCGCGTGTTTGACACTCGACACGAAGTGTCGACACACGGGTTTTGGCGGGAGTTGACTAATTGTTCCGACACTATTTTGACGTGGACGTGTCCTGCTCCTGTTAGTGATTCGTGAGGTGTTTATCCCCATTTATCCAGTTCGGACCTGGATCGTACCCGTGCATCCCTTTTGTGGGATCCGACGGCTGTGGTTATTTCCCGATGGGGTTATACCCGAGTACAGGGTTTCAAAACCCTTATTCTTCTGTGTGGTTCTCTGTCTAAATCTTAGAGCGAGGGGAGAGAAAAAGAGGAAGAAGGAGTCTAGATCCAGTCGTTGGAGGAGCTTCAGAGCTCCAAATCGCGAGCCGACTTCTGATCTACGAAGGCAAGGAGATTGCAGTGCTTTACATCCGCGTACATTTCCATGGCGCCAAGGAATAACGGTAGTGTAATGATTCTCTACTTGAGCATGTGAAGCTCTACTTCTTTTGCATAAGAAGCCCCCTCTCGCGAGTTTGCGGTGAGTTTGAGGCATTCTTTCGGGTAGATATGTAAATTCCCCGTTGTTTAGAGTTCGTATTCGAGAACATACATCAGCATGATGTGTGAAGCCTACCCGGACAAGTTGGTCTGGATCGGTGATTTTGCATTGCATAAATGGCCGGAGAAGACTCCGTGCAAATGTGTGTTTTTCGGGTTTTCTACGTGGTAGATTGCAACAGCGAGCCTTGGGGATTAACCCCAAAGTGCACCCGGAAAACTGGGCAGATGCGTGATTCTTCCAACATGGTGTCTGGGAGCTAACTTGAACATAACCGAGTTATGTGAAGTGTGTGACGGAAACGGGACTTGGGAGAAGTTTGACCCGCGCATATGTTTTAAATTAACGTTGCGGTGTGAATAACGGGTCAGGCAGAACCGTACCCGTTCTATGTCGTTCGGTTAGAGCCGTTGGCATAGATGGGGGTCTTCGGCGGTCTATGGCTTAAATTGACGTGACCTATGCCGGGAAGACAAAATTCTCATAGTTTGGTCATCGAAGTGGCGGCGGTGAGACGAAAATGTCTATGGCTTAAATTGACGTGACATTGGCCTGTTCACCGAGAATGTGCCCTGAGTGCAAGGGGTGTGTGGACGTGTGTTCCTACACCTGTGATGTAATGACATTACTATACTGCTGGATTATACTAATAAAGTGCAGGAAAGGAGCATCGCCGCCCCGTGTTGGGTGCGGGATCGTTATAATTTGGTCAGCATTGCTGACCGTTGCTTTTGTTTGACACCGTGCAGCGGATTGTGCTTGCAGGTGTTGCTGGACTAAGCGGTCAATAGCGGGCTAAAGCCCAAATTGCGAAGCCGGCACTCGAAGGCCTAATTGGAGTGTTTTACTTGCTTTTGTTCATGTATGACCAGCATGCGTGTCGTGGTATGGAAAACATCTAATATGAGTAAATAATTTGTAAGGCCTTAAGGCCAGTACTCGTGTATGTACTTCATTCCTTTTTGGCTTGTTAGTGGACATTCATGCTTGTCGTTGGGTTCATTTAATTGCAACTATTTAAACTGCTTCCGCTAGAATGCTCTGTGTAGGACGTTGTGATTGGTTGGATGGTTTCCATTGAGTAACCACCCGGTCTGTCCTTGGTATATGGCATCGGGCCCCGGCCGGACCTACTGCTATATGTTATGTGACGGATAGGGGGTGTTACAATTTGGTATCAGACTACTGGTTTCGGTCAGGCTTAAAATGAATTCGTGGATGAATTGTTTTTAAGGGGTGGTGAGCACATATGTGTGCATCATCATTATAACAACAAAAGAACCCATGAATGTCCACTTAGGAATGAAAATACACATGTTTGGGGAACCTGCGTGTTCTTGTGATTGCTGTTTGCAATTTTGTTTGGTCTCTTAACGGTGTTTTGTGCCACTATAGGTGACCCGAAGCGGTGCTAGGCAGTCAGAACGTCGAGTTTTTGAGGCTAGCAGTGCACCAAATGATGCTCCTGCAACACCTCCTTCAAATAAAACCATTCGACTGGTGGCTGAAGTAGTGTTTGCAATGATCAATGCACAGCCTGCAAGGCAGGTGCAGCAGCCCGCTCCTGTGATGGAGCAGGTACCACTGCAAGCGGCTGAGCAGAGAAGGGTGGAGCAGGTAGTAGAGGAACCGGTGGTGCCGAGGAGGGCAACCGAGAGACAGCTCAAACATGTCATGAGCTTTAATCTTCTGGTATTCTCGGGGTTGGGAACCCCATCTCAAGCTGAAGACTGGCTCTCCCGTGTGAAGAGAGTCTTGATAGCAACGGAGACAGAAGAATGACAAATGACCACTATTGTTACGCTCCTTCTGGACGGTGAAGCGAGATTGTGGTGGGAAGGCTTGGAGCTTAATCATTTGAGAGGTAGGCAACTTACAGATGTCTCAATGGAGGAGTTCTCGAGACTATTCTTGGTTAGTTACCTCCCTTCGGCGCAAAGTGTAACGCCCCGAAACTCAAAAGAGCGACGGGAGGCATTTTGTGCCAAAATTGGATTCTGGCAGGGGGCACACGGCCTGGGACACAGGCATGTCCCAGGGCTTGTCAGGCTCCAGTCGACGATTTGGTCGAGAGGTCGACGATTTTGGAGTCGACGATCGTCGAGCAGATAACACGACCTGAGACACGGGCATGTCTCAGGGCTTGTCGAGCCCGTGTCGACGATCGGCCCAGGGAGTCGACGACTTTTTCTCAACGAAGTGTCGAGACAAGACACACGGCCTAGGACACGGGCGTGTCCAAGGCCGTGTCAGGAAGTCGAAGAACTTCGCTCGATGAAGTGTTGAGATAGTGAACACGGCCTGGAGCCCAGACATGTTCGAGTTAGACACGGGTTAGGACACGGGCGTGTCCAATACCTGTGTGAGTCTCGGGTTGTTTTCGGGGCTGTGTCGATGGAGGCACACGGCCGACCACACAGCCATGTCAGTTGGAATACGGGCGTGTTAGGTCGAACACGGGCGTGTCGGATGCCCGTGTGTTGTTCCAGGCATGTCGATTTTGACGGCGAATGGGGGACACGACCCTGGACATGGGCATGTCGCAGGCCGTGTTCGGCCCAGTTTTAGCATTTCAGGCCCGAATCAAGGTCGTTCGTTTCTTTAATTTGGGATCCAACGGCTGGGGGTTGTTCCTGATGGGATATACACGGGATTGGACCCTTGAAACCCTCATTTCCTTTGAGTGGTTCTCTTTCTAAGTCAAGAGAGAGAGGAGAGCAAAGGAGGAAGAAGAGGCTTAGATCCGGCCATTGGAGGATCTTCGGAGCTCCAAATCGCGAGCCGACTTCGGATCTACGTAGGCAAAGAGAGTGCGGTGCTTTTCATCTGCTTACATTTCCATGGCGCTGAGGAAGAATGCTAGGGTAACGATTCTCTTCTTGAGCATGTGAAGCTCTCCTTCTTTGCATAGGAAGCCCGCTCTCGCGAGTTTGCGGTGAGTTAGAGGTGTTCCTTCGGGTAGATATGTAAAGTCCCCGTTGTTTAGAGTCTGTATTCGAGAACGGACATAGGCATGATGTGTGAAGCCTATCCGGACATGTTGGTCTGGATCGGTGATGTTGCATTGCATAACTGCCGGAGAAGACTCCGTGCGATTGTTTATTTTTCGGGTTTTCTACGTGGTAGATTACAACAGGGAGCTTTGGGGATTAACCCTAAGGTGCACCCGGAAAACTGGGTCGATGCGTGATCTTGCCAACTTGGTGTCCTGAGAGCAAACTTGAACATAACCGGGTTATGTGATTTTGTGATGGAAATGGGACTCGGGAGAAGTTTAACCTGAGCATATGGTTTAAATTACCGCTGCGATGTGAGCACGGGTTAGATGGAACCGTACCCGTTATATGTCATTTGGTTAAAGAGACCTAAGGTTATGTGGCACTTGTCGTTGGCATAGATGAGGGTCTTCGGCGGTCTATGGTTTTAATTACCGTGACCCATGTCGGGAAGACAAATTGCTCATTGTTTGGCCATCCAAAGGGATGGTGGTGAGTCGGCAGACTTAGACTGTGATCACCCAGAATGTGCCTTGAGAGCACGGGGTGTGTGGCCGTGCGAGCCTACGCCTGTGATGAAATGTATATTTTATACACTGCTTGTTATGCTAATAAATGTAGGGAAGGAGCATCGCCGCCCCGAGTTGGGGGCGGGATCGTTAAAATTTGGTCAGCATTGCTGACCGTTGCTTTTGTTTGCCACCGTGCGGTGATTTGTTGCTTGCAGGTGCTGCTGGACCAAGCGGTCAATAGCGGGCTAAAGCCCAAATTGCGAAGCCGGCCGTTGAAGGACTAATTGAAGTGTTTACTTGCTTTTGTTCATTTATAACCGGCCTGCGTGCCGTGGTTTGTAGAACATGTAATCTGAAGTAAACCATCCGTAAGGCCTTAAGGCCAGTACTTGTGTATGTACTACATTCCTCTTTGGTGTTTTAGTGGACATTCGTGCTCTTTGTGCTGGGTTCTTTATTTGCAACTTATAAAATTGCTTCCGCTAGAATGCTCTGTGTAGGACGTTGGATTAGTTGGATGGTTTCCATTGAGTAACCACCCGGTCTGTCTGTAGTATATGGCGTCGGGCCCGGTCGGACCTACTGCTATATACTATGCGACGGTTAGGGGGTGTTACAATTTGGTATCAGACTACTGGTTTTGGTCGGGCTTAAAATGAATTCGTGGGCGAATTATTTTAAGGGGTGGTGAGCACATGTGTGTACGTCATCGTTATAACAGTAAAAGAACCCATGAATGTCCACTTAGGAATGAAAATACACGTGTTTGGGGAACCTGCGTATTCCTATAATTGCTGTTTGCAATTTTATTTGGTTACTTAACGGTGTTTTGTACCACTATAGGTGACCAGAAATTGTGCTGGGCCGTCGGAATCTCGAGTTTCTGAGGCTAGCAGTGCACCAGATGTTGCTCCTACAACACCTCCATCGGCTAAGACCATACGATTGGTGGTCGAAGCAGTGCTTGCCATGATGAATGCGCAGCCTGCAAGGCAAATGCAGCAGCCCGCTCCTACGGTGGAGCAGGTAGTAGTGGAGCCGTTGGTGCCAAGGAGGGCAACCGAGAGACAGCTCAAGCATGTCATGAGCTTTAATCCTCCGGTATTCTCGGGGTTGGGAACCCCATCTCAAGCTGAAGACTGGCTCTCCAGGGTGAAGAGAGTCATGACAGCAACGGAGACGGAGGAGTGGCAAATGACCACCATTGCTACGTTCCTTTTGGACGGTGAAGCGAGAATTTGGTGGGAAGGATTGGAGCTGCACCTATTGAGAGGTAGGGAACCTGTTGATATCTCGATGGAGGAGTTCTCGAGATTGTTCTTGGCTAGATACCTCCCTTCAGCGTAGAGGATAGCGTTGGGGAATGAGTTCCTGAAGTTGGTACAAGGGGACAGTAGCGTGGATGAATATCTCCACGAGTTTACTCGATTGAGTCGATATGCTAGCTCCACCATAGCGGATGAGGAGCGCAAGACGAATCGATTCTACGAAGGGTTGAGAGATGAGTTGAGGTTACTACTCTCGGGGTCGATGACGCAGGGTTTCCTGACCTTGGTCAACACGGCCCGGTCCTTGGAGAAGGACATGAAGAACGTTCAAGCGAAGAAGAACGTTGGTGAGAAGAAGTCTGGGTTCAAAGTGCCGACTACTTCAAAGTTCGGCTATCAGAGATTCTTCAAGAAGCATAGGACTTCGGGTCCAGCTCCCTCTTTGGGTGCTTCTGGGGCGACTATACGGGTCGGACCTCGGGTGCGTGTTTTACTTGTGGGAAGCCGGGACACTTTGCCCGTGACTGTTGGAGCGGACGTCCCAAGTCCGAAAGGAAGCCGGGAGCAACTTATGAAGAAAATGGCAAGGCGGTGGAGTCGACTGCATCCCATTATGCTCTGGCCCAACCAAGGGTGTATAATCTTGGCCAACAGGAGGCCACCAAACAGGCGGATGTGGTGACAGGTACGGTTTAATCTATAGCAAGATAATTTCCTAAAATACTTGTTATGCACATGTTACCTTACCACTGCTTGTTTAGGATTTGTTTTGATTTATGAAAATCCGGCAAGAGCACTTTTTGATACAGGAGCTTCACACTCCTTCTTGTCCGAAGGATTTATATCACGCATCGGAGTACCTTCTTCGATGGTGAAGGATAAGTTGGATGTGTTGTTGCCCAATGGGTGTTCGATGCGCACGGATAGAATCTGCGGTGTTAAGATTCGTATTGGGAATCAGGAGTTCGATCTGCAAGCGTCGTTGCTTCCGTTGGTGGAGTTTGACGTTATATTTGGCATGTACTGGCTCTCGGAGCAGCAAGCCTATATTGATTGCGGTCGTAATGAAGTCAAGTTGGGAGCAAGTCGTGAGACGACTTTTACGGGCTTGAAGGGGTCGAGCAAGACGTTGATTTCTGCTCTTCAGGTGGTGAAGGCGGTTCGTGCCAGTGCAGAACTGTTCTTTACACTAGTGGAGGTTGCAAATCCAAAGCCTGTGTTGGATAGTATTTCAACGGTATCGGAGTACCCTGATGTGTTCCCTAGAGATCTTCCTTGAGCCCCACCTCAACGGGAGATAGATTTCATGATTGAGCTAGTGTCAGGTGCAAAGCCTGTGCCACGATCTCCTTATCGGCTAGCGCCCAAGGAAATGGAGGAGTTGAAGGTTCAACTGCAAGAGTTGTTGGAGAAAGGGTATGTGCGCCCAAGTTCTTCTCTTTGGAGCGCGTCGGTCCTCTTTGTTGAGAAGAAGGATGGAAGCTTGAGGCTACGTATTGATTATCGGGAGCTCAACAAGTTGACAGAAAAGAACAAGTACATGGTCCCCCGGATCGATGATCTTTTTGATCAGTTGGTCGGTTCGACGGTGTACTCAAAGTTGGATCTCAAGTTTGGGTACTATCAGCTGCGAATAAGGGAGAGTGATATCCTGAAGACAGCGTTCAGTACGAGATACGGGCATTATGATTTTATGGTCATGCCGTTTGGGTTGACTAATGCGCCGTCAGTGTTCATGGATTTGATGAACTGGACCTTTAGGGAGTACTTGGATCATTTTGTGATCATCTTCATCGACGATATTTTGGTGTACTCGCAGAGTGAGTAAGATCACTTCAAGCATCTTCATTTGGTTTTGGAGACGCTAAGGAGTAATCAATTGTATGCCAAGTTCTCGAAGTGCGAGTTTTGGTTTTCGTCAGTGGCGTTCCTCGGTCATATAGTGAGTGGAGAAGGTATTGTAGTGGATCCGGCGAAGATTGTTTCGATACGGGAGTGGCCTGAGCTTTCTACGGTAACGGAAGTCTGGAGCTTTCTGGGGCTAGCCGGCTATTATAGGCGCTTCGTAGAGAACTTCTCGCGGATAGCGTTACCTCTCACTACTTTGACGAGGAAGGAGCAGAAGTTCGTTTGGACGCCGGAGTACGCGCGAGCTTTTGAGGAGTTGAAGTGGTCGGTTGACCACGGCGCCTGTGCTGAGTTCGCCATGTGGGACCGAAGGTTATGAGATTTATAGTGATGCTTCGGGCAGCGGTTTGGGTTGCGTGCTACTGCAACATGGAAGTGTGATAGCTTATGGCTCGAGATAGCTGAAAGTGCACGAGAGGAATTATCCGGTCCATGACTTGGAGTTAGCGGCCGTGATTTTTTCCTTGAAGCTGTGGAGAAACTATTTGTACGGTGTGAAGATTGATATCTACACCGATCACATGAGCCTGAAGTATTTGATTGATCAGAAAGATCTGAATATGCGGTAGCGTAGATGGATGGAGTTCCTGGGGGACTATACATTCAAGATCCACTACGTGCCAGGTAAAGGGAATGCGGTTGCAGACGCGTTGAGTCGTCGGGCCCCAGCTCAATCCAATTGGCTGTCGATCCATGACGAGCGGTTGGTTCGGGAGTTGGAGGCATTGGAGATTATTTGTGTGGATAAGCAATCAAGTGTTGAAGCAGTACTGAATTGGACTGAAGTCCAATATGACCTGGCTGATCGGATTCAGCAGGCTTTGGATATGGATGTCCATATGAAGCAGTTCATGGTAGAGGCTCTGGATGGGTCAAATTCCCAATTCGTTGTGGAGGACGGATTACTTTGGAAAGACGGTCATATGTGCGTCCCAAGTGTGGGCAATTTGCGGGTGGAATTGTTGTACGAGGCACACCATACCAAGTACTCGATTCACCCGGGGAGCACGAAGATGTACCGCGATGTAAAGAAACTGTTTTGGTGGCCGGGTTTGAAGAAGGATGTGGCACTCTATATGGCGAAGTGCCAAACTTGCGCCTTGGTGAAGGCGGAGTGCCAAAAACCGGGAGGATTTCTGAAGTCCTTGCATATCCCGGAGTGGAAATTCGACGACATCTCTATGGACTTTGTTCACGATTTTCCAAGGTCGCAAAAGGGGAACGACGTCATTTGGGTGGTCGTAGATCGGCTAACGAAGGTGTCGCATTTCATTCCGCATAATAAGGATGATCCGGTGGAGAAGTTTGGCAAAACTATATGTGGATAATATAGTACGGCTTCACGGTGTTCCCCGCAGCATCGTGTGTGACCGAGATGGGCGGTTCACGTCCAATGATTGGAGTCTAGTGCAGCAAATGTTGGGAACAAAATTAAAATTCAGCACAGCCTTCCATCCGCAAACGGATGGGCAGACCGAGAGGGTCAATAGAACTATGGAAGACATGCTCTGCATGTGTGTCTTGGACTTTGGAAAGTAATGGGAATACCATCTTTATTTGGTGGAGTTTGCGTACAATAATAGCTACCATGCGAGTATTCAAATGGCGCCCTTCGAGGCCCTATATGGTAGAAAATGTCGCACGTCGTTGTCTTGGTTAGAAACGGGGGAGTCAAAGTTGTACAAGCACCAAGAGGTGGAAGATGCTACGTCATTGGTTCATACCATTCGGGAGAGGTTGCTTATCGCTCAGGACCGGCAAGCGAAGTACTATAATGCCTAGCACAGGAACGTGGAGTTCGCTGTGGGCGATTGGGTGTACTTAAAGATCAAGCCGTTCAAGGGTGTCTCAAGGGTGCGGCGATTGAAAAAGCTAAGCCCGAGGTACCTTGGGCCGTTTGAGGTTCTGGAGCGGGTTGGTGAAGCATAGCCTATCGGTTGAAGCTTTCGGTGGAGCTTAGTGGTTTACATGATGTATTCCATATTTCGGTGGTACGGAAGGTGGTGCAAGAGCCTTCGCAAGTGATCGCGGTTGATTAAGTGTCGGTGGATAGTGGGTTGACGACAAAAGTCAAGCTCGTGCGGATTAAGGACTCGGAGGTCAAGCAGCTACGCAATAAAGAGATCAGGATGGTCAAGGTCCATTGGGACAATTGCAGTCGTGAGGAGCTCACTTGGGAGCGAGAGCAGACTATGCTTGACGAGTACCCGGAGTTGTTCCGCTCATGTACAATTTTAGTTTTATGTTTCTTTCCTTTATGAAATTTCGAGGACGAAATTCTTTTAAGAGGGGGAGAGTTGTAACGCGCCGAAACTCAAAAGAGCGATGGGAGGCGTTTTGGGCCAAAATTGGATTCTGGCAGGGGGCACACGGCCTGGGACATGGGCGTGTCCCAGGGCATGTCAGGCTCCAGTCGACGATTTGGTCGAGAGGTCGACGATTTTGGAGTCGACGATTTGGTCGAGAGGTCGACGATTTTGGAGTCGACGATCGTCGAGCAGAGAACACGGCCTGAGACACGGGCGTTTCTCAAGGCGTGTCGAGCCCGTGTCGATGATCGGCCTGGGGAGTCGACGAATTTTGCTCGTTGAAGTGTCGAGATAAGGCACACAGCCTAGGACACGGCCGTCCAAGGCCGTGTCAGGTAGTCGACGAACTTCGCTCGACGAAGTGTCGAGACAGTAAACACGGCCTGGAGCCCAGGCGTGTTCGAGTTAGACGCGGGTGTGTCCAATACTCGTGCGAGTCTCGGGTTGTTTTTTGGGCTGTGTCGATGGAGGCACATGGCCGACCACATGGCCATGTCAGTTCAAACACAGGCATGTCAGGTCGAACACGGGCATGTCGGATGCCCGTGTGTTGTTCCAGGCGCGTCGATTTTGATGGCGAATGTGGGACATGGCCCTGGACACGGGCATGTCGCAGGCCGTGTTCGGCCCAGTTTTAGCATTTCAGGCCCGAATCAAGGCCGTTCGTTTCTTTAATTTGGGATCCAACGGCTGGGGGTTGTTCCTGATGGGATATACACGGGATTGGACCCTTGAAACCCTCATTTCTTTAAAGTGGTTCTCTTTCTAAGTCAAGAGAGAGAGGCGAGCAAAGGAGGAAGAAGAAGCTTAGATCCGGCCATTGTAGGAGCTTCGAAGCTCCAAATCGCGAGCCGACTTCGGATCTACAGAGGAAAAGAGAGTGCGGTGATTTTCATCCGCTTACATTTCCATGGCGCCGAGGAAGAACGCTAGGGTAACGATTCTCTTCTTGAGCATCTGAAGCTCTCCTTCTTTGCATAGGAAGCCCGCTCTCGCGAGTTTGCGGTGAGTTGGAGGCGTTCCTTCAGGTAGATATGTAAAGTCCCCGTTGTTTAGAGTCCGTATTCGAGAACGGACATAGGCATGATATGTGAAGCCTATCCGGACATGTTGGTCTGGATCGGTGATGTTGCATTGCATAAATGCCGGAGAAGACTCCATGCGATTGTTTGTTTTTCGGGTTTTCTACGTGGTAGATTGCAACAGGGAGCTTTGGGGATTAACCGTAAGGTGCACCCGGAAAACTGGTCGGATGCGTGATCTTGCCAACTTGGTTGCCTGAGAGCCAACTTGAACATAACCGGGTTATGTAATTTTGTGATGGAAATGGGACTCTGGAGAAGTTTGACCTGCGCATATGGTTTAAATTACCTCTGCGATGTGAGCATGGGTTAGATGGAACCGTACCCATTCTATATCATTCGGTTAAAGAGACCTAAGGTTACGTGGCACTTGCCGTTCGCATAGATGAGGGTCTTTGGCGGTCTATGGTTTTAATTACCCTGACCCATGACGGGAAGACAAATTGATCATTGTTTGGCCATCCAAAGGGATGGTGGTGAGTTGGCAGACTTAGACTGTGATCACCGAGAATGTGCCCTGAGAGCACGGGGTGTGTGGCCGTGCGAGCCTATTCCTATGATGAAATGTATATTTTATACACTGCTTGTTGATCGCGCGAAACTATATCCGCAAACGACAACGGCAAGTGTACCGTATCGGGATTGGTATAGGTTTATAAAAACCAAGGTCGTATTAGACTCGGGGTGGTTGAGTAATCCTACTTTGAAAATTGTTATTATTTTATCAATAGAAATTTGAAGTTTTGGAGTTACGAATAGTGAAATCTAGAAAAGCTGAACAGAATTAAATTAATGGTTTTACAACTAGTACCCAATCTTGAGTCACCTTGGAATTATAAAATTACGAAATGAAAATAACAATGCAATTCTCTTGTTGAAGAGGTTTTGACCGTGGAGGTTCCCGAAGCATGAACACCCCTCTTTCAAGGATTAGGTTCAACTAAGCTTAGGTGTATCGACCGAACTTTCGTTCTCAAATCGCATCGTCTAAGACTTGCTTTAGGTAGTGAACCTCGCTATTAGATTTTACTCCAATTCGGAAGAGTTACG